>JAAGEH010000041.1:24039280-24410455 GCA_011751065.1 Lasiurus cinereus | reverse complement strand
GTTTCCCCGAAAAGTAAGACATCCCCCGAAAATAAGACCTACTTCCAGGTTTGCCTCTCGCTGTAATATAAGGCCTCCCCCGAAAATAAGACCTTCCTGGAATATAAGGCCCCTGAAGCTACCATAAGGCATCTGACTCCTGATTTAAAGCGTCCTCGCACGGCGTGAACAGCTCCGGCTGTGCTGCGGCCCATCAGTGAGCTGGTTTGTGATGACAACTACTACCGTACCCTATACAGGTAATAAATTTTCTTTTCTTTTTTATTCAACAATAAATGTGTACCGTAGTCTTCTTCATGGAAAAATACGACATCCCCTGAAAATAAGACCTAGCGCATCTTTGGGAGCAAAAATTAATATAAGACACTGTCTTATTTTCGGGGAAACATAGGCTGTTTCTAACTCTCTAGCCCTCTCCCTCTCTGTAAAAAAAAAAAATTTAATAAAATATATCTTTAAAAAAAAAAAGGTCAAAAGATTTGAATAGACATGTCTCCAAACAAAAACATACAAATGGCCACTGAGCGAATGAAAGGATGCTCAACCTTCTTTGTCATTAGGAAAGTGCAATTAAAATCACAGTGAGATATCAATTCACACCAACTTAGAATGGTTATAATAAAAAAAGACCAGTGCTAGCGAGAGAGAGTGGGGGAAATGAGACTCCTACGTCACTGTTGGAAATGCAAAATGGTGCAGTGCTTTGAAAAAGTTTGGCACTTCCTCAAAAGATTAAACATAATTACCATGTAGCTCATTCCTCGATAATATCCAAGAGAAATGAACACACCAATTCAAAAATGTGTCCAATACGTAAAAGTTCACAGCATTATTCGTAAAACCCAAAGTGGAAACTCAAATATCCATCAACAAAACAAAGTTCAGAAGAAATACAGAGCCTCACATTTACAACCAAAAGCAACTAGGCAACGTACATACACAAACAAACTACAAACTAAACATTATTAACTCAGAAGAGAGAGACTTGGGGGAGGGAAGGGGGAGATTGTTCTAGTAATGCAGAAATCTGCAATTAAAATCTAAATCATACAGATTTCTTGACCTGATCATCATACTTTGAAGACTATACCCTTAACAAAATAGTCAAGAGGGGAAACGCGATCTGGACAAAGGTATTCATTCGCACTAGTCCTATTTTATAAACAGCGAAAGAATCCAAATGTCTCACGATAAGAAGCCAGTTAAATTAACGCTGGTTATGAAACACCACGCAATTTTGAATTTTAATAAAAATGTCAAGTATGTGGGCAATGTCTGAAACGAAAAATGGGTATTCGTTCATGCAACACACACTTAAGCAATGCACGACGCAGAGGGAGCCACCTGGGAAGAACGAACAAGATGCCAGCGCAGCGCCGCTCGCACCGCAGCCCTCCCCGTTTCCCTGGGCCGCGTTTACCCCGGGGCAACTGAATACTGACGACCGGGTAACTGGACGAACGGTAACGAGTAAAAAGCTAAGTCAGCAAGGAGCCTGACGAGAAGGCTCCAGACTGGAGAGAACCTGGGAGCCCCCAGGTCGCCCCTTCGCCCTCAGGGCCGTTCGGGCGGAAAAGTTTGGGGCGCTATGGCCCTGGGGCCTCGCTCCTCCTCAGCCTCTTCGCTCCGCTTCCTCTGCGTCCACTTCTCGTCTCCGTCAGCCTCGGCCCACGTCCTAGCCTCCCCCGCGACCCCAAACCTGTGCAAACCAACCGCCGACCACCCCGCCCTCACCTTAGGCGCCCCCTCACCCCTTCGCCGCCCGCCGCCCGCCGCCCGCCGCCCGCCGCCCCGGACCCTCGGCCCGGCTGCACTCACAAGAGGAAGCTCATCTTCTGTCCTCAGAGGGGAGGGGCGGGGCCGCGGGCCCCTGTCGCAGTCGGGACTCGGAGCTCGCTTGGGAACTGAGAGGTAGCAGATGGGCCTCCGTCCGCCACCAGCGGAAGGACTGGCCGCCGCTGCTCCGAGCCGGGGTCAAGCCAGTGTAAGCGAATATAAACTGCAGCGCCCACCTCACCCGCCTCCCCAACCTACCGGAGAGGAAATGCGGAACCAGCGTAATCTCGCGAGAAAAGCCTGCTCTCTGCCCCGTCCCACTCCCAGCTGCGCTACATGGCCCCGCCCTCTTCACAAATCACCCAATCACCAGCCCCTAGGCCAGCACTGCCTTTCCTGGGAGGCGTGGTCGGATTTCGGTCCTAGGCCGCGGAGAGCCGCTGGCCTTGTATGTGGCCTAGCTTGCTGCTGTTGGTTTAAGTTTCCTAGATAGCGTGGGGCCTCTAGAAGTTTTAATTTTATTCAGGTATAATTCACATAGCATAAAAGTCACTCTTTTAACATATATATTCACGGAGATGTGCAACCATCACACTATTCTAGAATATTTTCCTCGCCGCATAAAGAAAAACCTTTACCCGTAAGTCTCAAACCCTGGCTGCAACTAGTCTACCTTCTTTCCACTTAGCATCTGTTTCCAAGATGCATCTTTATGTTGTAGTACGTACAGTACCAGTATTTCATTCCTCTTTACAGATGAATAGTATTCCACTGTATGAATATACATTATTTTGTTTATCCATTCATCTGTTGATGGACATTTCCATTTCTACATTTTCACTGTTATGAATAATGTTACTAGGAACATTTCTACACTGGGTGGAGGGTGGAAAAGCCACCCCAAAATATGCCTTTTGAGATATTGATTATTTTAAGCTGGTTATTTTCAAGAAACAGAAGACTCAAAGAACCTTTAACCTTTCCCCTAGCTCAGTGGTTCTCAACCTTCCTAAGGCCGAGACCCTTGCGTACAGTTCCTCATGTGGTGGTGACCCCCAACCATGAAATTTTGCTACTGTTATGCATCGTGATGTAAATATCTGCATTTTCCGGTGGTCTTAGGCGACCCCTGTGAAAGGGTCGTTTGACCCCCAAAGGGGTCGCAACCCACAGGTTGAGAACCACTTCCCTAACTCTCTAAAATTTTTTTGGAGAGCACCTGCTCCAGAAAGGGATCTATTATCATATATAATTATAGTTTAATATGAATTAAGTATGACAAACAGGAAGGAACCTATCAAGGCTCTCTAATCAAATTCCTTTATATGTCCCATTGTTAAAGATGTCTCAGAAAACATTTATTTACCAAATATTTGTTTTTTTCATCAACATGTGAATTGCCTTCCTGTCCTTTGTAGTTTTTGTTCTCTTCTACTTTTCTAAATTTTCAACTTTGTTCTAATAAACAAATACTTATATTATTTTTTAACTTTTGTTTTTTTAAAAAAGAAGCAAGATAGAATAGTGACTAAAAAGCTCATGCTTTGGAGGTGACAGTCTGGGTTGAACCCTGCTAGAGCTACTTAAAAACCATGTGATCTTTTGCTTCAGTTTTCTTATCAGTAACATTGGGGGCAAACTCATATGGTTGTGAGGCTTAAATGAAAGAGAAAAAATTCAGTTCTTAGAACATAGATACACCCAATCAATATTTGCTATTTAAAAGGGAAGAAAATTTTTAATTGGTTGTTTTAAATGTTTGCATTGATTTTTTTCATTTAATTTTATTAACTTATTTAAATCCTCCTCTGAGGTTATTTTTCCCATTGATTTCTTTAGAGAGAATGGAAGGGAGGGAAGAGCAGAGCAGGTGGGGATAGAGAGAGATAGCAATGTGAGAGAAACACATCAATTGGTCACCTCCTGTTGAAACTTCAATCAGGTATAGATCAAGCCTGCAACAAGGTATGTGCCCTTGACCAGGAATTGAACCCTAGACCCTTTCACCCACGGGCCAACGCTCCAACCACCGAGCCAAGTTGGCCAGTGATTATTGATTTTTAGAGAGAAAGGAAGAGAGAGAGATAGAAACTTCGAAGATAGAGAAGCATAATTGGGCTGCCTCCCGCACTCCCCTCACTGGGAATCTAGCCCTCAACTTGGGCATGTGTCCTGATCAGGAATTGAACCAGTGACCTCTTGGTTCCTGGATTGAAGCTCAACACTGAGGCACACCAGCTGGGCTAATTTAATTTTTTCAAGAGAGAGGAAATGAGAGGAAGAGAGAGAAACATTGAGGGGATCAGGTATATAATCCAGGCATGTGCCCAAGAATTGAACCAGCAAACCTATCAGTGTATGAGACAAACACCCAAAAGAAGTGAGCCATATTGGCCAGAGTTTGACATGTCTTATCACCATGATTAGCTGGCCAGCTTCCTAAAAGCAAATCCCTACTGTTTATCTTTGTACAGTCCTTTACAGGTGCCTACTATGGGGCCTGATACTATGGTATCAGGGTATATAGTATTCAGCAAATACCAGGTATTTGCTAAATAAATGCAATTGCATAGGTGGCTAAATATTATTTTAGAACAATTATTTTAAACTAATGTAGTCCCTTAATTTCAGAAGCCTTGTGTAGCTCGGTAATTTCTTTGCCTTTTATCTACCTTGGGATTTCTCAGATGAGAACAATCTCTCATCAAATGGCAGTGAAAAGACCAGGTATAGAAGTGCATATTTATATTTTCTGGGAGAGATGCAAGTGCCTAGATACTTTCCCAAACACTTTTACAAGAAAGCCATGTGGGAAAACCACAGAGATATTAAATCACTAGGATACTGGAGTGAGAGCCACAAGGAAAGTCCTATGTTGGTTCTGTACCCTTGGCTTATGAGAAAGAATGTATCATTAAATGTTAGAGCAGTGGTTTACACTGAAACCTAAATCTATGTATCTTGGATGCTATGTGTCTTCTATGAGAATTTTTTAAAATATGTTTTTATTGATTTCAGGGAGAAGTAGGGAGAGGGGGAGAGAGAAACATCAATGATGAGAGAGAATCATCAATGGCATCCCTTCCTGGGGATCAAGCACACAAACCTGGGAATTTGCCTTGACCAGGAATCAAACCGGGACCTCCTGGTGCATGGGTCGATGCTAAATCACTGAGCTACACTGGCCAAGCTCTATGAGACTGTTTTATATTGTTTGTCGTACACACTTTCTGACTCTGTGGTCTAATAAAAGTATAATGTGTAATTTAATTTTTTCTAGTATATATATATATTTTTTAAAAAGCAAAAATAAACACAAGCAAAATCCCAGGCGAAATTAATCCTGATAATATATTTTACTTAACCCAAACATATCCAAAATAATGTGATTTTTAACAAGGAATCAGTTTTTAAAATTTTGATGAGATATTTAACTTTTTTCACTATAAGTCATCCAAGTATAATGGGAGGATATTATATTTTATTTTAATATCTTTTAAAAAAATTTTTATTGATTTTTACAGAGAGGAAGGGAGCACACCCCTTACTGGGGATGTGCCTGCAACCAAGGTACATGCCCTTGACCAGAATCGAACCTGGGACCCTTCAGTCCACAGGCCGACCTTCTATCCACTGAGCCAAATTGGTTAGGGTTATGTGAGAGTATTTTAAATCTACAGCTTAATTTGGACTACTCACATTTCAAGTGCTCTAGAATTATATAATAACCACATGTGGCTAGTGACTGCTCTACTGGACAGTGCAGGTCTAGATCATCTGTATGATCTTAAAAACACAATTTCAGTACCGCGGGCCCATTTATACTTGCTCTTTTTTTTTTCTTCCAAGATTTTATTTTTATTTTATTTCTTTAATATATATTTTATTGATTTTTTTACAGAGAGGAAGGGAGAGGGATATAGAATTAGAAACATAGATGAGAGAGAGACACCGATCAGCTGCCTCTTGCACACCTCCTACTGGGGATGTGCCCGCAACCAAGATATATGCCCTTGACTGGAATCGAACTTGGGCCCCTTCAGTCCGCAGGCCGACGCTCTATCCACTGAGCCAAACCTGTTTCGGCAAGATTTTATTTTTTTTAATTTATTTTTTAAAATACATTTTTATTGATTTCAGAGAGGAAGGGAGAAGGATAGAAACATCAATGTTGATAGAGAATCATTTATTGGCTGCCTCCAGCACATCTCCTACTGGGTCCCGAACCTCAAACAAAACCCAGGCATGTGCCCTTGACAGGAATGGAACCAGGATCCTTCAGTCTGTAGGCGATGCTCTATCCACTGAGCCAAACCGGCTAGGACTATACTTGCTCTCGTTGGTACCAAAGTGCCAAGTTGTTACTGTCTAATGAAATATTAACAGAAGCATACAATATGGAAACGATATAGTAGCACCAAGTGACAGTCGTATGATATCTTGGTGGAATGAAGAAATAAGGACAAAGAAAACCATGGGGGAGTAAAGTCACACACAGCTCAGCAAATGATGATACAGAATGTTCATCCCAAAAGTACTTGCCCAGTACCTGTCACTACCATGTTCAGGTTGCAAGTGATTTTATGTCATCCAAAAAATCGCCTGTCACTTTAAATAATGATATTATTTTTATCTGAACTTTTGTCGTTTTCTTGGTGTTTAATTTATAACTGTGTGATTTGGTGGTGGTATAAAAGCTATAAGCAAGGATATAGATTTGTACTTTTATAATGATTTGTATTATTTAAATAATGTTATTTATTATAAAAGTATTTCCAGACATCATGGCAGCATGGGGAGAAAGGAGCTCTTGCAAGTTCCTAACCCCCATTAACGGTGTTATTCTTCAAACTGGAGCTCACCAAGGATATGAAAAGTTGATTATACATTTGGAAAACCTTTCAGGATAGCTAGATTTGGGGTGATGGGGAGAGGCAGGGAGCCTCGGGGACTTGGGGGAAATCCTAGATCAATATTTGATCAGAGTATTAATAAAGATAAGATTTGAGGAGAAAGAGAGAGAGAGAGAGAGAGAGAGAGAGAGAGAGAGAGAGAGAGAGAACCAGTGCTGATGTGCTGATTGCTACAGGGCAGTTTACTGGTATTTCCCCAGATACAGTCTATAGTTTACAGAGACTGGGAAGGTGTTACTCTCTCCTTAGATTAGTTGGTCAGAGAGATCTCTGCACACCATCTGGTCTCAGAGATGCTTGAAAGCAGAAGCTAAGCAGCAAATTATAAAGCCACCAGTACTGCTACCCCTCCTCCTGCCCCTCCCCCATACCCATTCATCACACAGTTCCCCTTTCCAGCTTGCTGGGGCAGGATTTGCAACCTTGCATTTTCACTCTGTGTCAACGTCAAGTCTTTGCCCTTTCAACCACCAGGGGCTCATGCAGGGCCTCTTCCCACTGTGATCACAGTAAGGTTTCTGCCCCTCTGGGCAGCTTGTGTTTTATTTACTTATTTATCTTCATCCTCACCCAAGGATATTTTCCCCCATGATTTTTAGTGAGAGTAGAAGGGAGAGGGAGAGACAGAGAGAAACACAGATATGAGAGAGTCACATCGATTGGCTGCCTCCGGCATGCCCCCGGGAGCCTGCAACCGAGGTGTGTTGCAGGAATTGAACCGGGAACTCTTCAGTCGTAAGGTGGATGCTCTATCCACTGAGCAAAACCAGCTAGGGCAGTGGTTGGCAAACTCATTAGTCAACAGAGCGGCAAACTGCGGCTCAAGAGCCGCATGTGGCTTGAGAGCTGCAGTTTGCTGATCACTGAGCTAGGACAGCAGCTTGTGTTTTAGACCCTATCACAAAAAAGACAGACACACAATAAAGTTGTGTTGTAGTAAAATATAGAAATGTTACTTGGGACAAGTTGCTAAGCTGTCCCTGCCTATCATCTCAGGACTCAGGTCAAAGACTGTAAAAGAGAGGTCCCAATTTATCAGACAATCAAGACTCACTCAGCAAAGAACTCAGATGAAAGTTTCCACTTCAGTCTTAAGTCTAAGTCAGACCTCTGTTAATTATATACATATACACATCGGTGAATAAAATACTCAGCTCCCTGGAGAAGAGAGATGTTAATCAAATTATTACACTGTAAGGACTAGGAGGAAAATTACAGAATGTATTAAGAATCTTGAAAGAGTCTTGGCCAGTGTGGCTCAGTTGGTTGAGCATTGTCCCATGCACTAGTTCACCAGTTCGGTTCAGGTCAGGGCATGTATCCAGGTGGGCTCCATCTTTGATGGATTTTCTCTCTCTCTCTCTCACTCTCCCTTCCTCTCTCTCTAAAAAATCTATTTAAAAATATTTTTTGAAAAGAACATTAAGAGAGTGAAACAGGCAGGAGAGACCCAAGAGATTGGGGAGTCTTGTGAGATGGTATTCAAGCCAAGACCCCAGAAGATGAACTAACTGAATGAAGAAGAGGGAAGACGTTCTGCTTAGAGTCAGCACAATTCACAAAGGTGTTGAAGTAGGTAATAGTTTACTATGATCAAGGAACTGGAAGAAGTCAGTGTGATGAGAATGTGGCAGGTGAGGGGGGCAGTGAAAGGGACTGCAACCAGCCATGGAGAATCTTGGCTCTTATTTGAAGCAAGGTGGCCAGCCATTGAAAGGTTTTCAAGGGAAGGATGACACCATCTACAGCCTAAAACCCAGAATCAGGGGGTCAATGGGGGTAACGGGTGGGGGGAAGGGCATATATAAATCTTTCGACAATACAGATAAATTTTTAAAAAATTAAATGCTAAATCAGTTAAGATTCAACTACGTCTATTGTATTTGTCTGGGCAGTAGATGGAGTTGACATGGACCAGATCAATAAAGATGTAGATGGAACTGACACCTGTTCTAGGAAAAGCATATACAAGTCTCACTGGATGTGTCAAGACTGACTCTTCTGTGCTCCTGGCACAATCAATGAACTGGGAATTGGTTGTTATCAATGACTGAGATGGAAAAGACTGGGCCAAGACCAGTTTCGCTCAGTGGATAGAGCTTCAGCCTGTGGACTAAAAGGTCCCAGGTTCGATTTTGGTCAAGGGCATGTACCTTGGCTGCAGGCACATCCCCAGTGCAGGGTGTGTAGGAGACAGCTGATCAATGTTTCTCTCTCATCGATGTTTCTAGCTCTCTGTCCCTTTCCCTTCTTCTCTGTAAAAAATCAATAAAATATATATTTAAAAAAAGCATGGGGTTAAAAAAAAAGACTGGGAGGAAAAGCAGCTTTGGGGTTAGACCAGTTCTGTTGTAAATGTATTAACTTTGAAATATCAATAGTACAGATATATACAGATTTGGAGTTCAGAAAAGAGACCAGGATGGAGATAAATTTGGGAGTTGTCAGCATATAGATGGTTATAGGCATGACAGTGGACAAAATAGCTGAGGTAAGCCTGGCTGGTGTGACTCAGTGGTTGAGCGTCCACCTATGAAACAGTTCGATTCCCGGTGAGGGCACATGCTGGGCACATGCTTGGATTTCGAGCTTCATCTCCAGTGGGCTTGCTGGAGGCAGCCAATCAATGATTCTCTCTCATCATTGATGTTTCTATCTTTCTCCCTCTCTGAAATCAATAAAAATACATATATTTTTTAAATAGCTGAGGTGAATGTGATAGGCAGTTAGACAGATAGGAGCAGAGCAAGGACGATGGCCAGGTATAGAAGGTCACCAGGGCAGAAAACCCTGGGTACCTAACAGTGGGCAAAACTGGAAAAACAAGGACCTGACCTCCGCCCGTCCCCGACCCCCACCCCTTTGTAATCTTTCCTCCTCACTGGTCATGGAGTTTAGGCCACCTGACCTTTTGTTGCTTGTCATGTGATTCAGACCCTCCCTTGACCTTTTCTCCCCTGGCATGTTGCTAGTCCTGCAGGTTAGACCCCTTAAGAGAGGAAATGGCCTAGACCAGTTTGGCTCAGTGGATAGAGCGGCAGCCTTCGGACTGAAAGGTCCCAGGTTCGATTCCGGTCAGGGGCATGTACCTTGCTTGCGGGCACAATTCCAGTGTGGGGTGTGCAGGAGGCGGCTGATTGATGTCTCTCTCTCATCAATGTTTCTGACTTTCTATTCCTCTCCCTTTCTCTCTGTAAAAAATCAATATAATATATTTAAAAAAGAGAGAGAGAGAGAGGAAATGAATCTGGGTGGGGAGGAGTAGGGAATAGCCATTTAAGCATTAAGCCCCCAGAACAATGAGACCTTGACCCAAATCAAATACATCCAGGCCTCAGTTGTATTTCAGCTCCGGGCACAGAAAAGCAGCAAAACCAGACAAGCTGGGCCACGGCTGACCTCAGGACCCTGACCTCAGGACCTGCTGCTTTGACTAATGCCCCCTTGCCTGGCACTGACCAATCAGTGGTGACCATGCCCTGAAAGGATACTCCTGGAAAGCTGATGAATATTCTATTGAGATCTTCCCCAGGACTGCTGCTAATGTCCCCACTGTTAAAAGCCCTTAGGATGGCGACCCAGTGCTCACTCTCAGGCAGGAACAGCCATCCCCTTTCCCTCTTCTCCCCCTCCCCCACACCCCTACCTAAGGCATTTTTCTTGCCTTTCTTTTTCTCCCAAGCCACAAGGGCCCTTCTTTTGCCTCTGTAATTTGTTTCCTGTGCCCATGTCTTCTACCACTCATTTCTTCTACCGCTGTGACTTTCTAAATAATCTTTGTCTTTTAGTTTGAGTCTTGGCTCTGAATTCTTTCCTAGCCAGAACTCAAGTGCTGAGATTACTGAACCCGGGTCTGGTCTGACCTAACACCTGGTGCTATTCTCGCTGCCAACTATGAAGGTAAAGAGTAAGAGGTGCCAGGAGAGAACCTTGATGAACTCTGATATTTAAAGGCACATAGAGGTGAATCCAAGATGGTGGCATAGGTGAGCACCTAAACTGCTGCCTCACACAACAATTTTAAAACTACAACTAAAAGACAGAACGAACAGCATCCAGAACCACAGGAAAGCTGGCTGAGTGAAAATTCTACAACTAGAAGGAAAGAGAGGGGCTCAAGAAGACCCATAGGAGCTGCAAAAAGCTGAGGTCTGGAGACATGTGGGTGTGGAGAGAGCGGATGCCAGATTGTCTGGTTGGCTTCCTCTGGCAGGAGGAAGATGGGAGACTTCCAACTACACTGAACCCCTTATCCTACGGCACTGAACCCCAGGTCCAGCTGAAACTCATATGGGGGGAGTTTAGACTGTGAAAAGAGAGAAGTGCACGGAAATTTAGGGGAGCCGAGAAAGGTCAGAAGTCTGTGGGTATGCACTCCGCTGTGCGCAGAGGACAGACTGCTGATTGTGCCACTGGCTTGTGGGTGGGAGACAGAGCCTACAGACTGTGCCACTTCTAATTCCACTAAACCCCAATTTCAGGCGAGACCCTGGGGACCCAGACTCACATGGTCCTGAAGCACAGGGGAGCCGGAAAGGCACTGCACATGCACACAGGGACCACTCCAGCAATTACCCAGAGTCACATGAGACCCAGGGGCCCCTTAGGTGGGGCCAACTGGAAGGCAAGGCAGTCCGTTAAGCCCTAAGACTCCACCCCTCCCAAGCTCAACAGAGAGGCTTTTGCAGTTTTGCAAGTCTTGTATCATAAGGCTGAATCCAACACAGAAGTTCTCCTGGCATAGTGAAAATGCCAAGACAAGGGAAGAGATCACAAACAAAAGAAATGGAGGAAAACAAACAACTGGATATAGAGTTCAAAACCACCCTTATAAGGTTTTTCAAGAATTTCCTAGAAAAGTTGGATAAATTTAGCAAGACCCAAGAGGAGATGAAAAAGGACCAACTAGAAATAAAACACACACTATCTGAAATAAAAAATATTATATAGAGACCTAACAGCAGACTAGAGGAAGGCAAGAATCAAGTCAAAAATTTGAAAGAATCAGAAAACACGCAACTGGAAGAGCAAGAAGAAAGAAGAACCCAAAAATGTGAAGATAATGTAAGGAGCCTCTGGGACAGCTTCAAGCATACCATCATCAGAATTGTGAGGGTGCCAGAAGAAGAGAGAGTGCAAGATACTGAAAACCTATTTGAAGAAATAATGACTGAAAACTTCCCACATCTGGTAAAAGAAATAGACTTACAAGTCCAGGAAGCACACAGAATCCCAAATAAAAGGAATCCAAAGAGGACCACACCAAGACACATCATAATTAAAATACCAAGAGCAAAAGACAAAGAGAGAATATTGAAAGCACCTAGAGAAAAATAGTTAATTACTACAAGGGAGCACCCATACAACTGTCAGCTGATTTCTCAACAGAAACTGTGCAGGCCAGAAGGGAATGGCAAGAAATATTAAAAGTGATGAATAGCAAGAACCTACAACCAAGAATACTCTATCCAGCAAAGCTATCATTCAGAACTGAAGGGCAGATAAAGAGTTTCACAGATAAGAAAAAGCTAAAGGAGTTCATCAACACCAAACCAGTATTATATGAAATGCTGAAAGATACTCTTTAAGAAGAGGAAGAAGAAAAAGGTAAAAGATAAAAAATTATGAACAACAAATACATATCTATCAACAAGTGAATCTAAAAATTAAGTGAATTAAAAATCTGATGAACAGAATAAACTGGTGAATATAATAGAATCAGGATCACAGAAAGGGAGTGGACTGATAATTCTCACGGGGGAAGGGGTGAAAGGGGAGCAGGGAGAGACTGGACAAAAATCATACACCTATGGATGAGGTCAATGTGGGGGAGGTAAGGGTAGAGGAAGAGGTGGGAGCCAGGTGGAGGGGAGCTATGGAGGGGGAAAAAAGAGAAACAAATATAATAATCTGAACAACAAAGATTTAATTAAAAAATAAATAAAAAAGGCATATAGAGGAGAAAACTGTGGCAAAAGACTTTTGAGAAGGAACAGTCAGAGAAATAGGAAGGGATGTGATAAAGCAAGAGCAGAGTGTTGAAGAATAAGAGAGGGGTCAACTCTATAAAATGATCTTCAAAGTTCCAGTTAGATGAGGACTGAAGAGAAAAGGTTGTAAAAGTAGTGACCCTGGGGCTCTACCCAGTTTGGCCATTGGATAGAGTGTCAGCCTGTGAACCAAAGGGTCCCAGGTTCAGTTCCAGCCAAAGGCATGTACATTGGTTGCAGGATCCTCCCCAGCCCGGGCCCTTATTGGGGCTTGTGCAGGAAGCAACTAATTGAAGTCTTTCTCTCACATCGATGTTTCTCTCAGTCTTTCTCTTTCTCTTCCACTTCCCTAAAAATCAATTGAGGATTTAAAAAAAAAAAGAGTGGCTCTGGGGAACTCTTCTCACAGCAGTTCTCATCCTCATGCTCCACTGCCCTGAGTCAGAGGGAGAAGCTATAAATGCCATGAGCGGGGGGAAGGGATTCAGGCAGGAGCCAGACATACTGAAGAAAACCTTTATCACCTGGGCATGTCTTGCAATACTCACTGGAGACTTTTTTTGAAAGTGTACTATTCTTGAGCAAGAAACGGTGACAAAAATTTGCCCTGAAGTGGAGTTTTGAGCGAGCCAGCATCTGGTGCACACTGCCCTCAGTGTGACCATGATTAAGCTCGCAACACTCTGGACTTCACTTCCCCCTCTGTAGAGTGGGGTAGAAACAGGACCCACCTTCTGAGGACAGCCAGGAGCTGGGTCCCTCAAGGACCACTGGGACCTGTTCAGGAGGGAAGCACTCATTCTCTTGGAGTAGGACCCCCCTGGGGGGCTGGGAGGGCGAGCAGCACTGGCTGGAAAGCCCTCCCCCAGTACCACCACAGGCCAATGCCCTGGCTTGTCCTGTTCTCCTAGTTTCTGCTTGCTCCACTCCCCCACCCTAGAAAGCCTCCTCCTTGCTGGCTTCTGGGCTCTCTACACACTCACTCCCTCCTCCCCAAACCCTGTCCTGCCCCACGCCTCCCTCTAGCCCCAGCCTCTTTAACTGCAGCCATTAGCTTATAAATCTGTTTTCTGCCTGCCAAGGCTGGGGGCAGGCAGTCACACCCTGAAAGGTCTGACAAGGAGCAAGCCTAGGCACACTGACATGTATGGGGCGCGTGTGTGTGCCAGCCCAGTTTGCAGCCTGTCTCCATCCCCCTGGGAATGCCCTTGATTGGCATACAAAAAGTGACTCACCCTTTTGGGCCCCATCCTTCCAGCCCATCTTCCTGGCCTGCATCAGGCAGCTCTGCTCAGGACAGAGAAGAAAAGGCCATGTGCTTTCTCCATGTGATGGCTTCTTTGATACTAGTGTCCAGGAGGAGGAGACCTCCCCTACCCCCAGGGCCATGGTGCTTAGTCCTTTGCTTGTCACCCCAACCATTTTCCGGGCAGGGGACACTACTGACCCATCTGACTGGTGAGGACAGTGAGCTGGGAGAGGTGACCTGATGGCATGTCACACAGCAGTAAGAATGAAACCAGCATTCTAAACCAGGCCTATCCTTGGAACCTCTGGGACATTGAGGACGTGGGCAGCCCACTCACTCTGTGGCACTGGGTCTCAGATGGGTGAGGGGACAGGGAAGCATGAATAATTGAGCCCCATTTCCCCATGCCATGGATCATTGATTCATTCAACAAGCCTCTGCTGAGCCCTTACCGAGGGCCCAACCCTGTGCTCAGGGCGGGAACACAGATGGAGGTGTGGTCCCACATAGATAGGCATAAGCCAGGCCCCAGCTCTGCCACTCACCAGCCTATGGTAGCCCGGTTTGCAGCCTGTCTCCATCACCCTGGGCATGCCCTTGATTGGCACACAATCAAGGGCATGCTCAGGTCACTTTGCTCCCCGTGCCTCATTTTCCTCATCTGAAAATGGGGAGAGCCACATCTTCCTCACAGAATCACCGGGATGACTAACAGGTAACAGGGAGAGCCTGGCAATGAGTAGGAGGAGTTCGGTGAGTGTTAGTTGCTTGTATTGTTTTTACTATTATGAGATGGTGCATTAGGTCCTCTGAAAGCTCCCACCCAGAGGGAAGCTGAGACATGAGTACAAGGAACTATCATTGAGGTAGAACGTGGTTGAAGACAAAAAACCTTATGGATGATGAGGGGAGGGCAAGGCCACGCCCAGCCAGGTTGCCTGGGCAGCTTCTGGGCATGGCTGGTTCTTGAGTTGGGTTTTGGAGATGGGAGTTTTCCATCAGGTAGAGGCAGGGTGAGGGCACTCCAGGCAGGACAGGCATGGGCAGGGGCCTGGAGGTGAGAGGCACCCAGCACAGTAAGGTGGCTCAGTGGGAAAGTGAGGCCTGCAAGGCTGGGCTCAAGCATCTGTAGTTACCTCCCACAGTGGGCAGCCTGCACCCTGAGCTTCCCACCCCTCACCCAGGTGCAGTCTTGCCATGAAAAAACAGACTGTTTGTTGTCTCCTGGAGACACTTGGACTCCCCACTCCAGGGAAGGAACAAGGCCTCAAGGTTGCCAAGGGTGTGAGAGGGGTTCTCTGTTCTTGAAAGAGACCTGAGAAGGTGTCACCCAGCCCCTCCTCTTTCCTAGAGACCACATGGACAGTGGAGCAAGCAGGCAGCCAGCAGCTCCAAAACCTGGCTGAAATCCAGCCTCAGTGGTACAGATGCTGCCTGCCCTCAGCCTGGCTCTTTTCACGTGCGGGAGTGGCAGGGCACAGGGGTGCTTGGGAGAGGAGCAGGCAGGCTGGGCTCCTGGCTAGAAATGCCTGTTAATGCTTGTTATTTCTATTTTCATTCTCCCCTCAAACTTGAGGCCCTTTCAGACTTAAGTGTTATGAAGTGATGTGTCCTCTTCACTGCACCATACCTGGGGGCATACAATATATGTCTGTCCCATTACTGGTGGTGTTACTTTGATCACTTGGTTAAAGTGATCATTGTAGGGTTCTGGAATGTAAATGTACTCTTGCTATTTACAGTAAGTATTTTACGGAAGTGATACTCTGAGACTATGCAAATGGCAACCAGATAAAATACAGGAAGCCCACATTTATTTGAATTTCAGATAACCAACAAGTACTTTTCAAAAGGTGTATGACCATCTTCCCAAATTATTTAACCAAAATTCAAATTTCATTGTGTCTTGTATTTTTTTAAACAAATAAGAGATATTTAATTTTAATTTTATTTTTCAAGGACAGTATACATTCAATATTATTTTGTATTAGTTTCCGGTGCATCTTGTATTTTTATTTGTAGGATCTGGGAACCCTACATGTGAATATCTTGTTCCAAATCCAACTTCAACCAATTGTGTTGACATCGTTGACGATTCTGAATCAATGGTTCACCAAATTAGTTGTTTTCTAACTCCATCACCCTTTTACATTTATTAGTTGGCACTTTACCTGCCCACCTTTATAGCCACTCTTTACAGTAACAGGCGGACAGTAGGCGCTCAGGTATTTATTTGTTCAAGCAACGAATGAACAAATGCTCAGGTTGGTTAGGTTTTGGCGATCAGGGGCGTCTGGCACGGGCTTGCCTTCCTCAGCCAATCACCGCGTGGTCCCGAGGCTTCCGAGCCTTCCAGGGCCTCGCTCCGGGCTCTCTTGGCTCCAATCACAAGCAAGGCTTTACCGGTCAGGGACCAATAAGTGCCTGCGAGAGGCGGGGCCCGACACGCGCCCGCGGTATAACCGCGCTGCCGGAGCGCGCGCTTCCCTTCAGGCTCCGACGCCGGTGCGGGGCATGGCCGCTTCATCCCTCGTGTCTCCGTTGGCCGTTCGGCTGCTCCGACCCGCTCAGAACTGCTGCTTCCGTCATCGTCCGCTTCATTTCTCGGCTGTTCGGTAAGAGAGTAGGGAGCGGGGGCCGCCCGTGGGACTCCGAGGGACTTCCTGAGCATCTGCGTCCGGGGCGGCTTGTCCACCGAGAGGACTGGCGGGGCGACGTGGCAGCCGAGCGCGGCTGCAGCCAGCGACCTGGGTGCTCGCCCGGCGCGGTGGACTGTGTGTGACCAGTGCCAGCCTTTCGGAGGGAGCCTGTCTCTCGCAGGCTCGGGGCGTCGACCTTTCCCAGGGCCGGTCCCCGGGGCGGAGCAGAGGCACTGGCGCGTTCTGGGGCTCCCGATTTACTGGAACATGCCGAGTTACCGAGCGGAACCTGTCGGCTGCCCTGGGTGATGCCGAGATCCGTCTTGGTGGAAGCGGAGGAGACGCTTTGGCGCGCGCCGGGAAGGGCTCAGAATGAGCAGCCTTCGGCGACAGACAGCCCTTCCCCGGGACCCTAGCGGCGGCGGGGATTGGTGCAGTCTGATGAAATCCCCGAGCCGCCCTGCCCCGGGGTACCGCACTTGCACTGCTCCTGGAGGTGGGTGTGGCTCGCGCCTCTCTCTCCCGGCCCTTTCCCTCCCAAGGGAATAAATGCTGTGATTGCCTACCTGAGCTTTGGCTGCAGCCCGCCTAAGAGCTGGTCAGTGCCAGGCAGTATCAACCGAGCTGTTAAATAACCCGGAAAGAGGAGGGGAGCTCTGTTTGCGTTTCCATTGGGAGGTAATAGTTTTTTTTTTTGTTTCCCCCCCCCCCGGTGGATTTGTTTGTCTTTCCTGGATCTCTCACACTCTCAACCTTAAAATAGATTGCAGAACTTTGAGGTAGCTGTGATTTCTCTCCCTGAATCTGTGCACTTTTCCATCTTTAGAGCCTTAGCATTGCCAGCGACCTAAGTCTTATACAAGCAGCCCTTTCTTTCTGCCGGCACGGTGCTGTGCCCCACTGTGCGAATTCCGAGGTGATGAAAACTGTTCTTTAGTGGAAGCCACCTGCCAAGGGGCAGAACACACGTGTGTCGTATCCTCTCGGTGTAAAATGTTATTCGAGACATTGCCAGGAAGCTGTGGAAGCACAGAATGCGGGTTCATGCGCTCTTGAAAGAAGACTTGGGCGGGGACACTCAAGGCTTTTCTTCCTTTTTTTTTTTTTTTTTAAAGGTTTTTCTTGGTCTGACCTTGACCTGCCTCACCAGTATCTCTGTTACAGTTTGTTCTTCTCCTCCATCCTCCCTTCCTGAGTTCTGGTCACTTGGGCCTGTGGCTTTTATGATTGAGTAGAGATTTATAACTGTCCTCTAATTTATTACCTACAGAATTGGACCAGTTTGCTTACTCTCCAGAAACAAATACCCTCCTTATTATACTTGCTTTTCTGAATGAACAAGTAGACTTCCATGTCTCTGAGGGCAATACTCAGTTTGGTATTTATGGTTCTGTTGTATTGCTTTACTGCTGGCATGTAAAACTTTAAAAAAGTTTTTTATTTCTAAAGAGGATACATTTATTTCTTTTTTAGGGGGTTGGTCTGAGATTTTCAGGAACATAAACTCATGGTGAGAGAGGGAGAGAACTGTAGTCTAGGCGATAGTGAGGTATAGCGAAAAAGGGACTTAGGAGGCAGAGGTTTGCATTTGTATCTTGTATCTTCTGTCCTCAGTTCCCCCTTCTGCATAACAGGCTTATTATAACAGCCCTAAGGTAACTGAGATTAATGAATGCAAAAGTCTTAACAAATATCTAGTGTTTAATAGATATTAGTCCCATCCCACTTTGTGTCTGTCTTCATCCATTTCTGGTTCCATTAGTGCAGTGGTTGGCAAACTGTGGCTCTCGATCCACACGTGGCTCTTTGGCCCCTTGAGTGTGGCTCTTCCACAAAATAACTTGGCGTGAAGAAGTGATGATAGAAGAAGTTTAAGTTTAAAAAATTTGGCTCTCAAAATAAATTTCAATCGTTGTACTGTTGATATTTGGTTCTGTTGACTAAAGAGTTTTGCCGACCAGTGCGTTAGTAGATAACAAGAATTCTTTCTAAAATAATCTGATCTTGAATTGTAAAATTCACTTGGTGTTAATTGGATTAGGAGGAGAGTGGAGATGCTACTGACTAGAATTTTAGTTTTGATTTTGAATAATCCTCGTGACTTCTTTCTAGTTCATAATTTTAATGGAAAATTTTCTAAACACATCGTGAAAGCACTAAATTGGGAAATAAGTATTAGCTAATATAGTTCATGTGTTTTGAGTTTCCCATGGAACTGAGTCTGTATTTCTGTGTATTTTGAGGTATCTGCCCTTTGGCAAAAAAGATGATGGGAAGTTAGGTAATGACTCACTGAGCTGCGGTATGCAGAGGAGGGCTGAAATAGTTACATTAAGAGAAAAAGCAGTGTGGCTTTTTTGTTTTGGTTCTTGTTATTCTTTGACAGTTTTGTCTTTTTTTTTTTTTTTGAAAGCAAATTGGCACAACATCCAGAATCTGCTTTTGAGACTTGGAACACTGGTTTGTTTATTCCAGAACCCTGTGTCCCTAACTTTACTGTATCATTCTTACTTAGCCCATATATGCTGTTACATTCTCTCTAAGTTTATTGCTTTCAAAGGGAACTTTTTTTTTTAACATATTTTATTGATTTTTTTACAGAGAGGAAGGGAGAGAGATAGAAAGTCAGAAACATCGATGAGAGAGAGACATCGATCAGCCGCCTCCTGCACACCCCACTGTGGAGATGTGCCCGCAAGCAAGGTACATGCCCCCAACCGGAATCGAACTTGGGACCTTTCATTCCCCAAGCCGACGCTCTATCCACTGAGCCAAACCGGTCTCGGCCAAAGGGAACTTTTTGATGAAGTGCAAGCTAAGTCCTTCTCATGGAATACCTATGTGTGTGTGTGTGTGTGTGTGTGTGTGTGTGTGTGTGTATATATACACACACACTAGAGGCCTGGTGCACGAAATTCATGCACAGGGTGGGGAGTCCCCTCAGCTCAGCCTGCACCCTCTCCAATCTGGGACCCCTTGGGGGCAGTTGGACATCCCTCTCACAATCCGGGATGGCTAGCTCCTAACTGCTCCCCTGCCTGCCAGCCTGGTTGACCCACACAGCCTGCTGTTTAGTCATTACTGTGACAGCATCCTGGACAATTTGCATATTTATGCCTGGAAGTTTATATGTTATTTCATTCAATATAAATGAGTGTCCTAAGCCCTCTGTATTTTTTCACTCTATAGTGTCCTAAGATTTCAAAATGCTTTTCTGGCCTGGGGGGGGGGGTATTTCTGGTACTAATATAGATAGGCATGTTGCCAGAGGTACTTGTATCAGCAAAGTCCTTTTTTTTCTTCATATATTTTTCTTGATTTCAGAGAGGAAGAGAGAGAAACACCAATGATGGGAGAGAATCATTGATCAGCTGCCTCCTGCACAGACCCTGGAGATTGAGCCTGGGTCCCTTCAGTCCTTAGGCTGACGCTCTATCCACTGAGCCAAACAAGCTAGGGTAGCAAAGCCCTTTTAATGAAGTCCCCTTCAACTCTAATTCTGAACTGGATTTGTAAATATTAACATGTTTTCAATGCCTTTATGTGCCATGGATCTATATGAAATGATATTAATTTTTGCTGTGCTAGCTATTAGATATAATCTGGGTAAAAGTATTCGGTTATAAAAAAATAGTATTTGCCCAAACCGGTTTGGCTCAGTGGATAGAGCATCAGCCTGCGGACTGAAGGGTCCCAGGTTCAATTCCAGTCAAGGGCATGTATCTTGGTTTCGGGCACATCCCCTGTAGGGGACGTGCGGAGGCGGCTGATCAATGTCTCTCTCTCATTGATGTTTCTAACTCTCTATCCCTTTCCCTTCCTCTCTGTAAAAAAATCAATAAAATATATTTTTTTAAAAATAGTATTTGACTTGCTATAAAATGGTATCTTCTTAATACCTCACAAGATGCAAATACAGATTAATATAAGGTTTAGATATAAAGTTACTGTTTTGTATCTAAGACATTGAGATGTAAAGTACTTATTTAATCATAATGCAAATAAAAAGCAGACAATAAAGGCTTAAAGACTGTTAAAACTTTAAAATTCGCCCTAGTTGGTTTGGCTCAATGGATAGAGCGTTGGCTTATGGACTGAAGGTTCCCAGGTTCAATTCTGGTCAAGGGCACATACCCAGTTGCAGGCTCAATTCTCAATAGAGCATGTGCAGGAGGCAGCCAATCAATAATTTTCTCTCATCTTTGATGTTTCTATCGTTGTCTCCCTCTCTGAAATCAATGAAAATGTTAAAAAAAGAAACCACTTTAAAATTCTATTTTAACTAGTAGGCCTTGAGAATTAATCATATTTGACCATACAAGTCATCCAGTACCTTGATGTTGTCCTGGAGAATTAAATATGTGCCATGAGCCCGGCTGGCATGGCTCAGTGGTTGTCAACCTATGAACTAGGAGATCACAGTTCGATTCCCAGTCAGGGCACATGCCCAGGTTTTGGGCTCAGTCCTCAGCGTTGGGTGTGCAGGGGACAGCCGATGTATGATTCTTTCTCATCACTGATGTTTCTATCTCTCTCTCCCTCTCCCTTCCTTCCTGAAATCAACAAAAATATATATATTTTTAAATGTGCCACTAAGGGAAGTAGGTGTTTTAATGTTTCACAGTTGTGTTTCATTGGTCTTGATGTTGGAGCATTCCTCATGACCCTGAGGACACAAATCTAAAGGGAAAGGCTTGTTTTCAGTGACATCTTTGTGCTTAAGGAGCAGATGCTTATCCTACTTTAAGTAATGGGAACTTTGTTGTAAGGATTTGTGTGGAAGTAAGAAAACCAGGAAATCTCACATATTGGAACGAAGGAAGAGCTGTCTAACCAGTTCCCAGTTCTTGTTGGGAAGCAATAGCCTTTCAAAGACCTGAATACAGTTTTGGTGACTGGAGGTTCCTCCAGATCCTGAGTTTCCTCACTGCCCCACCCCAACCAGCAGTTTTCCCTCCAACAGGACTGCTCTTCCCTCTGTCATTTGGATGCTAACAATACAGGCAAAACATAAGCTACAAGTAGTATATCAGCACATAGGAAGAACTGTTTAACCTCACAGTGGGGAGGGGGGTAAAATAAAACAATGATTTTATTTATCTGTTTATTTAGCCTATCGATTTGTGAATGTGCAGGAGGCTGTGGCATTAAAAGCCTACACTCAGGACTGAGACAGCTGGGTGTGAGACCCTACTTCGCAGAGTACTTGCTGTCAGTTACTTAAACCCTCTGAGCTTCAGATTAGAGGTGGTAACTGTATCAGTCAACTTTATACTCCTGCATATGGAGCTGAATACAGATTTCCCACTTGGAATTTGTTCTTCAGAGTGCACGTGTTCCTCAGGTTAGGCACCATGTATTTCAATTTAAACCGTAGGTTTTGGGTATTTTCCCCCTACATTACTGAGAAATAATTGACATACACCAATGTATAAGTTTAAGTATACAACATGATGGTTTGCTTTGTCTGTATTGTGAAATCTACTCTCTTAATAGCTAGCTTTCTTCTATATCATGTGGCAGTGTTAACTATAGTCATCATGTCGTGTATCACATTCCTGGTACTTAATTGTCTTATAACTGGAAATTTGTACCTTTTGACCATTTTCCTCCAATTCTCCCTCCTCCTCTCCCTCAAAATTTGGGGTATTTCATACTCTTTTTTTGTAGTCTGATCTTTACTTTTTACAAAAACTCAAGTTAGTATTTGGTTTTGTGACTCTGTTGCCTCCTGCAGAAATGAAGCTGTTGTCATTTCTGGAAGGAAACTTGCCCAGCAAATCAAGCAGGAAGTGCGGCAGGAGGTGGAAGAGTGGGTGGCATCCGGCAACAAACGGCCATACCTGAGCGTGGTTCTGGTTGGCGAGAATCCTGCAAGTCATTCCTATGTCCTCAACAAAACCAGGGCTGCTGCAGATGTGGGTAGGTGTCACTCTCAGATCCGGACCGTTTTTTAAAGTAAGGCTTATCTTTGGCAAACCCCATGGTAATTTATTACTCTTTTTTTTTTTTTTCTGACCAGAGACCCAAGCAGAAAAAGCTAATAAGATTGAATAATAGACAAAACTTTGTCATAAACAGGGTGTATCTATTGGGGAGGCTTATAGACTAGAACAGTGGTTGGCAAACTGCAGCTCGCCAGCCGTGGTTTGCCACTCTGTTGACTAATGAGTTTGCCAACCACTGAACTAGGACAAAAGGAATATGGTCTATCTTATCTGTGCCTCTGGGTTTAACATTGAACCGGTGGCCTTGAACACACATCTGCTTTTTCTTGAGCAATGATAAGAGTATCTGATTGAGGAGACCCCAGTGACGTAGCCTAGGACACAGCATAGAGTTGAAGGAAATGAATAACTCTGACTTCCGGGAAATAGCTTTTGATTTCTTCATAGGTTGGTTCCAAAGCCAGTTAAATCTTGCAGTTCTGAAGTGGTTGAAGTTTTGAATGCCGAAGGCGTGGGTCTGGGTGGGCGGTGGGAGATTTGTGGTCTAGGTCTCACTGTACCACAGGCTGTGTGGGGTAGACCAGAGGTGGGTGGGCTCATCTGTGGGTCAGTAATCTGAGCAGGTGCCCTGTCCTTCTGAAGGGCTGTGAAAGGATTGGTGTGACTGGGCAGTATTACTGGACAGTGAGCCGTTGGTATGTACTTTTTTCAATTGGTATACTCTATTCTTCTCATTGGAAAACCTTTAGAGCCTCTAGAAAATAGCAAGCCAATGTTTTCCTAAGACATTGGGAAGGTACCATGTTGCAGGGCGGAAACCTGGAAGATTGGTTTCGCTACTAGGTGGCTTGTTTCAGTTCCCCCGTGCCTATCTCCTGTCCACAAAATGAGGTTAATAAGGATTACATAAATAACATATAGAAATGTCAAGCTAGCATTCTCTAGTGTATATATTTGTGACGTTACTGTTTTAGGTTCATTTTGAGCTGATTCATGCTTTTGAGCTACCAGGTGGATATGATAATAAAAACCTCAATAGCAGAAGACTGGTAGGCAACATTGCATATAAATGCCTCAATATATATATATATATTTTTTTTATTGATTTCAGAGAGGAAGGGAGAGGGAGAGAAATAGAAGCATCACTGATGAGAGAGAATCATCAATCAGCTGCCTCCTGCATGCCCCTACTGGAGACCAAGTGTGCAATCCAGGCATGTTCCCTGACCAGGAATCAAACCCAGGACCCCTTCAGTCTGCAGGCTGGCATTCTATCCACTGAGCCAAACTGGTTAGGGCATGGCTCAATATATTTTACTGATTTTTTTTACAGAGAGGAAGGGAGAGGGACAGAGCCAGAAACATCAGTGAGAGAGAAACATCAATCAGCTGCCTCCTGCATACCTCCCACTGGGGATACGCCTGCAACCAAGGCACATGCCTTGACGGGAATCAAACCTGGGCCCCATCAGTCCACAGGCCGACGCTCTATCCACTGAGCCAAACCAGTTAGGGCTGCCTCAATATTTTTTTTTATTTTATTAATTTTTTATACCTATCTCCCCAATGCCCCTCTTCCCTCCCGGCACACCCTAACCCCCCAGTGTCTATGTTCATTGGTTATGCTTATATGCATGCATACAAGTCCTTTGATTGATCTCTTATCTACCTCACCTAACCTTAATCTTCCTGCTGTAATTTCACAGTCTGTTTGAAGCTTTACTGCCTCTGTATCTATCCTTTTGTTCATCAGTTAATAATGTTCTTTATTATCCACAAATGAGTGAGATCATGTGATGCTTCTCCTTCATTGACTGGCTTATTTCACTAAGCATAAAGCTCTCCAGTTCCAACCAGGTTGCTGCAAATGGTAAGAATTCCTTCTTTTTAATGGCAGCATAGAATTCCATTGTGTACATGTACCATAGTTTTCTGATCCACTCATCTGCTGACGGGCACCTAGGCTGTTTCCAAATTGTAGCTATTGTGAATTGTGATGCTATGAACACAGGGGTGCATAAATCCTTTCTGATTGGTGTTTGTGATTTCTTAGGATAAATTCCTAAGAGTGGGATTACAGGGTCATGCTCAATATTTTTTAACTTTGAAATTTTCTTATAGGAATCAGCAGTGAGACAATTGTGAAACCCGCTTCAATTTCAGAGGAAGAACTGTTGAACTTAATCAATAAGCTAAATAATGATGATAACGTCGATGGCCTCCTTGTTCAGCTGCCACTTCCTGGTAAGTTTTGGGCTCCACCATTTAAAATGATTTCTGAGGACTAGAGAGGCCTGGTTACTTTATACTGCTGGCCCCTAGTGTGAACCTGACTCAAAGGGGCAGTAAAGTCCAGAGAGTGAATTTTTTATTAGATATGGGGCAGACCTATTCAAAGAGAGGAAGCAGAGTTTGCCACCCTAAAATACGGCTTTGGGGATATTGATTATTTTAAGCTGGTTATTTTAAAGAAACAAAAGACTCGGTAAACCTTTGACCTTCCCTCTGACTGCCTAAGGTAGTTTAGATAGAGGCCCTGCTCCAGAAAGGGGGATAGCATCAGAGATGGGAACCAGGTGTGATAAGCAGAGAGAAGATTAGCAAGTCCCTTTAATAAAAGTCTTTTCTGTGTCCCATTGTTAAACATGGTCAAACATTTATTTACCAAACATTTGCTTTTCCATCTCCATTTGAATTACCTTCCAGTTCCCAACCACAATCCCCTTTCTCCTTAGCTCAAAATCTCATATGAGCCTTAAATGCCTAATCTGTCCTGTGTCTCATATTATTTTCCTCTCTTTTTCTTTTATTAGAGAGAGAGAGAGAGAGAGAGAGGAAACGTTGATCAGTTGTTCCACTTGGTTATGCATTCATTAGTTGATTTTTTTTAATTTAATAAATCTTTATTGTTGAGATTATTACATTTGTTTCTCTTTTTACTCCCATAGCTCCCCTCCACCCGCCTCCAGACCTCTGCTTTTCCAGTTCCCTTGCACTCCGGGCCCCATATGAGTCTGGGTCCCCAGGGTCTCCCCTGAAACTGGGGTTCAATGCAGTTAGAAGTGGCACAGTTGGGAGGCTCTGTCTCCCACCCACCAGAGAGAGCCAGCAGCACAATCAGTAGTCCATCCTCTCTGCATGCATTGTTTTGTGCGCCCTAGACTTCTGCCCTTTCGCAGATCCCCTAAATTTCTGTGCACTCTTCCCTTTTAACAGTCCAGACTCCCCCCGTATGAGTCTTGCCCAGAGCTGGGATTCAACACCGTAGGGTAAGGGATTCTGTGCAGTTGGGAGTTTCCCTCTCCCTCCCGCCAGAGGAAGCCAGCCAGGCACTCCGCCACCTGCTCTCTCCACGCAATTCTCCCTACCTCAGTTTTTTGCAGCTTCTCTGAGTCTCTGTGAGCCCCTCTGTTTCCTTCTAGTTGTAGAACTTCCACTCAGCCAGCTTTCCTGTGGTTCTGGATGATGTCCGTTCTGTCTTTTAGTTGTAGTTTTGAAATTGTTGTGCGAGGCAGCAGTTTAGGTGATTACCTATGCCGCCATCTTGGTTTCTCCCTCATTAGTTAATTCTTGTGTGTGCCCTGACCAGGGATTGAACTTGCAGTTTTGGTGCGCTGGTATGACACTCTAACCAACTGAGCTACCCAGCCAGTGCCAGTGTCATATTCTTATGGAATCCTGGAATATACATACATAATAAATTTGGACATTTTCTTCTGTTAATCTATCTTATGTTAATTTGATTATTAGTCCAGCCAGAAGAATTTAGAAAGATAGAAAGAAAAATAATTTTCCTCTCCCACATCAGAATATCAATTACTCCCTGATTTGACATTGAGATCTTGATAACCAGGAACAGTGCAGGGAAGCAGTTATACAAGAGGACATTGGCTTTGATACTGGCACTTGGCTTTGCTTGATGTGTTCATTCTGAGCTGATGGAAGAAATAAATCATCGAGGTACGTAGAGGCAAGTTGTAAAAAGAGAACAAGTTTGCACAACAAACCAGATAGGCTGCGTCAAGCAGGAGTAACTATGTAATAGTGACTGAGGCCACTGGTCTGGTCTCTTTTTCAGAGCACATAGATGAGAGGAAGATCTGCAACGCTGTTTCTCCAGACAAGGATGTTGATGGCTTCCATGTAATTAATGTGGGGCGACTGTGTTTGGACCAGTATTCCATGTTACCGGCTACGCCCTGGGGTGTATGGGAAATAATTAAGCGAACTGGTATGTCTATCCCACAATTATAATGGCTGTTAATATTATGAAAGTAGTACTTGCAAATAGTAAAAGAGTGAAAACTCCCATCGATGACCTCTAGTCTTACTCCCCAGAGCCTTTTTAGCAGTTGCCTGTGACTTTATTTTTATAATTTAATCTTATTGGTGACAATATTAAGAGATGTCTCCCATTTTCTCCCTTATTGACCCCCTCCACCCAACACCCACCCCACCCAGGCCTTCCCCATGCTATTGTCTGTGCCTGCGACTGTTTTGTTCTCTGGACAGAAGCCTCAGAGAAGGAAACTTTGGTAGTGGTGATAGTGCACATTTATGTAACATTTTGTAGTTTACAAAATGTTTTCTTTAAGCCTTGAATTGATAGGGCCAATTGACTGAGGCAATCAGCTTGGCGACTTCATTCATTATTATAATTAGATTTATGTCCTAGGCCATCTGCCTTTTCCTTTGGTGCCCTAAGACAGTCTAGCATTACTTTTAAATATATATTATTTTTAAAAATAATTCTTTATTGTTGAGAGTACTACATATGTTCCACTTTTCCCTTCATTGACCCCGTATATGCTTTTAAATAGGCATTCCCACCCTAGGGAAGAATGTGGTTGTAGCTGGAAGATCCAAAAATGTTGGAATGCCTATTGCAATGTTGCTACACACAGATGGGGCGCACGAACGTCCTGGAGGTAAGCGAATCGCTTTCAGAAGAGTGTCTTCTCCCTTATGGGAGACCTTGAGAGGCTGTCCTGTGGACCAAGTATCCACTTTGTTAAACATCCGAGGAACATTGTATTTGTTTGCATTTGTTATAATTTTGTTAACAGATATCCTATAAAAAAAAACCCTAATATGCAAATCGACCAAAAGGTGGAACAACTGATGGAATGACCTGTCGTTGTGATGCGCACTGACCACCAAGGGACATGCTTCATGCAAGAGCTGCCCCCTGGTGGTAAGTGTGCTCCCACAGGAGGAGTGCCCCTCAGCCAAAAGCCAGGCTCGTGGCTGGTGAGCACAGCAGTGGTGGTGGGAGCCTCTCTTTCCTCCGCTGCAGGAGGGTGGTAAGCAGCAAAGGGTCCCAGACTGCAAGAGCCCCAGACTGTGAGAAGGATGTCTGACTTCCCCTACGGATCAGGTCTAACCTGGCAGGTGGACATCCCCAAGTGGTCCCAGACTGTGAGAGGATGCAGGCCAGGCTGAGGGACCCTCCCCCTTCCTCCCCCGGCCCCCATTCCTCCACCTCCATGTATAAATTTCATGCACTGGACCTCTAGTTTGGAGTATAATCTTTGTAGGAGAAATTGTACTCAGTGGCACCTGAAAGTTTATTTGTATTTATTTATTATGGAACTAGTTCAAAAATGGATAAGCCTAAAAATTTAAGTTTTATAAGTATAAGCATGGTTGTAGGCAATTAGAAATTTTCAGTTACGGATTTGATAGTTGGAGTTAAGAGGCAATTCTTTTTCAAAGTTAGTATCTTGTTCTGTGTCATTTGGTAGAAAAAAATCTTCGGCCATTGAAAAAGATTGATATAATATGATTCTAATGTGTAATTATGTCAAATTGTGTTCATTTGTTTGAGAAAAGGCCTCAAATCAGAGTTATCATATGTGATTATCATAATATGAACCTACATAATTACATCAGAAATAATGGCAAAACTAAATATTTTCAGACATCTTCTAGCAAACCTAAAAAATAACCCTTGAGTAATTCTGGTGATATTTTATTTAACGAAGGTAAAATTCTTGAAAAACTGTTAAATAGGCTAAGGAATACATCTAGTTATATATGACTCCAAAGATTAGAGCTAGAAGTAAGGTAAAAGTTATAAGAAATTATTAAAAAAAAACAACAATTGGCTGTCCAGAAAATATGGCACATGAATTATTTTTTCAGAAATGTTTGCCTAGTTGACACCTACTCCAATCCGAGCTTTGATTCAGAAATCAAGACATTTTTTAATTCATAGGTGATGCCACTGTTACAATATCTCACCGATACACCCCCAAAGAGCAGCTGAAGAAACATACCATTCTTGCAGATATTGTGATCTCTGCTGCAGGTAAGAGCACCAGGGAAGGGGAGGAGACGGAAGGACATCGGAAGATGGACCTCTTGTCTTAGAACTTGCCTGCTTCGCTGCCATTCCTTTCATTAGTGTCCTAGGCTGACACCACGAGCTGCCTACAAAGATGATGAAAGAGTTGTGCTTAGTATAGTGGTTTCTGTCATTTCATCATAGACCTGATGGATGAAAGTTATTTCTATAGTCTCAGAGGATTTCTATTTACTCTTGAAGTTTAAATGTTTCCTTGGTTAATGGTTCTTGTAAGTATTTATAAAACAAGCTAATTTGTTCTTCCAAGTCTCTTAAAATTGAAATTAGATAAGAATCTGACAGGTGTTTTCAGATCATTCCTGTCTCCATTTCCCCAGGCATTCCAAATTTGATCACAGCAGATATGATCAAGGAAGGAGCAGCCATCATTGATGTGGGAATAAATAGAATTCAGGATCCGATCACTGCTAAACCCAAGTTGGTTGGAGATGTGGATTTTGAAGGTAAATAGTATAGTTTTAAAAATATATAAAATCAATAAATACTACCATTAGTGGACATTTAGGACTAATCATTTACTTTTTCTTGTAAGTTTTAAACTTGTGTTACTCTGGTAATATCATTTAAAAGGCTTTCAACAAGAATTAAAAGAAATGTTTTTTTAAAGTTATAGACATTCTAGAATTATTTTAGTTGTTTATATCATAAAATTATGGACAGCAGGTATAAACTTTTCAGGGAATTGTTTTTCCTTAGGGTTATTTCATAATTAAAACAACTTTAAGACTTTTTTTTTAAATTTTTTAAAAAATATATTTTATTGATTTTTCACAGAGAGGAAGGGAGAGGGATAGAAAGTCAGAAACATCGATGAGAAAGAGACATCGATCAGCCGCCTCCTGCACACCCCACACTGGAGATGTGCCCGCAAGCAAGGTACATGCCCCCGACCGGAATTGAACCCGGGACCCTTCAGTCCGCAGGCCGACGCTCTATCTACTGAGCCAAACCGGTCTCTGCAACTTTAAGACTTTTAACAAGTCTGAAAATTTAATGAAGTGATTTCCCTAAACTATTGAGTCTCCTAAAAAGTGTTAAAGATTTCTCTTTTTAGGAGAGATCCCAGACCTGGAATGTTAAAACAGTCCAAGAAAAAGCCATGTTCTTGAAAATTTGGCACTTCCTAGTACTATAGATATCTCCTTTCAGTTCTTAAGGCAGTATGTTTATCTGGATTTTATGCTGATATTTCTAGCTTTTTCTTTCTTTTAAAGTAGTCAGACACAAGCCTAGGTAACCAAGTGCTTTTTTCTTTAAGATTGAGTTGAAGACCTGGCCAGGTGCTCACCAGTTGGTTGGAGCAGTGGTCGCCAACCTTTCAGACCTCACGGACCACCAGTGGTTCAACCTCTGGTCAGGGCACATACAAGAAGCAATCAGTGAATGCATAAATGAGAGGGACAACAAATAGATGTTTCTCTGTTTTTCCTGCTTCCTCTCTCTCTAAAATCAATTTTAAAATATTGGGTTAAAAAAAATCTTGCTTTCCAGAAAATTTGCTTGGTATTTTGGGAAACCAGTATGAATACATGTAGCATACAAATAAAATAAAATTAAGAAAATATTGTAGGCAAGTATTAATTGAGATAATGCTTATAGTAGACCTCCTATACAGAACCTACTGAGATGTTTTTCTTTCTTTTTTTTTTCTTTTTAATATTTCTTTATTGATTTCAAAGAAGAAGGGAGGAGGAGAGAGAGGTAGAAACATCAATGATGAGAGAGAATCATTGATTGGCTGCCTCCTGCATGCCCCCAACTGGGGATTGAGCCTGCAACCCAGGCATGTGGCCTTGGCCGGAATCAAACCCGGGACACTTCAGTCCGCAGGCTGGCACTCTATCCACTGAGCCAAGCCAGCCAGGGCAAGATGTTTCTTTTTAAGTAGACTATGGAGGAAAGTGTGGCTGGTAGATTATAGGTGATTTAGATGTATAAATATTCCTTGAGCAACTTTACTTAATATGTGCATGTTATTTTGTTAGTATGTTCAAAAGCCTTTACTCTTGAGTAATTAAATGATTAATATGAGTTTGAGGTTTATGAAGGTGCTTATGTATATTATGTATATTATTGGCTTTTTTCCCCCCAATGCTTCCCATGATATGTTAAAATACATACATGTCCTTTATCATAATGAAAGCAGTCTGCTGTCTTGTTTCTTCTATATAGAAGTCCGGAAAAAAGCCGGTTACATCACTCCAGTCCCTGGGGGTGTTGGTCCCATGACAGTGGCGATGCTAATGAAGAATACCATTATCGCTGCAAAAAAGGTGCTGAGGCTTGAAGAGCAGGTGGTACTGAAGTCTAAAGAGCTTGGAGTGGCAACTAATTAACTATTGTGTCTTCCGGGTCATGAACATACTCCAAAGCCAGTTCAAGAGGCAAAACAGGCCAATGCTTTGTATTTATTGAAAGCTTAAATGGATGGATGCTTGTGCACATAACTCTCCCCAGTACCTCACCAGGGATCATGCCATTATTATGCTGGGTCATGTGATCTGGCCATGAGAGGAGCCATTAGCCTGGTGATTGCATGAGGGACACTCAATAGAGAAGGGCTGCTTTACTTTGTGAGACCACTTCAGTTACAAATTGCCTTTTCCAGGATTGCATTTCCCAAGTGCTGTTCCAATAAGAGTTGATACTCACTTTAGGTTCCAAACCTTTTGAGCTCAACTGATCAAACCAAAGGAAAAATGTTGCTAGAGAAAATGAAGGAAACGGTACAAAAGAAGAAATAATAATTTGAAGAGAAAAAAATTTACCCTAATTTTATATTGACTGATAACCAGAAGAAAAGCTACCTGTTAATAGTGTCCAGTCATTTTAAATCTTAGTCATTGGGAAAATGTCTGTGTGCTATTAGCCTTTATTTTATGAGAGTTACCATTCATGCGGTCCCCTTTTGGTTTTCTGGGGTTGAAAAGCTTATTTTATAAATAATTCACGTGTATTGTCATATTTTGTTTTTCCTATAGACTTAAACTTTATTGTTAATTTTTTTGTACTATTGGGGATGTCTGTATGGTTTCTTTAGTAGATCTTGAAACCTATTTTTGAAAAACAAAACTTGGGCTTGATAATCATTAGGGCAGTTGTATAAGTATACAATTGCCTTTTCCACCAAAGAATTGTCAGCCTGCTGCCTGCTTTCTCTGATGAACCTATTTATTGACTTTCCTCGATTTGTTTTTGAGAGCTTGAGTTAATATTGAATTTAATCAGACTTTCTGATTAAGTTTTTTATTTTGTTTTTTAAATAAAACACTCTGACTAGTATGAAATGAGTTTCTGAACTACTGTATCTAACTGCTACTCTATTGTCTTAGTTGTGACCTAACCATAGTTTTCGATAATCGATTTAGCTATTTCTGTAAGTGGTAACACCCACTCCTGTGCCTTACACAAAGTGGTTTAAAGAGCTGTGGAAAAACTAGCCTAGTCCATTTAATCTTACATCCAACAGGTTGTGCCGAGCCAGGATCTTAATCGGTAAGATTCGTTTAAGTGGTTAATGTTGTTCTGAGTATTTTCTAAACCATGCATTCAATTTACACATTTATAAACAACTTGTGCTCCTCCAGTTTCTCCCCCCCCTCTCTCTACACACACACACACACACACACACACACACACACACACACACGTATGTGTGTGTGTGTGTGTGTGAGAATTTTTGTAATTGGTGACAGATTATAAGGTATTGGTGCACCTTTTGAGGCTAGATAGGTCCCACCAGGACTGGGAATTCTGGCTCTTGCACAGGCAGAAGCAACTCCTGCTCCACCAGCTTGAGGCAGATGGAGAAAGGAGAACAATGGGGAGTTGACCTATTCTCTCCTGTTCCTCTGCCAGCTGCCTTTATTCTTTTGATGATTTTCTGGAGATAAAAGAAGGTGTTAGTTTGTTAGAAATGGGGTTTTTTTTTGTAAGTAAGAGTAGCTGGTGTCCATAAGCCATGCCTGCTGACTTACTTTAATTATTAAACATGGAGCAAGATGAGCAGACAGGATTAGATTTTATTGAACTGTAGTTACAACGGAAAAATGTACTGACTTGCACAGAGAAATAACATGTCAACCTGTTCAAAGCTATCAAAATTAAAATGTTCATGTCTATACAAAATATAAATGACATATGAGGTGAAAATTAGTGATTAATTTATAAAACAAAAAAAATAACATGGTTTTTCAGTTTGTTTGATTAATCAAGCACATTTACTCTTGAATGCATAACATTTCTACAATTCAATTTGGACAAAGTGCTATTGAAAATCAGCCAAGTTTTAACAGTGAAATGTTAAGGGTAGGTTGTTAGCTCCCCCAGAATAGATACAGATGAAGATAAAGAATTTATACTTAAACTCAGGTGATGGTTCTAGATTAGTGAGCAGCTAAGTAATTCAGCTGCCATCAGAAGTAACAGAGGTTTAGAGCTTTACCTCTTGGCAGTATCCCGTGGAAGGGAGCTCTGAGATCTAATTTAATAAACAGTTAAGAGCTTTCTGTGGACCAGTCACTGTATTAGGCTTTAGGAATTACAGAAACATTTAACTGTTCTGTTGACTCAAATTGTTAACACTCTAGTGTCATTTGTCTAAAAAATAGGAATAAAGAAAAAGCACCTGCATTTGTCACCTTGAATAAATGTAGTAACAAAACAGTGATTTACTCAAGATTCAAATCCTAGTTGTTTTATGTCAGATGCATTGTGGCTATTAGGCACATAGTATTTGTTAAATGAAAACATAGTTGGTGTTGGCTAAACATGGATTAAAGATAAAGACTGATCTTGTTCCTCGAGGAAAGGATTTGCTTCATTAACAATGGGTTTTAATCCACCCAACTTGCTTCCAATCATTCCTTTAAAGTATTAGTCTCATATTAATTACAAAGTTACAATCTTCCCAAGTTTGAATCAGGTCATTGAAAACTTGCAGAAGGACCTACCCACATATCCAGAAATTTGATTCTGGGCATGAAAAACCAGTAATGTTAATTCAAAGGATCATTTTGTTGATTTAACGTGGTTTGAGGTTTTACTCTAACAACTTTTATTTTAAAAATATTTATGCACTCCAATGTGTTGGTTCTTTCATGAACAGACTTTTCAGTCTGGGAAAGCCCCAGTCACACTTCTGTGCTGGAGCAAGGCTCGTAATGTAGATAGTTCAAGCTTTTTGTACGATCCTTAGCAAATGGAATGAGATGGAGTGGAAAGATAGGACTTTTAAGTGTCTCCGTATATGCAAAATTGCAAGATGAATTTTTCAGCTTTGTTCTGCTGAAGTGCGGGTATTTTAATAAATTCTTTCAAAATCATCTAGTCACTTTAAAACCTAACCTTTAAAAAAACTCCCGACTTGATTTATTTTCAATGAAAATGGACTATTGCACCTTTAACCACAGTTTTGGGAGGGAAGCATTTTTTTATTTCAAAAGAAACGTTATAATTTCTATGCTGACCTGCATTTTTAAAATAACGTATAACATGTTGCTTTAGTTACTGCATAACTACGAAGGGGAGATTTTGCACCTAAGTAGTACTTTTCATCCATGGATTCCCAGTTTTTAGCAACTAGAATAATGACTGTTTGATAAATAAGGAAACTGGCTCCAAGTATGCCCTCCCTCTGCCCCACCCCCGCTCTGGGGACGCTGTGTCCTAGAGGGAGGTCTCGCCGACAGCGTCTCTTCCATACATGTCCATGTCTGTGAAGTCACAGTCTGACTCCATCTCTATCTTCACCTGTGGCACCATGAACACTGGCCTCTGAGAGTAGTTGAAAGCAGGTGAAGCTGGACAGGAAATTTTGAAGTGCAAGGTGATGCTGAATGAGAAAAAGGGGAGCATGATTTATCTAGTTTTTGGTGTTTTTCATGCCATCCCCCAGAGAAGGGCTCTAATACAAGTAGTTCTGTCTTTCCTTATGAAATCTTACCACAGCAACTAGCAGTGGATGCTGCTTGGCCTTCACCTATAGACATTACTATTGCCCTGTTTCAACCTATTCACATTGCTACCAAAGTGAACTGTCTAGATCACAAACCTGTCTATGGTTCCCCACTTAAATTTTTTTTCCTGGTTTTCCACTGTTCAAAATGTAGCATCTGAGCACCTCGGCGCACAGGATCCTGTGCTCACCCTCCTGTTTACTTGCAGTTTGACTGTTCCATCCGTCCCTGTGTGTGTGTATTTTCAAATGGCATTTCTGGTCTTTTCTTGTGCCTGGAATGTCCTCCCCACCCCCGCCCCCTTCCTCACTCTGTCTAGTGGCAAGTAAACTCCTGTGTATTATTCCCAGGTGCTCCAGGTAAGGCAAATCGACCCTTACACCGCTGCTTCATTATTCTTGGCACAAGGTGCTGGGTGTCTCTGTCCACATGCCTTTCTGTATCCCCAGGGAGTAAGCATCTTGCCTGGTAGCTTATGATACTAAGCTTTGTAAAATTAAATCATGTTGCTGAGCCTTTTTCTTCATTGAAATGAAATCCTGCTACTTCGTGGTCTCTGCCTTCACAGATCTGGTAAAACACCAGTGTAGTTGGGAGGTGCCACTGCCAGTTACATTTGACCCATGTTTTGTATAATTTAACAGCGTTTTTGAAATGCCCTATCGTGGTCCAAATTTTCTCCACTCACTGAAATTGGGGCAATCAGAGATTCAATTTAGTGTAGGCTATTTTAAAGTGAACATAAATCAGGGTGGACAAATTGCTCTTCTAACACATTTATATATAAAGGTCAGTGACTAAGGGTTTAAGAGCCTTGGTTGGGGAGGTGGGGTGAGAAGGCAGGCAGAGGTATACTGGGGCATGTGACACTCCAGGGCTGGAGCATCCCTGGGCAAGCTGCTGAAGGAGGCTAGTCCTGGTGACAAGTTTCTTTTCAGCTGGCCCTGTGATAGCAGTTCTGACTAACAGCTCAGAAGACTGTGTTTCCTAAAACCCTTGAGAGCGTGCCATGTAAGTGGAGGGTTATCTGCCTCCAGACTTTGGGTAGCCTGTGCCTTCACTGTTTGACCCAGTACCAAGGGATTTCTGTCCAGTTTGGGGCACAGTGTCAGAGTAGGACTAGCCCTGCCATCTTCCCTAGTAATAATCAAGGCAGACTCATTTGCCTTTGAGTTCTTTTCCATTTTTGAGCCCCCTTTGTTTTCAGACATCAAGTAGCCCCACTTTCTGCATGGATGCTCTCATTTAGATCAGACAGGAACCACCTTGTTGGCCTGGGCCTCCTGGAAACCGGGTCTTGAATGCTTTCTGAACGGTTCTTATCTCCACCTGACCTTTGGTATTTAGTTTGCTTTCCTTGATACCCCTTCTGACTCTGCTAATTAACCATGCTGTTATTTGGTTGCACAGAGTATTAGGGTACCCGAGCTTGGATCCTTAGAGTTGCCTTATCCTGGCTTTCCATTATACAGGATTTAAGCCATATCTGGTTTTTCTCTATGTTTTCTATTTTTCAGTATTTTCATGTTCATTTTACTTAATATTTTATAATAATTTTCTAGAGTTGAATACCTTTGTGTGTTGTAATTATGTTTTTATGTCAATAATCAGGACTGTCACCCTTTCTCCTCGGCTGACCACAAAACAAAGGCCTTTTGCTGAGACACTGGCGAGGGTGGAAGATCCTAGTCCCTCAACCTTCCTGATCATTGTTTAGTTTCTTATCCAACACCCAAGGGGTACACTTCAAGGCTGTTACCTTCGATCAAGTTCTGAGTCACTGAAGGAACAATCAGAATGAGTAACTCCAACTGGAAGATCTTTTCCCTGGCAGGAAAAGTAAAATGTCAGAAGTGGAACAGGTTTGAGGACTCCACTGAAGAACCTTTTTCCAGTGCTTCCCTTACCATTTCATCTCCTTTCTATTCTCTGGCCCCATGGCCAACCCTGCACAAGAGGGATACAAGGCCCTTGCAAGGATGGGTGGTTTAGTTATTCCTTCATTAGAAGGCTCAGCCAGGTTAGGTGGGTGGGAGGTATGGGGAGGCCCAGGGAAGAGCGAGAAAGGGTGATAGAATTATGCAAATAGGAAATGGGGAAAGAAAAAGTCTATGATGGTGAGTGTGATGGGAAGCTCTTGAGGGGGCCTGTGGGATCTCTAACCTGGTCTTTGAGGAAAGTGGCAAGCTCTATATTAGGAGCAACAGGGTCTGGACTCAGGTTGAGATCTCAAGCTGTCTTGTCTCAATGACAGGATTGTCTGGCAATAGGGAGCTGAGGTTGGGAGCGGGTAAAGGCAGCAACACAATCCCCCAGGATCTTCATAAGCAATGGGTGGGAGATGTTTGTGATGTACAGAATAAGCCCGACTACTATGACCTAAGTTACATTCCAAATGCAATGCTATCTATTTCGCTAAAGGACAACTCACTGGGCCAGCATAATTCAGTGGTTGAGCATTAACCTAGGAACTAGGAGGTCAGGTTTGATTCGCAGTCAGGACATATGCCTGGGTTGTGGGCTTGATCCCGCCCCTTCTCCCCCTGCTGTGTGGGGCATGTATGAGGCAGCCGATGAATGATTTAAATGATTCTCTGATGTTTCTATCTCCCTCTCTGAAATTATTTTATGTATTTTTAAATATATTTTTATTAAAGGACAACTCAGTTTGGATTTGAGCTCCCAATCATCTCAACATCACCAAGAAACATTCTGCCTAGCACAGTGGTCCTAGCATCTAAGACCAGATTCCCTGAATTAAAGATGGAAGGTCCTTGAAGCGGAGGGTTAGTAAAGAGGAAGGAGACACCGTGTGTTTTACTTACTGGCAATGCAGTGGATGCCATTTTGGGGGTCTATTTGGACACTTTCCATGGGAATCTTTATAACGGAGGGAGGAGGGAACTGGGGCTGGAGAGAAACGGTAGGAAAAGCTGATGAACACCAATACAACATCGTTGCCTTTCTGGCCAAAATGGAAAATACATAACATGCACAGTGTGCAAAGTGCCATCCTTGCCTCCAGATTAAATAGGGGCTGCTGCAAACACTTAGGCCCACTGAGGGGGCATCACATGGTTAGCCTCTGTACTAGGCAGGATGAAACTACCAGGAACATTACTAAGAATGGTTTCAACTGTTAAGGTGACAGTCACCTGGGAGTGAACCTCACCTGATAGCTGTGTAAGGATGTGTATAAAATGAATTTGTGTAAATTGAATCCCGTTTTTCCATTGGATATATCATGTAATCCAGAGATATTTTTCCCCAACCCTGGAATAGTTTGGGGCACATGGTAGCCATTCAAGTATTTATTGAATAAATCTGAAAGAATAATATTTGTTTTTAAAAGGTACTTGGTTTCTTTGTTCTTAGAACCTATCTTTGAAAATCATCTAAACCATCAATGAAAAACATGAATGAGTGATGGGCCTCTTCCCTTCCTGGAAGAGGATAGCAATTGAGGGCCAGTGGAGTTTGGGGCCCTCACTTCCATCAGAAGATGCTTAAATCAACACCAGTCAGCAAGGATTTACTAAGAAGACTTTTGACCTGCAAAAGGCAAGATCAGTAGGAGAACAATTCAAGGATGATATGGGGATGTGGTTTTAGGTCAAACTGGGAAGGAAGGAGCCAGGCCTAGTATTAGATGTCATGGACAGACTGGTATACTGGAGATGATCAGATGCAAAGTCAGGAATGATTGTCTTAATCCCCTCTAAAATATTTAGCTCTACGTCCATCTTGGGTGAATCATTTCCCTTTTGGGGGGTAGTTACATCATCTGTAGTGAGCACTTGATCTAGACAATTTTTCTGCCTAGCAATTTGTGACTTACTATAAGTTCTGGACTGGTTTTTTATCTGTTGACTCCCTAAGTATTTGGGGGTTGGAATGGGGAGGAAACATGGGGAAAAGGAGGGGTAGTCAGGGCAAACGAGTGGTTGTGGGCATCTGGGGAAGGTAGCCATTCTCCTCTCAGTGAGGACTGTGCCTCTTCCCCACCTCCTGCTCTAACAGCATAGGGGCAGGACTAAGCAAACCTTGTCCACAGTCCTGTCGGTTCCAGAGTCTGGTCTAGTGAGCTCCCATCAGTACTGCCCCACCACTTGTTCCATTCTTTGGAGATCAGTCCTAACAACCTCTGTGATGGAGCCAGGCTTTGCCCTGTTTCCTGAGGGGATTGCACTGCTGTTGATAATGACCAATGTTTCCCTGGGTGGGGGCTCCTTCACTCTGGCCCACCCTGAGGATAGTCACAGAAACACAAGCTCTCAGCACTCAGAACAAGATAAGCAGAAGCCTTGGCCCATCCTGGACTGGGTTGCTGCAGGCCACCTGAGAAGCCACCCCATTCCTGGCCCTGGCCTACGTGGAGGGAGGGTCTAAATCTCCCCCTAGGCCAAGCCTCATATCCTCCCCACCTCCTTGTCACTGTCCTCATGGGCCCCTTTCCTTCTCTTTTTCTTCTTATTCGGCTCCTTTTTCTCCTTCTCTGGGAGGATACTGTCAATCCAGGCCAGATCATGCTGGGAGAAGATAAGGTCCAGCAGCCTTCGGACAATGATAAGGCCCAGGATCTGCAGTGAGAGTTGGGAGAAAATGGAAGGCTCAGGTCAGTTGTTCAAACTTGGATACAGTTGTTCTCCCTCAGCAGCCATGTTCAAGGACGTTTTCCGGTCAATGTCTTTGGAGCCATCTCAAAGCTCCCACAACCATTACTCACCAACTGCCCACCTTGGATCCTGCCTGGCTTCCAGTGACAATGCCACCTGGTGACCCATAGGGACAGAGCATGCGATGGCTGACGGGGGAGCCAGGTGGCAGCCATGGTTGGAGAACTACAGTTATTCTTTAAATCAGTGGTCCTCAAATTTAAGCTTGCGTCAAATCCCACACTGCTGGCTACTGGAGAACTCTACTGAGAAGCCTTGGTCAAAAATCACTTACATAGAACCCTCCGGGAGGGCACATTTCAAATCCCACCTCCTGTCTTCTCTGGCCCCGGCTCCAGCCCTGCAGGCTTTGGGGCCCACCAGGGCCTGGGACCACTTCCCTGTGGTAGGCTTATATAGGAGCCAGAACAATATGTTTTTGGCTTTTTTCTTTCTATTTATTATTTTGGAATACTGTTAAACTTACATAAAATTTGCCAGAATAGTCACAGAACTCTCATGTTCTTTCCCCAAACATGTTAATGACATTGGACTTTGAAGTTCTCCATTTCTGATTCTAGCTCTTCCCACCCCCTAGTTAGCTTCTCAAATTCAGTTAGTTTGAATGATGAAAAGGTTTCTCTCTCTCTCTTTTCCTCGCCTGAAGATAATTTCCCATTGAGTTTTAGGGAGAATAGAAAAGAGAGGGAAAGACAGAGAGAAACATCAATGTGAGAGAAACACGTAGATTGGTTGCCCCCCTGCACAAGCCCAACCAGGGCCCTGGCTGGGGAGGATCCTGCAACCAAGATGGTTGCCTTTGACTGGAATCAAACTCGGGACCCATCAGTCCACAGGCCCAAAGCTCTATCCACTGAGCCAAACTGGCTAGAGCAGTGGTCGGCAAACTCATTAGTGAACAGAGCCAAATATCAACAGTACAACGATTGAAATTTCTCTTGAGAGCCAAATTTTTAAAACTTAAAACTTCTTCTAACGCCACTTCTTCAAAATAGACTTGTCCAGCTGTGGTATTTTGTGGAAGAGCCACACTCAAGGGGCCAAAGAGCTGCCTGTGGCTCGAGAGCCGCAGTTTGCCGACCACTGGGCTAGGACAAAAGGGTTTCTATTTAGCAAGATCTACTTCTGCACTTGGTTTGAATGTCAGCAGTGGAGATCTTAGTCTCCTTGTCACATTTGCCCAGCTTCGCCATCCTGCCCTAGAGCAGGGCGGTTGGGTGGCTTCTGCACTCTCACTGAGCTTTGCCACCTGAGCTGAGCCGCAGCATCTGACCACCACACACACCACCTGCCCTGCCCCACCTGGCCTGGATTCACAGCTCCAATCTTGTTCTGTGCCTGCCTGACCAGAGTCAGGCCATCAGGGAGGAGAAAGTGAGAGTGGACCTCCAACAGGAGGGGAAGCCAGCCCCACCTCACTTACCATGACCGGGAAGATGATGGCGGCAACCGTGGACTTGAGGATCCAGAGCACGGCCAGGCAGAGGATCTGCACCAGAGTGAAGAGGTGGATCCGGCGCAGGGGCACGTGCCGCAGGAAGGCATGGTCCGGCTGGTGCTTGGCTGGCATCAGGAAGAGCTTGCAGCGTTCCCAGAACTGGCGAGGAAGCAGAGGCTCAGCCAGCAGTGGGGACCCGGGAGCCGTGCTGGGTGGTGCTGCATTGGGGCCTCATAGAAGGGAGCCCTTGGTCAGACATTAAGGATGCACAGAGAGAGAACCAGAAGTATAGGAGGACATACAGCAAGATCTTGCACAGCGAGAGCTCAGGGGAGGGCTTGGGCCCAGGGTGAAGGCTGGACCCTGGAACTGGCCACAGATGAATAAGGGCCACAGTCAAAGAAAATGCAACTTAATTGCAACACAAGTAATTCAAAACATCCTGGTATATCACGGTAAATAACAAAACAAGCCCGACTGGTGTGGCTCAGTGGTTGAGCATTGACCTATGAACCAGGAGGTCAGGTTCGATTCTCAGGACACATGCCTAGGTAGTAAGCTCATCTCCAGTAGGGGGCAAGCAGGAGGCAACTGATCAATGATTCTCATCATTGATGTTTCTAGCTCTTTTTCTCTCCCTTCCTCTCTGAAATCAATAAAAATATATTTTAAAAAAGAAGAATGAGCCGAGACCGGTTTGGCTCAGTGGATAGAGCGTCAGCCTGCGGACTGAAAGGTCCCGGGTTCGATTCTGGTCGGGGGCATGTACCTTGCTTGCGGGCACATCTCCAGTGTGGGGCGTGCAGGAGGCGGCTGATCGATGTCTCTCTCTCATTGATGTTTCTGACTTTCTATCCCTCTCCCTCTCTGTGAAAAATCAATAAAATATATTAAAAAAAGAAGAAGAAGAAGAAGAAGAAGAAGAAGGAGAAGAATGAAATAAAGTGTGTTCTAGAGAAGTCACAGGTGTAGTGAAATGCTCACTGGAGTCAGCCCTGGCTGAGTTTTGAATTCTGAGCCTCAGTTTTCTCATCTATAAAATTTGTATCAGAGGGCCTACTTACCCAGATTTAATTATATAACACTGAAGTGCCGGTACAGTTATTTTACTTGGCACATAGTAAATGGTAGTTCTTATTATTACCATCATTATTTCATTGAACTGTCAGGAAAGCAAGCACCTGGAGTCTTGGTGATACATACCAAGACTTGGAATGCTGACCCCATGGGGAGGGCCTTACCTGGATGCCATTCAAGGAGGCCACGCCCATGTAGAGGAAGACTCCATACAGCACTGGCATGGGGATGTACTGAAATGAGAGAGGGGAGCAGAGCTTTGGGCTGAGCCTCTGCCTGGGGCAAGCTGTGGGCTGCCCTGTTCTGTATGAAAGTGTCTGCCCGGTCACAGAGGCAGCCTGCCTGCCCTGGCTGGGTGTGGAGGACCTGAGGGTCTGAAAGCAGATCTGGAGCCAGAGTGCCAGTGGGGAGGGAGATGGTCTCTGGGGCTCTTCTGCCACCTTCTCTAGCTGGGTGGCCAGTCCAGTGTGCAGTGCTCCTCCAGCCTGGTCCCCTGCTATGGGCCCTGGCGAGCCATGTGGTCTGAAGATGTAGCTTCTGGAACCTGGGAAAACTCCATAGAAAGCCCCCTGCTTATTCCTGTCTGTCCCTTCCCACCTCCAGCCCCAGCTGAGGACCCAAAGCGCGGCTGCTCAGCTTGTAGGGAGCTGGGGGCCTTTAGTGAGAGACCTACATCAACAGGAAGTACCTGCTGACTAACAAAACTCATGCATCACACTCAATCATATGAAGAAAAGAAGAGCCCGGCTGGCATGGCTCAGTGGTTGAGCGTCCTTCCCCCCATAAACCAGGAGGTCATGGTTTGATTTCTGGTTGGGGCACATGCCCGAGATATAGGCTCAATCCCTAGTGGGAGGCCAGCAGGAGGCAGCCCATCCATGATTCTCTCTCATTGATGTTTCTAGCTCTCACTCTCTCTCCCTTCCTCTCTGAAATCAACCATGGCATCATTCCGTTTGTACACGGCTGGGGAGGTGTTTGCCGTATTATGAAACAAGGTAAAGATGTAAAGGAACAACACCAGTTCTCAAGCTAGAAATACTTCTCATGGCAGAGGAATCAATTAACATCATGGCTCTTCCATTTTTGTTCACACCATCACCCTGAATGGGTTGTTCTGAGATATTCATAGGAGGGGGAAATCTGCATAAGATTGGGACAGCTACAACTAAATGAACTCAAGGCAACAAAGTCTTTGTGGGCAATGATTATGGGAAAGGGCCACTGATAGGTGTTATGGGCGGAACTGTGTCTCCAAAATTCATGTGTGGAAGTTCTAACCTCCAGGATCTCAGAGTGAGGACATACTCCGAAGGGACTCCTGTTTGATGATTTTGTTTCTTCCAGCTGCTCTGGAGAGACGTGAGCAAGAGGAGCTTCAGACTGTGTTGGAAAAAGTCACTATGCAAGACAAAAACAAGGAAACAGGCCCCAAGAACATGTACAGAAGCCTCCCTGCAAGTTTTAAAGCCAGGAGGCCTCTTATGAGCCATAAACACAGCAACATGGAGACACAACCGGCTCGGGAAGCTCCTGATCTAAGTGATGGACCTTGGCAGAACTTTCTGAGGGCAGTGTTTCACAGAAAGGTGAGGTGGACCCTGGGAGGGGTGAGAGAACAGCGCAGCCGACTGCTCTGATAATAAATGACACAATATTCCAGAAAGCAATGATGCTGATAAAACATCTCTTTGACCTAATAGAATACTGCCTTTTTAGAGGCCATGTGGGGACCCTGGCCCACTTTTGGGGCATCAGGCCAGTGGTTTCCCAGGCAGAAAGCGTCCTGGGGGAGGGTGCAGGGCCTCACCTTCAGGATAGGAGCCAGGAAGACGGAGATTCCCGTCAGGATGAAGACAATGGTGCCGGTCACTCTCTGTTCCCTGGCAGAGAAGAGCACATGGTCAGGTAGTCTGGGAGATGCTCCATGATCCTCTGTGGGCACCTCAAGGTTATGGCCAAGGCCCTGGCCTCTGCCTTGTTCCCCCATTCCAGAGAGTAAGCCTGCTGCTCAAGGCCCAGCTGAGCACACACAGGAGAAGAGAGGGAGCCCAACAGAGGTGAGGGGATTCTATAGGGGTGTTTGGGAGCTTGTCCAGTACAGTGACTAATAGTGGGGGTGCTTGAGCCAGACAGACTTAGGTGGGCTCTGCTGCTTAGTAGTTGTGTGGCATCAGGTCCTAAATGTCTTCACTTCAGTAGGAGAAAGATAATGGCAACCACCTAGGGCTGGGTTGTGCGAATGAAATGGGATATAAAGTGCTTATTACCCCTGCCCTTTGACTATAATAGGATCCCACATTTGTAGGGCACGGCTAATGAGGAATGGGGAAGGGGGCCTGGCTGCTGGCGGAACAGGTCTGACCGAGGGGTGGGAGAGCAGGTGTGTTCCATGTGCCCAAGTCCAGACATGGTGCAGGTGGGAGCTGGGGGCTCAGGGCAGATTGCTCAGGTCTAGCTGTCTGGGGCTTGGGGGTCTGGGAGGGGACCCTGCCCTGACCAGAGAAGTCTCACTCTGGGCAGACTGGGAAAGGGGTCTCCTGGGGCAGTGGGGGAAGCACTTAGGACAGCCATTTCTGAGAAGGCCAGTGTGTGGGGTGGGTTCACCTTGGAGAACCTCAGAGGGGGAGGGTGTGCTTCTGTGTCTGAAACAGATCAGGGACCTGACACGGGCATGAGAGGAAAAGAGGTGACAGGCCAGGGGCCACAGCCCAGGAGTGGGGACAGTCTCTGAAGGAATGGAGATTGAGCAGGACCCAACCCAGAGGAGGGCTTTGGGGGACAGTGAGGGCAGGGTGTTTTGGAGAGGAGACAAAGGGCCACGTCAGAAGTGGCCTGTTGGGCTCTTGAGGGGCCCATATAGGCGAAAGCTGAGAGTGTAGATACGGGCCATTGTGGTGCTTGGAATCTATTGAGACAAAAAACATCACTTAGAACTGACTCTCCCTCCCCCCGCCCTTCAGGAATATCACTGCTCTCCATGTGGCTCCTGAGCTGTCAGAGCAGGGGCCCCTTTTGCCCAAATACCTTGATGGCAAAAGAAACCTGCTTCCCTTCCCCCAAACTGACCACTCCTGCTCAGGGGGTCCCCAAGCCCAGAGCCCCACCTACCTGACCCCCAGGAACTGGGGCTGCTCGCCTGGGGCACTGGTCTCTGTTTCCATCTTGAGGCTGTCGATGTGGGCAATGGAGATGACGGTGGCAGCCACGTACCAGGGAAGCCCCATGAAGGAGCACAGGGCCATAAGGATGCCCACCCAGAACAGGTCCAGGTGGTAGCCAGCAGCCTTCTGCAGGGGTGGCAGGAGAGGAGAAGCTGTCTAGGAGCCTATTGCTGACCGTGGGGCAGGGGGTGGGGGGACAGGTGGGAGGAGGAGTTAGTCAGAAATCTCCCTGAAGCAGTCATTAGGTGGAGCATGGTTCAGGGCTCCCCTTGACCTTCTAGAGGGACTGCTGAGGGGCTGCCATCCTACAGTGCCCAGGTCTCATCAGCCTCAGGGTTTGGTGAGCCAGGGAAGGGGCAAGGTGAGGGCGGAGAGGGGTGTTCAGACTTGAAGAGGCCCTGGGCTGGGGTCCTTGGGAAGAAGGGTTCTTACCAGTGGCCACAATATCTCTGCAGTTCCTGAATGGGGGCCCTGGCTGGGACAGGCCCTAGACAAAACCTAGAATGGTCCAGATTGGGATGGGGAAAAGGGTAGCCTGAATCTCCCCAGACCCAGAGGTAGGGTGGGGAGTTGCAGGCACCAGAAGAACTAAGGATATTCCTCTGCCTCACGATTCTGGGTCAAAATCCCATTAGGATCTGCTCTGACTCCCAAGGTCACTGTCGGGAGGCACAAAGATGGAGGGTCTCCTTGGGAGAAGGTGCCCAGTGGCCCATGCTGGACTTGGTCCTGATCTTTGGACCAAGTCACTCTGGCCCTGGTGGCCTTATTGCATTTGCAGGTCACATTTCTCCCACACACCAGAACTCAGTCTTCTGGCCTCATATACTGCTTCAGAAATGGCCCCGAGTTTTGATAGATGCACGATCTACCCCCTTAGTTCCTTCTGACATTGTGGAATGAGGAAGGTTGTGCCCCTGCTCCTAGCACCAGCCTTACCCTCAGCTTGTTTTCCTTCCGGTTGACGATGACAGCTGTGATTTGCTGGTCCATGAATATCAGGATGGTCACCAGCAGGGCAGGCAGGATGCTCGCTGGGTACACCCACCATGGGTTCTTCCCAAAAGGGGCCACGAACCAGCCTCGGTCTGCCCTTGTGGGCTAGTGGAGCAAACAGAGAGGGTCCTGTCCTCTCTCCCTTGTCCCAGTGCACTTGCTACCCAGGGCCCCTCCCCTCCCCGCCTTCCTTCCTCCACCTGGGGCACTTTTCAAGTGCAATTTTTTCCCTTAAGGACTTTAACACCTGCAACTTTAGAACAAAGAGGGCCTGAGGCAGACAGACTTGGGAAGGACCCCGGTCTGCAGAACTAAGGGGATCATTTGTGGCAGCTGCCAGGGATTGGTTAGGAAACAGGGAGGTGCACAGGCAGAGGATGTAGGGAGGGAGCTTGCAGCCACCACTTAATTGCAAACTAAAACGGTGCAGAAATGAGGCCCAATAGGCAAGAATCAAGAATTTGATAAGCCCACTGCCTGATACTCTCCTTGGAGTCACTGTCTGGGAAGCATTAGGATACAATCGTCTGTAAAACACTGAACATCAATGCATATTGAGAATAAGGGATTATCTATGTTGTGGTTTATTTTTTGTTTTACTTAAAAGAAAGCAGGGCTTTGATTTTTAAGACCAATACCAGTTTTATAGAATGTGCTTGAGCTCCTTAGGAGAATCTTGAAGTGATGTTGTGAAGGTCAAGCCCTCAAAGTCAGAAGGGGCCAGTTCTAGAACCTGTACTTCCCAGCCCAGTATAGAAGGAGGGTGCTCCTTGGGAGGTAATGGGACTCAAACTTAGCTACAAGCAAATGGCACAAACTGTGGACTCAGGGGGGGGGGGGGGCGGGCGGCGGATTTGTGAAGCAGTGGTTCTCTTGATGCTGGCCTGGGACCACACTTTTAGAATCACTGTTCTAAGGGTCATTTTCAACAGAACCCAGGTGACCAAGCTTGCAGACTGCCAGGAGTCAGGGAATTATAGGCCCTCAAGGGGCAATCAAGGGCTTCAGCTAGATTCCATCACCTCCCACCCTGTGGCCACACAGTGGGGTTTTGTTGTGAATATGGCTCCAACCCATCAGCTCAAAGGACCTCCCCTTGGAGGCTGTTCTGTACAGGAAGAGCGGAGCATGCACAGAGAACCCGCAGAGTCACTTGGCTGAGAGTCCTGACAGCCAGGTCAGTGTAGAGGGGACCATATCTGCAACCAGTGAGTAGCAGAGCTACTGCCCAGAGCAAACCTTGATGACACTGGGCACATGCAGCTTGGGGGTTTCCAGCCCGAAACAGGCATCGATTCCACAGAACAAGAGGATGGAGAAGACAATGGAAAAATCAGCTACCAGGGCCCGGATCTGCAGAAAGATGAGCAAGTGATTGAAATACCCACCCACATGCAGGTGGATGTAGGTCTCAGGTAGCAAAGAGGAGGATGGTTAAGAGTGTGGGCTTGACCTAGGTTCAGCCCTCACTGGCTATGTGATCTTGGGAAAGCATGTCATCTCTCAGAGCCTCAGTTTCCTCATCTGTTTAATGAAGATAAGGATACACCTACCTCATAGGCATAAGTGAGCTATGATGCGTTCCAAGGGTTTGGCATTTATTAGTCCAGTGGGAACTGTTGTTATGCACAAGGCATGGCAGACATTGCTGACATGTTTTGGTATGAGAGACTGAACTGGGTCACCCAACAGTGGTGGTAAGGACAACGGGTGAACTTTGAAGGAAACCTTAGCTTCTAAAAATGTGTGACAGATTGTTGCACTACCAGCCAGGCTGGGAGGGAAGACTCTTCTGAGGACCCCTGGCTACCCTCAGACCTTCTTTCCACTAAGAGTCGGTGACCTCTTGCTTCTCTGTTTCAGGAGGCCCATCCTAGGCCAAGCTCTGGACCTCATCTCCCTGCCCTCTGACCACCCTTCCACACCACTGGCTACCCTGTCACCTTTTTTGTATCTCTTCAGAGACAGCAGTTTCCAGAGAACAATAGGGAAAGCAATTAGGAGGGGCAGGGGCAGGCTACATATGGCACAATGAATTTGTTCCTTGTACCTCCTATTCCCCTTTAAAATGGTCATTATAATAACATATGTAATTAATTTAAAACATTATGGAAAGAAACAAGATCTTAATAAATGGCAAAGTATACCACATTCATGGATCAGAAGACTCAAAATTTAAAGGTTGTAATTTTTCCCAATATAATCTTATCAAAACTCCAGTAAGTTTTAATTTTTGTGAAATTTAAGATGATTCTAAAACTTATTTGGAAATGCAAAAGACCAAGGCATTATTGAAAAAAGGGACACAGAGGGAGAGATTGGTCTGCAAGATATATAGATTTTAAGATTGTGAAGACTGTGATATTGGCATACAAATAAACCAATGAAGCAGAATAAAGAACCTAGAAATAGACCCCATCATGTGTGAAATTTGCTAAATGGCAAAGGAAGCATTGAAGAGCAGTGGGGGAAAGAGATTTTTTTTAAGTGCTGGAATAATAGACTGTGGATATAAAAAAGAAATACTATTTCATACTATATGTCAAAAGCAATTCTGATAGATTATAGATCTAATATGAAAGGAAAACAATAAAACTTTTAGAAGAAAACATAAGAGAATATCTTCTGTCCAATATTTTTCTTGAGGAAAATTTTGATATATTTGATTATAGTAAAATTAATAATTTCAATTAATAAAAAGATACCATTAAGAAAGTTTCAAAGGCCAATAAAAGAGTGTGAGAAGATAATTGCAACACATTAGGGAAGTGGAAATTTAAAAAACACAGAGGTACTGCTACCCAAAAAAATAAAAGTCTGACAATACCAAGTGTTATCAACAAGGGAACCCAGTTCTCTCTGACCGACTCCAAGTCTGTGCTATTAACCTGAAAAACCTCAGTGAGCCAGTGCTGATGTGTCCACCCTGCGAGTGGGTCAGAATCTTTTCAGGGAGATCTTGTGAACAGTCTGACTCTAGGTTCCCATTTAACAGCAGGGTAAGCTTACCTTGGTAGGAAAATAGCGGCTGAATTTGAACTTTTTCAGGGTCAGGGTCATAGAGTATGTCCCAAAGAAAAGGATGAAGGACATGAGTGCCAGGTCTGGGATGAACTGGCAGGAATTCCCGAGCAGGCGCCCACCATAGTTCAGACACTCCTTCTTGCTCAGCAGGGACCAATCCAGCGCTGTGAGGTTAAGGGGGTTGTACTTGGAGACCAAGCACAGGAGAAAAAGGGTTAGGGCCATCCTCATGGGTCAACTGTGGTCGCCCCTCTCTCCCCCCCACCTAGTCCCTAGGCAGCCCACATGTCCCTCCTGCTCTCTGAGGGGCTCTAGCCTTTCTGCCCCATGGCCCAGCAACAGAATGATGCTCCTGGAGACAGGTTGCTTTAAGAAAGGACCAACAGGATGCTCCGTTGAGAGATTAGAAGTGGAGATGGGTTCTTATTTGTTCTAGGATGCACTGCTGTGTTAGCAAGGAGGAAAAGCACAGAGAGTGGGATGCCTTCCTCCTCAGCAGGCCTCACTCCCAGCTCAGGCCACCTCCTTCTTGGAGTGTCTCACACTTACTCTTCCCTTTCCTATCCCTATACACACCCTTTCACATGTTGGGGTTCATATCCCACCCTTGTTTGACCCTTCTTGGGTCAACTGCTTCAGGCACTTCCCCTTTTGGTGTCCCCAATGCGATGCTTAAAATCCAGGGCACACAACCATTTTACATGTATAAATATGGAGGAATGTATATTATATATTCTTATGTATATTCCTATACACATATTCATATACACTGAGTGACCAGATTATTATGATCTCTGAACGCATAATAATCTGGCCATTCAGTGTATATCCTACATAATAAAATGCTAATATTTAAATTGTCCACTCGACCATGAGTTTGACCAGCAGGCAGGCTGGCCAACTGCCCATGTCCCCTCCCCCTGGCCAGGCTGGACCCCACCCATACATGAATGCATGCACCGGACCTCTAATATATATATATCAGAGATAATAATAATCTGGCCACTCAGTGTATATACAGTTCCTAAGTGTACTATGTGTACATATATGCATATATGTATATACCCACATATGTATTCATATATGTCTCTAAGTATAATAAAAGGAGGAATAAAAGGAGTGTTTTGTAATAAAATTTAACATATTTTTTTAAATTTAATGTGCACATTTCAGGAATGTACATAATGAAGTAAACAGATGCTTGCAATTATAATGGATGTGTGGATTAAGAGAGGCATGATAGTTTGCCATAATGACAATGCCCCAATGAATCATGACTTCCTGTGTCCACACTCCTTTGCAACATGACACTGACAGTTCTCATCAAAAGGTGCGGTCTATTTCTCCATCCCTTTACATATTTATTTTTTAAAACTTAATAAATCTTTATTGTTTATATTATTACAATTGTTCCCCCCCCATGGCTCCCCTCCACCTAGCTCCCACCCCTCCCGCTATCCTTACCTTCCCCCTCATTGACCTCATCCATAGGTGTATGATTTTTGTCCAATCTCTCCCTGCACCCCCCTCATTCCTTTCCCCCTGAGAATTGTCAGTCTACTCCCTTTCTTTGCCCCTGATTCTATTATATTCACCAGTTTGTTCTGTAGATCAGATTTTTAATTCACTTGACTTTTAGATTCACTTGTTGATACGATATGTATTTGTTGTTCATAATTTTTATCTTTACCTTTTTATTCCTTCTTCTTCTTCTTCTTCTTCTTCTTCTTCTTCTTCTTCTTCTTCTTCTTCTTCTTCAAGAGTACGTTTCAGCATTTCATATAATACTGGTTTGGTGTTGATGAACTCCTTTAGCTTTTCCTTATCTGTGAAGCTCTTTATCTGTCCTTCAATTCTGAATGATAGCTTTGCTGGGTATTCTTGGTTGTAGGTTCTTGCTATTCATCACTTTGACTATTTCTTGCCACTCGCTCCTGGCCTGCATAGTTTCTGTTGAGAAATCAGCTGACAATCAAATGGGTGCTCCCTTGGAGGTAATTAACTGTTTTTCTCTTGCTCCTTTTAACATTCTCTTTCTCTTTTGCTCTTGATATTTTAATTATGATGTTTCTTGGTGTGGTCCTCTTTAGATTCCTTTTGTTTGGGGTTCTGTGTGCTTCCTGGACTTGTAAGTCTATTTTTTCACCAGGTCTGGGAAGATTTTAGTCATTATTTCTTTAAGTAGATTTTCAGTATCTTGCTCTCTCTCTTCTTCTGGCACCCCCACAATTCTGATGTTGGTATGCTTGAAGTTGTCCCAGAGGCTTCTTACACTATCTCCCAATTTTTAGATTCTTTTTTCTTTCCTTTTTTTTTTTTTTGAATATCAAACTATATTAACTGTTTACAGTAGTAAAGGACAACAAAGAATGTACAAATTGTGAACAAACAGCAGAGTCAGCAGACACCACATCCACACCCCAACAGCGAAACACAAAGGAAAGGCAAGATTCTGGGCAAGCGAGAGATGATGATCCAGGTTGCACTGTCCAGGTACCAGAAGGAGGCAGCAGGGTTCCACACAGAAGGGCAGGAGGAGAACTGAAAGTGTAATAGGTATAAGTTCCAAGATGCTTCACAGAAATGAAACAACAGCCCATGTCAGGAATGAGGCAGCTCACATCTGTGAGAACCACATGAAGTCGTCTTTGCACAGGGCCACCTGTAACTCTGAAGTAGCTCTGACACAAAAAAAGTCACTGCAAAATCAGTAATACTTAATCGTACATTTTTATATAGAAACCATAATTATTATTTTTTTTATTGATTTTTCACAGGAAGGGAGAGGGATAAAAAGTTAGAAACATCGATGAGAGAGAGACATCGATCAGCCGCCTCCTGCATGCCCCCTACTGGGGATGTGCCCACAACCAATGTATGTGCCCTTGACTGGAATCAAACCTGGGACCTTTCAGTCCGCAGGCCGACGCTCTATCCCCTGAGCCAAACCAGTTTCGGCAGAAATCATAATTATTCATCAGAAGCAAATACTGTAAGAAATCTGAGGCCACCGTACTGCCAAGTGAGAGACATGGCAATTGCTTTCCTCTATGAAAAGGGGACCCCTGAAACTAATACAAAATAATAGTGAATATAAACTGTAATTGAAAAATTAAAAAAAAAACACGAAGGGAAAAGCCAATTTCTGCTGCATCCTGCTTTGCCCATCAGGGGTCTTGCCCAAGGAGAACTAGAGGAACAGAGTGCCCAGGCCCATGCTATTGAGGGACTCGGTTACTTTTCATCTTTTAAAAAGCATTCCAGTGTTCTCCCTTCAACTTTACCACATTCTCACAAAACTTAAACTTGCAATATTTAGCATTGAAAAAACCTACAAGACAGTAAGTGGACCTACAAAAAAAACAGTAAGTGGAATTTGTCTCCCCACAATGCCCCCAAAATGGCCCATAAAAGCACCTCCACTTTGGTGATGTGAGCTCTCTACAATGGGACTAAGCAGGGGGATGTATTCGATACCTAGGATAAGATCCCCGTCTAGTCTAAAAAGGGACATTCACACGACAAGCTTTGGGGAAATATTGTAAGAAGGGGCAAAGACAAAAATGAGAGCAAAAGCAAACCCCCAAAACCTTGCAACTCAATTTTCCTAAACAGACACTGGCTGGCCCAGTTCAGGTAAAGGATTCGTCCCTGCAGACAGTTTTGAGTTGCACCCGCAGTATGTTAGAGAGGAAAGGAATTTTTGTGGATGTCCTTGGTTCCTGCAGACTCCTTTGTGATTGGCATGGTCACGTGTTCACTATTCAACAGCAAATGCAAGACGGTGACAAAGGGGGCCAGTCCCTCTACAGACCACATCCCAAGAGGCAGCCAGGCACCCGGGAGCCTCCTGTTTGCTGCTGGAACACATCGATGGTATCTTCATCCTCCATCTCCAACTGGGCCGGGGTGTCTGCTTCATTAATTGGCTGCCCATCAAACCTGAATCTAATCTGTCTCATTGACAAGCCCTGCCGCTCCCAGTAGGCCTTCATCAGCTTGCTCAGTGGGGTGTGTCTCTTAATCTTGAACTGGACCATGGAGCCATCTTGCCCAGCCACTTTCAGGTTGATATGGTCATTCTCTGTCTTCACTCCCTCCTTGGGCTTCTCCTCGGACATGGCTGCACGAGGTTGCAGGTGGTGGGGCGGTGGCAGGGAATTAGGCAACGCGGGAGTGGGCAAGTCACGCTCTCAGCCCGCTACTCTCCTGCCACAACTTGGATTCTTTTTTCTTTTTTCTTTTCAGTTGAGTGTTTTCTGCTTCTTTGTATTTCAAATCTTTGACTTGATTCTTGCGTTCCTCTAGTCTGCTGTTAGGTCTCTGTATAATATTTTTTATTTCAGTCAGTGTATGTTTAATTTCTAAATGGTCCTTTTTCATCTCCTCTTGGGCCTTGCTAAATTTATCGATCTTTTCTAGAAAATTCTTGAAAAAAAACCTTACAACTGTGGTTTTGAACTCTATATCCAGGCGTTTGTTTTTCTCCATTTCTTTCACTTGTGATCTGTTTCTTTGTCTCTGCATTTTGGCTGCTTCCCTGAGTTGGTAGAGTAGCTTTGTGTGCTAGGTGTCCTTTATGGCCCAGTAGGTCCGCCTCCCCAGTTACTTGAGGTGGACACTCTTGTGCACCCCTTTGTGGACTGTGTGTACAGCCTTGTTGTAGTTAAGTCTTGACTGTTGTTGGTATCACTGTGAGGAATTGACCTCCAGGCCAATTGGCTGTGAGAATCAGCTGTGTCTACACCAGGAGAACTTCTGTGCTGGAGACAGCCTTATGAGACAAGACTTGCAAAATTGCAAAAGCCTCTGTGCTTGGATGGGGCGGAGCCTTGGGGCTGAGCAGACAGCCTTGGCTTCCTGTCAGTCCTGCCCTATGAGGCCCCTGGGTCTCAGTGTCCCTTGGTAATTGCTGCAGTCCTCTCTGTGTGCACTTGCATAGACCTCTGCCTTTCCGGTTCCCCTGAGTTTCTGTGAGCTTAGGGACCCATATGAGTCTGGGTCCCCAGGGTCTCACCCGAAACTGGGGTTCAGTGCAGTTGGAACTGGAGTTCAGAGCAGTTGGGAGGTTCTCTCTTCCTCCTGCTAGAGAAAGCCAGTTGCACACTCATCAGTCTGTCCTCTCTGTGTGCACTTATGCGCGTGTGCCTCCAGACCTCTGCCTTTCACAGGTCCCCTGAGTTTCCATGCAGTTCTCCATTTTCCTGACAGTCCAGACTCCCCCCATATGAGTCTTGCCTGAAATTGGGGTTCAGTGCAGTCGTAACTGGGGTTCATTGCAGTCGGGAGTTTCCATCTCCCTCCTGCTAGAGGAAGCCAGCCAGGCACTCAGCCGCCTGTCCTCTCCACATGTGTGTCTACATATCTCAGCTTTTTGCAGATCCTCTGAGTCTCTGTGAGCCCCTCTCTTTCCTTCTAGTTGTAGAATTTCCACTCAGCCAGCTGTGGTTCTGGATGATTTCTGTTCTTTTTTTTTTTTAATTTAATAAATCTTTATTGTTCAGATTATTACCAGTTCTGTTTTTTAGCTGTAGTTTTGAAATTGTTGTGTGAGGCAGCAGTTTAGGTGTTCACCTATGCCACCATGTTGGTTTCTTCTCTCCATCTCTTTAAATCTGGGCTCCATAGGGCCTGCTGAGACTAACAGGATGGAGAGGAAGTAGCTCTGAGCAGGTTCTGAGCCACAGCCTCAAGGGGCCTTGCAGCATCTGCTCTCACCCTCTTGGAACCATGAGGCCACGGTGCTATGAGAAAGCTCAGAGTGGGAGAAAAACCACACAAAGAGAGAGGCCCAGCCATCTACAAATGTCAGGTGTGCCTGAATCCCTGTCATAATTAAAAACACCCCCTGCAGGGTAGCATGCCTCTATTCTCCATTGGTCTGGCCCAATGTCTCTCTCCCAGCTCATCTCTGTGGTTTCCCTGCACGACCCCCACATCACACTGTCTCAGCCCGTGGTCCACTCACTGTCCAGGTTTGTGTTTTTCCTTTTGTGCCCTTCTGTCTATGCTGATCTCTCAACTGGAATGGGAATGTGCTTCTCTCTATAGAAGCAACTTTCCCAACCTTTAAGCCCAGATGGTGTCTCAGGGTCTCCTGAAGGCCTTTCTCTCCAGTGTGGAAGCACAAGTGTGGCCTGTGTTTGACACATGCATGCTCTGCCTGTGCAGTCCATCTCCACAGGCTTAGGACAAGCAAGTTTGAGGGCAGAACTGGGTCTGTTTCCTACATGTCTTCTTAGCCCTCATAGCACACACAGCACCTTGCAGATAACAAGTATTCAGACACAGGCACTGGATAATTCCATTCTTCCTCTCTCACGATCAGATATTTGAAAAATGTTAGGTTAAATTGCCAACTGAACTGTTAGCTACCTGCACGAGGGTGACTGAAGGAGTGACCTTGGGGACATGAGAGGTTCAAGAATCTCCCTGAGCGCCAGCCTACCCTTCACCAGGTTTTGGACTTCCAACCATTGGAGCCTGAACGTTGACACATTAAATTTTTACAATATATGTTCAATTTTATTATAAATTATTCTCCTTTTTACTCCCTCCTAATAATGAGGGCTACTCCTCATTATTATTGGGAAAAGCAGGCCAGGTCTGAGGGCCTGGGGCCTCTGGGCACAAAGGACAGATCAGACATAGTGAAGGAGGAGCATGAATATGAAGTAAACAGGGAGGGGCCTACATGTAGGAATTGGAGATCCCAGGTAGAAAGGCAGGAAGAGGAAGAAAGGTGGATGGGAAACTGTTTACAGTGTTATTTATGCAACCTTATTTATTCCTCATGTGTACCTCCCCTGTGTGTGTGTGTGTGATATTTATGCACATACATCTTATGGAATAAGGCATGTTATAAAAAGGGATTTTGACAGAATGTACATAAAATTAAAATATGCATTGACAAGGTTCCACAGGGGACCCTGACGGGCAGCTGGGTTGACCTTTGCAAGTCTGGGTTGCCATAAGATGGCCTCAGTTTCCCAACTTCTCCACTCTCCCCACAAAGCTCTCAAGTGGTAAGAGGAAAGGACTTACCAGAGAAGTGTTGGTGTTTGGTGGCAGCAGGGCTGAGGCATTGAACCCGGTTATGTTTGCTGTGGGTGAGCGTAGGACATGAGGAGGGTCAGCAACTTCTGGGCAGGGAGCCTATGATTCCCCCTCAGGGCTCCCACCCTTCTCATCTTCCTCCAGTCCCGTAGAGCCAGGAATTGGCTTCATTGTGAAGGTGCTCTTCGAACCCCACTCCTCTGCATTGTTTGTCCAGGGACAGCAGGGGGCAGGGAAGTGGTGGTGGGGCCTGGGCCACCGCTCCAAGACCAGCTGGGCCAGGCTAAGGCAGCTGCTCTCTGATGTAAGACAGCTGTTGCCAAGACCAAGGGCTGACACAAATCAGTGAATAACATGCCTTTTGCATCCCTACTGGCCACTGGATTCAAGTCTTTAAACGTTTTCAAAGAACTTAACTCTATGCCATGCACCTTGCCAAACCTTTACACACAACATCTGGCTAAGTTCCTAAATCTGAAAAAAGCCACCCCATTTTAAAGATGAGGTAACTGAGGCCCAGAGAGGTCAAGTAACCTTCCCATTGCCCAAGGTCATACAGCTCAAACTTGGAGGAGCCGTGACCCATCCCAGGCAGGCTGGCCCAGAGCATAGACACTTCCCAGCGAGCATCTTCCCTGTCCTCTCCACATACACTTCCCTTCTCTCTGGCCCTGGCCCTGTCCACATGTGCTAATTTTGTTTGTTTGGTTGGTTGGTTTTTAAGTCAGCTGGGCCTGACGTGCTGGTTGGCTTTGATGTTATCTTCTCTAATCTGCGCTTGCTCCAGTGGAAGCGGAGGAAGCTTAAACCCAGTCCAGCCTCAGCATTCCGAACTCCAAGTGGAGCATGTGAGGGTCCCCTAGGGCAGTGAGAAGAGTTGAGAGGAACTGTGAGGCCTGCCCTGGGGTCTGTGGCCACTCATTACCAAGGCAGGTCTTGGAGGGCCACTTCTGCCCTCTCTCTTGCTCCTGCACTGCAAGGGCCAAGTCCTCCCGCCTTCCTCCTCCAGGAAAGGCTGACTGAGTGGTACGTCTGCAGCAGGTTTGGGGAGGGAGCAGGCCTGCCCGCCAGTTTGCTGTTGACAAATCTGAAATGCGCTGCCAGCCCCATCTAGCTCCTGCTGACTGTGTGGTTAGGAGCCCAGAAGGCAGTAGAGGCTATTCCCAAAGCTTCCGTCAGTCCCCAACAAGCTGTCATGGGTGGATGTGACCACAGGGCCCTCTAAGTTGCTCACTTCCAAGGAAACTTGGCTGGACGTGGCTAAGGGACTTAGCTTCGACCTAGGTCATAACACTTCTAGCAGCTTCACACCCCAGAGCAGCGGTCACCAACTGGTGGTCCGTGGATCACTGGTGGTCTGGGAGGTCTGAAAGGTTGGTGACTGCTGCCCCATAGGATTGTTACCATTATTCTGAGGAAAGCTTCATTTCCTAGAAATCAGGGTCATTTGCTGTCTTGATGCACAATTAACAACTGAATAGAAAAGGTGGCAAGAAGGCTGGCTCAAGTCTACCACTCAGTGGAGGAGGACTTCCTGCAACTGTCTGGGCCTGGTGAGCTCAGTCACACCAGATGCCAATCACACCAGATACTCCTATGGTACCTTCTGCTTAGGCTTAGCCATTCTTTTATATAGGGAACTTGGTAAGATTTATCGGAAACCACTTTGAGATAAAGAAGGAAGAATTATAACATGGAAAAGTCCAGAGAGTGTCCCAGGATCAAATAGTTTGAAATTCTAGTGTTTGTAAATGGTACTCACTTGGGATTGAAAGCAGCCAAGTCAGTGTGTGCAGCATCCACAAACATAATACAAATCAGTTATAATGGAAACAAGATTAAATTTAAAAAGAAAGTGCCCCAAACAAGCTTTTGTGATGAAGAGTGACAATGAGTGACTGTGCCATAGTCCAACTTGGTTTTGCAGTAACACTGGAGAGATGGAACAATTAGCAAGCAAGTGGTCCGTGGACTGGGAAAGAAACCCTCCTCAGTTAGTTACCTCCTCCCCAGTCTCCTAAATGTCTAGAACTTTCCTCTTCATAATCTTCTAATCCAGTGGTCAGCAAACCCATTAGTCAACATAGCGGCAAACCACATGTGGCTCGAGAGCCGCAGTTTGCCGACCACTGTTCTAATCAAAACAACTTATCCTGGTTCCAGTTCCTTTATTCTCTGATTACACCCCTGGTCTCTGGTAGCATGACCCTCATTAGAGTTACTGTCCCCTTAGGTTTTCTTCTAAACACAGGGTTCAAGACTCTGCATTTGCTCTCTTGGGATAGTAGGTGCCCTTCAAAGCAAGATCACCCTCCTGCATTTGAGAAGAGACCCAAGATGAGGGGAAGAGGGTGGGTGGGTGGGGGTCCAGGGCACCACTGGGGTTACTGCTCACCTGTGTCTGGAGCGACGCACTCACATTTGTAGGTGGTGATGGAGTCAGGCTTAAAGTCCATGTTGATGGGGTAGTACTTGAAGGCACTGATCATCTTCTTGATGGCATCATAGATGAAGATGAAGCTGATGAGGGTGGAGAAGCCCTCCTCAGTGAAGCGGGTGATATACTTGATAATAAAGCTGGCATCCGTGGCCACCAACACAAGGCACTGGATGGCTGAGTGCAGGCCAATCCAGAGCCGGAACTCCATGTAGTCCAGGCCATTGCCTCTGGAAGGCAGAGGAAATTGGGGGGGCCTCCAGCCCAGGGGCCTGGGCTGTGCTTGGCTCCCCAGACACCACCTGAATGACTCATCTGTCCCTCCAATGGCACAGATGCCCTCCTAGGAACTGCAAGAGGACTGGAGACAGGGACAATTGGGACAATTTCTGGGTGGGGTTGTCTGATCTTTGAAAATTCTGAAAAAGGATCTCATGGGGTGACAGGAAGGTACCAAGACATCTTAGTTCTCACATTTTGGTAACAAACATGTGAATAGAAAAAAAAGAAGGAATTTCAGACTGGCAGCTGGAGCAGGCCTTAGAATAGCCTTATGGCTGCCCAGGTTAGAATAGAGCCTTCTGACCCCCAGCTCAATTTTTCATGCCCTGCACTGACTTCCAAGACATCATTGCTCACAAGCAGAGTGCTGTGAATTCTCTTCTCTCGTCTTGCCTAGATGTCTCCCTGTCCGCTATGCTAATATACAATAAGGTGACTTAGAGGCAGGTAGCTAGAGGAAGTCAGAGGAACCACCTGGCAGTCCTCTCTGCACAGATAAAGACGGCTTTAGATCTGCTCACCCTGCCTCCCCTTTGGGGGTCCTCCCCCGCCCCAGTCTTGGCAGACTGCCCAAGGAACACCTACTTGCTAAAATCAAAGAGGAGCTTCTCAAAGATGAGGATGGGCCCTGTGCTGCTCAGGATGATGAGAGGCTGTCCCGAGAAGAGGCAGAACAAGAAGCCGGCCATGGCAGTGCCCAGGAAGCTCTCCATCACTCCCTGGGGGCACAAGGAATGTGAGGCTCCGTGGAGGCAGAAGGGTTCTTTGGGCACAAAACCGATCACACCTATCTCACCAGGGACCCAGGCCACAGTGCTCACTCTTTATTCTAGGCCCTCTAATTCCCAAGTTCTGCTCCCCATCTCCTACACCACAATCCCCCACATCACTCTAATTCCATTGGGATAAAGGTCCTGTGTGACTTCCTTTTGGCAACCTAGGACCTAGGAAACAGGGATGCCAATGACTCAATTTGTCCCTGTGCCCATTCTCCTCCCAGAGGACAGCCTATTTATCCATCCAAACATTCAGTCATTCTACTAGGTGCTTTGGAGGTTAGAGCACCCATTCATTCAGAATTCATTAAGTGCCTACTATGTATCAGGCATTGTGCTAACTACTGGGGACCCATCAGTAAACAAGATCATGCATTTTCAGTCTGGTGGGAGATATAGACAAGTAACCAGGCAATTTCTATACAGCAGTTTTTCAACTTCAGTATTACTGACATCTCAAGCTTGTTAATTCTTTGTGTGGGGCTGTGCTGTGCATTGCAGGGTATTTAGCAGCATCCCTAGCCTCTACCTACTAAATGCCAGTAGCACCCCTTCCCAGTTATGACAACCCACATTATCTCTAGATATTACCCAATGTCTCCTGGTGGGTCAAAGTCATCCTTTGTTGAGAACCACTGGTAAGGAGTGTAAGAAGCTGGGATAAGGTGAGGGTGCCAGAGGAGCACACAGAAGTAAAGGAGTGGTGAGGAAGGCCTCTCCAGAGGTAGATATGTAGAAGCTGATACCCACAAACTGACCAGAGAGGAAGTGGAGTGCTGAGAGTGTCCCAGAAAATGGAACACTCTATACAAAGGCTGAACCTGAAGAAAGCATGGCTTTGAGGAACTGATAGAAATCAATGCAGAATGAGTGTGGTGGACAGGCATCTGGGAAGGGAACACTGGGAGATGAGGTATGAGAGCAGCTATGACCATGCTATGTGGGCCACTTGGGGAAGCTGGGTGTATGAATCAGTGCGTGAATAATGGGGTAAACCAAGGTGTCACCTGTGACGGTAGAACAGCAGGTCTAGAGGGAAGATAGTGGATGCCATGTAGACCCTGTGAGTTGGCGGATCCCATATAGATATGCCCAGCTGCAGCTCAGGAGAGTGGAGTGGGCTGGCAATAGGGGTTCATCTCAATTTATCTGGGAAAACGTGTCTTCACCTTAATGTTTTGAGCTTTCTAGTGGTTCTTTCTTGAGGGCCCCCTTCAGAGAAGACCCTTGTTTGGAGCTCAAGCTAATGTCTGCTGAGAGGATGTTTTCCCCAGAGAGGTCTGTATTGTCATGGAAAGTTTTTTTTTTAAATATATTTTATTGATTTAAAAAATATATTTTATTGATTTTTTACAGAGATGAAGGGAGAGGGATAGAGAGTTAGAAACATAGATGAGAGACATCGATCAGCTGCCTCTTGCACGACCCCTACTGGGGATGTACCTGCAACCAAGGTATATGCCCTTGACCAGAATCGACCCTGGGACATTTCAGTCCGCAGACCGATGCTGTATCCAGAGTCAAACTGGTTTCAGTGGACAGTTTACCATCATTCTAAAAATGTCTTAACTCCAAGTTAAGAATTTAAGATTGGTGAGGAGAAGGCCACAATCAACAACTCGTTAATTGTGTTAAGTTCATTCAAGCAGTGTGGAAAGTATCAAACAGAGCAGATAATTCCCCTTAAAAGTTTGATTTATACAGTCCTTAAATTTAGTCTTTAGTAACATGACTTAGCCTTAGATCTTTTAAGATCTTGTTACTAATCTTTTGAAGGGTAAAGGATTACTAAAAGTGATGGTCTGAGCCTGGATGGTAAACTTGGTTTGGAGATTATATGATAAAGCTCCTTACTGCCACCTAGTGGCAGCAGATTTTACTGAGGTTTGCACTCCTGTCCTGCACACATACCTGATAATTATCAGTGGCATCCCCCAGAAGCCCTCCAAAGGTGATCGCATTGGTGATGCAGCCGAGGTAGATGAATAGGATGGCAGAGATGGACTGAATGTGGAAGCCATCGTAGAAGTCACTGAGGAACCAGGGCAACTTCCTCTTGACATCCAGGCACAGGCCACCGAAGCACCTGCTTAAGACAGGCCCAAGCACTGCTTTCTCACCACAAATACCAAGCACTGCTTTCTCACCACAAACACCAAGAGTCTGCAGAGTCTGGGGTGAGTAGGGGAACTTGACTAGGAGTGGATGGGGGCAAGGATCTTTCCACCAGAACGTTTAAGACCAGAGAAGAATTCTCTTAGGACTGAAAGTTCGTGGTCAGCGCCATCTCCACTGAGAAGTGTGGTCATAAACAGCTTGGATGGGAGAGGGAAGGCCTGATGGGAATATGCCCTGGGGTAGACCTAACATCCACGGGGAATGGAAACCCGGGGTCCACAGACGGCCGTCCTCCTCACGTCCCTGATCATCCGCAGGGCACCTGTGCTTGGTAAACATAGCTGTGTCCGAGTCTGAGGTAGAGACAGCCCTGATCATAACACAGGTTCATTGTGTTTTCCCAAATCTTAACCTGTGAATGTGACCTCATTTGGAAATAGGGCCTTTGTAGATGCAGTGAAGCTAGGATGAGGTCAGTGGAGTGGGCCCAAATTCAATATGACTGGCATCCTCATAAGAAGAGGAAAATGCCATGTGAAGACAGATGAGGGAGAACACCATGTGACACCATGCAGAAGCGGACGCCAGGGAACACGAGGAATGGCGGCACCACCAGAAGCTAAGAAGACGCAAGGGTCTCAGAGGGAGCATAGCCCTGCTGACCTTCCGACTGGGAACTTCTAGCCTCCAGAACTGCAAGAGAATAAAGTTCTGTGGTTTAAGCCTCCTGGTCTATGATACTTGTGGCAGCCCTAGAAAACTAACAGGGGTGTCTAAAGAAAAGTTTGGGTTCCTCCATTCCTGTGCTGGGTCCTGCCTGTCCTCTCCTGTGGGAACCCTTTTGCTGGGTGCAGGAGGGGCTTTCAGGGTATGAGGAAAAAAAGAGTGCATTGGCCAGACCTCATGGTACGGAGTAGGTGCTGCAGGGAGAGACGGGGAAGGTTCCTACAGGGAGGGTGGGAAGGAGACACATCTGAAGGATGCCAGGCCTGGGGTGGGCACCTTCCTGTCCAGATAAGCTCTTCCCCGATTTCATGCTTGGCTGGCATTTCTCTGTCATCCGTGCTGCTCCCTCCGCCAACCCCACCACCGCCACTGCCACTTCCAGGGCCTCCTCCTGCAGCTGCACCGCCTCCCGCCACAGAGCCGTTCATCTGGCCTAGCTCGGTCAGGGAGAACACGGATTTCCTGGAAGAAGAAGGGGGACATGGGACAGTGTGGCTCTCAATCCTGGGAAGAGCTCAACACCCCGCAGGACTGTCCCCAGAATACCTCTTACGTCTCCAACAAAAATTATAAAATATCTTAAAATACAGAGAAAAATGTGGAAAATGATGGAACAATACCCACACACAGGCCACCCAAGTTTTATAGATGTTTAAATTTAGCATTTTTGCTTCTGATTTTTTTTAAAGATAAATAAATTGAAACTGGGGAGAAAAGGTATAAACCCCAATATGCTGACATCTTCCTTTTAAATCCAAAAAGAGAAAAGAAAGGGCCAGGCCTGAAGTTTCATTTGTGCCACTCCCTGCCCTCACCACCCCTCCTTTCACGTACTCACCTCTTGTCTGCAGAGGGCACCTTCTTGGGGGGCTCGATTCGGATATTTGGGTCCCATTCTCCAGGGGGAAGGACGATGACCTCATCCAGAAACTCGTCGATGCCAGCGATCAGATCTTCCCGATTGCGGGCTTTATAGGCCACGCCACTGAAGAGCTGGGCGTGAAGAGGAGGAAAACCGTCAGCTCTCTGCCCAATGTCTCCGTGTTACCCACAGAGCACGCCGGGAGAAAATTTCTTTGATCCGTAGCTCCTGCTGCCAATTTGCTCTCAGATTTTGAAATGAGAACAACAACCAGGCAGGTAATATAAGGCCACTGGACACAGCAGCCTTGAGGGCTGCGGGTCCCTCTTGCATATGAAGGCCAGGTCTTCGAGTTCCAGCTGTTGGACTTCTGTTGAGTGGTAACCTCTCTGCTTTCAGTTTTGCACAGAGCACGCTCATTACAGAACCTGTTGCAGAGCCCGCACGAGAAGCTCAGCTATTTTAAATCTGTAGCTTCCTAGCCTTTCATTCTTGGAGTGTCTGTTGCCTCATTCCACCATGTCTCCAGAGTGTTCGTTCTGACTTACAGATCTGATGGGATCTTGCCTGTGGTTCAAGGCCCCTAGGTTCCCCATCACTCCTGGAAAAGTACACACTCCGCTCCGCGCACAGGCTCATGTGGTCTCTGACTGCCTCTCTGTGACACCTCCTGCTCTCGAAGCTCTAACACTGAGCCTACATTGAACCACTTCCATCCAGCTTCGCTGGCCGCCCCCGTTCCCTTTGTCTGGAATGCCTGCCTCCCAGGCTCATAATGGGTTTACCTACCTCTTGCTGCTCATCGTAGCTTTAAAGCCCCTCATGTGTGAAGCCTACCAGGACTTCCTGGATTATAGGTCTGTCTCCCCACCCAGCTGACAATCCTAAAGGGCATCAACTATTATGAGGATGACTATTCCCTCATCCTCATAATCCTCAGCACTTACACAGAACCTGGCACACAGTAGGTACGCAATGTGCCTATTGGCTAAATGAGTTGAGTGAAGGCTAAGTGCTTGATTCAGAAGCCATGACATTGGGAATACATTTCTTGTTCCCACTTACATCATCTACCATGAGGGTGGCAATTGCTCTGCCAATTTCATTGTAGGACTTCGCTCTCCCAGAAGGTCCCAGAAGTATGAACAGAAATCTGCAAAGAGATGAAGGAGGAGGAAGAAGAAAGTGAGAAGGAAAAACAGAAACAGGTGAAGAGAAGGGTTCTCTGGCTCCAAACTGTATCCATTCTTAACTTTTAAACTGGCTGTAAACTTGTCTATTCCTTCTTTAAAAAAATATTTATTTTATTTTATTGATTTTCAGAGGGGGGGGGAAAAGAGGGGAAGAGAGAAACATTGTGAGAATCATTGATCAGCTGCCTCTTGCACACCCCCTACTGGGGATTGAGCCTGCAATCTGGTCATGTGCCCTGACTAGGAATTGAACCATAACCTCCTGGTTCATAGGTTGATGCTCAATCACTGAGTGCTCAACCACTGAGCCACACCAACTGGACCCCTTCCCTCTTTTGACGCCCATGTTTGCTTTGGAAAGACATTTCCTCTTCACTCCCACAGCCCTCTCTCAAGCGTCCTCACTGTGTTCTGGTATCTCAGAGTCACCAACAGCATCTCTCCCAGTTATTGGCTCCTGCTTTCGAGTGATTGCTTTAAACAAAGGCTCTAAAAGACTTCCCTCCACAGCCAATTCCCTATTCTCTTCTCTGTTCTAGGGTTGTCTTCACCAGTACTTAATACTGACTGCATGGACAGCTAGTCGCCTGAAGGCAGTTGAGGGGGACAGATTTCAATGGCCCTTACCTGGTAGGGACGGGCACCTCGGTCACCCCTCCCAGCATGGCTGACTGGATGAGACGCACAAAGGCGATGAAGGGCTGGTCCAGGAAGTCCACCTCCCCCACGAGCACGTTGGAGGCTTCTGAGTCTTTAGGGATCTTCTTCATGAATTTGTTTTTCCGCTAGTCAAGGAGGGAGAACAAGGCGGTTACTCACATATAGGGGTTCCAGCTCTCACTCCCTCACCCCACTTCAGATTGCTGTGGAGCCCTAACTTGGAAAAGTTCTCCCAGCCTGTCTCAAGAGACCAAGAGAAATAACCCTCTCCCCACTTCTGCAGGTGAGGAGACTCAACCCCAGGGACCCACCAAGCCTGTGTAGACAGGGAGGAACAGGCAATAACTTGATCCCTAAGTCATTCCTTGATGAGTAAAAACTGTGCTCAACTGAAGTGTGGGCTGAGGGCTTGCTGGGTGTCCGGTCTCATCCCACAGCCCCTGCGGTTCAAGCAGAGGGACTCGGCCCTTGCACTGCAGCTCCTCCTCCATCCCCTCCTGCCTTCACCTTGGGTGGCCGCGGAAGGGATGGGCCCCTTTCTGATGGCCAGGCCGCACTGTGTTTTTTCTTTGCCACCACTTCCTGGCTCACAAGAACCCCTGGACCACACCTCCAAGTCTGTGGGAGACTTCTGGGCCCCCAAATCAACCAGAGGGGACCTCCCAGGAAACTCAGAGCTTCTGAGACTTTACAACTGAGACTTTCCAGGTGCCCTCTTGCCAGTCCCTCTGGCTAGTGTCTGTGCAGAGCAGGAGGTCAAATAGAGTGAGGGGCTGATGGGAGAGGTGCTGGAGACAAGTCTTCCCAAACATATTCCCACTGCCTGCGTTTATGACGCCATTCCTTCTGAGCCCTCTTTTATGATGACAATGTCCAGGGAGGGTCACATACAAGCTCACATCTTCGGATGCTCTCATTTTTCAGATTGCTTTTCCTCTGGGCAGCAAGGGGATAGGCCAGGGACAGAGAGAGCTTTGTAGAGAGATGGAGCATCTGGGAGGGCAGGGCTGGTGGAAGTCCACAGTGGCCATCAAAGGAAGAAAAGGCCCAAAAGTTAGAGGTGAGGACTTCAGAGAGATCCTACAGACCCCACAAGCTTGCCACCCATTTCTCCTGGGTCTCTCCTGTGGGCACAGAAATGTCCATTTCCCATAAGCTCAATGTCCCAGATTCACACTCACGGTGGGCGTGATGCACACTGGGCTGGGTGGCTACCAGCGTGAGAAAGGGCATGTGAGCCAGGGCTGCACCCTTGTAATCTTTTACATCCAACCCCAAACTAAAACGCTCTACAGCCGCCCAAGCAAAAGCCCCAAGGACCCTAACGCAGTGAGAACAAGCGAGGCCAGGGGTTAGTGGGAAGGCCAGAGTCCTCACAACTCCAAAAGGCCCTTTGTCCCAGCCAGTCAGCTGATTGATTCATAAGCAGCATTCTTCAGGATGGAGGGCTTGGTGTGCCAGGGCAGCTGCAGCCCCTGCCCACTCTGTGCCCACAAGCATCAGGCGGGGAGCAGGTCCAGGGGACAGGCGGGCGGAGGGGTGGCAGGAGTGCCCTGGAGAAAGAGTCTTTGAAAGCAACAAGGCTTGGGGGCAGCCCAACAGCACACTCATACTCCAGGGGAGGGGAGGAGCTGAAATGGGGCCATGGTCCTCCCTGGCAGGTGGTGACAGGTTTGGTAAAGAGGCCAGCTGGGGTGGTGACATCCCAGAAATGAGCCATGCCGCCTGCTGTTCTGGCCCCCTGGCTTGGCCATGGTTTGGACCAGGGCTTTGCTGACCCTAGTTGCTGAACCCATAGGGAGTCAGGTCCCGAATCCACCCTCTGCTTCACCAGGAATCCACGAAGCCATGAAGAAAGAGCCTGCAGAGCAAATGCCTCTGAGTTTGAACCTAAATAGCGACCCCTGGCAGAAAAACCGCTGTTCCCACAACAAAGCCTTTGCTGCTGCGAATAGTGCCGAGAAGCAGTATCAGCTGATCAGTCAGGAGAGCTGGATGTGGGACGTGGCTCCAGTCCCTAAATCAAGGCAGCAGTGCCTGGAGAAAGTGACAGCTGCTATTCTTACTGCCACTGAGACATTTATTAAAATTGACTAGGCAATACTTCCTTATCTTGGCCCTGCTGTCTGTGTGCTAAAGTGGGGATCTTCTCTAAATAACATCCCAGAATACTCAGTGCTAAGTCACTTCCAAATTAAGGGCTCTCAGCAGACTGTCTGGGTCCAATCATGGTTCTACTGCATGGATGTGGGCACGTTATTTAACTGCTTTAAGGTTCAATGCTCTCCCCCGTAGATTGGAGATGATATAGTACTTCATGATGCATGGTGTGGAGTGTGCAGTGTGTGGGTTTTAAGTGTTGGTTGATGCTGTTATTATTGTTATTTTATTATTTGGCCACCAAACAGTCCTCGTGATAACTGATGTGAGGGGCTGCTTTTGTTTTGCCGGCTCCCAAACTTGGGGTGCCCTGGAGGCCAGGCCTTTGCCCAAGCTCCTGAGAAGTCTTCACTAAATTTCAGGTCTCTTTCATCACCTTTCTTCCTATTCCTTGGGGGCACAAGCTAGGGGACCACCAGACTCTGCCCTTGAGGTGTGCAGGGGTTGGAATTGAGGGGGTTCCTCTGGGCTTCCCCAAGGGGCAGAGCCTCAGGGTTCCCGGGCTGTGGGCCTTAGAACCTGGACTCAACCTGCTGTAGGAAATCTCTTCCAGAGAAGTCAGTCAGGCTGGTGGCAGACAGGGACTGCCTTTATCCGGCCCAGCCAAGGAGAGGACGCGCTGTTGGGCGGTCCAAACGATTCGCTACCGCTGCTGTCCCCACAGGGAGGTCCCAGTGCGAGTCCATACCAGGCCATACCCCACTCCATCTTTAGAGGTACTTGGTGCCAGGCAGCAGGTGAAACTGTGTGCTGGTCTCTCTCCAACAAATCCCAAGCTCAGAGGCATGCTTCTCTGCCTCCACCCCTCCTAGGGCCAGGCACAGAGCCAGTACTTGGGGCTCAGTCAACACCCAAGCGATGGAGTGGGCAGAGTCACCAGGCAGCCCAGAGCACGCTTCACCCCACTCCATGTCCTTCCTGGAGACTCCCGCTCCTTCACCGGCATGGAGCCCTGCCCACAAGGGCTCCCTACTCGCAGAACCAAAGGCTTCTTCCTGCCCTGGCCCCTCACAGCATCCCAGTGCAAGGCTTTCCTACCTGGTCTGAGTTTTGGGTGCGAGGAATATCGTTCATGCTTCTGCTCTGGACGTGACCTAGGAGAGAAGGAAAAGAAGGTCCATTAGGGGAAGTCAGGCTCTCACAGGTCCTTTCCCTACACATGCTTTCCGTCTTCATAAGCAAAGGGAGAGCCCCTCTCCCCTAATCCTGCAGCCCCTTGAGCTGGCCTCCACTCTCTTTTCTTCCTCCAATGGCAACTGTCTCTCTTTTTTTTTAATTTTAATTTATTAACATGTATTTGTTGTTCCACTTATTTATGCATTCAGCAGTTGATTCTTGCATGTGCCCTGGCCGGGGATCAATCCCAAAGCCTTGGCCTATTGGGATGATGCTCTAACCAAATGAGCTGCACAGCCAGGGCTGGTGGCTCTCTTAAGAGAGTTGCCAGGATTCCAGGTTCTACTTCTCCCTTCTCACTGCTCAATCTTCTGTATTCTTGTCTCTACCCTCACCCCCTTTTCCTGGGCAGAGACCACCTTCTGGTCAGAGACAGAGATGTCTGTTCTGTGCCAGACCCTGGGGGTGGGGAAGTGCCGCTAAGCTTGGACTTTGTTAGAGAGAGAAGACGAGTTTCACTTCCATCCTCCATGACCCATGTGAGTCTTTTTTTTCTTTCTTTTTAAAAATATATTTTATTGATTTCAGAGAGAGAGAGAAACATCAATGACAAGAGAGAATCTTTGATTGGCTATCTCCTGCATGCCCCCCACTGGGGATTGAGCTCGCAACCCAGGCATGTGCCCTTGACTGGAATCAAACAGGGGACCCTTTAGTCCACAGGCCGACGCTCAAACCACGTAGGGCCCACGTGAGTCTTTAAAGATGGCTAGGGATTTGGGCTGGCAGAGGGAGGGAGGGAAGGTGGGTTTCCCATGGGAAGAACAGCGGTGGTGAATGATTTGAACTGCTCCATAGGTTATGGCAGGAGAAGCTCAGCCAGATCCAGGGGACACTCTGAGACCTGTTACTTCTTGGCTTTCTGCGGCCTGGGTGTCCCCCTCCTCTTGCTTCCATCCACATCCTCTCCTGCTGGCCTCCCCCGAGGGCCTTGTTTTGCCCTCATCCCCTCCAGAGACTTCAAGCCCTCCATCCTTGCTCCATCATACCCCTCCTGTCACTGCCACGCCCACATTTGGGCTGAGGAAGCCCAGGAGGGGTCTCCAGTCCAGATCTCTCTCAAGTAAAAATCTGATCATGGTCTGCCCTACTTACAGCTTCTCCGGGTCCCCATCAGAATAAAGGCTGGGCCTTTCTTCAGTGGGACCCTCTTTCCCGCAGGCCTTACACTCCTCACCGGCGAACCACTATATCCAGACCTGAATACACAGCCCCCTCCACAGCGCCTTCCTGCACCTGCTGTTTGTCTCCTTTGCTTAGAACACCCTTCTCCTTCCTGGAAAATTCCTTCCTATTTATTCTCCAAGACTTGGGAATAGCCTCTTCTCACTGAGCTTTCCCCAGCGCCACCTGCCCACATGCTTATCCATGCCTTTTGTTGGGGTCCCCACCCCTGCAGCACTGCGCAGGGGAAGACTCATGCACAGCAAATAACTGAAGGCCTTCGCTGCCTGCTCACTGCTGCCCCCTGGCGACCCTACGTGCAATAACCAAGTACAGGGGGAGCTGAGAGGACCCAAGGTCACTAGGAATGGAGAAAAAAGCCTGTGACAAACTGCAGCTGAGGCCTCCGACAAGGACCACAGCTCCTCCTGAAACACCCCTCAGGCCTGTTAGGGGCACAGCCCTAGGCTGCGTTTGCTCACATCTTGGCATTTTAGTGAAAGTCTCTAAAGGAAAATAGGATTGCTATTTTCACACTGCCTTTTCTTTTCATTTTCCAAGTCCCCTCTTTTCTTTCCTTGGATGAACTGTCTGAAAAAGCCCCGTGTGCAACCAGGCACCTCCCCGGCACTCAGGGGCTGTGACTGCCAGCGATTGTCCTGGTGGCTCGAGACTGTCACCCAGTGATGGGAGCACTCTCTGTCCTGGAGGGGAAGGGGACGAGGGGGGTGGGGATGGGAAATACCTCCCATGTTTTTTATTCTGTTTCCTAGGAAGACTTTTTTTTTTTTTTTTAACCATAAACAGGGTTAAGGATCAATTTGATGAAAACCAAGGTATAAACTAAGTTACAAATGCCTAGCACATAGGATTGGGTAGTGATTATGTCAGGACTTGATTTAGAGCTGTAGTTTTTTCAGAATAATTATACAGAAAATTATGGTATTATCCCTAGCCGGGTTGGCTCAGTGGATAGAGCATCAGCCTGTGAACCAAAGGGTCCCAAGTTCGATTCTGGTCAGGGTTCGTGCAGGAGACAACCAATCAACATGCTTCTCTCATATCGATGTTTCTCTCTGTCTTTCCCTCTTCCACTCTTCCTAAAAATCGATGGAAAAATATCCTTGGGCGAGGAAAATAAAAATGTATGGCAGCAAATTAGGCTCTGAGAGGAGACCAGCTTTCGGGTGAGAGTTAGAATTTTCCTGGCTCCTGTCCTGAGAATCTAGACAGGTCCCAGCTTTGTCTCCTCCGCCTTTGAAAAAATAGGAAGGCCAACATGCCACAGCCGCCACGAGGAAGCTGCGGCGCAGTGACGGGAGCACACTCACACAGGTGGCCGTAGCTTATGCTGGGCTGCACCCTCAGGTCCTCGGTGGAGCGGTGTAGGCTGGGGCCGGATGGGGGGCTCCGGGCTAGGCTTCGACCTGGGAGGAGGAGCAGAGGGGTTTGCCTTCGCAGCCTGCGTTTGCCTCCCCCATCAATGTGGTACTAAGTGTATTGTCATTTCTCCTACATAAAGCTGGGCTACAAGACCTGTCTTTTCTCCTTCCAGGAAAGAGAGTGTTTTTTGGCAGTTCTGTTTTTTGTTCTTGTTTTGGGGTGTGTGTGTGTGTGTATGTGTGTGCACGTTTGGAAGCAAGTTAACAGTCTGAACAAGATTAAATATTTGTACTGTTGAAAGTGAGAGAGATGACCACATGCTCAAATAGGCACAGGTGTTGTAGATGGCCTGGCTTTATCCCAGGTTGCACCTCTAGCTTGGCTGTGTGACCTTAGGAGAGTAACTTAACCTCTCTGTGCCCCAGGCTTCTCATTTGTCAGATGGGATGATGAGAACAGTACTGAGTCACGGGTTATCGTGAGGATGAAGTGAGTCATGCTTCGGTGCTGGAACATGGTAGGTACCGCGTGTGTGCCTGCAGTTATTATGAATCGCTAAACACTCCCCTGTTTCAGATGGTTCATCTAAAGAAATTCCTCAAGGCTCATTAGTTAGCTACTTGGTTCTGATGACTGCATTTCTCTGACAGGTCCAGCAAGGCTAGTAGTGTCTGGGCATCTCAACTCTGGGATATCAGGATGGAGGGTGGCAAGTTTGAGGTGCGTGAATGGAACAAGCTACTCTCCCCAATGCCTCCTCCCCTCCCACCCCCCGACACGCCTCTGCTAATCAGAATGACCCAGCTGTCAGGTTTGCCAGCCTGGCTCCTGAGATGGCCCAGCCCCTTCCACCATCTCAATGTGCTTCACTTTCTCCCGGGGCTCTTGGCTCTTCTTGGGGGGCTCAGTGGGGGAAACTTCAAGCCCTCACCATAAACGCACCTTCTCTACACCATTTTACAGCCCTGACTGCACATGAGAGCTTTCTAAGTTCCCAGGCCACACCCCAGACCAACTGAATACAACTCTCCAGGGTGGGACCTAGGCATTAGGGCACATATCATGCCCCGCTCCAACCTCTCCACCTCCACCCATCCTCACCCCCGGCATTGCAAGGCACAGCCCAGGCTGAGAATCAGCTCTCTTCCTAGAAATGGTTCAGTGCTGGTGGTGGGGACAAACCAGGGTGTGGCTGGGGTCCCTGCAGGCCTGCTAGAGAAGGAGGCTAAGGAACCCCAGAACGTCTCCAGCTTTGTGGAGTGCAGGAAGCTTCTCAGACTCTCACTGACTGGTGCTCGGCGGCACCAGGGCCTGACAGCAGCCCCCCGGCCCGGCGCCCAGGGCCCCCAGCATGGCCCGACTCACCGGTGGGGGAGGAGACGGACTTTCCGATGTCCACCAAGGAGCGGTGGATGGGCTTCTTGGTTTGGTGCCGGTGTTTCCTCAGGAGGACGTAGCTCACCCTCTCCCGGAGCTCTGGCCGCAGGAGGCCATCCTCGATTTGCTTCTCAATGACGTCATCTAAGGGGAACAAACATGCCTCGTCCGTCCAGAACCAGGGGACAGAATGAGCAGGGTTGTGGGGTCTTCCGTTTCATCTGTTATTTGTGGGATTAAAAGTGAGCTCAAGGAGGCAGGATGTGGACATAGTCGCGGCTCTACCACAAACCCCTGAAACTCGAGCACATCACAAACCCTCAGCCTCCCCCGTGACATGGGTGTGCATGTGCATGTGAGTGAAGTCTCTGCTCTATCAATTCTATTGTTGAAAGTAAGTGAAATCAAAAAGGAAAAAGAGCCAAAACCGGTTTGGCTCAATGGATAGAGCATCAGCCTGAGGACCAAAGGGTCCTAGGTTCAATTCCGGTCAAGGGCATGTACCTTGGTTGCGGCACATCCCCGGTTGGGGGTGGGGGTGCAGGAGGCAGCTGATAGATGCCTCTAACTCTCTATCCCTCTCCCTTCCTCTTGTAAAAAATTAATAAACTATATATTTTTTTAAAAAGAATCCAAAAATGTGAAGATAGTGTAAGGAGCCTCTGGGACAACTTCAAGCGTACCAACATCAGAATTGTGGGGGTGCCAGAAGAAGAGAGAGAACAAGATACTGAAAACCTATTTGAAGAAATAATCACTGAAAACTTCCCCCACCTGCTGAAAGAAATAGACTTACAAGTCCAGGAAGCACACAGAACCCCAAATAAAAGGAATCCAAAGAGGACCACACCAAGAAACATCATAATTAAAATGCCAAGAGCAAAAGACAAAGAGAGAATATTAAAAGCAGCAAGAGAAAAACAGTTCATTACCTACAAGGGAGCACCCATACAATTGTCAGCTGACTTCTCAACAGAAACTATGCAGGGCAGAAGGGAGTGGCAAGAAATATTCAATGTGATGAATAGCAAGAACCTACAACCAAGAATACTCTACCTAGCAAAGCTATCATTCAGAATTGAAGGGTAGATAAAGAGCTTCACAGATAAGAAAAAGCTAAAGAAGTTCATCAACACCAAACCAGTATTAAATGAAATGCTGAAAGGTACTCTTTAGGAAGAGGGAGAAGAAAAAGGTAAAGATAAAAATCATGAACAACAAATACATATCTATCAACAAGTGAATCTAAAAAGTGAATTAAAAATCTGATGAACAGAATAAACTGGTGAATATAATAGAATCGGGAAAGAGAGGGGTGCAGGGAGTGACTGGACAATAATCATACACCTATGGATGAGGACAATGTGGGGGGAGGTAAGGTAGAGGGAGGGGTAGGAGTGGGTGGAGGGGAGCTATGGTGGAAAAAAGAGAAATGCAATAATCTGAACAATAAAGATTTATTAAATTAAAAAAAAACACAAATAAAACAAAAAATAAAGTAAGTGAAATCAGCCCTGGCCAGTGTGGCCCAGTGGGCTGGTGTTACCCTGTGCACAGTGCACCGAAAGGTTGCCAGTGGGATTCCCAGCCAGGGCACAGGCGGGTTGTGGATGGATCCCTGGTAGGGGGCCTGAGGAAGTAGACCACTGATGTTTCTCTCTCTCCCTCTCTCCTCCTTTCTCTCTCGCAAAAATCAATTTTAGAATTTATATTTTTAAAGTAAATGCAATCATACATATGGAAATACATATGATTAAAAGCACAAAAGTACCATGTTAAATGATTTCAGTCCTAACATGAATTCTCTTTAGGAAAGTATTTTGGACAAAATGCTTCTGGCAACATTGAACGTGCTAGAACAAAATTCACAAAAAGTTTGAGCGATGACAAGGCAAGCCACCCCCTCCCTCTGCCACTCCATGAAATGGGAGCTACTTTCCTAAAGAGGAATGATGATCTATTCACCCTGCGGGACCCGGGTTGCCATGGCCACAGGTATCTGCAACTACTCGAAGAAGCCCTCTCCCTGTTGCCTCACTGCGTTTCAGAGGATGCTCTTTTCCTGCGCTGGAACTCCATGGGGCCCATCAGGCAGTGTCAGAGGTGAGAATGGACTGGGAGTGGGCAGGAGGCGGGAGGGGGAAGAGCTGCCCTGGTTTTGGGGGCCTCCACGGTCCCCACTCACCTATGATCTGTGGTAAGGAGCCACTGTCCAAATCGAGAAGCACTGTTCCCGTCTGCAGGCAGGTCCGGAGCTCGAAGAGGCTGTGCAGGGACAGGGTGGCCACGTGGGGCTTGCTCCAGCGTTCGCCTCCCTCCTCCACCTTTTCTTCAAACTTTATCCACCTGGAAGGGGTAAGGATGGGGCTCAGTGGGGCCAGTGTCCTCAGGAGGGGCCCTTGGCTGGGTCTCCTCAGGAAAAGGTGCTGGCCTGCAAGTTACTCTGTGCCATTGGCTCTAGATTCACAGGCGGAGGATCTCTCAGGGACCTTTTCCTCGGTCTCTTCTCCTGGTGCTGTTGTGCTGGGGCAAAGTGCCATCCAGAGGATGACCACAAATGGGCACAAAGGATCCTTTGCAGGGGTGGTGGGCATGCTCTGACGCTGGATTTGGTGGTGGTGGCACCACTTTGCACAGGTACCAAAAATCCTTTAACTGTACACTTACAATGAGGGAACTTTACCGTGTTCTAGAACAACAAAGCTGTTCAAGTTTCCATCGGAACCTGGTTACCTGGGGCTGGTCACTCCTGCGTGCAGTGTCTGCCTTATGGGGTGTGGTTGCTAGGGGAGCATTTTCTGACGGGTTCTACCACAGGACCTGTGGTTCCCAAGCATGTGCCCTAGATTTTTATCCTGGAAGTTCAGGTTAAAATCCAAATGTCAGCTGGGGAAGGAAAGACGTTAAACCACGGATGTGTAAGAATTTGTCCTTTCTAGAATCCTTGGAATCAGGCTGGGTGGAGCAGAACCAGTGGGAAGACCTGGACAGAGGTAGCACCTGCATGAGCCTCCCTGCAGAGGGCAGCACGTGACCACCCCTGGAGAGCAAAGTCCATGAGCACAGCTCTGTAAGATGTCAGTCCCAAATTAGTGGGGAGCTTCTAGCTATTCCAATCAAACCCCCAAGGGAGTGTTTGTGGACCATGACCATCTAATTCTAAAGTTCCTCTGAAAAAGGTACCATCTGAGAATAGTGGGGAAAGTCTGTAAAAGCAGAAGAATGGGGATTGGAGATGATTCCAGTAGATAGAAAACTTTATAAAAAGCTTCAGTCATTAAAACGTGTGATTCCAGTCCAGACACAGACAAAGGGATCATGGAAAACACCCTGGACCCCCTGGGAATTTGGGTTTTGTGGAGGAGTTGTTTTAAAGATGATCAACCTGCCCAGCTAGCGTGGTTCAGTGGTTGAGCCTTGACCTCTTAACAGGAGGTCACGGTTCAATTCCAGGTCAGGATACATTGTTTTCAAAATTTTAGAAACAATAAAAATAAAAAGGTAAAGCCATTCAAAGCTCTCCCAACCAGAAGACACCATGGTTGACATTTTAATGACTATCATTGTAGCTCTCTGTGTGCATGAACACACATGTGTGCACACACAATTTTATATTATAGATACCATGGGGGATAATATCTCATGGAAATCCTCTCATGTTTATTAAATTGATATCATTTTAAAGGCTCTTTGGTACTCCGTTGTATGAATGGACCATAATTGATATGAATAATCCTCACTTGGTGGACATTTATTTAGATTATCTCTAATTGTTCTTTATTATAAACTAGAGGCCCAGTGCACAAAATTCATGCATGTGTGTGTGTGTGTGGGGTCCCCTAAGCCCAACCTGGACCCTCTCCAATCTGGAACCCCTCTCATAATCTGGGACCGCTGGCTCCTAACTGCTCACCTGCCTGCCTGCCTGATCACTCCTAACTCCCCCCACCCCCCGCCAGCCAGATCACCTCTAACTGCCTCTGCCTCCCAGCCTGATTGCCTCTAACTGCCAGCCTGGTCACCCCCAACTGCCTCCCCCTGCTGGCTTTGTCACCCACAATGCTCCCCCTCACCAGCCTGGTCACTCACAACTGCCCCCCTGCCAGCCTGGTTGTCCCTCATTGTCCCCCTCTGCTAGCTTGGTTGCCCATTACTGCCCCCCCCTGCTGGCCTGATTGCCTCTCACTGCCCCCCTGCCAGCCTGGTTGCCCCTCACTGTCCCCCTCTGCCAGCCTGGTCTCTCCTTACTGCTCTCCCTGCCAGCCTGATAACCCCCAACTGCCCCCCCCCCTCCTGGCCTGGTCACCCCCAACTGCCCTGTCTGCTGGTCTGGTTGCCCCATGCAGCCTGCTGGTCAGTCGTTTGGTTATCCCTCGCTAAACACCTGCCAGCCTTGTCACCCCTCACAGATTGCTGTTGTTATTGTGAGGGTGTTGTCATCAATTTGCATATTATCCTTTTATTAGTATAGATAGGTTGGTTTGAATATCTTGGCCCCTGCCCAATAATTTCCTTAGAATAAGCTCTAAGAGGTGAAATGCTATCTGCATATTTCTAAGTATTTGGCATTGCCAAACTGTTCTCCAGAAATTGTACCAATTTACACTTCCATCAACATCTAGGCCATCTCACATTTCTCCAAAGTCTCTCAAACTCTAGTATTGCCACTTTTTCACCTTTGTTCTGGAACTGAAAATCATATTACATTTGCATCCTTTTGTTTACTAATGGAGTTGAATATCGTTTCCTTTGACAGATTCTCTTTGGACACAATTGCATGAGTACTTTGCATTATCAACATTTCACATTCTGATTTAATATCTTTATTTGAGATCAGTTAAGGCACCTGGTGAGGCCTTGAGAGCTTGAATGGACACAGGATGGGAGGTTTGATTAGATGAGACCTGGGGCTGGAGCAGAGGCCACGCAGACACTTGCCTCAGAGATCACCAAAGTGCTGCTAACTTCTCAATGGGGAGATTACTTGGGGAACACCATTTAAATTATAACAGATCCAGGTCTGTATGATACCAATCCAAAGTTTTTCTAAATGTTGTACTAGCAGAAGGATTTGCAAGGAAGAGATGAAAGAACAAGTTCAAATGTTTTGGTCAAGAGGATGCTCACCTTCTCCCTGAGAGTCTTTTTTCTACTCAACAATCACATTGCCCTTTTTTCCCTCTTAAAAATGCACAAAATAGCTCAGCTGACATGGCTCTGAACCAGGAGGTCACGGTTCAATTCCCGGTCAGGGCACATGCCTGGGTTGTGGGCTCAATCCTCAGTGTGGGGTGTGCAGGAAGCAGCTGATCAATGATTCTCTCTCATCATTGGTGTTTCTATCTCTCTATCCTTCTCTCTTCCTCTCTAAATTCAATAAAAAATATTTTTTTAAATACACAAAATAAATTATACTGCTACGTTGTCACTGAAGATGCTATTGCTACTTCATGGCTTTAACCTCTGCTCTTCCATCCCGCCCCTCTATTTCCCCAAAGGCAACGACGTGTCCCAGTGCACTTGAGCTGATTTCTCTCTACACTGTCTCCCAAACATGCCGGGGGACATTCAGGCAGCTCTCTCCATGACATCCCCTTCTTCAGCTTTCCACCTGCCCAAATGCACCTCCGCCTGGGAAGAGGGGGTGAGAGCACACATCTTCTTTGAAACATCCTCTTATTAACTTCAGCTAGCAAGGACAGTCAGTCCTCTCCACCTCCACTGTGGCAGGCCCCTACAAACAAACAGATGAGAGCACCAACCCTTCAGTCCACAGGCTGATTCTCTAACCACTGAGCAAACTGGCCACTTTTGTTTCTCACTATGCCTACAAATCACCTGGGGATCTTGTTAAAAATGCATATTCTGATTTAGCAGGCCCAGGATGGGGTCCAAGATTCTGCATTTCTAACAAGCACTCAGCCAGGTCACCCTCAAGGATCATAGGTCTATGCAGCAGAATGTCCTCTTCCTTGTTTTCCAGATCCAATCCCTTCTTTCTCCATCGCCTGGCAAGAGTGCCACTTTTCTAAAAGCCTCTCTCACTCATCTCCTTTATTTCTTCTATAACAAACACCTGGGACAGGGTTTTTGATCTTAAGTATGCATCAGTGTCATCTGAAAGCCTTGGGGAAATGCAGATTTCAGCTTCCTGATTTCATGGGTCTGGGGTGGAGGGGAGGGAACGCCAAGAATGTGGACATTTCTAACAAGTTCCCTGGCGCCACTGCTGCTGCTGCTGCTGCTCTGGGGACCACACTTTAAGAACCACTCTCCTGGAATGACGGTTCTTAACCTCTGTTACACATAAACATAGCTAAAATGCTTTTAAGTCTACAAGGGTAGGCCAGGTCATGGCCCAATTCACATGCCAATATCTGGACGGGACCCAGGCAACCCCACTGCAGGTGGCTCTGGGTAAAACCCCTGACTTTTGGAGCTCAGAGGCTAAAACCATTAGTTACAGTTGATCACGTTTTCCCGTTGTTTGGTACATACAGATGGTTCCGACTCACAATGGTCTGACTTTAGAGGGTTTGACTTTACAATGGTGCTGAAGTGACAGGCATGCACTTGGCATTTTTAATGTCAGTCTTTTCCCAGGCTAGCGATGCTGCCCGGTACGATACTCTCATGATGTGGGCGGCAGCAGCGAGCCGCAGCGCCCGAGAGCCAAGCGATCACCAGGGCAGACAACCAGTTTCCTGAGTACGGTGCTGCCAGCATTTGGGGACATTATGTTCTATGTTTTCCCATCCCATCACGTCCACAAAGTGCCCATTTCTGTCTCTTGCTTCTGGTGAGAAGAAGAGGAAGGCCCTTGCTCTTGAGGTGACCCTCCAGGTATCTGCCCGGCTGTGGGCGTGTCAGGGTTCTGAGCACATTGAAGGTGGGTGAGGCTCAGCTGTGATGTCCAGCAAATTAAATGCATTTTCGACTTACAATATTTTCCACTTGCAATATGGATTTATTGGGACTTGGCCCCATGGTAGGTTGAGAAGCATCTGTAGTTGCCGCCCCCAGTAGACATCGAGCTACTTGAGGACAGGGACCGCTTCTTCTCTGCTGTCCCTTATGTCCCCTGCCCGGAGCAGAGCTCATTAAATGCTGGTGCCCTCCAGCTTGAGGGTCACACGGCCTCACTGATCACTTTGGGTGAAGTCTGGCTCTGAGGAAACCACTGAGGAAAAGACAGCCCCACACCGGTGGGCTTTACGCGTGTTTTAGAATACCAGAATGACTTAAGCAGCGAGGGCCACAGTCTAGTATCGTATCGTCGCAGACGAACACGCTGAGATCAGCCAGGCAGGAGCAGCCTCCCGGTGGAAGCGGACACCACAGCCTATGAAATAGTCGCGTGTGAACATGTCAGACGAATCAGAAGCCTGGACCCAACCATCACTTTAGAGGAAACACAAGGGCCGAGGAATCGGTTGACCACCAGCACAGGGACTCGATGAACAAAACCCAGAACATGGAAAACCATACAAGGCAAATGATGCCTCCCTTTAGCAACAACAACAACTGCAAGGGATTAATAAAGAAGGAGAAACCTGTGGATTAAAAATAACGTAAGAAATATATCTCCCACATGCAATGTGTGCATGAACCATATTTTTTTTTAAATGAGATAATTGGGGGAACATGAATACTGCCTGAATAATTTGATGAAAATAAGAAATTACTCTCATTTTTAAAAAATGATGTGACAGTCCTGGCTGGTGTGTTCAGTGGTTAGAGTGCCAGCCCACACATCCAAGGGTCTCAGATTTGCTCCCCAACCATGGTTGAGGTGCATGCTGGAGGCAGCCAGTCAATGGTTCTCTTTCTCTCTCTCTCTCTTTCTCAAAAAAAAAAAAAATTAGCCGAAACTGGTTTGGCTCAGTGGATAGAGCATCAGCCTACGAACTGAAAGGTCCCGGGTTCAATTCTGGTCAAGGGCATGTACCTTGGTTGTGGGCACATCCCCAGTAGGGGGTGTGCAAGAGGCAGCTGATCGATGCTTCTTTCTCATCGTTGTTTCTAACACTATCTCTCTCCCTTCCTCTCTGTAAAAAAATCATTAAAATGCATTTAAAAAAATTAAAATAAAAATGATGTGACGGTGCTACTGTGACTGTAATAAAACAAAGAGGTCTTTACCTAAATTATTGAAAAGAGTTTTTTATTTATTTTTTATTAATGTATTACATGTCTACATATCTTCCCATTGCCTCCCCGACCCCACCTCAAAAAAAACAGTATACTTTAGATGAGGTTCAAGGACCTAATCTATGAATACTTTTTGAAGGAAAAAAAAAAAAGCTTTGTCTCTTCTCCAGATGAAACTTTGGTATTGTGATGCTATAAACGTAGAATCTAGCAAGCAATCCTATAGGTTGTATTATCTCTCCTCTTAGTCTTTTCAGAAATGATAATTATTCAGAACACATAACTCATGTGTTCAGGTCACAGCTATAAATATGTAATGCTGTTTAATATTTGAAGCAGACTGCCTGTCCCCAGGCGCTGGTGTTAGTTTCTGCACAGGAACACACTTCCATCGTCAGCTCCAGTTCATTATCAGCTCTCTTTGCCTCAGACGTTCTCTTGTCAGAGGGCCTGCAGTTCAGTGCACATCTCACTGAAATGCTCCTTCCTGGGGCACAGGAATCGCTCAGTGCTGTCACAGGCTGGGTATTTTATTGCTTCAAAATCCTGGACCCACTGGGACTGGGGAAGGGAGAGGAGGGTCAATTATTAGCTACTTCTGAGCAGCTACAGACCTCATTCTGCTTGGACTTGAACACCTTCCCTGTCATTTTGACCTAGACCGGGAGGAACTGAGGTTAATCAGAGAGCATTAAGAAGATGTTAAGTGAATTATTTTTAAAAATAAATCTTTATTGTTCAGATTATTACATTTCTTTCTTTTTTCCCCCAAATAGCTCCCCTCCACCCAGCTCCCACCCCTCCCTCTACCCTTACCTCCCACCTCATTGTCCTCATCCATAGGTGTATGATTTTTGTCCAGTCTCTCCCTGCACCCACCCCCCTCACCACTTACTCCCTGAGAATTGTCAGTCCACTCCCTTTCTGTGCTCCTGATTCTATTCTATTCACCAGTTTATTCTGTTCAGCAGATTTTCAATTCACTTAATTTTTAGATTCACTTGTTGATAGATATGTATTTGTTGTTCATAGTTTTTAACTTTATCTTTTTCTTCTTCTTAAAGAGTACCTTTCAGCATTTCATATAATACTGGTTTGGAATTGATGAACTCCTTTAGCTTTTTCTTATCTGTGAAACTCTTTATCTGTCCTTCAATTCTGAATGATAGCTTTGCTGGATAAAGTAATCTTGGTTGTAGATTCTTGCTATTTATCATTTTGAATATTTCTTGCTACTCTCATCTGGCATGCATAGTTTCTATTGAGAAATCAGCTGACAATTGTATGGATGCTCCCTTGTAGGTAATGAACTGTTTTTCTCTTCCTGCTTTTAATATTCTCTCTTTGTCTTTTGCTCTTGGTATTTTAATTATGATGTGTCTTGGTGTGGTCCTCTTTGGATTCCTTTTATTTGGGGTTCTGTGTGCTTCCTGGACTTGTAAGTTTAACTCTTTCACCAAATGTGGGAAGTTTTCAGTGATTATTTCTTCAAATAGGTTTTCAGTATCTTGCTCTCTCTCTTCTTCTGGCACCCCCATAACTCTGATGCTGGTGCACTTGAAGTTGTCCCAGAGGCTCCTTACACTATCTTTACATTTTTGGATTCTTTTTTCTTTTTGCTTTTCCAGTTGAGTGTTTTCTGCTTCTTTGTATTTCAAATCTTTGACTTGATTCTTGCGGTCCTCTAGTCTGCTGTATAACATTTTTTATTCCAGTTAGTGTATGTTTAATTTCTAGTTGGTCCTTTTTCATCTCTAGTTGGTCCTTTTTTATCTCCTGTTGGGTATCGCTAAATTTATCCATCTTTTCTAGGAAATTCTTGAAAAACTTTATAAACGTGATTTTGAACTCTATATCCAGTGGCTTGTTTTCCTCCATTTCTTTCATTTGTGATCTGTTCCTTTGCCTCCACATTTTCTTTTTTTTTTTTTACATATTTATTGATTTTTTTACAGAGAAAAAAGGAGAGGGATAGAGAATTAGAAACATCGATGAGAGAGAGAGACATCAATCAGCCGCCTCCTGCACAACTCCTACTGGAGATGTGCCTGCAACCAGGATACATGCCCTTGACCGGAATCGAACCTGGGACCTTTCATTCCGCAGGCCAACGCTCTATCCACAGAGCCAAACTGGTTTCGGCTGCCTCCGCATTTTCACTATGTTGGGAGAACTTCTGTGTTGGAATCAGCCTTATGATACAAGACCTGCAAAACTGCAAAAGCTTCTCTGTTGAGCTTGGATGGGGTGGAGTCTCAGGGTTTAGTGGACCGCCTTGGCTTCCAGTCAGCCCCACCCTACTCGGACTCTGGGTCTCAAGTGTCTCTTGGTAATCACTGCAGCCCTCTCTGTGAGCACGTGTGTGTGTGCCTCTAGACCTCTGCCTTTCCGGTAACCTTGCACTCTGGGTCCCCTATGAGTCTGGATCCCCAGGGTCTCGCCCAAAACTGGGGCTTAGTGGAGTTAGAAGTGGCGCAGTTGTGAGGTTCTGTCTCCCGCCCACTAGAGAAAGTCAGCAGCACAATCAGCAGTTCGTCTTCTGCATGCCATGGTGTGCACACCCCAGAGCTCTGCCCTTTCGCGTCTCCCCTAAATTTCCATGCACTCCTCCCTTTTCATCATCTAGACCCCCTAATCCCCCGACCCCTCGTGTGAGTCTTACCCGGAACTGGGGTTCAGTGCCGTAGGATAAGGGGTTCAGTGAAGTTGGGAGTCTCCATTTCCCTCCCATCAGAGGAAGCCAGCCAGGCACTCTGCTGCCTGCTCTCTCCATGAGCGCATCTCCATACCTCATCTTTTTGCAGCTCCTCTGAGTTTCCGTAAGCCCCTCTCTTTCCTTCTAGTTGTAGAATTTCCACTCAGCCAACTTTCCTGTGGGTCTGGATGATGTCCATTCTGTCTTTTAGTTGCAGTTTTGAAATTGTTGTGCAAGGCAGCAGTTTAGGTGTTCACCTCTGCCGCTATCTTGGTTTCTCCCCAAAGTGAATTATTTGAAAACAGAGTCTTGAAGAGATATTTGTACTGTATGATTCCACTCACATGAGGCATTTAGAAGTGTCAAAATCATAAAGACAGGAAGGAGAATGGTGGTTTCCAGGGGCCTTTTATAAGGCGAAGAGAGCTATAGAAATGGATGGTGATAGTTGTACAATATTATGAATGCATTTAATACCACTAATATAGATACTTAAAAATAGTCAAGATGGTAAATTTTATGTTAAGTACATTTTACTACAATAAAAAGCCATTGGAAAAGAAGGAGGCCTTATCATTTAAAGACACATACTGAAATGTTTATGATGGACTGATATGGTGCACAGGGTCTGTGTCAGCAGCATATCCAGTGTGTGGGTCCGGGGTAGTGGGTGGGCTACAGACACAGGCACCCATGAGTCGGTCAGTAACCATCAATGCTGGGTGATGGTACATGGGGGTTCATTCTATCACATACGACATCTGCATAAACTTGAACTTTGCATAATGGTTAATTCCTTTTCAGAATGAACAAAGGAAAAAAGCCTCTGACCAAAGCCAGGTTTAAACTCTTAGAAGTCTGAAGAGCAGTTAATGTATAATCCCAAGCAACGCATTGCAAAGTCACCTCTATGCTGCCATTGGCTTCAAAATGTGGGGAATTAGAGTTGGAGAAGCAGGTCAAGTGGAAAGAAAATCTCCAGACTGGAAAAGGCCCCCCAGGGACTTTGCGCCGGGGCAGAGTGAGGAAACGCACTCCTAGCTGGGATGCAGCTGAACAGAACCTCAAAGAGTCACAGTAAGCAGTTCTCTGTCACACAAAGGGGTTCAGAACGGAAGCCTTTCTCATGACTAGTAACTTAGTCACTGAAACAATCAGAGGAAGTTGCTGTTCAGTTAATACCAAGAATGGTAGAAAGTGTATGGGGCAAGTCCAGCTGGCATGGCTCAGTGGTTGAGCATCGACCTATGAACCAGGAGGTCACAGTTCAAATCGGGGCACATGCCGAAGTAGGGGGCATGCAGGAGGGAGCTGATCAATGATTCTCCCTCATTGTTGATATTTCTATCTCTCTCTCCCTCTCCCTTCCTCTCTGAAATCAATAAAAGTATTTTTAATTCAAATAAATAAAATAAAAATAATTGCATTTCTATGATCTAGAATGAGATAAGTATGTATGTTCAAACTCCTTTCTACTATTCTGTCTTGTCCATTTCTTCTTGAAGGTCCTCCAGGGGTTAGGACAGTTTGTGGACGGTTTTGCATCTCCCCAACCCCAAGCTGTGCTGCCGTCCAGGGGGATGTGTTCCCAGGCTATGGCCAGCCCTCCCCTTCCTTCTCTGAAACTCTGATCCGGGTCACAGTGATGAGACAACCAAAGTTGGGCAAATCAGATTCTCTTGGAAGAATTAGGAATTGGGATTGAGAAGCAGCCAGCAACTCTGGGATGATCCCCTGAGCAGGACAGATGTAAACATGGAGGCTACGGAAGGGCCAAGGGTAGAGACCAGCAGAAGAAGCGCGCCGCAGAAGAGTAACGGAGATGCCCAGAAAGAGATAGAGAAAGGGGGCAGCCTGGTGCCCTGAGTCCAGCCCTTGAGAGACCTGACTATACTGGGCACCCTGAGGTCCCCCTGTATTCTGTGGTGCTTCCTCCTTTTGCATGCGTTAACTGAGTGGCCTGCAGTTGACGCACAGCCTGATCATGACAGTGGCATTTCCCTCTCCCAAGCATCGCACACAGGGCCGGACAGCTCACAGGAGCTTAGGCTGTGGTCCTTGTGCTGGACCTATCAGATGGGGGCTCCTGACTTAGCACAAAGAGCTCGTGCCAGAAGGTTTTCAGGGGGACAGTTCCTCGACATCTCTAGAGTCTAGTAGTTCTGATCCTGACAAGACAGGAGGCATAACCACCACAACCAGTGTGTAGACCTTGATTTGATTCTAAGTTGTACGCAGCAACAGTGACAAGATATTTTTAAGCCTGTAAGGGGAATTTGAATCTGGACTGGATGTCTCATCATATCCAAGGAACCATTCTCAATTATGTTAGGAGATATAATGGCATTGTGGTTGTATTTACAAAATAAGTCTAATTTCATAAAGATGTGTACTAAAATGTTTACAACAGCTGGGATGTTTTAAAAACTGTTCAGGCAAAAACAAAATCTCTAGTGGTGAAATATTAATCATAAACATTAATCATTCATGAAGGTGAGTGATGGATACATGGAGGTTCATGACACAATTCTCTCTGCTTTTTGGGTTTGAATTTTTCCACAATAAAAAGTTTAAAAATATGTATTTAATTATGGATATTATTATATGCAATTTAGACTACATTTTCTGTATAGATGGATAAATCAACTGGGTCTTAGCTGGCAACATAGTCTGACGGTGGGGTTTCTCCTCTCCTGACAACTGCAAGGATGTCCTCTGTTGGGGGTAGGTGTTCTCTCCTGGTGACCAGACTCCAGGGGCTCTGAGGAGCTCCAGCCAGGCCTGGGGGAGCCCTGCCTTCTCTCCTCACTTAAGTAGCCTTCCTGTCATACTCATCTGATCTTACCACCCCGGGTCCACCATTTGATGGCCTTCCATCACTATGTGGCGGTCTCCATGGCTGTCGACTGGTGCTTCCCCGACCTCACTGCAGCCCCTCCGGTCTGTTAGGCCTCATGAAGCCCTTCCCAACCTGTGCTACCTGCGAGTGATCACTAAGTCTCTGAGGGAACAAATGCCCTAGCACAACCCCATTCTGGGTTCACACAGCTCAAAGATGGGAGCACTGGCTGGAACCTTGCCCACTTCTGCCTAGAACCCAATCCAGGTTCTGATTCGTATAAAATGACATCTTCCTGCTTGCCCAGCATAAGTATTGGATATCAGTATTTGACTGGTGGAGAGAGAGGGAAGACCGTGTGTGATACTGGATATGAAAGTAGCTTGATGACAAGTAGTTTGATAATGATAAGTAGCATGATGCTGGTAGATAATCATCAAGTCTTTAAAAACTTTCTCCTGACCATAAATCTCTATGTGTGGTTCCACTGCAATCAGACAGGACGGCCATGGCGGAGGCTGCTTACCTGCTTCGGGACCATTTGGCAAAACAGCTTTCCACTCCTCACTCTTCTTAAATGAGAGACCAGTCTGGGAATCACCAGCCCAGAACTCTCTAAACTCTTCTAGGAGCTCCCAAACCTCACTGCAGGTGTCCTGCCCTCTTCTCCTTCAATCCTGTCACTGGGGAGAAGTGGGGGCCTTCTTGGCTGTGGGAGCACCAAAATCTGCTCCCAGGGCCCTGCATCCTCCATCCAGCAGCCCTTCCCTGCTTCTTGCATCTTTAAACAACTTTCTTTCATCTGAGCCCTTTCTTTCAGCCTTCAATAGGCTCATATCTCTTTCATCCTCAAAAATCAAGACACAAAAGCCTCCTTGACCCCACATTCCCATTGAAAGACTTCTCAAACTCCTGCCCTCAGGGACAAGGGTCTTGGAAAAACTGTTCAACTGAACCCACCTTCCTCCTCCTGATTCTCTTCTTCATCCTCTACCCCCATCCTTCCCTCGAGACTGTTCAGGTCTCTCCATCCTGTGGATACTCCTCAGTTCTTCACCCACTTGTTGATAACCTTTCCTCTATCTTAATGTCTCCCTGCCTTGGTTCCCCTCTGGCTCCAGCTGCACCTGCTCAGTCTCCACTGTGGGTTCCGCTTCCTCTGCCCATCCCTGAAATGTTAGTGTTCCTAGGGGCTCCATGCTATGCGCTCTCCTCACTTCACAGAAAGGCCACGGTATCCTTTTCCATGGGGTTGATTTCCATCTCAAGGCTGAACGCCTGACCTCTATGAATACACGGTGACCTGCTACATGTCTACAAGAGGACATATGCACTTGGAGTGTCCTCAAACATGTCCAAAACAGAGCTCATCATGAACTCGCAAAACAAAACAACATTCCCAACACAACAAAACCGTCCTTCTGCTCTTGGGCTTCCTAAATTGCTGCCATGAGTTAGTTACCCACTAGCTCAAACTGGAAACCTGGGTGTCCATCTCCCTGATTATCCTTCTCCCCCCACATGCCATGCATCATGTCATGAAATCCTGTCAATTCTACCTGTTAAGACACATCTCAGACTCAGTTAAAAAGATCCAGCATTAAGGAGGAGAGAGGAATGAAGAGGCAGAACACAGATTTTAGGGTAGTGACACTATATGATGCTATAATGGTAGCTATATGTCATTATATGTCCAAACCCATAGAAGAGTAATCCTAATGCAGGCTGTGGACTTTGGGTGATGATGATAGTATAGTGTAGGTGCATCAGTAGTAACACATGTACCCTTCTCATGGAGGAGGTTGATAATGGGGGATGCTATGCATGTGTAAGGTTGGAGGCATATGGGAACTGTACTTTATGCTCAATTTTGCTGCTAAAACTGCTCTAAAAATAAAGTATTTGAAAGGAAATATAATAGCCCTAGCTGGTTTGGCTTAGTGGATAGAGTGCTGGTCTGCGGACTGAAGGATCCTGGGTTCAATTCCAGTCAAGGGCACATGTCCAGGTTGTAGGCCTGATCACCGGTAGGAGATGTGCAGTAGGCAGCCAATCAATGATTCTCTCTTATCATTAATGTTTCTATCTCTCTCTCTGATATATTTTTAAACTATAAAAATATAGTTTAAAAAAGGATCTATAATATTAAATTATCTGCTCAAAAATATCTTTACAATCCACCCCCTTTTTTTATTCTTACTTCCAACAGCTTGGTTTAGGGTCTTGTCATGTCTCACCTGAACCAGCCTCGTAACTGGCCAGGTCTTGCCTGACTGATCTTTCAAACAGACAATCCTTTCCTCCCCAATGCCTTCAGCGGCCCTCTGCAGCCTAGGCATCAAGTCCAAACTCCACAACATGGCCTGCCTAGGACTGGCCAGCCACTGCCATTCCAACCACTGCTCTAGAGTGCAGCCACAGGGACTTTGTTCCCCCTCCTCTGTGTGCTTGCTTTTCCCGCTGCGGGGCCTCCTCCCCCTTCCACACCCTTTCCTGGCCAACCTTAACCCACACTTCAGGTCTCAGGGTGACCCCCTCTCTTCTTGGACACCTTCCTTGACCCCCCTTGCCTGTTTAGGTGCCACTGTGCTGTGCTTTCAGAGGACTCCCAGACCAAATGCCCTGCTGTTCACTTCTGTGCCTCATTAGACTGATAGGAGGAATGGCATCTGCTGTGTTGATTTTTGTATCTCCAGCTCCTGGCTCAGGGCCCACAGGTAGTAAACCCTTAGTAAATATGAGTTGAACAAATGAATGAGGTGTTTTGACTTCCATGTTAAGAGCTCTCAGCTTCCTCCTCTGCTTTATACATGGAGTGGTCAGCTTCCTCCTCTGCTTTATGCATGGAGTGGTCTGGCCTCAAAAGGGTGACCCAAGTGAGTGGTGAGAGCAGAGGGTTGGCATGCGTTCTGTCCCAGACTAAGCATCGTGATGGCAGGAAGGCAACCTACAAGAGCTTGTGCAGGAGCAGTTTAGAGTAGAGATGAAGCTCAGGCTTTCTCCTCCACACACAGAGGGAGAGAGCATCCCCACCTATGTGCTGAAAACCAATTAGGGCTTTTAAAAATGTCTGAATCTAGTTTAACTCAACTAAGCTGACTCCCTTCTCTGGCCTCTCTCTCTCTGTCCTTTTCTGGTCACATGTTCTCAGAGCTTATGTGTCTCATAGGAAACGTCTGTCAATTTCATGCTTTTGGTCTACCCCGAGTTGAGGTAAGAGGCGGCTTAGATTTGAAATTGGCTTTTAGAGTTCTTGGAAGGCTCTCGGCTCTGAGTACTTTTGAGTAACACCAAAGAGCCCTCCACTTTTGAGCGGGTTCCAGCTCAGGTCACTCTCCTTCCCTTTCAGTCCTTGTACCCAGGCAGAGTTGGGCTTAAGAGAGGATGGAATTCTGGGTGAACTGTTTGCTGTCAGGGAGGGTCGCCTGCCCACACCCCACCTGGCACAGCCCTCCCTCCAGGCAAGGTCAGTCCCAGCAGCCACTGTGTTTCCCTCCCGGGAAAGCTAAAGAGCCATAGTTCATAAAAATCTATCTCATGAACAGCCTGACCTACCAGCATTGATCACATTCTCAATGATGCCTACACACAGTCCCCATTATGCACCAAGGAGCAAGGCCCAGAGGAGCTCAAAAAGCCACTTAAATCCATCCACGGTGACTTCTCCGAGGGCCTGAAACATCCCTCAAACTAATAACCCCCAACAAAGTGCTGCTGGGAAAATTCCTTGCGGATTTGAGATTTCCACTGTTAATCTCCTAACTCAATAAGGCAAACACTCCTGCAGCAAATTAAGTACTTTTATTAAAGGGTCCCCTCCACCATCCTCTTTGATGTGGGCACGGACCCTCTCAGGCCTGCTGTGTCTATGTAAGGCGTGGTCCCACTCCCCACCATTTTCTCCTGTTATTCCGATGAGCCCCAGACCCACTAGAATTTGTTGATCTGGGGATTCTGGGAACTTCTGAGACCTCTCACTTCCCAGAGGAAATTCTACAGCCTGTCAGCTGAGGAAAATGCTCCAGTTTGCCCAAAGGAGTCCCCAGCACCACTGTCTGGGCCCAGGTGAGCTTGGAGGCCAGTGGTCAAACCCTTCCTCTGGCCTTTCTAGAAGCTCTCAGGTCATACCCTCAATAGTTATGGGGAAACCGGGTGGGGTCAGCTGGAGAGAAAATTAAAGGAGGCTGGGGCAGAGAAAGGAGACTCTGGGGAAGGAGTCCCTGACTCCTCTCTTCCCACTGCTTCTTGCCCCCAGGTTGTCCCTCAAGTGCTGCCTCTCAGATCTGCCAGGAATTGTGTTCAACCATTTTAAGTTATAGTCACCACTTGCCTCTCACTATTAGTTTGAAGTTATACCGAGGCCTCCCCACCGCCCCCTGAGATGCTGCCCTCAGGAAGTCTGCCTTGTGGGAAATGCACCAGCTTGCAGATGGTGGCTGGCAGGCACCTTTGTATTTCAGGAGGAGCTTCCTTCTAGGAACATTATCATCTACAATTTACCAGTTTCATTGCAGGGTCTGTAGTGTGGATGCTCTGTGGATATTTTATCTATGGGGATGAGCAATCAGGTCTGAGACTAGACATGGACATTTGATCTATAGGGATGGGCAATCGGGTCTCTGAGGGCCCTGAGGCCTTAGCAGCAAGGGACATGCGTCCGTGTGTGTGTGTGTGTGTGTGTGTGTGTGTGTGTGTGTGTGTGTGTGTGATAGACTCTCAGGGAAGGCTGGTTCTGGGAGTTATTGCCAGAGCTTCTGGATGCAGACCTTGCCCATGGTGGGGAGAAGGCAACCTCCCCCAACTGGGCTCCCAAGAAGGCCATTTTCAACTTTCCTTCTTTCTATTTGTTCGCTTGAACAAGAAAGGCACCTGCTCAGGGAGGCACTAGTCCCTCAGAGGCATTTAGCCACAATAGCCCAGACTGGGCCCTGATCATTTGAATGTCCTCCCAAATCTTGGATATACTTCCCAGGTTTTGTGACTGTCCCCATTTATCTCCCATTCAGTGGAACTGCCTCCAGACTTATGTCCTCCCATGGACATCAAGAGTTCCTGGAAGTTTGAGGAAGGAGAGAGGGGGGCGGGGGGATTGGCAAAATGAGAAAAGCATGACAAAGTTCATTAAATCTTCAAGTTGGCGAGTCAGACAGGCCTGGGTTGGAATCCAGAGCAGCTATCTGCACACTCTGACCCTTGCAAGCTATTTGCCGCTCTGAACCTTAGCATTTTCATCTGTAAAATGGGGATAATAATGGTTCCCACCTTCTTTAGTGTCATTGTACAGCTTGAATGAGATGAGTCTGTGAACTGTTTATGATAAGGGCTCAATGAATGGGCTGATTAGAAGAGGCCTAGTATCTTCCAGATAGAGATTGGGCCCAGCCTTGAGGCTAGAAATTCCTTCCTTCCCTGAGGCCAATGAGGACTTGCTAGTCCTCCCATGGCCTTTCTCTAGGGGAGATTGGAGCTGGGGGATGTTAACATTTGTGAGGAAGGACCCAGGCCATGGCTGGGAGCAGCTGCTAGGCTCTGGGAATTATGGCAGAGCCAGTCCTGGGCACAGGTGGTCTATGCATTCTCTACCGGGAGATGTCAGCCCGACAGGGTGAACATTGGTTCTTGGAGGAACAAAAACGTTTTAGGTATTACAATGGTTTGTGGCACTCCAAAGCTCAACCTTACCTGACAAAATCTGATTTCTTAGTAGTATTTAATTTCTTTCATTAGAAATAAAGTCAATTCTAATTTAACAAAGTTAGCTTACATTAAAATTTCCTTGGGTGGGGGACACTAATTGAAAAAAGATCAAGACTAGACAGCTTGGCTCAGTGGATAGTGTTCAATTCCAGTCAAGGGCACATGCCCCCAGGTTGTGGGCTTGAACCCCAATAGGAAATGTGTGGGAGGCAACTGATCAATGATGCTTTCTCATCATTGATGTTTCTATCTCTCTCTCTCCCTCTTCCTTCCTCTCTGAAATCAATTAATAAGTATATATAAAGAGAAAGAAAGAAGATCAAGAAATAGGTATGGTCTGTCTTCCAGAGTCTTTCAACTTCCTTCTCAGGCTCCCTCCTCCTCTCACCAGCCCCTCCTGCTGCCTCCTACCATATTCTTCCTTCTCCTTGGGTTCCTGGCAGCACTGGGCACTTCTGACCAGTCCAGTTCAGAGGTTACTCTGTCCCAGAGTTTGGCCAGCACTACTCCTCACCCCGATCTTCCCTTGGCTCCCGTGACTTCACCATGTGGTTCCCCCACCAGCCTACTGGCCCTTCTCTTCCTTCTACTGCTCCATAGACAGCTCTCTGCTCCCCACACAAGTTTCACTCTGCTTGTCCTGCCCCAAGCTACAGCAGCCCACTGGAACACACCATCTGGATTCTTCCTGGCACACATTCTTTCCCCTTCTGTCTACCCAGTCGGCTTGGTGCTCCCCCTTCTCCTATAGTTTGAACCATTTGACATGAAATAAAATATACCCTTGTATTTGTCTCTCATGATCTCAGGGGTGTCGGATCTATCTTCCCATTTGAATTTTAATTTCTTTGAGGATAAAGACAAAGTCATAAGTCTTTGTTTGCTCCTTAGTGTCCAATCCAGTTCTGAATACCAAGGAAGGCAGATGGGAAGGTCTTAATGGGCCAGAAAGTGCCCTGCAGAACTCAAGTTGCCAGGTTCCACTGATCAGTGATCCTCCCACCAGAAGAGCCAGTTTAGCCTGGGCCTAGACAGACTGCAGTGGGCCCCCTCCCCCACACCTGGGCTCCTCCTCCTCACCTGGCTGACTCCTTCCACTCCATCTGGTCTCCATCGTGCTGTAGAGTGTCCATCTCTGTGAAGAGGGTGGGGTTGGGAGCCTCATCTTCCTCCCCCAGGATGTCCTGGAGCTGCTCAGCAGCTGGAGACCCTGCAAACGAAGGACAGCAGGGTCTGCTAAGTGCTCTGTGGGATACAGAGGGCTGCAAGGCCAATTGAAATGGTGTAGGAGCCAAGCACAGGGAAAATATTTCCTAAATAAGTAAAACTAGGTCCAGTTTCTGGGAAAAGCTGGGTTCAAGTCTCCATGAGTTGGATGTGGGTGAGATATTTTTTGGAAGAACAGAGATGAAAGGATTTAGTCTGCATTCAAAATCCAGAGTCTTGTAGCTGATAATGAAAGATGGAAAATGGCCAGCGCCAGACCAGCAGCAAGGACGGAGAACAGGATAGAAAAGTGAAGTGAGGAAAACTATGACCTAACTTCAGTGCAACAAACCCAGAGGGGTCCCATTCCCAAGAGGCCCCACACCAGTCAACTCCCAGAGATGGACTTGAAGGAGCAGTCTGCCATGCAAAAGGATGTGCTTGCACCCAGTGAGCCACGTGGGCAAGCTTCCTACATGGGCAAGATGACAGCCGGTTCCTGAGCTCCTGGTCTGCTTTCCAATTGCCCACTGATGTCATCTCTTAGATGAGTCTCCAGAACCTCAGAAGTTGGTATTCCAACACTGAACATGTTCCCTTCCCCAGACTCCCTTCCTTCCTTCCTTTATCCTTTCCTGCTTCCCTTCCTTTCTCTCAATATTTAATGAATGTGTATTATGCACCAGGCATTGTTCTAGGTGTTGGAAAACAAAGCTGTAGAGAAGACTCATATGTCCTTGCTCTCTTAAGTAGTGGCAGAGACAGACAATAAACAAATTCATAGGAGAAACCAAGATGGTGGCATAGGTGAACACCTAAACTGCTGCCTCACACAACAATTTCAAAACTACAGCTAAAAGACAGAAAGGACATCATCCAAACCCACAGGAAAGCTGGCGGAGTGGAAATTCTACAACTAGAAGGAAAGAGGCTCACAGAGACTCGGAGGAGCTGCAAAGAGCTGAGGTCTGGAGATATGCCGGTAGAGAGGACAGGTGGCCGAGTGCCTGGCTGGCTTCCTCTAGCACAGCGGTTCTCAACCTGTGGGTCGAGACCACTTTGGGGGTCGAACAACCCTTTCACAGGGGTCACCTAAGACCATCGGAAAATGAAGATTTTTACATCTCAATGCATAACAGTAGCAAAATTTCATGGTTGGGGGTCATCACCACATGAGGAACTGAATGCAAGGGTCGCGGCCTTAGGAAGGTTGAGAACCACTGCTCTAGTGGGAGGGAGATAGAAACTCCTGACTGCATTGAACCCCAGTTCTGACTGCACTGAACCCCAATTCTGGGCAAGACTCATATGGGGGGACTCTGGACTGTCGTGAAAAGGGAGGAGTGCCCGGCAACTTAGGGGAGCCGTGAAAGGCAGAGGTCTGGAGGTGCATGAGCGCAAGTGCACACACAGAGGGCTGACTGCTGATTGTGCTGCTGGCTTTCTCTAGTGTGAGGAAGACAGAACCTTCCAACTGCGCTGAAATTCACTTCTGACTGCACTGAACCCCAGTTTTGGGTGAGACTCTGGGGACCCAGACTTATATGGGTCCCCAGAGCACAAGAAAACTCAGGGGAACTGTAAAGGCAGAGGTATGGAGGTGCGCGAGTACGAGTGTGCAGAGAGGGCTGAAGTGATTACCAAATGACACTGAGACCCAGGGGCCATATAGGGCAGGGCTGATGGGAAACAAAGGCTGTCTGCTCAGCCCTGAGACTTCACTCCATCCAAGTTGAACACAAAGGCTTTTGCAATTTTGCAAGTCTTGTCTCATAAGGCTGTCTCCAGCATAGAAGTTCTCCTGGTGTAGACACAGCTGATCCTCACAACCAATTGGCGTGGAGGTCAATTCCCCCCAGTGATACCAACAATAATCAAGACTTAACTACAACAAGACTGTACACACAGTCCACAAAGGGGTGCATCAAGAGAGTCCACCTCAGGTAACTGGGGAGGCAAAGCTACTGGGCTACTAGCACACAAAGCTACTCTACCAACTCAGGAAGCAGTGAAGACAAAGGAACAGATCACAAACGAAAGAAATGGAGGAAAAGAAATGACAGGATATAGAGTTCAAAACCACAGTTATAAGGTTTTTCAAAAATTTCCTAGAAAAATGGATAAATTTAGCGAGACCCAAGAGGAGATGAAAAAAGACCAAATAGAGATGAAAAAGAATGAACTAGAAATTAAACATACACTGACTGAAATAAAAAATATTATACAGAGACTTAACAGCAAACGAGAGGACCACAAGAATCAAGTCAAAGATTTGAAATACAAAAAAGCAAAAAACACTCAGCCGGAAAAGCAAAAAGAAAAAAGAATACAAAAATGTGAAGATAGTGTGGGACAACTTCAAGTGTACCAACATCAGAATTATGGGGGTGCCAGAAGAAGAGAGAGAGCAAGATACTGAAAACCTATTTGAAGAAATAATCACTGAAAACTTCCCACCGGGTAAAAGAAATACACTTACAAGTTCAGGAAGCACACAGAACCCCAAATAAAAGGAATCCAAAGAGGACCACACCAAGATACATCATAATTAAAATACCAAGAGCAAAAGACAAAGAGAGAATAGAGAATATTAAAAACAGCAAGAGAAAAACAGTTCATTACCTACAAGGGAGCACCCATACAATTGTCAGCTGATTTCTCAACAGAAACTATGCAGGCCAGAAGGGAGCGGCAAGAAATATTCAAAGTGATGAATAGCAAGAACCTACAACCAAGATTACTTTATCCAGCAAAGCTATCATTCAGAATTGAAGGGTAGATAAATAGCTTCACAGATAAGAAAAAGCTAAAGGAGTTCATTAACACCAAACCAGTATTATATGAAATGCTGAAAGGTACTCTTTAAGAAGAGGAAGAAGAAAAAGGTAAAGATAAAAATTATGAACATACATGTCTTTCAACAAGTGAATCTAAAAATCAAGTGAATTAAAAATCTGATGAACAGAATAAACTGGTGAATATAATAGAATCAGGGGCATAGAAAGGGAGTGGACTGACAATTCTCAGGAGGAAAGGGTTGAGGGGGGTGAGGGGAGAAACTGGACAAAAATCATACACCTATGAATAAGGACAATGAAGGGGGCAGGTAATGGCAGAGGGAGGGATGGGAGCCGGGTGGAGGGGATCTGGGGTGGGGGGGGAAGAGGAACAATTGTAATAATCTGAACAATAAAGATTTATCCAATAAAAAATTCATAAACAATTATTTCAGGTAGTGATAAGTGTTCTGAAAAAAAAAATGACTGGGAACTATGTTAGAGAGCGTGGTCAAGAATGGCTTCTTTAAGGGAGGAGGGGGAGTATTTGAATTGTGATAAAAAGAAGGAGCCACTGTGTGTTTGAAGAAAGAGTGCTCCAGTGTTTCAAAGACACTGAGGTGGGCACATGCCAACTTTATGAGTTGGATCCCCAATGTGGGGTGTGCAGGAGGCAGCCAATCAATGATTCTCTCTCATCATTGATGTTTCTATCTCCAGTTATTCTTGAACCAGTAAGTTAATAAAAGCAATCAAACCAACAGGACTATGAAACTATGGTCTGGCTTATTTCTCTGGGACATCAGTGGTGCTGATTACTCCCTCTGAACTGAAATGCTACTCTTGGCTCTCACAATGCTACACTTTCTTCATATTTTTTTCTCTTTGAGGACTCCTTTGCTTTATCCTTCCCCGGTGCCTCTTCACTGATTGTCCCCAGTCACCCATGTCTCCAGGTCCTGCCTGAATCAAGCATCTCCCACTGCCCACTGGACTGCTCCACCTGGGAATTGTCAAGTCACCATATCAAAACAGCTCTGCATCCTTTCTTGCAACACCCCAACCCTGTCCTCCTCTGTTTGATTAATACACCACTAGCTACCCAGCCACCCAGCTGAGAAGTGCTGGACTCACTCCAGAAGCCTCCTTCTCTTTCACCACCCATGTCTAATCGGACCCTGACTTCATTCATCTGCTTCCTCAATACTTTTTTTATCTTGCTCCCTCTTTCCCCACCCATTGCCACAGTCTTGGTTCAGGTTCCCATTATTTCCTATTCCAGTCACTGCAATAGCCACTAAACTGCCCCCCCATCAGCTTCTGGGTGCCCCATCCACTTTCACCTCCTATGTAGCAGCAGAGTTTGCTTTTATAACATGGCAGACTTCGGAGAATCAGGGCAGCACCATGAAGTATTGTGCATATGAGTTAGAAATAATTTTACTAGCAGAAACGACTGTGTATCTGTATATAGTTCAATAGATCTCGTTTATTTAAATAGATTTTACTTATTTTATTTTATTTTCTATTACTTTAAACTTATTTTTTTCATTGGCTTTTTAATAGTTGACACTTACTAGCAGACATCAGAGGTTTAAGGAAACTTTATAAAAGAAAAACTAACAATTGAACAAATAATCTTACTTTTTTTTTTTTTTAATTGGGAGAAGACTGCTAGCACCCTAGTTCTCCGGGTGATCAGCGTTCAAGAACTACTCTTCTGGAACGTAGTTTTGGTCACATTACTCTCTAGGTCAAAAACCTTCAATGGCTCTCGATGATCAAAGCTAGAGTCTATGACATGGCTCAAAACATTCCTTGAGATCTGGACTTAACTTGTCTTTTCTAGTTTCTGTCATGTCCCTCAACCAGATGCCCTCAACTCCAGCTGCCCTTCACCCCACCATCATGACACCAGACCCCAGCCATTCCTGACCCCACATGACCTTGACCCAGACACACCAGATCACACACAGTTCTCTGAAAAGGAGGACATATCACTCCTGGGACCTTAGTGCCTACAATTCCCTGAATCTGGAGACCCTTTCTCCCTTCCAGGCCAGATAAGAAGACAAATAAATGGAATAGTCTTGGAGAGACGAGACAGGACAAAGAGAGGATCCCTGAAGGAGCCCTGTATGGGCATTACCTGCTCCCTGGAATAGCTGAGTGCTAGGGTCTCCGGCTGTCGGCACTGCCTCTGGCCCCAGCCTGTTTCTGCTGTTGCCACCCCGACCACTGTCTCCACAAGTCCGCTTCTTGGCCGGGCACAATAAACTCACTTTTGTTTCCAGTTAAGCACCAGGGGAGGCATGGGGTGAGGAGAGGCGGGCAAGAGAGGTGGGGGGAGAGAGAGAAGGAAAAGTATGAGTGGCTGGGAGGCTGGAGAGAGAGGACTAGTTGTGAGCGGGGAGAGAGATGTAGTAAGTGTGTGAGAGAGTGTATATAAGAGAGAAAAACTATATTGAAAGGGAAATAAAGATACTCTGAGTATGAGAGATGTACGTGTGAGATTGTGTGTATGAGAGAGGAGAGAGAGAGAGAGAGAAAGAGAGAGAGAGAGAGAGAGAGAGAGAGAGAGAGAGAGAGACTCTTAGGTGCCCTGGAAGAGAAGGGCTCCGTGGCTGCAGCAGAACCTCAAGAAGGCAGCCACGGGCTCTGAGGGGCCTGACAGCACTGCCCCTCCTCCTCCCCCATGAGCCCTTCCCACAGTGCCCGGGAGCTCCAGGAGAGCCGGGCACCTCTCCTCGGGCCCCTTTATAAGGCAGAGGTAGGATTTGCCTCGAGACTCCCCGGGGCTTCCTTAAGAGCCTTGGCTGCAGGTGAGCTGGCTGGAGTGGCCTAGCAGGGCAGGGCTCTGGGCCACACAGCCCTGGTGTGGAGGTGGGGTTGTTGGGGAGAAGGTCGCTGGGGGGTGGGGTCTCACATTTCACAGCAACCACGCCTGGTGCTAGTTTCTCTCCTAACTTTAAATGCTTATCTTCCTCTTCAGCTGCGTCTAAGACAAGTCCCAAATGTCATCACTCAAGGAGAGTTTTCTGCGAGTCCCCGGATGGTGGGAACTGGTCACTCAGGGTGCGTGGCAAACCCCACTGGGGAATTACTGCTCTGCCGAGAAAGTCCTGGGTTCAGTCCAACAAGTGCTTACTGATCACTTAGAATGTGCCAAGGTTGATTAGAGGTCACTGCACGGCTGCTGCTTCAAGGCGCTCTGAGGCCTGAATTCACGAAGGCTTAGAGCTGGAAGGGAGCTTAGCAGTTACCCAGCCCAAAGCCTTCATTTCACGGGCGAAGAAACCAAGACCTAGTTTATAGCACAGAAGGTCCAACAGGCTGGGTGAGGGGAGTCTCCAGTCTGCTTACGGCCTTCCTCTCATCGACCTGCAGGCTGTCTCACCACATTTTCAGACCTAAATCGAGGATCAAATATGGTCACTTTAAAGCTGAGAAAACAGGAGAGGGTCACGGGCATGTGTTTAGGTGCAGAATCTAAGCAAACCCCACCACCACGGAGCTCCTGCCTTGGCAGGCTCCAAAGCAGGCAGGACAATGAGGGGCTGGGTCCCTCCAAGGCTCCCAGGCGCCACTGCTCACATTGCACTGTGGCTGCTGTCGGCCCTGCACCTCCAGCACCACGGGACAGCCACTGCACACCGCATGTCAGGTGCTGTGGGTGACCTGGACCCTCTGAGAAATACCAGAGACCACCAAGGATATCAGAGGGGTCTCTCTACTCGTGTGATACTTCCTCAGCCCAGATCTGGGTTCCACTCCTGACTCTGTTCTTTATGAGCGGTAGGATCTTGGCAAGGCATTACATTCTCTGAGCCTTCGTTTCCCCACCTAAAAAGTGGGAATTTTCACACTTTCCTCACTGGATTGTGCTGGACAATGAGATACTATATGTGGTGTGTTTGGCACAGTGCGTGGCATACACCAGTCACCCAAGAAATGATACCACAATTTTTGTTGTTGCCAACAAGTGACACCTTCCTCCCTTATGACCATCACCAGCATGGCCTTTCTAACACTCCAAGGGCTCGATCCTTCTTAACTTCTAAATGGCCATGGTACTCCCACGGTGATCCCCTACACTGCACCCTGCGCCCCTCTCCTCTTTCTGCTCCTCCCTCCTGCCCAGGAAAGGTTTAGCACACCAGGTGCTGGGCTACTGGGCCAGGTGGCTGTAACGTACAACATGTTAGTGTGCCCAACAGTCCCGTTTGCTTGGGACTGACCTGGCTTTAGCACTGCAGGTCCCACATCCCTTGTTCTGGGAACCCCTAGACCCAGGCAAACGGAGGCAGTTGGTCATCCCATAACCATCTTTCAACCTACAGATGAAGATACCAAGACTCCAGGGACTGCACAGCCAGGTTGGGCTTGGCTGATTGTGTTTCTCTTGGATCTGGGCTCTGGTTATTACCAGCCTAAAAAGGTAGAAATGCAACCACATTTCTAAAGCTGCTTCTGTCCACGTGCTCCTCATGCCTCTTGAGAGGCCCTCGGGGCCAGAAAAGGCATTTTCTCCAGGGCAGGAAGCATCGCTCTTACTGGTTCGCACCACAGCTTGATAGTTCTATTCCCCATTTATGCTCTGCTTGAGTTTAAATCGATTGGTTGCAGAGTATTGACTTCCTAAAATTATACTCCCATTGAGGGGAGGCTAGGTATGGAGAAAGAATAAACAAACCAACTGCTAAGGCATTTCATTCGCTACCTACCCATTCCTTTCACCACAAGGCAACCGGCTGCTTGGAAGGGTGTCATTCCAGCCTGGGTAGGAAATGGTGACTGAGCAATGAGGTCTTACAAGGGACAGCGGTGGGGCAGGAGGGGCACCCACAGGCTTTGGAGTCCACAGAGCTGTTTTCAAATCCCAGCTTCACTGATTACATCTGCATCACACTCATCCCTTTGAGCCCTGATTTCTCCATTTGAAGATGGGAGAGTAATAGCTTCCTGTTATGAATACTATACAATCAGTTAACAAAATTATAATGAACTGCCATTTCATGGTACAAAACTCCTCCACATTCACTGTCCCGCTGGATCCTGGCCGTTACTCCGGGAGGCAGGAACTAAAGGTGTCTCCTGTCAGTTCTGCATCTGCACAACCTGCCTTATGCTCAGGCCCTGCCACGTCTAACCACCCTGGCCCGGCCCAGGCTCCCACATTCTGCATGGACTGGTCCGGTGTAGTGAGAGTTCCCACTGGGCTTACATGGCCAGGCCAGCTGCACCTCCTGCCTGGGCTGTCTGGATAGATTCGCAGAATATACAGGACACTCAGAGAGGAAAAAAACATGTGGTCAGGTGTCCTGCAGCAAGGAGAAGTGGAGATTCAGACAATTATCTATATGGTGCAGGTAAAAGGATTCTGGCCAAATATTATATATTACGTATTATTATATTATATATATATATGTAAAATTTCAGAGAGGAAGGGAGAAGGAGAGCAAGAAACAGCAATGATGAGAAGACTCATCCATCGGCTGCCTCCCATAAGCCCCCTACTGGGGATCGAGCCTGCAACTCAGGCTTGGGCCCTGACTGGGAATTGAACTGTGACCTCCTGGTTCCTGGGTCAACGCTCAGTCTCTGAGCCACAGGGACCAGGCTATTCTGACATGTTTTGCTCTCCTTTTGCAGGTCATTGTCCCTGACCCTGCGAGGTTGTGGAGCGGGCTCCGTATCGGCATCACACATGCAGTGCCCCATTGGCTGGGAAGAAGTGAATGATGGAGGGGTCATTCCACCACCTTCACACCCCAGGGAGAATGGCAGGAACAAGCTCAGCTGCTGACTTTGTGGCAGGCTTTGTGGCTCCCTTAAGTCAAGCGCATCTACAACTGGGTCTGGAATGTATTTTTAGGGGTAGGTGGGTTCTATGGAAAGTTTTAGTTTGTGCTTCCATTTTGATGATAATCTTTAAAAAATTTCTTTTATCAGCTGCAAGGGAAAAACTTTTCTGTTGTTATCATTCAAAACCGAAACACATTTCTATGGTCTAAAACCTTAATGAAGATATTGTTTCTAAGTGGGACTCAATGCCCACCCTGGGGCTCTACAAATGTACAAATACATTTTCATGGATCCACAGAAGTTATTTTCTTTTTAAAAGGGGTCTCTGCTTTACTCCAGCTTGAAAAGTACAGCCTGAAATGTCCTGTCCTCCTAGGCTCTCCCATTCTCCCTCCCCAATTCCATACCACTCCAGGGACAAGCCAGTAACACATGCATATGGTATGGGAACAGCAGGCTGTGAAAGGAATAAACTAAATGTACAACTGTATCAAAGGATTCCTGCCAGTCTCTCTCCCTTGGTTTCCAGATAAAAGCAGTGTCCCTTTAATTAAACCAGAAACCACCAAAATAATCCACCATCCATGATGCCATGTGATGCACCATGTCACATCAAGAAATACTACTTAGACCCTGGCCAATGTGGCTCAGTAGATTGAGCTTCATCCCATGCATAGAAAGGTCACCCATTGATTACTGGTCAGGGTACATGCCCAGGTTGCAAGCTCGATCCCCAGTAGGAAGTATGCAGGAGGCAGCAGATCAATGTTTCTCTCTCATCATTGATGTTTCTATCTCTCTCTTCCTCTCTCCCCCTTCCTCTCTTTCTAAAATCAATAAAAGAATACCACTTATTAGTTTTCCTCCAAACCCTCTGAGCAGAGAGTGTCAGCTCTCAACCATGGGCCTCTCCCCTGGCTCAGGAGGGACCCAGGAGACTCAACTCGCATAGGGCAACTTTACCCTGAATGTGGTGGTGGCAGTGGGGTGACAGGGGGATGTACCAGAAAGTGAGCCTGAGGCATCCAGTTCCAACATGGGGAGCATCCAGTTCTCACAAGGTTTGATCTCCACTGGATCTGTGATGTTCCTACCCCTGAGCACAGATGTATTTTTTTAAAATATATTTTATTGATTTTTTACAAAAAGGAAGGGAGAGGAATAGAGTCAGAAACATCGATGAGAGATCAGCTGCCTTCTGCACGCCCCCTACTGGGGATGTGTCTGCAACCAAGGTACACACCCTTGGCCAGAATCAAACCTGGAACCCTTGAGTCCGCATGCTCTATCAACTGAGCCAAACCAGTTTCGGCAGCACAAGCATATTTTAACCAGCACTTATCTCTTACCCTGGGCATGTCCAACGTCCAACGAACTCCCCATTAACCTGTCTCCCCTATAGTCTCGCTTACTCTGGGAAGGCCACAGGCCCTGGTAGACGAGGTGCCTGAACAGCGGGTTCAGGTTCGGGGCAGCAGCAGGGTTGCTGGGTGGGCGCGGGGGAGGAGTGGCGGGGGCAGGGGCGGCGGCAAGTGGTTCTGAAGGCCTTTGGGAGCATGTATGTCAGGTCCTTCTCCTAAACACTAAAACCCTGTGGTTGCCTCTGGCATTCCTTTGAAAGCTTAGATGATAAAGTCACTAATTTTGCCTTGCTCGAGACAGTAAAAACATGTCATAGAAACCAATTACATGCCAGTTAGTAGGCAGATTGGGATATGATGGGAGTACATTTATGTCTCTAGAAATAGTAAAGTCACAAGAGAATAAAATGTCACAGCCATGCTCTAAGAACTCCGGTCTTTTATTCCTCGTAAGGTTGATATTTTTTGTCCTGATCAGTTTGGCTCAGTAGCTAGAGCATTGGCCTGCAGACTGAAGGGTCCCACGTTCGATTCCGGTCAAGGGCCCCAGGTTCGATTCTAGTAGGGGGTGTGCAGGAGGCAGCTGATCAATGTTTCTCTCTCATTGATGTTTCTAACTCTCTACCCCTCTCTCTTCTACTCTGTAAAAAAAACGTAATAAATAAATAAAAAGATTGGTATCTTTTTTTCCACAGGAAAGAACAAAGGGATGATTTGTAATCAACCCAGAACTGATTTCTGCAGCAGCAGAGGAAGCCCTGGGCTCTGTGAACCCGGAGAAAGCGATCCAGGGCTCTGCAGCCCCCATGCAGGTCCTGGACCGTCCGTCCAGCTCCTTCCCGCGCAAGGAAGACCAGGGGCAGGTAATGACGGAGCAATGCCATCTGCTGAGCGCAGTGCCTCACACCCAACAGGCGTGTTCGTATTGGTTCTTAAGGAACCGCCACGCGGCCCCTAGGAATTTAGAAATGAGGGAAATAATTCAGAGCATTAAACCATGAAATCAGCATGGAATGGATCAGAGCAGAGGGCTCAAACTCCCCACAGAGAGAGGCTCTCAGTTTGACTAAAGGCGTCCCAGAGCAGCGAGACCGCCCGCAATGGTAGCGGAGGAGCAGAAGGGACTAGGACAGGAGACTCCCTCCTGCCCGGCCATGCTCCGCCTGCCCCCACAGCAGATGGCTCACCAGAATGCACCCCTTAAGAACTCACGGGTCCTACTGGCACGATGCACACTGCTGTCCCCACTGCTTGCCCTGCTCCCCACGCCGGTGGGGTCCCTGTCGGGCCCCAGGCCCCAGCGGACCTTCTGCTGGTCTGCAAGATGTCCCTTCTGGTCTCTCTTCCTTTGAAGGTAACTGGGGACTGAAAGCCCAATGTGGATGGAATGGCCGTCTGTGGGCACAACACAAGAGGGGGGAAGCCAAGAGTTACGAAAAGTTGGCAATTCTCCTTAACAGCCTCCAGTCACCAAGAGCTCAAGCCAAAAGCAAAAAGGGAGACAAGGGATTCCTGGCCAGGGCCACTGCCCTGGCGTGGGCTTGACAAAACCCCACTCCGAACAACTGAGTGTTGCAGGAAAAGCTACCCTTGGTGCTGCAGCTAGAACTCTGGCAGCATGAGCAGAACTCCCAGCTCCCTGCTCGTCCAGGCAGCGATGACCACATGTGGCCTATGATGCAGGACAGAGGCCCTCAGGGGGTCCCAGGCTTAGTCCAAAATGCCAAGTCGCTCTTTGGCTGGTATAGAAAAGCGGCATGCACCTCTATCGAGGGCCATTTTTTACTAACAACCGAGGGCTACACTTACCAGAAAAGCAAGTTATTAAGGGTTTCTCAAAGCTGGTTGTGTAAACTAAGATTTTCAAGAACTATAGTTACCAGCTTTAAATTCAGAATTCTACTAGGAAGGCTGGCTGCTGTGCAAACCCCCCTTCCTACACTCCCCAGGCCGGGACCACCAAGACAGCCAGAATTCTCCCAGCCCTCAGGAAGGATGAGCTGCTACCAGCTTCTCGTCACTGTTTGTTGCAGTCAACAATTTTAAAAAACAATTAATAGATTATTTAGTACAGTTTTAGACATATGGAATAATTGAGCAGATAGTACATAGACTTCCATGTAGCTACCCCCATGCCCCCACCTTCACAAAGTTCCCTCTATTTTTTTTAATTAAAGTATAATTGACATATAACGTTACATTCATTTCAGGTGTACAAAATAATGATGTGATATATGTATACACTGTGCAGTGATTACTACAGTAAGCTTAGTTATTATCCATCATGACACAGTTACATTTTCTTCTTATGATGAGTCCTTTTAAGATCTACTCTCTTAGCAACTCTCAAGTATACACTACAAATTAACTACAGCCACCATGCTGAACACAGCATCACAGAACTTACCTTATAACTGGAAATTTGTGCCTTTGACAATCCTTACCCATTTTGTTCATTCCTCACCACCTGCCTTTGGCAACTACTAATCTGTTCTCTTTTTCTATGCGTTTGGTTTTTTTAAATTGCACATATACCAGTAAATGAGCTCATGTGGTCTTTGTCTTTTTCTGTATGACTTATTTCACCTAGCATAGTGCCTTCGAGACCATCCATGCTGTTGTAAGTAGCAGGATCTCCTTCTTTCTAATGACTGAATAATATTAATATACACTGAGTGGCCAGATTATTCTGATCTCTGAACGCATAATAATCTGGCCTCCCTGGCCGGTTTGGCTCAGTGGATAAAGCGTCGGCCTGCAGACGAGGGGGAGTCCCAGATTTGATTCCAGTCAAGGGCATGTGCCTTGGTTGTGGGCACATCCCCTGTGGGGGATGTGCAGGAGGCAGCTGATCAATGTTTCTCTCTCATCGATATTTCTGATTCTCTATCCCTCTCCCTTCCTCTCTCTAAAAAAAATCAATAAATTATATTTAAAAAAAATAAAAATAAAAAATAATCTGGCCCCTCAGTGTATATCCTATATAATAAAAAGCTAATATGCAAATTGTTCCCTCAACCAGGAGTTCGACCAGCAGGCAGGCTGGCCAACCACTCATGGCCCCTCCCTCTGACCAGGCTGGCCGGACCCGACCCATGCATGAATTCATGCACCAGGCCTCTAATACACACACACACACACACACACACACACACACACACACACTCTGAGTGGCCAGATTATTATGCGTTCAGAGATCATAATAATCTGGACACTCAGTGTATATAAACAACATTGGACATTGTTGTTGCTTCCATACCTTGGCTCTTGTGGATAAGGGTGCAATGAACATGGGGTGCAGACATCTCCTCGAGATAGTGATTTTGTTTCCTTCAGATACCAGATTATATACCCAGTTGTGGGATTGCTGAATCATATGATAGTTGAATTTTTAATTTTTTGAGGAACTTCCATACTGGTTTCCATAGTGGCTGTACCAACTTACATTTCAGCCAACAGTGTACAGAGGTTCCCTTTTCTCCACATCTCCATCAACATTTGTTATCTGTTGTCTTTTTTATAATACTCATTCTAACAGGTGTGAGAAGATACTGCATTGTGATTTTGATTTGCATTTCCCTGGTGATGAGCACCTTTTCATGTACCTGTTACCCATTGGATGTCTTCTTTGGAAAGGTATCTATTTAGTTCCTCTGCCCATTTTTTAATTGAATGGTTTAGGGAGGGGTGCTATTAAGTTGTATGAGTTATTTGTATATTTGGATGTTAATCCCTTATCAAAGAGGTGATTTGCAAATATTTCCTCTCATTCTGTAGATTGCCTTTTCATTTTGTTAATGGTTTCCTTTGCTGTACAGAAGCTTTTTAGTTTAATATAGTCCCACTTGTTTACTTCTGTTTTTGTTGTCTTTGCTTTGGGTGGTCAAATCCAAAAAATTAAATTGTTGCCAAGATCAATGTCAAGGAGTTTACCCCCAATATTTTCTTCTGTGAGTTTATGGTTTCAGATCTTATGCTCGAGTCTTCTGTCCATTTTGAGTTGATTTTTGTGTTTTGTGTAAGATAGTGATCCGGTTTATTCTTTTACATGTCACTGTAACATCACCATGTACTAAAGAGACTATTCTTTCCCTGATGTTTATTGTTGGAAGTTGAACGTGTGTGGGTTTATTTCTGGACCCTCTGCTCTGTTCGTTAATACATATGTTTTCTATGCAAGTATCATACTGTCTTGATTACTATGGCTTGGCAATATAGGTTTTTTAAAAATATGTTTTATTGATTTTTACAGAGAGGAAGGGAGAGGGATAGAGAGTTAGAAACATTGGTGAGAGAGAAACATCGATCAGCTGCCTCCTGCACACCCCACACTGGGGATGTGCCCGCAACCAAGGTACATGCCCTCGACCGAAATTGAACCTGGGTCCTTTCAGTCTGCAGGCCAATGCTCTATCCACTGAGTCAAACCGGTTAGGGAGGCAATATAGTTTAAAATCAGAACACAGGATGCCTCCAATTTTGTTTTCTTTCTGAAGATTACTTTGGCAATTTGGAATCTTTTGTTGTTCCCTACAAATTTTAGAATTATTTGTTCTACTTCTGTGAAAAATGCCATTGGAATTTTGATAAGGATTACATTGCATCTATAGATTTCGTTGGGTACTTTAGAGATTTTAACAATATTAATTCTTCCAAACCATGCGCATAAGATAGCTATTTTCTCATTTATTTGTATCTACTTCAGTTTCTTTCATCAGTATTTTAGTGTTTTTGGTATACAGGTCTTTCACCTCCTTGATTAAATTTTTTTTATTCTTAGGTAGTTTATTCTATTTGTTGTAAATGGGATTGTTTTCTTTCTGATAGTGCACAGAAATGCAACTGACTTCCTGATGCTGATTTTGCAACTTTACTGAATTTGTTTATTAGTTCTAACATGTTTTTGGTGGAGTCTTTAGAGTTTTCTATATATGAGACCATGTCATCTGCAAATAGAGACCATTGCATTTCCTCTCCAATTCGTATGCTTTTTACTTATTTTATTTTTGTCTCCTTGCTCTGGCTAGGACTTATAGTGGTGTGTTAGTAAGAGTGGTAAGAGTGAGCATCCTTATCCTATTCCTGATCTTAGAGGAAGAGCTTTTCGCTTTTTAAGATCTACATTGACTTGATATTTTTTTTCCATGGAAGGGAGGACTGCCTCTGGGCTCAGACTCCTGAAATGCACATGCTGGATGCACAGACTGAGTGCACACATCACACTGATACAGCATCAAGCTGAGCCTGGAAGAGTCAGCTGCCCTGCATGCTCCCTGGCTGGTCCTTCACTGGCCTGTGGTCTTGGACATCTTCCTCTCTGGGACTCAGTGCCCTCATCTGCAACGCAGGAATAAAAAGTCCTTTCTTTATTGGCTGGGCAAGTTTTTTCAGAAGATAGAATGACCTGGTATATAGGAACATGACTATGAAAATTGTAAGGGGCTGGATATGTAAAGAAACTTATTAAAGAAATCAGGGGAGATGGTTGTCAGGGAAACAGTTCACTTTCCACTCTGGATCTACCTTCTTCCATGCTCGTTTGTGTGGTTTTTAAATATTTTCCATCATCATCTTTATTTTATTTTATTTTATTTTATTTTATTTTTTCAATCCTCACCCAACAATATTTTTCCATTGATTTTAGAAAGAGGGGGAGAGGGAAAGACCCAGAGAAACATCGATGTGAGAGAAACACATCGATTGGTTGCCTCCTGCACACACCCTGACCAGGGCCTGGACCAGGGAGGAGCCTGCAACCAAAGTACGTGCCCTTGACCAGAATAGAACCTGGGACCTTTCGGTCCACAAGCCAACGCTCTATCCACTGAGCCAAACCAGTTAGGCCATGTTTGTTTCTTTTTTTAATGTTTTTTATTTGTTGGCTCCCATCATCAGAGCACAGCCATTAAGCTGACAAACTGTGCGGGAATGTCCAACCCTCTTCCTTCTTCGCTCCGGGACCTCTTCTCCCACGGTGAACATGTGGAATTTGCTCATGTTCTCCCAGGGACTCCTCACTGCATTCTTCTCCCGGGGCAGCCCAGAGTGTCTCTACACAGACCGCAGCTCAGCAAGCGTCCAGCTGGACAGCAAGATCAGCGTTTGCCTCTGTGTGCGGCCACACCTGTCTGGTTGCCTCTTCTAGGCCCCGTGGCTGCTTCTCTGAGTGCAGGATCCTCTGAGTCAGCAACACAAATACCTCCACATTCTCTTGCACTGGTTTTAACTGAACTTACATTTTTAGAATCTATAACATGTTGATATTTGGCATTTAGTATGGTTTGTAGATCTAGTAAAATTGGGTGAGTTTAATTTTGTGCCCTAACGCACACAAGCAAAGTGCCACTCTTATCTCCAGCCTGACCACGTGGTCCCCTTTAAGACACAGGAAAAGCTAACTCCACAGGATGGAGAAGAGACAATGAGGGTAAGTCGGGAAAAGGGGCAAGCTCTCCAGATTTGCCAGCTGGAAGGGTTGTTTTAAGAATATTCAAGGGATTCTCAGACCCTCCTGGGATCTGCGACCTTACCTTCCTGGTCCTGATATCGCCTCCTGTAGTTCGCAGGTCCCAGCTTCCCTACCCCAGCCTTCTCCTCCTCCACCTTCATGACTGTAACGTAAAAGACAAACACAACCTCAATATGTGTACGACATGAGAAGCTAGGATTTCAAGGGGAAATGGTTAAATCCACATGCATAATGGGAGACCTTAATACAGATGAAAAATTTCAGGCAAAAGAATGTATAGCCCTAGCCAGTTTGGCTCAGTGGATAGAGTGGCAGCCTGCAGTCTGAAGGGTGCCTGGTTCAATTCCGGTCAAGGGCATGTACCTTGGTTGTGGGCACATCCCCAGTAGGGAGTGTGCAGGAGGCAGCTGATCGATGTCTCTCTCTCATCGATGCTTTTTTTTTTTTTTACAAATTTAAAAAATATATATTTTATTGATTTTTTTACAGAGAGGAAAGGAGAAGGATAGAGAGCTAGAAACATTGATGAGAGAGAAACATCGATCAGCTGCCTCTTGCATACCTCCTACTGGGGATGTGCCGGCGGCCAAGGTGCATGCCCCTGACCGGAATCGAACCTGGGACCTTTCAGTCCGTAGGCCAACGCTCTATCCACTGAGCCAAACCAGACAGGGCTCATTGATGCTTCTAACTCTCTATCCCACTCCTTTCCTCTCTGTAAAAAATCAATAAAATATATTTTTTAAAAAAGAATGTATAGACTAATTGAAGAAGCTCACGTATCTCCAACAAAAAGAGAACACACCTGTTTTTCAATTACCAATGGAACATTTACAAAGAGAGCATGTTTACTAGATCACAGAAAAGCCTTAGTACATTTTGAAGAATTAAGAATTTGGAGAATTAAGCCATTTTTTTCTGCATCATAGAGCCAGGCATGGTGGAGCCAAGATTAAAACTGGAATCTCCCTGATTCCTGGATCCAAGGAAGGAAGGGAGGAAGAGAAGGACAGAAAGAAATTAAGACATGAGAGATAGGAGGGAGGATGGTCTAGATAGAGGGAGCTGACACTCCCAATGGCCCCTCTTTCTCTTCAGCTACCTTCAGTTGATTGAGTTACTTGTATCCAAAGAGTATTCACCAATACAACCATTTACAGTAAAATGCCAACCAGGAATTATGTCAGCAACATACCAGCCCCTGCCATGTGGCAAATGAAAGAACCTGTAACAGCAGTGTTCCCTACACCAGCCTCTCTACTGGCCAACGAGCCATGGATTATTTTCTATCCATCTTTAGTTCATAGATGGTATTGGTGGGAAACATGGCTTTACAGTGAGAGATCAGATCAAATTATCTTCTGTTCTCAGTCACTTAAGGGCCCTCTTCCACTTTACTGACCCTGCCAGCAGCCTGGAGTCATATCTGGGATCCCTGAGAATCCAAGCCCTACTGTAAGGTTAGGGACTGAGTGCCACACCCACAAACAGACACTCAGGGCCTCTGCCCAAGCAGCCTTCTCATTCCCTGCAGCAAGGAGATGGAGATATAGCCAACCTTGTGGGTGGTCAGCACACTTTGACCATCAAAACCCTAGTGTTGAATCACCTGCCATTTAATACTCCCCCCAACCCTCATCCACAGGGGTACATCAACTTAGTCCAACAAATCCACTTTGTTCCGGATGTTTGCGTAGACACTGGAAGCAGAACAAATAGTTCAATTACTAGGGAAGAAGGGCATGATATGTCCTTATTGAGATAAAAGCCTTCATGATTAGGCATCATGTCTCTAGAAGAAAATTAACTAGGTTGTGCCATGTTCATCAGCCTTTTGAGAGCTTTTTCTCCCATCCTATCTTTTTTTAAATATATATTTTATTGATTTTTTTACAGAGAGGAAGGGAACGGGATAGAGAGTTAGAAACTTCGATGAAAGAGAAACATCCATCAGTTGCCTCCTGCACACTCCCTACTGGGGATGTGCCTGCAACCAAGGTACATGCCCTTGACCAGAATCGAACCTGGGACCTTTCAATCTGCAGGACAATGCTCTATCCATTGAGCCAAACCAGTTAGGGCTCCCATCCTATATTTTAAGCCATTTGACCTTATTATATCTAGGAAAATGGGATTAGCCTAGCAACGCACCCAGAGAGCCCCTCTGAGAGCCCAGAGTAGTTCATTAAAGGGCTCATATGGGATTTTTTTTATAAACTGAATTGACAAGAATGACACAGGGTCATGCTGGGCTTCAAAAAGCTAAGCTAGAGCCTGACCAGTGTGGCTCAGCAGCTGAGCATTGACCAAAGAACCAAGAGTTAGTGTTGACCTATGATCCAGGAGGTCACGGTTTGATTCCCAGTCAGCCTCAATTCCCAGTAGGGGACATGCAGGAAGCAGCAGATCAATGATTCTCATCATTGATGTTTCTATCTCACTATCCCTCTCCTTTCCTCTCTCTCTACAAATCAATAAAATTATTTTTAAAAATAAAAAGCAAACTAGAAGCCAGAGAAAGGCCACCCTCCCAACTTTGCACCTGCACCTGCACCTCCTCCCTGCCCCCCACCCCAGATATCCCCAAGAGGGGAAAGACCAAGCAAGCAAACAGAATATCCCTAAGCAAACCACCAGGAACAAAAACAGATACTGCATTCAAGATCTAACAACACAAATGCATAATGAAAGGAGGCCAGCCATGATTCAGTTTCTATCCCAAGATGTTACATTAACAGATGCAATTTATTTTCCCATAGTTTTCTTGGAAAGAGGCAAATCTCAGGGGGTTTTCCCACTTTATAAATATTTCAGCCAGTCTAGTAAATTTGGCAAAGATGATAGAAATGCACATGCCTAGAAGAAATGATTCTCAGCTCCATCAGAGGAGAACAAAACAAAAAACAAAAAACTAACTCATCAGGGTGCTGGAGGGAATGAGTCTCCTGTCATTTCTATTCGTGGGAAGTATGTTTTATGCCCCAAACCAGTGAACTCAAAGCACCAGGGTAACTAATACAGTATCATCTTCTTTAAGGAAAAGGCAAATGTCCAACGGCCATTGGGAGCATCTATGCAGCTCTCATGGTGTTTTCCTTCTCTGTGCGTGGAGCTCACTCTTACACACCCTGCACTCACTGTGAAGCGCATGTCCCTTATCTGCATAGCACTGTCCACTGCCCCTGAAGCTCCGAGATGCAAACTTACCTCCACAGTCTTAGCACCAGGAACCACGACCCACGTCTCCGGAGGGCCAGACTCCCTCGGTCTGTTGCTGTTGGATAGCAAGAAGGACACACTGTGATTTCTAGGCTGAACAGGATTTGGGGCATAGGAGATTGACTTGTGGGCTCGTGGCGGCCAGCCATGTGACCAGGGTGGGGGAGGCACAGTCCTGCAGGGTGAGCCTGTTGGCTAACAGACCGGCGTAGTGCAAGGTCTTAACAGAGCTGGCCGAGATCATAGGCAGACATCTTTGCTCTAAATTTCTTCTTGGATTTTAACTTGGTGATCTTTTATTTTATTTTATTTTTTATTTTTAACTTTTATGGAAGTGTTAGATTTCAGCCTAGATTCTGAAGGGTTATTCTATCTCCCTGCAGTTTCTATTCGTATTTCAGATACTTTTTGGATTCTGTCTTGCAGGGATGTTAGAGGTGGAGATCTGAGTCCTTACAGATGACCCAGCCCCACCTCAGGGTCACCCATTATTACAGACAAGTGGTGACTTATCCAGGAGCTGGCAGAGGCCTAGGTCTGGCATTACCTATTGAGGTGACCCCGATGGCTGACACCCAAAATTACAACTTTCTTGAATATCTTTAACATGCATGTGATTATGTATGAAAACTACTGAGGTGCCAATAGCAGACCTTACCACATGCAGGTGCCTAAATCTGCACCTGTCAGATTGGGACATGGCTTAGAAGTTGTGGCAATCTACTCGTGATCAATGAGTTTGTATAAACATGTGTACTTATGTTTCCTTATCTTTATCACAATCTTCATTAAATACTCCAACGTTATCTTTTTTTGAGGGATCAGGGGAGATCAAAAGATGAAGAGGTGTTGGATCTCAAAGACTTGAAGACTTTTTGAGACCAGAGCCCTGTGAGTAACCTTCTAGTTCACTTCTGCCTCTCCACCCACATGGTCCATGCTGGCTGCCTGCTAACAGAAAGGGAAGTGATAGTAATGATGGTAGAAATGGCAAGGGTGGAAGCGGTAGGTGTGGCAATATGGTAATTGGGCATAAACTGAGGTGGTGAGGTATAGATGCAGGTGGTGAGGTATAGATGGAGGTGGTAGAAGTACAGATGGAGGTGGTGAGGTATAGATGGAGGTGGTGAGGTGCAGATGGAGGTGGGGTATATATGGAGATGGTGAGGTATAGATATAGGTGTTGAGGTATAGATGGAGGTGGTAGAAGTGCAGATGGAGGTGGTAGAAGTATAGATGGATGTGGTGAGGTATAGATGGAGGAGGTAGAAGTGCAGATGGAGGTGGTAGAAGTATAGATGGATGTGATGAGGTGTAGATGGAGGTGGTGAGGTCTAGATGGAGGTAGTGAGGTATAGATAGAGGTGGTGAGGTATAGATGGAGGTGGTGGGGTGTAGATGGAGGTGGTGAGATGAAGATAGAAATGGTGGAGGCAGTGGTGGTGGAAGAGAAAGGGATGAGAAGACCTCTTAAATGATGGAGTAGGAGATTCATGTGACCTGCTGCGAGTATATAAAAGTATAAAATGGTAAAGCCTCGGCATTAGGAGTCTAGTGAACCTTATTCTGTCCCCAGAGCTGTGTGACCTTGGAGCAGAGCTCCCACTTAGTAAATAGTAGCTTGTTATGGGGAACTCACTTCTCTCCAAGCACGTTCCCTTTCCCTACTAAGTAGAAGCTTCTGTCCTTTCTGAAGTCTTGAGTAAAGTACTCTCTACTCACCTCTCAGGTGGAGGGTGAGTGGCTCGTGTGTTTGACAAATCTGGGAATAAAATGGGCTTGTGCCATGACTCCTCCTTCTGAGAACCACCTGCCACAGAGAAGGCCCTTACTCCCCCCTCCTCTTTACAGTAAACTTTCCAGAACAGGTTCTTACCCAGGTAGGGAGTCTTCCAGTGCTACATAGATATGTTTGATTTTAGGGAGAAATTAGGAAGCTTGATTGTTATACATCCTAAACCAAATTCTCCCATCAGCTTTACATGTTATAAAGCTATCTTGATTTCTAGCTGTCTGACTTCTGAATCTTATTTCTCATTTGATTTCAAGCACAAGGGAAAGATTGTGAGTAAATATCCCCAAATTCCAAAGCTGATGGATCAATCAAAGAACCTGCATGGAGTCAATGGGACTAAATGGTCTCTAGGTTTCATTCAAGCTCTAACATCCTGTAATATTTGAATCTGTCTCTGGAGCATAACAGACATTCATGGAGCTGGGGTGAAGGTTGAGACTCTTAGTGGACAACTTCCTAACCTCTGACTCTCTTCCTTCCTGCTTTTCAATCCAGTGAAGACCTTGAGTCTTCAAACATCTTCCTCTTCCCCCTCCATAGTCCCTCGTGGCTTCATGTATTGCCACCTCTGGTCTGGACCCCACTGTGCCAAGCCAGAACGGCCATGGGTGAACCTGAGAGGAGGCAGTGAAGAATTTAGAAAAGACAGACAAAAGAGAATAAAGCTGAGGCTGGGTGGGATGCTGCTCTCTGATGGAGAGACAGCACCACGGCCTGCAAGCCAAGTCTTTATTTTATAGCCAGTTTCCACCAGGCAAAGTGTGGTCACAGCATTCTCCTGGGTTTCCAACCTACTCAATTACATGCACCTGATCAAGCTTTGTTTACTTGCTTGAAGGATTAGGGGAGATCAACTCCTTTCCTATCCCAGGCTATACTTCCCAGGCCATAAGACAGTTCTCTATCCACCTGTGCCTCATTTTCTACCCAAGGGTATATGATCTTCACATTGTCAACCTAAAATGAGAGGGCTGTGGGCCCTCTGGGGGGTAGAGGGGAGATTCATTCACTTAGCCACATGGGACCACAGGTTCAGACCATAAGGTCAAGCGTACAGATGTAGCCTTTGGCTATAATTGTGCTGAGACTTGCACGGGGCTTTGCCACAAGAGGACTGTACCCTCTCATTAGTCCCAGGCTTGAACCTGTCCAAACGCTGTAGCTGCTCTCCACACTCAATGATGAATCCCTTCAGTCCCCTTCATTGATACCCATAACCTCGTGGTACTGCCTGTAAACCTCTTGGTCTAAAACAGCCCACTATTAACCTTCTCATCTTGCACTCAGCTATCTTTCATCTCTGGAGAAAGCCTGTCTTTACAGGGAGAGAATAGAGCCAATACACAGAGTGGCAGAGGCGTGTGTGTGTGTGTGTGTGTGTGTGTGTGTGTGTGTGTGTCTGAGAGATGGTAGTATGGGAGAGAGTGAGACCTAGTCCCAGGATGTCAATGACCAACTCCATCCCCGCCCTTCCCCATGGTTTGGCTTCATGACCAGCTCCATCTCCACCCTTCCCCATGGTTTGGCTCCGTGAGGGAAAGACTGTTGAGAGGATCCAGGCATCCCTTTTCTCTCATCTCTTTCCCCTCTGGGCTCTTTCCACGTTACTGCCAAGGAGAGTGGTTCGCCAGCTGGCTTTAAGCACTAGGGTCAATGCTTGGGGCTTTCATCTCTTCCTCGCACCAGAGTGGCCAGCTGAGACCCATGTGTTGGCTTAGGAGAAACGGGAAAGATTGGACCCTGAGGTTCTTAGTCAGAGGTGTTTAATAGTTGGCCGTATCTGGGGACACTTTTGTTTGTCACACTGAGAGAAGAGTTTGCCTGTGGTAGGTAAAGGCCAGGGATGCTGCCAACATCCCACATCGCACTAGACACCTGCATAGTGAATTAGCTGAACCCCAACTGGCACTAGTGCTGAGGTTGAGACATCCTGGATTAGACCATCCATCCCTCTCTAGTTGTAGGCTCTCGGTTCCCTCTACCTCGGGCCAAAGAGCACTCCACATGGGTCACCTCAACCCCGGGCTTTATGAGGAGGGAGGAGGGGCAAAGAGCCTTGGTAATCTGCAGCTTTTGATCTCCATTTCCTTTAGAGACAGGGTGGCTGCTCACAGCGAGAGGTTTCCTCCCATCTCCTGGCCAAATGCCATTGGAACCCCACCTGGGTTTAACATGTGGCAGGATGCAGGCAGGATTGACCTGGGGCTCTGGCATGTGGGGGTGGGAGGGTGCAAAGTTCCATGAAGAGAGAGCGGGCTTCCTACCCGGGGAAGGCCTGCGAGTTTCAGGCCCGGGAGTTGATGAGCATATGAGTTCATTGAGGGCCCCAGCAGACTTATTGAGAATTTACCCACAAGAAAGTCCCCGTGAGCTGGGCAAGCCGCACTTCAGTATGTGTGATTTTTGGCTCTGGGATTGTTTGCGCCAAGCTTTGGCGGGTGGTACAAGACTGGCTGTCCCAGATTCTTGTCGACTTTAGCGGCTTTTGAACTGTATCCAGGGTTGAGGAGGGAACATACTGTGATGGTGTCAAGACCGCAAAGGAGGGCAAAAAAAAAGATTAGATATATTATAGGGAAGCTGAGACTGCCAAAGAGGCCAGGCTCAGATTTCACAGTGAAAGGGTCCTCTCCCTGCCCCATTTCATCAACCCCCTCCCCCCTCCATCATTGCTGTGGCCTTGGCCAGCCAGCCACAGCTCAGACCTCGGCGCACTCTGTACCAGCCACGCTGCACATCCCGCTGCTCCTCTAACACCTCAAGCTCATTCCCACCTCAGGACCTTTGCACGTACTATCTCCCCAGCTCTCTGATCAAATGACATCTACGCAAACAGGCCCTCCCTGACCAACCTTCAAAATGCCCCTCTCTAGTGCTTAACTCTGCTTTTGTCTAGGTGGCATTTCTACTCAAAACCATATTATGTATTTATTTGTTTAGTCATTTATTGTTTGTTCCTCTAATATTGCAGGGACTTTGTCCTGGTCACTAATGTATTCCTGGTACCTGAATAGAGGCTCATAAATAGTTGTGTTCAAATATGGGCTCTAGCCCTAGCTGGTTTTGCTTAGTGGATAGAGCGTGGACCTGCAGACCAAAGGGTCCTGGGTTTGATTCCGGTCAAGGGCATGTACTTGGTTGCAGGCTCCTCCGCTGGCCCTGGTTGGGGCTAATCAATGTTTCTTTCTGTCTTTTCCTCTCTCTTCCACTCTCCCTAAAAATCAATGGAAAAATATCCTTGGGTGAAGCAGGGGTGGGGGGGGGTGAGAAACTAAACACAGATACTGGCTCTATTAACTGTGGGATCTTGGATAAGTTCTCTCTCTTGCTTCAATTTCTACCACTGAGTTTCTCCCTCTCACTGGGAGTCCTCAGGGGATGTCCTACTGACGGATGTCTTAGGCCCGTTGGGAGTGGGCCTAAGCTGCAATCTGGCCTCCCTTAGCAGGAGGCGACAGGGCTGATCAGGAGAAGGAGCCAGCCCCATCCCTCTGCCCCTGCAGCCACTGCCAGTCACTGCAGCCACCAAGGTATTTTCATCCACACGGACTCCAGTCCCTTCACCAAGAAAAAATGACAACTTTCTTTAGGTATTTTCAAGATGTATCTTTCATAGAATATGACATTTCTTTATTTTATTTTATTTTTATCCTTACCTGAGGATATGTTTCCATTGATTTTTTTCCCCTTCCCTCCAATCACAGGCTTGGCCCCTCTGATCACTGGCTTGGCCTCTGCCCTTCCAATCTCCGACTGGGCCCCTGCCCAAGCCTAAAGCCTTGGCCCGAGGCTTTAAGCTTGGGCAGAGGGTCCCTCTCCCTCCGATGGCCAGCTGGAGGGACCTGGGTGCCGAGGATGTTCTCAGGACCCAGGTACATATGCAAATTAACTGCCATCTTTGTTGGGTTAATTTGCACACTCACTCTGACTGTCTATGGGCGTAGCAGAGGTACAGTCAATTTACATGTTTGTCTATTATTAGGTAAGATAACCTTAGGTTAATGTCTGGCCTACAGGAAATAATTAGTGTTAACTAGCAATATTATTATAATTATGACACTCCCAGGAGGCTCACGGCATGTCTATTGTGAGGAGGTGGGAGAGGTATTCCTGGCAGTTTGCAGGAGTGGAGCCGTCATTGTTACTCCTCAGGGAACCAAGATCCCCCTGCAGGTCCAGAACCAGGCACCTTTCCTTCCTCTGCACCTGCTCTCTGCTGCCCTCTGGAGGCCTGGGGCAGAGGCTGGCAAAGACAGACTGTTAAGGACTCTACAGACGCTGTTATTTCTCAGAGAAGAATGAGGCTTTACTACTGGATGGCAGATCGTTTACCTAAGTGGGCTGGCCTCCCAAGGCCGCAAGTTTGGCTCTTGACAAGGCTGCCACTGAAGCCATCATTTGGCAGACATGTTGGGAATAATTGAGGTCACAGAGGAACTGCAGATACCTGGGAACTCATCCCTCAGACAGGCCCTGGGAGAGACTCAGCTCTAGCCCACTCCTTCCCTACCCCAGGCTATACTTCCCAGGCCACGGGACAGTTCTCTATCCACCTGTGCCTCATTTTCTACCAGCAGGTATGTAATCTTCATATTGTCAACCTAAAATGAGAGGGCTGTGGGCCTTCTGGGGGGTGGGAGGGTGTGATTCATTCATGAGAACTTGGAAACACCAACACTGATTAAAAGATATAATAGGGGGGAAAGATATAGAAATAGTCATGGGGATAGTAGGGAATATAGTCAATAATATTGTAATAACTATGTATGGAGTCAGGTGGATACTAGACTTATTGGGGCGATCACTTTGTAAGTTATATAAATATCTAATCACTATATTGTATACCTAAAACTAATATAATAGTGTAGGTCAATTATAATTGAAAATTTTCTTTTAATTAAAAAAAAGACAATGTGGAAAATATTTTCTTTTCAATAGTGATAAAACTCCTAAAACATATATAAATAAACTTATCTAGAAATGCACATCCTATCTAATAAAATAGTAATATGCAAATTAACAATCACTCCACTATACCCACAAGCTACACCCATCAGCCAATCAACAATGAGTATGTAAATTAACCCTGACCAAGATGGCTGCGGCCATGGAGTGAGCAGAAGGGAGGCTTGGGTTTCCCCTGCAATGGAGGAAGCCAAGCTTTTCACACACCCTGGCAGATCTAGGCCTCTGCTTAAGGCTACAAAGTTTCAATTATAGAAGATAAATAAATCCCAACAGAAATGGTTGCCTCCAGGGAGCAAGCAGGAAGCTTGCCTCCACTCCAGGCTATAAAGTTTCAATTGTAGAAGATAAATAAATCCCAGATACCAGGACCTCTGCTTGGGTCACCAGGAGGCATGGCTGGCTGACAAACACCACAGGCCCCTAGTGCAGGCCTCCCCACACCCCAAGGGGACCCTAACTCTGATCCAGGACACCCTTCAGGGCAAACAGCTGGCCCCCACCCATGCAGCAGACCTCTATACTATCTAATAAAAAAGTAATATGCAGATTGAGCATCACTCCAACACACAAGATGGCTGCCCCCATGTGATCAAAGATCCTGCCCACATGTGGACACAAGATGGCCACCACCAGATGGCCAGCAGGGGAAGGTGGTTGGGAGGGACCAGGCCTGCAAGGGAGGGCAGTTGGGAGCAATCAAGCCTGCAGGGGAGGGCAGTTAGGGGTGACCAGGCTGGCAGAGGAGGGAAGTTGGAGGTGACCAGGCCTGCAGGGAAGGGCAGTTTGGGGGAACCCAGGCCTGCAGGGGAGAGCAGTTGAGGGGAACTAGGCTTGCAGGGAAGGCCTGGTCCCCTCACCCCCTTCTTTGTGCCCAAATTTAGTGCACCAGGCCTCTAGTAGACAGAGGATGGGGGCAGGGGCATGGAGGATGGGCTGAGGCCCGCCCCTGTGCTCACTGCAGCCTCACAGCTCACAGTTCCTTTCAACGTGCACAAATTCATGCACTGGGCCCCTAGTGTCTTATATGAGGATATATGATAAAATTTTTCTAAGAAACATAAAATAAGGTATTAATTATATTGCTGGATGGGAAAACTGAATAGGATAAATATTCAGAAAATTTTTATAGATTTTTAAATGCAATTTTAGTGACATTTGGGATTCAAATGACCAAAAATCATGATTAAAATACCAGCTTAGAATTTATTGAGCTTTTACTATGTATCTCAATAGGTTTAGAGTCAGGATAAAATGGGCTAATATACATAAAACATTAGAATAGTGCTTGGCGAGTGTAAGCTCTCATTTACAGATGGCATACATGCCCTTGACTAAAACTGAACCGGGGACCCTTTGGTCCACAGACTGACACTCTATCCACTGAGCCAAACTAGCTAAGGCTTGTGTAAAGGAATCTTGAAGGGCTCCTGTCCTCAAGGTTATATACAACCTTCCCAATGATGTACTTATGAGATAATACATTAGCAGAAACACAGAGCCCGTTCTTCTGATAGGGACATAGATCTCAAGAAGCTCAAAAAACAAAGTTTTCTACATGTGAGCCAAGGAAACCCAGGGCCAGTTGATTCTGGTTTGAGTAATGGTAACATTGGAGAACATACTGTCTCACCCGTTTCCTGTGCCAACATCACTCATGCTGATGTATCTCCTTTGTTGCCATGGCCACCATCCCTGGCCAAGGAACAGGGAAGGGGAAAAGGTGTTTTGAGTGTCCTCTTTGCTAGGTCTAAGTGCTCCATTACTGCCTCTCTGGGAAGAGGCACTTGACTGCAAGGAGAGTGAGCAGGCATTCCATCAAGCCACAGCCACTTGGGGTGCCTGCAGTAGATGGGGGCACAGGGTTCTCCTTAGCTGGGGATGAGCGGGAGAAAAAGCATAGCTGGTGGGTCATCAGGGTACTCCTGCGAACATCCCTCAGATCATGAGCTCAAGGCTCAATTCCAAAACCCCCAGTGCCCGCTTAGAGGGAGGGGGAAGCACCCTGTCTTGGGGACAGAGGGCTCTGTATTCCTAAGCCAGAATTCCATGAAGGGCTGGATGACCCTTTGCTTGGAAAGCTAACTGAAATCCAGGTTCCCGACATGCAAGAACCGCACCGCCTGTTACATCCAGGGAGACAGGTGTGGACTGGTTCTGGGGCTTCTCAGGCATCCCTTTCCTCTCATTCCCTGAGGAGCCCAAGAAGCAGCGAAAGGACGCCAGCTTAGCTGACGTGGGGATTTTTACACAAGTCCGTGCCTCCTGGGCTCTTAGGAGCTTCCAGGACGATGCACTAAATAACTGATTGAATTGAAAGAAGGGTGAAGTAGACACAGGACGAAGCACTGTGAAAAGCCTGGATTGAAGAGAGGTAGTCCGATCTCTGTGCGGAGACTATAACCAGGCATAGATCTCCCTCTCCCACCCCCCCCCATGCAGGTCCGACATTGCCCAGGCATGGACATGCTCCCCTCTCTGAAGGTGGGGACAGAGGAGCATAGAAAGCAGCACTGCTACAGGACAACCTGGCCACTGTCCTACTTGTCCTTTACATGTAGGAATAGCTATAGATTCATTTAAACAGATTGTCTCTTATCTTTGCTCTCTAAGTTGACGAGCACAGGTTTTTGGCAAAAAGTGATCAAGGCCTAACCAGTTTGGCTCAGTGGATATAGCATCGGCCTGCAGACTGAAAGGTCCCAGGTTTGATTCCGGTCAAGAGCATGTACCTTGGTTGCGGGCACATCCCCAGTGGGAGGTGTGTGGGAAGCAGTTGATCGATGTTTCTAACTCTCTCTACCTCTCCCTTCCTCTTTGTATAAAATCAATGAAATATATTTATATATTAAAAAAAAATACGCAAATTCTGACCTGACACTCAGTGGGCTGGAGAACATTCTCCATACTATTTGGTTCATTCATTCACATCCCACACCAGCACCTACAAATCTGTTAACTCAATAATTAAAATCCACTCTACTCACCCAGTGCAGTGGCCTGCTGCTCCTGAGCCCTGAATCCAATTCCTTCGGGTAGGCCTTGCGGTTGGAATCCACCCACCTCTCCTGTTTCCTACCTCTGCAATTAACATAGCCCCTCCTCTCTTGCCTCACCAACCATTTTAGAACCAAAAGGTCTTTGTCTATTCATAGACACTGTAAAAGTAACATTGGTCTTATGCTTTTTAATCTAATGTCAGTGTCCTCCATAATTCTCATTGGTTTATCTAATCAGCATGTCCTAGGGAGGTTTATTATGGGCCCATTTGCTTGTCCAGTCACCATGGAGCCAGTGAAGGCAATTCCCTGGATAGAATGGGCTCCTCTAAAACAGATAATTCTCAAGAAAAATGTCAGACTATTTGCCTCCTTTCTCCATGGGCCTGAACCTTCCAAATCCCACCTCCATTCTAGCTCTTCCAACCCCAAGTCTTGATTCTTCAGAGAAGGATACAGAAAGGACAATAAAGAAGTCATTTGAACAAATCAAACCCTGAAAGAAAAACATTTCAGGTGTTTTTTTCTTCTAAGTTTTATGCTGCTTTTTGCCTCATTTTTATTAATTCCTCTTCAGTAAGTAGGAAAGGTCTGAAGAGGAGGAAAAAGTGCAGCAGGACGTTTGGAAAAAGGCAAGAAGGAAGAGACAATGAACAGGAAGTAGGTGGGGGAGGTGAAGAGGAGCATTCTGGGAAGTCTCTTGCAGTGAGGCAAATCCAGGTGCCAGGTGTTGGGCCTGGTACTACACGTGCCTTCCCTCATTTAACTCTCTCAACTGTCCTGTGAAAAGACAATTTCATCCCCAACCTTGCAGATATGAGGCTCAGAGAATACTACTTGTCCGTGGGCTTCTAGACATTGGAGAAAGAGCAGGGGTTGTAAGCTCCATTAAAAAACGAACTCTGCCTCCTTCTTCCTCAAGCCCTTCTATGGATTCTGAGTGTCTTCAGGCCCATATCTTGTGGTTTACTTTCCCTTTCAGGTAGGAAACTTATGTTCTGGTGTAAAGTCCTCACTTTCTTCCTAGGTAAGGTCAAGTTCTCCCTCAGTGAAGAGGCCACACCCTGGGGCCTAGGGCCACCTCCAGCAGCCCTGTGGAAAGCTGTGTTTCAGAAGCCGTGGCTGAAATATTAGTCACCCTACATCCTAGTTTCTCTCACTGATCCATGAAACCAAAGACGTGAGACTACGTGACCAACTCACTCCCGTTTCCCTGCAGCAATCCTTTACCTCTTAATTTTTTACAAAGGAGTATCAAGATGGGTTTTAAGTAATGTATCTTGGATTTTGTTCCCTTCGGCTTTGGAAAACAAAGTTTGATTTCACAACTTGGTAAGCAAGTTGTGTTTACTCCTTGAGTACACAAGGTTCAGTCCCACCTTCGGTCCTTGCTCAATTGTTTGAGGTCCTGGTTGCCTGCCAGGATGACAAGCCCTGGGCCGACCTTTCCCACTAAAGATAGAGGTGTCACTTCTTGCAAAACAGGCCTGGTTTTCACTTTTTATGAAAACTTGACAAGCTGTTAGTGCCGCTGAAGGGCCCAGCCAAGGGTCTTTCTAAACCAGGTGGTGCCCTTGGCTGCCAAGTATGTAGACGACCTAGAACTCCAGAGGAAGGTCTGCCATACCTAAGCTCCCTTGCCCTATAAGAAGTGTCACGACGCCAAAACCGGTTTGGCTCAGTGGATAGAGTGTCATCTGCGGACTGAAAGGTCCCAGGTTCGATTCTGGTCAAGGGCATGTACCTTGGTTGCAGGCCCATCCCCAGTAGGGGGTGTGCAAGCAGCAGCTGATTGATGTTTCTCTCTCATCGATGTTTCTAACTCTCTATCCCTCTCCCTTCATCTCTGTAAAAAATCAATAAAATGTATTTTTTTTTTAAAAAAAAGGAGAAGTGTCATGATCTGATGGCCTAAGCATTGAGAAAGAGTGAAAACTCGTCGCTTCACTTCCCTGAGAAAGGCAAGGAACATTGTACCATTAGTCATCATATAGTTTTCAAAGCAGGTGAAATCAGCTAAGTTAACTATTTAAACATAGGCCCGTCATTCCAATTGTTCTGACATTTTCATTGTTAGGAAATAAAAACCTATAAATACCTGTATGCCAACCCATCAAGAGACCAACTGCTACCTCACCCCAGTATTTCACCTGCAGCCACCCCAGTAGTTTTTAACTTTCTACTTCAATGGCTGATTGCAACAATAGAATGCTAGACCTCACCCCAGATGGTGACTTTGATGGCCAGCCCCACCAGGACAGGTAGGAATTAGCCCCTCCCGCAAGTTCTAATGCTATTTGGTCAGGGGACTACACTTTGAGAATCACTGCTCTAAATCTAACAATGTAGAGGAAATGCAACAGGCAGAGGAACCTATGAACACCATGAGGATGCACTAAAACAAAATTGAGACTCTGAGAAATAGATTGTTCGACAAATAAATTATAACAAAAACAAAGAGCAAGAAAGAAAAACCAGAGATTAAGGACTTAATAGGCACAGAGAGCATGCAAAGATGGCAGAGGACAGCCTAGTCTTGCACGTGGAGCTGGATGCCCACATTTATCAGATTCTGCCGTGGCCTCTGGCAGCAGATACAGGCTGGAATTTGGCCCCAATCTGCTTAAACTGGTCATGGCCAAGTCACTTTAAACAGGAAGAGTGCCTGTATCAACTCAAGTATAAAATATCAGGCACCAATAGAAGAATGTCTTAGCATTGCTGAGGAGACAGTGACAGATTCTCGCTTCTCCTTTGTAATCTGGCTCTCGGATTGACACTGGGCATATGCTTTCATTGGCATTCCCTTCATATGTCAGGACAATGCCTTTAATATCCTTTTGCAAAATCATTTCAAGTGAGTAGAAGAGGTATCTGAGATGTTCAAAGGACCTGAAACCAAATATGGCTATGGAAAACCACTCCCCCGACTTCCTGTAGTATAGGATATACAAATTGTATATATTTAGCTATACTGTATTGTATTCAGTTATTGTTGCACTTAGCTTAAAATAAGGATTGCTATTGTATTTAAAGGAATCAATGAATGTTACTATTTGTGAAACTGAATATTTTGTGTGTGCTTATAAACATTACCTACAAATCAGCACTTGAGAAAATTTTACTTCCTTAACCTATTAATACCTGAAATTAAATATGAAAAATTAAATAGAAAAAAGATGACACTTGCGGCACAGATATTTGAGAGGTTGGAATCCCGCCCCCTCCACCCCTTCAGCGTTTTTAAGTCTAGAACTTTGACAGGGATAGGAATGGAGAAAAGTTGTCTTTCCTGGAAGGGTTCTTTCTATATCCGGTGCCGAGTACAGCTCCATCCTCCTCCCATGTGTCTGTCTTTTCCGATGAAAGGAGTGTCAGTGGCTCCTCCGCCATTTCTGTTGGCTAAAAACGTGCAACATCTTGCCAGGCCAGTGTGGCTCAGTGGTTGAGCATTGACCTATGAATCAGATTTGATTCCCTCAGGACACATGCCTAGGTTGTGGACTTGATTCCTGGTAGGGGGCGTGCAGGAGGCAACCAATGATTCTCATTATTGATGTCTCTGTCTCCCTCTCCCTTCGTCTCTGAAAACAATAAAAATATATTTTAAGAAAAAAAGGAAAGTGCAACACCTTTGGATGAGTTGGAGTTATAGTTTCAGCTATTTGACAGTTTCCCAAAGTAAGGCTTTGATACCCATCACCTAGAAGAGCATCTCAAAAGCAAAGTATTCTCCATCACTTTCCTTCCCCACTGCCCAGCCTTTTCATGTACAATCCCGGAGGGGCGCCATCTAGTTGGTTCAATAATGGGCAACTTGAGGCAGAAACAGAGGGTAGAACTTCTTTCTATAGCACCTATTTGGAGGTTTTGTTGAAATCTAATCCCCAAGGTAAGGGTACTTGAAGACGGGACCCATGGCAAGTAATCAAGTCCTGAGCGTGGGGACCCCATGAACGGGATTAGTGCCCTCATGAGAGGCCAGAGAACTAGTATACTTTCTGCTTTGTGAGGATGTGCGAAGTCAGCTGCCTGAAACCAAAAAAAAGCACCCTCTCCAGAACCGGACTGTGTAGACACCTTGATGTCAGACTTCCAGCTTCCAGAACTGTGAGAACTAAAAATTTGTCGTTAAGCTACATGGTTTAGAGTATTTTGTTATAGCAGCCCAAGCTAAGACAGATGCTTACACTTTTAACAAATGGAATCCTTGTAGTTTCAAAATACTGGGTGTCCTTCACAAAATGTATACATACTTTAACAGCTGATAGTTCAATTCTGAAAATAAAAAGTATTTTAATTAACACCGTCTTTATAATTTTTCAAAGTGTATATATACCTTGTTTTGGGGACACCCTATATTCTGTCCTTGACTTCCATCTTTTATCTCTTCCTAACTTTGGGTCCATTTTTTTTATTGTATTCCCCCTCCAGCAGCTCTATTCTTACTGTGCCACGGGCAGGGCATCTTTAATAGAAAACACTAAGAAAAGTATCTATTCTCACCAGTGACTAAGTCCTAGGACACTATTCTCCGTCTTCTCCACGTTGTATTCTTTGTATTCTCAGGATGTTAATATAGAATATACTTGAAGTGCTGAACCATTGAAAATGAAGTTAAGATGTATATAACTAAAGCATATGTTGAATTGGTGCAATAATGGTCATCTAGAATATGGGACTCAAGAGACAACTATTTGTAGTATATTGTCTTTCTCTTGAACTTTGCCCAAATATACATACTGTAAAATAAAACATCTATGAGACAATCAGGGAAATCTGGACACTGGTTATGTTATTTTTTAGCTAGTTTTCTTTTTCTAAGAGTGTTATCTTTTAGTACTAAAATACTTCAGAATAAAATAAGATGTCCGAGATTTGCTTCAAAATAATCGGGGAGGGGGGTGTTGATTGAAAGGGGATATAGATTAAAAAAAAAAAAGATCCGTCTTGAAATGATAGTATGAGCACAGGGAGATTCATAACACTCTACTTCCTTCATTTATTGTTCAAGTTTCCCATAATAAAAAGTAACAAAACTCAGGGTGATAGACGTATTTATTCTGACTCCAAGTCTCACCTCCAACTCCCCAGCTCTGGAGAGGAATGGAGGCCAACATCAGGCCCCTCCCCTGAGCACTCCGGCCGTCATGCTGCCTGTCCCTTCACTGCCTGTTCCAGCTGGCATGCGGTAGGGATGGAGGAAGGCTGGGTGCATGAACATGCTTCTCAACATAGAGGAGAGGGCAATAGAGAGCACAACCCACGGAGGCAGGAGGGGCTGCTCGCTCTCAACCCCGTGTTCCCTGGGTGCCCTGAGGAGGGGTCAAGTCTTCTGTGCTGTGAAGCTTCCTGATTCACTTTACTCCCAGGCTGGGCCAGAGGGAATTGGCCTGGGTCTCACACAGTTCCTAGGATTAGCTGGCAGATTCCTGCTCCCCACAGTGGCAACCAAGCAGGGGAATTCAAGTTGGCTGGGGGGCAGGGGAAGTGCCACAAACCTCTGACTCTCCCTCACACCTGGCCTGTTAACAGTAGGAGGAAATAAACGGAGCCTGGATGGTAGAAAATAGGAAGATAACCCACCCTAAAAAACAGCCGAACACTGGGGTACCAATGACTGCCTCTTTTGGGACCCAAAAGCTGGCCGTGTCATGTGTATATGCTGGGAACGTGGCTGCATGTATCTCATTTTCTTTTCATTTGTTCCGTATCAGCCTTTCCCGGGTTGTACTGTGTCAAACTTACTCTCTCATTTAATCTTCCCCTGACAGTTACCTGAGGAAGGAACCCACCTGAGGGAGGTGCTATTCATTAGCCTCATATGACAGATACAGAAACAGGTCCGGAGGTTAACTTGCTCAAGTTCACAGCTTGTTAAGTGGTAGAGCCCTATTTTATTTCACACCTGCCTTCCTCAATGTGGGGGAAGAGGATGCAGGCCCTAAAAATTGGCCAGAGAACCCCCCCCAAAAAAAAGAGGGATTCCTAAGGGACAAAATTGAGACAGCTCATACCCTGCCCTGACCACTGCCTACTGGTCACAGCTGGCAGCTCTGGGTTTGGATGGATAAAAGAGGCTGTTACCATGAGTGTTCCATCCTCAGTACACAGAGGCCTCCTGCCCCACCATCACATTTCCAGAAATCTCTCGGGCCCCTGAAGAGCCCCCATTATTATCCACAGGTAGTGATGCTTGCATCAGCCGTCTGCCATCCCCTGCTCGCCCGACCTCCCTGGCTGAACGTTGGACACAGTAACGTGCATGTGCTGTTCTCTCCGTCCCTGCCACGACCCAGTTTCTGCTCCTGTGTCCACCACGACCACTCTAGCTGCTCACCAGGTCCTCAAACACCACTTCCCAAAACTCGGCTCACTTGATCTCTTAACTGCAGAGGCTGCCAATGACCTCTCCTTCCTGGCCCTGCAACACTTCCTCTGAGGGCCTCTGCTCTAGTGGGTGTGGGCTCTTTTAACGCTCAGGGCTGCACAGGGCTCTGCATGTGCACATACATGCACGTGCACACACACACACACACCTGGCCCTATATAGTCTCCTCAGGTGGCCTCCCCTGACTCCCAACCCTCTGGAGCATGCTCTGCCTTGACCAAAGCCTGTAGGCCAATGCTGTCTTGCTCCCCTCACCGATTAATGACTCGGATAATAAGCCCTACCGTGGCTCGTGGAGTCTGGCCTTGCCAGTAGCCAGTTAATATAATTCCAGCAAGAGACGGACTTGGACGTGCCACAGGGAAGACTGGGAGCAACAAAGGACAGGAGTCAGGAGAGAGAGCAGGTAATTTGCTCTCCATCTCTCCATCAACCCCAACCTAATGACCCAGCAGGCACCATGTTTTTGTGTAGTCAATCTAGAAACATCACTGTGAAGCAGTGGCCACCTCGCTAAAACAAACCTCATGTTTTCTTCTCCTTCCCTGCCTAGCTACACTCTCTCACTGCTCTGGGATGGCATCTGCCGATAAGCCACTAGTACTTCAGCTTTGGCTCAAGTCCAGTTTCCTAAGTAACCTGAATTAAAACTGTGCCTTACTCAAACCATGCTAGCAACCACCACTATCACATGCTCAACTCATTCCCCAAACTTTATCTTTAATCCGACTTCTCTACGGACTTCAGACCAAAAGACATCCCCACTTGGACATTCTCACAGGCACCTCAAACTCCTGTCCAAAATGTGTCCTCCTGTGTTTTGGATGCAGAGATGTAAGACACCCTAACGGAGCTCCCAGTCTGTTAAGTGGGAGACAGATGACTAACTTACAGAGAAAGGAGCTTACTGGTATATAACCGTATCGTAGGAGCACATACTGAACAAGAAAGCCCTCCGCACCTGGTGTGCGGGCTCCAGGCTTGCCTGCGTTGTCGCATTTGGCCTTCACCACAGCTTTGTAAGGTATCGTTACCCCCATCCTGTAGTTGAGAAAGCAGACCAGAGATCAGAAACCTGGCCAAGTTCACAAAGCAGCTAAATCCAAGCACCACTGGGGAATACGTTCATAGTCTTTGCTGACCTCAGATAAGAACCTAACAGACCACAGGGATTGGAGATTTCCTGAGGTGGCAATGCCCCAGCTGTCTTAGTAGATGAGCAGGTCGGCTGAGGAATCAGTGGGATGGGCAGGGAAGAGGAGCGGAGGGAAGGAGCTAGTGGGCATTGTGGGCAGGAGGAGGAGGCCCAAGAGAACACAGGGGAGCAGAAACTACGGGGGTTTCCTACAGCCAGACCGCAGAGCAATGTGGAGAAGTAGCCCCAAGAGAGGCTGGACGAGACCCAAGTCAGGGATGGCCTCACGTGCCATTCTAGTGAATTTCCATTTTCAATTCTAGTTGGAAGAACCATTTGAGGATTTAAAGCAGGGAGAGCAGCAGTGAGCCCGAGGCAACAGAGACCCCTGTCCTCTCTCAACCAGCCACTGGGAGTTCCCCAGTCTTGACCCTCAGCACCTTAACCACCAACCAGAAAGCAGGCCAGCAGCTTGAATAAAGAGGACAATCCAACCCCAAAGGAAGGACAGTGTGGCTGCAGTGTCCTTGCCTTCCAGAAGCCTGGTTAGGAGAGGTGAGGTGAAGACTCTGGTATGGAGACACAGCAACCCTTCTCAATCAGTTCTGTGAGAATTAAGCCCCAACGCCCCACGGTGTCCCTCGTGTGGAACAGATTCTATCCTGTGCATCTAGAATGGTATTACCTACGAATCACCCTTGAGAGTACTGAGGAAAGTCACCAGATCGTTTTCTCTTGGAACTCCAGGTGAGCAAGGCTAATAAGGTACAGCACAGGTATCAGACACCATGGGCGCTGGGCTCCAACTCAGAGCCTCCTCGTCCTGTCAGCTTCCCTCCTGCCCTGGAGGAAGCACACAGCGGAGGGCCTAGCTTAGCTGGAATGCTAAGTGCTAAAGGGCTCTTCCTCCAACTGGATCAGAGACCTTGGGGGCCTGGGCAGAATTTCCTGGAGAAAGAATAAGAGAACTAGTCTAAACTGGTGCTAAGCTCTAAAATGCTTGGGTCCTGGCCTAAGGACCTTAAATCTAAGTGATTTCAGCAGGTCTGAGTCAGGGCCCAGAAATGTGTACATTAAAGAAACGCCCCAGACACTAATTTGTAGAGGGACTTTGCAACTTCTTCCTTACCAATCTGCTACTTTGGTCTTCCCTCACTTGGTCAATTGTTCCCTCAGAAGGGCCCCAGGTCTCATGTGCAGACGCGGCCAGTGCCTCAGAACGCTGGCTGGGGTGTGACCACATCGTTAGCCCAGCTCCAACACTGGCCGGAAGAGCAGTGGAAGGCCCAGGAAGCAAGAGCTACACACCCGCGCTCTCCTAGCTCCACAAATGAAGAAGTGCCGAGCCTGGGTTTAGCCCTTTCTCCCTGCTCACAGTAAGATACTGCATGTGACTCTGAGGGACACAGCGTTCCACTGGTCACTACAGAGGGGTCCCAAACATGGCACAGCATCCCTGTCTTCCATCTTGCTCTGAGCTGAATGGCCAAGGACCCACTGCCAACACCACACAGAAAGCACTGAAGCAGAAGTTGCTTTAATCAAGGGGTGAAGTCCTCAACTGGGGGACCTCACACAACCTTTGGTGGTGGGGTCTCAGCCTATTCCCCACATGCCCTGATGCCCCTCTGAAGGAGGGAGTACCTGGCAGAGGCCAGGGGCTGGAGATCAGGGAACCCAGGTCACGGGAAGGACAGGGCACTGACAGGTGGAGTGAAGCTGAATTGGGGCCAGAACAGCTTTACACACTCGCTTCTACCTGGGAGCGGCTGAGGCGGCCGTGCACGGGGCGACAGGGGCCAGTGGGGAAGGAACACTTAAAAGATGAGGCGGCCGTGCAGCTGGTGCAGCTGCTCCTGGGTCAGCACCAGCCGGTGTCGCTGTCCGAGGCCAGCCGCACACGAGAAGGTCACTTTGCCCAGGTAGACAGTGTCGTCCTGCTGCTCCTCCTTGGCCTGGGAGAGACCCCCCTCGTCAGGGTCTCCTGAGCTGTGTGCCACTGACAGGCCCTGAGCCTGGAGACTAAGATAGTCCCTGGGGGACAGGTTTTGGGGCTCCTGACTATGATTACATTTTCCAAATAAAAACTGGGGGCACACAGTCTGACAAGGGAGTTTAGAGCTCCTTCAGTGTCAAAAAGCAGAGGAGTTGCTAAACTACTGAAACAGTGCACTTGCTGGAAGCAATGCAAGAACTCTCAAGTGGAAACCTGGCCAGATAACTCAGATGTGCAGCTGTTGGATCTGAGAGACCAGAGGCCTCTTCAATTTCTGGAGGAGAGGGAAGCACCCACCTGAGCCTCCATACTGCCCCTCCCAATCCCCATGCTCCCTCTTACCCTGAGGAAGGCTGAGGAAGGGAAGGTGGCAAAGGCCGTGGGGACTGTGGCTCCAGGGCGCTGCGACACAGTCTCCTTGAGGACCTCATCCTGACGGCAGAGGGGGAAACAAGGGTTCATTTAGGGAAACCCCCACAGGCTATCCCAGTATCTCCCATTTCACAGGTGCACTAATGCCAGGGACAGGGACCCAGGCCTTTCATCCCTTCTGCCCTCACCCCACCCATTCCCACCCCAAATTCCTGATATTATAGATACTTACCCTTAAGGCTCAACCCTTCAACCTGCGAAGATCTCAGCCGACAGAGCTGCACCTGAACCCACCCTCTAACGGAGACTCTGCCTTCTTTTTGCACCAAGACAGTGAGTATCCAAGGCAGAAACTCTGCCTTCCCTTCCACCACCTTTGCCTTGTGCCATGCAGCACAGGACTAGCCCAGAGGACTCTGGGAGTGCCTATGGAAATGAATGAGCTAAGGCTCTACCAGGGAATGCTCTAGAGCCGTGGTCAGCAAACTGTGGCTTGCATGTGGCTCTTTGGCCTTGAGTGTGGCTCTTCCACAAAATACCATGGCCTGGACGAGTCTACTCTGAAGAAGTGGCATTAGAAGAAGTTTAAGTTTAAAAAATTTGGCTCTCAAAAGAAATTTCAATCGTTGTACTGTTGATATTTGGCTCTGTTGACTAATGAGTTTGCCGACCACTGCTCTAGAGCAAACTCTGTAGGGAGACTGGGTCAGAGCTGACCTTTAGCTTCTCGATGGTGTCGCTTAAGGACTTGAGCTGAGCCACTTGCTCCAGGAGCTGGGCCGACGGGCTCTTGGCAGCTGTGGGAGAAAAGGCTGGTGAGGCCCACCATGGCCCAGGCCAGCAGTGCAGGTACTGGACCCTCTTCAGGAACAGGCACATAACAGTGATGAATCACATAAACTGAACACTGAGACCAAAGAGCAGTATGGGAACTGCCTAGGAAGGGGCTACATCCCTGGGGCAAGTGCAGGTGTGTTCCTCATCCCGGGGGTTGGCAGGTCCATACCAGGGTTGGTGCGAGTGATGTCTACTACGTGGGTGTGCGTGCTCAGCTGATTCAATGTCTCCAGCAGCTGGTTGGTCTTACGATACAGCGCTCCAGGTGCTAACTCACTGCCAGAGCCCTCTCGGGGTGGGAAGGAGAGCTTTGCCACATGCAGAGGGGGTAGGGCTGCTAAGGAGGCCTTCATCTGGGCGCCCTGTGGAAGGGAAGAGGAGTGGTGGTAAGGAGTGACATGAGGCCCTGCCATCCATCATCAGTGGGACAGGTATGCACCACCTCCACCCGGGTCCTTCCCATGACCCCTTCACCTTGAGGATGCTATTTTCATGCTGAAGCTGGGAGATGTGCAACCTCATGGCAGAGATCTGCTGAAGCAGCAGCGGCGAGTCCTTCACCAGCCCCGGGCCTGGCATGGACCCAGGTGCCTGCCCAGGCGAGCCTCCTACAGTGCCACACAAATGCCATCCGTCTCAGGTGGAGAGCGTTGAAGGTGGACTCCATCCCTGCTCATTCCTTTCCTTAACTCCTTCCACCCCAAGTCCTGGTTGCTCCCAAGGGAGAAGTCACCCTGCTCCCCAAGCCCCAGTTCCCACCAGCCCTGGCAATCCCCAGCCAGGGCAAGTCTCTACCTCGCTGTGGTTCTTCTGTGCTCAGGAGAGCCCATGGCAGCAGGAGAAGAGGAGAGAGGAATTAGGTGATTTGAGGGTTAGGGGGACACACCTGCAGGAAAAGCCTTTTCCTGATCACCATGTCTTCTCTGACAAGACTCTATCTCTGCCCTCCACCTCTGAGGTAAGAGCAAGTGTGTGGGAAAGAAAGATAGGAAAGGGAAGCGAGGCCTTGAGGTAGGGTGTGACCTGTGAGCCAGAGTGCAATGGGCTGTGTGCTGGAGAAAGCACTTGAGGCATAAGGCTGCTCCTGCCTCCCTGCCTCCTGCTCCATCTCCAGAAAGGGCAGAGGGGACACTCCTGAGACCTAACATGTCGGTGCCCCTCCTTCTCCCAGCAGCAAAGTTTACGTCGAGGTTGCAGATGCATTCCTGTGCTCCTCAGCTCCACACCGCTCTGAGGCAAAAGGTACCCCTTTTTGGTGGAAAGGTTCATAAATTCAGAACCAATATTTGCTTACAGAGCCTATACTAAACAATACAATGTGGTAATTCTGGAGACCCCCCTTCCCCTCCCCAAGGAACTGGAGCCATCTGCACCACGGAAGTCTACAGTCAAGGAGGTACTTCATGAGGATCAAGAGGCACCAGTGGCAAGGAGCTTTGATGAGGACAAGACCTAGGTGAGAGCAGCTGACAAGACAGGCGCAGGGGAGTGGGGGGGGGGGGCAGGGAGATGGAACAGGGGGTACTGAGCCCTGAGGGCTCAATTCTAGAGTTTGTCTTCCTGAGGTGAGATGGCTAAGTGAGAAACTGAAGAGAGGGCAATAAGCAAACTCTAGGGCAAGTGAGAACTACGATGGAGATGGCTACCTCCTTGGTCAGGAAACAGGGGACACACCAGACAAACTCAAGATAAGGAGCCCTGGCCGCACTACGAGACCAGGCCAAGGTCTGAACACAAGCCCCAGTGAAACTGAAAGAAGTCAGCCATAAAGGGACAGCCACACCAGAGGGTGAAGCCACCTGAACTCGGGAAATGAGCCCAAACCAAAGGGCCATCAAGAGCAGGCATCAGGCCCTGCTGGATCCACAGCATCATCAGCCTCCTGCAGGATATGGGGCTTGGTCAGAAAGGCCAGACTGCAGATTCAGGAGGGACAGCTACTAGAGTCCAATGTCACCGTTAACTTTGAGCTACGCTGACAACTTGGTAATGCCCCCCGCTTGGTCAGAGGGACTCTGCACGTATCTTCGGGAGGAGTAAAATCTTGGTGAAAGTTGCCAAATACATTCCTGGCTACACATCCAGGGGTAAGAAGGGACAAAAGTAAAACTGAGGCCACAAACCGGAGGGAAGCCCTTCAATCTCCCGTGGGCCAGTGCTGCCTGTCCCACTGCACTCACCACCAGCAATGCCAGAGACCAGGGTAGCAATACCCGAAGGAGGGGCCCCCCGGAGCCCCTCGATCGTGCGCTTGGACTGGCTGTTCAGCCGCTGCTTCAGCTCTGCCTTCTCTGCCTCTAGCTGGTCAATGTCGGCCTGGAGTGCATCCATCGTCTCCTCGAAGTCTCTGTGGAAGAGAATCGGGCTGGGGCAATGTCCCTTCATGGGGAAAGTCCCTGGCAGGTCACCTGGCTGGTGAGGACTCTGCTTGGGGTGATATAATGACACTGGGCAAGGAAAGTGGTGTCTGTTCGCCCGGGGAGTCTCACTGTGAGAGGGATAGCTAGGAGGCAGAGCTGCTTCGGGAGGGAGGGCGAAAGTAAGCAGGGCCAGAAAAGTGCCTCACTTCTCCTTCTTCCGCAGCAGTGCCTGGGTCTCCTCCAGCCGCGTCTGGACCTTCTCGATGCGCTCGTCGGCGTCCTTGGCTGCACTGTCCAACTTCTTCTCGAGGAGGCTCAGCCGCACGTTGGCCTCGCTCAGCTCCTCCCCCTGAGCCAGGGCAGAGCTTCTAGTAGCTTTACATCTTCCACAACCCCTCCGGGACTCAGGGTAGACCACGGATAGAAAGCTCCTTAAGAGCCCACTGGAGCTCCCACTGGCACCTCTTCTGCCCTCAACCCAAACCATCACTCATCTCAACCTGATCCCCAACACTCACTGCTGCCCCATGCCCAAAATTCCCTAGTCCCCAGATCCTGAGCCTACCCTACCCTCACCTTGATCTTGAGTGACTTCTTCAACTCCTTGATAACTGTCTCTCGGTCTTCAAGCTTTAAGCCTAGGCCTTCAGCATCCGTGATCTCTGCACGAAGGGCTGCAGCCCGCAGTTCGACAGGGGGAGGCTGAGGGCCAAGGTGGGGGCGAGGAAGAGAGAGAGAGGACATCACCATCACGCTTCAGAGAGACCCATTTTTGCCTCCTAAGCAGGATAGTGCTCTCCAGATTCCTTCCTCCACCTCCTAGCCTCCCACAACTAGCAGCAGCTCTGCAAGCCCTGCTCCTCCAGGCCCGAGTCCCTCCGAGGAGCTCCCACCCAACCTTGCTGGGGGGCCGTTCGGCATCGTACTCTCCCTCTTGCATGGCTGTGGCCAGCTTGTTCATGGTGCTGATGAGGATGTTGCATGACTGTCGCAGACACTCATAGGGGCTGCTGGAGGGACTCCCATAGATCTGTGGGAGTCAAGGGCAGCAGTGAAAACCTCACACCAGCCACCCAACTCCTCTACCACCTTCCGCCCAGTCATCCAGGCCCACCTGCTCGCTTGCTTTGAAAGCCAGCTCCTCCAGGGCAGCCACAGGCAGTCCCTCATTCTCCGCCAGAGGAGCAATGAGCTGGGCAGCGGCAGCTGCCACCTCCTGCAGCACAGCCACCACCCATGTCAAGTGTTTCCTGCAGTCAAGGAGTGTGTCGGACACCTGTGCAACAGGCCAGAGTCAAGAGCCGCCATGGGTCCAATACCACAGCTTCTGACTACCTCAAAACCATTCTTGTCCCATCCAGATCCCGATCCTGACATACTGAGCTCCTCCTGGTTCTACTCAGCTTCCTTCCCGCCCCCTCGCTGCCCTAAACCTGTGGTCCAAAGGCCAGAGCCGCTGGGATCCCAGGAGCATCTGTCCCTGGCATTCGCCTTCGAATCTTCTTGCAAAACTGGCGGATGTCACTGCACGATGTTTCCAGGTCCCGGAGCAGGAGGGCAATATCTGAAGCCTCCTGCCCACCCTACTCAGGGAATAGGAAGTGGATGAGGAACAAAGTCAACATTAGCTGAAGGTGAGGAGGGGGAACTAAGAAGACAAAGGAGCTCAAACAGATCCAACTGTGCTTTCACCTGCAAGAAGGTACGTAGCCGTCCCACCTCCACGCCCATGCAGTCCAGGGCACTCTGGGTGAACTGTGAAGATAGAAGCACTTGCTTGTTAGCACCCAGTAGGAACCCTCATCATCTCTAAGAAGTCTCCACTCTCTGCTGACCCCCATACATAAGCAGGTTCTCTAACTTCCCTGATCTGGCCTTAGGGGCCCTGTTCCAGTCTTAGGTGAACCTTGAGAATCAGACCTCTTGACCTGAAGGCCTCCATTTCTGTTCTGTACCACCACCCCAGACACTTCACCTTGATGTGGTCGGCCAGCTGCATGGTACTATCCTCAGGCTGTTCGGCAAGGTGGATGCTGTACAGATGCTGAGAGATGACAAAGAAACAGACAGCCTTCAGGTCTTGGAAGGATGGAGAATTGTTCCCAAATAGTTTGAGCCCAGTCATCACTGGGCTCCAGAGGTACCAGAGGACCTAAAACCCCCAAGAGCTGCATCCTGAGGCAAGTTTAGCTATAGTGAGCTGAGCCTTAGGCACATGACCCGAGCTACACTGGCCGCAGCCCAGAATGAGAAACCTTCCCTCCCTGCCACACCAAGCTGGAATCCTCGCACCAAACCTGGTAGTACTTGATGGCCTTGGTGAGAGGCTCGACATTGACAGTCTCATCCAGCTGATCCTTGTGCAGCAGCTCAATGAGGAAGTCCAGGGAGCGCTCATGGGCACTCATCTCAGGATAGAGGCTGCCCACCTTTTTATACACGTCCACCTTGCACTGAGAGAGGGCACTAGAGACCAAAGAAGGGCCCTGTGAGGCCAGGGTCTGCCAGGCAATCCCAGTTCCAGCCAATCTGGAACCTGCAGCCTTGAATGGGGGTTAGGGGTCACTTACTGCTCATAGCGGTGGAGTGTAGATTGCAGCAGACTCAGAGAGTACACCAGCCCAGCGGCAAAGCTGAGCTGCTCCCCAACAGCTCCTCGAAGCCCGGGCCGCTCTGAACAGTTCTCACTTAGTTCAAACTTCTCCTGGGCCTGCTTCCGGATCAGCTCTGCCTGTGGGAAGAAGTGCCAGGGACCTGGGCTCAGAGCAGAGGATGAAGAACAGACTCAGGAATACAGAACACAGATGAGCAACTATGGCAAGGGTGGGAGAAGGAGATAAAACAGAAACAGCTCTTAGCTGGGCAGGAAGTCTCCCATGGGGAAAGGGCAATGATATGGTGATTACTGAGCTGTGAAGATTTGAGATGTGGGGATGAAGAGACAGAGAACCAGTGGGACCAAACTCTTTCCCGCAAGCTTCAAGCTACTGCCTTGCTACCCTTCCACCAGCATGCTCCCTGACAGTAACACGCCCCCCACCCCTGCCCCACTAACTCCTAGTCATCTTCTGGGTCTTAGCTCAAATGGTATTCCTCAGTGACATCCCTCCATGTAAATCAGTTCCTCAACTGTGCACTCTCAAAGAAGCTACCTCGCCTTCATAACGAGCTCCATCTGCGACTCTGCTGACTACATCCCTCCACTACATCATACATTATATGAGTAGGGGCGCTGATGGCTAGCTTCACTTGGCTTTCTCATAGCAAGTTCAACAGGGTCCTGCCGAACTTATGGCCATACCTTGCAAATGAGACGAGGCATGAGCAGCAGCACCAGGACACAGTCGTGGTCCCCACCTGGCCGAAGGAAGCTGTCGGGCATGAAGGCTGTCAGCAGGGATGTGTGCCGATTGGCCTGGGCCACCTCCATCTGCCTCAGTTCCATCTCAATTGCCTGTGAAGTGGACAGACAGAAAGGCAGGCTCTTAGCCAGGCTGAGAGAGTCCCAGACCCACGTTGCCTTGTTTCACCAGGTCCCCTGCTTCCCCTCCGCCCAGGAACCCCACACCAGGCCAGTCCACACCACACTCAAGCTGAGCTCCCAGCACTCTCCTCTCTCCAACCCACTCGCTTTCCTGACCTTGGCATGGGCCTTCGTCTCAGCAAACTTGATTTTGAAGTCAAAAGTCTCCGGGGGTGGCTGCTGCTGCCGCTCCACAGATGCTTCCTGCTGGTTTGTCAGTTCCCGATTCACATCCTGGGGGCAGAGATGGACAGTGAGGCACAGCTGGATCATGAGAGAGGCCTGGGGTGATCCTGGGAGGAGAGCAGGCGTGAACAGGCACCTGCAGGTGGGCAGTCAGCTGGCGGTATTTCTTTATGGTTTGCTGGTAGTCTGCAACTGTCTCCTGGGCCGCCTCCACACGCTTCTGGGCCTCCCGTACCCGGGCGCCCGCCATGTCCAACTGCTCCCGCAGCTCCAGTTCCGTCTCACGTGCATTCTCCTGCAGCTCATCATTCATCTCATTTATTGCTTCCTGGGAGACCACGAGGGAGTTGGGGCAAAGGAAAGGCAGGGTCAGGGTAGCAGGCCAGGGTGGGTCCACTCACCATACACCCTGCTCAAAGGTCAGGGGTCATGTGTCAGTCCCTCTCTTAACTAGACCTTTCGTCCAGTTCAGAAGTCAGGCTCTGCTCTCCTCTTACCAAGTCCCCCACGGTCTCCCTCAATTCCCGCACTTTCTCTTCCAGATTCAGGTTCCGGTCTGTTAGCATCTCCACCATCTCCTCAGCACCCAGAGCAGCATCCACCTGTGTTTCAAGGAAGGAATGGAGAGACAGGCTGCTGAAAGGTGCCTAGAGAGAGGAAGCACCAATAGGAGTCTGGAGGACCTATATGGGGACTCTGTGTGAGAGGCGGGGCTCCCCACACCTGCTCCTTGAGTTCATCGATGGTGCTCTCTGCCTGGCTCAGTTCCTCCTGCAGGCGCTCCCGCTGTTGCCTCACAACTTCCAGCTCTTGGTTCTTCTTTTCCATGAGCTTCTGGAGTTTCACATGCTCCTGTTTCTCTGAGGAAGAAAGATCCCGCATCCTGTGGGAATCGGGGAGAAAGGAGTGCGTGTCAGAGTCACTGGACAATGGGTGCTCTAACGCATCTGCATAGCGGTGAGGGGACCCTACCTCACCAGGGCATCCTTCAGGCGGGCGTTCTGCTCCTCGAGCTGCTTGAGCTGATAACTGGATGCAGCCCCATCTGAGCCTGAGGAAAACATGAACACCTTCAGACGTGATTTCAACCCCACCATCTGTGCCCCCACCGCTCCGGGCCCCTTACCCTTCTCTTCAATCTCAGCCTTGAGAATCTCCAAGTCAGTGGTGAGCTCATCCACACGCTCCTTCAGTGCCTCCACCTCCTGCTGCAGGGACTCAGCCCGCTCTTCAGCCATCTCCTTGTCCAGAGTGGCCATCTCGATGGCGTCGGCAGTGTCGGCCATCTCCTCCATGTAGCGTTCCTTTGCTTCCAGTGCCTCCTTGGCTTCCTGGGGGGTAGAGGTTGGTGGAGGCACAGATACAGAAATGCCGCATGTGCCCTATCTCACAGAATGTCCCAGACTCCAGCTCCCGCTGAGTTTCCAACACACTGTTTCGGGCCCCAGGCCTCCCAGCCACCCCCTTCCTCCCGAGTCGCACCTTCCTCGCCTCTTTGAGACGCCGCTGCAGGTCTGCCTGCTGCTCCTGCATTTTGCTCTTCCATTCCTGCACCTGCTCTAGCTGGATCTTGTGCTTCTCCAGCTCTTTCAGTTTTGCCTTGTCCTCTGCCCGTTTCAGCCGCAGAGTCTCCAGTTTCTCCTCCAGGTCCCGTACCTGGGCCTTTAGCCCCTCCTCTTCCTGCAAAGAGACCCCTTGTTTTGCGCATAATGTCCCCCTCCTGCCCACTAGAGTTTATTTGCCTAAGCTGGAGGAGAAAGGATAGGAATGTGTGCAAACATCATTCCGGCCCCAGACTCAAAAGCAAGTGGCATATAACTATCTGAGAAGAGACCAAACATATGGTGAAAGTATGAAGACAGGCAGAGAGAAAATGTAGCTTAGGGTACCCAAATGCCACATCCCAACCCTTCTAATCCAAGTTCTGGATCTCTCCCAACCCTGAGAAATGTCCAAGACCTGCCAGAATCATAGGCCTCTTTGTGTCTTGGTTCATCTTCACCCCACCCCAGTCCTTACCTTGGAGGGAGAAGGAAGTGGGGGGGCTGCTCCAGGAGAGGTGAGGGCCGGCGTGGGGATGACGGGTGCTGCCAGTGGAGTCTGAGCCGGGGTGCTGGGCTCACTGCTACTCAGCTCACCTGCTGATGCCGAGCCAGAGGGGCCCAGGGAGCTACTGGCTCCGGCCACACCAGTACTACTAGCTGGACGGGTGGGCTATTCAGAGGGTAGGGGCAGATGAGAAAGAGTAGGGGACAGAGGTTGTGAAAGAGAAAAAGACAGAATGAGAATATGGCGAGGGAAAGAGACAGAAAAAGGAAAAAGGCAGAGTATCAAAGCACAAAGAACAGAGAAACAGTGAAGGGAAGAAAGAAAATGACACAGTCAGAGATAGTGACAAAGGACAGGGAGGAGAGAGGGAGGTGAAGGGGAGGGGAAGAAGGGATGGAGGAAGACAAAATTGTAAGGCTCCTCCCTTGGCACTGGCCCCACTTTCCTCCCAGCCCTGGTGCCATCCCCTCAGAGAGTATCCCTAACTCCCTAGGACTCCCTTCTGTGACCCAATTGTGATCATTCTAGCAGTTTAGTTCTCCCATCCTATCATGCTCTAGGCCTACGCCCTCCTCCCCCAGAGATAAAAAGGACCTAATGTCATTTCCAGAGAAAGAATAGACTGCAGTTTGTTCTCTTTCAAGTTCCCGAGAAGACTGGGCTAAATGTGGGGTACCAAGCTCTATACCCCGGCTAGGCTCTCCCTGCTCTTTGGAAATCAAGCTGACTCTCCCTCAGTTCGTCTATTTTAGGGGGTCCTGCATGTCAAAGGGCCAAGGTGAAGGTTCTATCACAGACACCCCCTTGAAACAAGGCCAGCACAGCCAACCCTTCTGTCATCTCCCTCCTCTAAGACAAAGAGGTTCTACTCAGACACCACCCCCCAGGCCTGTGGAGGGCTGGGCGAAGAAGCTTCCCTGAGGCCCCGGTCTTGGAGCAGAGAGGCCTGCCCAGTGCTCTCCATGGAGTGCTGAGCTCGGGAGCTCTCCTAACGGGCTGACACTCAGAAACCACACGTACTGACAAACACAACTACCTCCTTGTCCCCTGACATTTGTAAGGCAGGTTCTTCTTCACCTGTCTTTCAATTCCTGCTCCCATCCAAACTAGTCAAAACACCCTTCTTCAAGAAACCCTGCCTTAACCACATTTCTCTCTTGCATTCAAACAACTGGCTCAGCCATCCTCCCAAAAGCCAGAGTCTTTTTCCCAGGAGTGACCTGTCACTACCTTCAGTCCCCTCACTCCCATGAAAAGAGAACCCAGGATGCACTGTGACAAACTTTTGCTTGGTCATACACATGCCCACATACATGCACATGCCTGAAATGTGTGTGTACACTTTTCAATGGCTTGCACAGAGGCCTGTGTTTTCTCACCTTGGGCCGCCGAGTTGTGGTCTGGACAGGCAACAGGAGCCAGAGGAGAAGTAGTCAGGAAAGAAAGGATAGTGGCACAAAGATAGACAGGAAAAGGGGCAGCAATGAGAGCAGAAGAAGTAACAGCAATGGGGCTACAATTAGCCACCCCACCCTCCCTCTAGCCCACCCCCTTCTCCCTCCAGTGAATCATCTTGTTCCTACTCCAAGAACTCAGAGCTCTAGCCTCCTATTGGTTTCTTCTCCCACTTATGCCCAACCCTTGCAGACCTCACCACTTCAAACACCCTGGAAATCCCAGAACACCATTATCCGTGGCTGAGCCACAGGGGACCAAAGGCAGCAGCTGGTGGAAAAGGTCTCCAGAGACCAGGCCTTCTGAAAACAACTTCTGGCAGTCTAAGAGGCCTGCCCACCCACCACTCCCAAGGACTTTCCCAGGTCAGCCCTCTTCTTTCAAGTGCTAGACTCCACAGAGGATCCCCTAGAAGTAACATGTGACAAGACTGATGACAGGAGGCCAGAGGTGAGGGATACTAACCCAAGAGAGGGAGATCAGGCCGCCAAGGCAGAACAACACTGCTGTCGTCCCTATCCCCACTCCACCCGCTGCCCAGGAACTGAGCCTATAGCAGTCTCCATCCCTAGGGCAAGGGCTCAGGTGTCAGGACTGTGAGTACTGCATTAGCCAGAAGCCCAGAGCTCAGCAAAGTAACCCCACCCTGCTGCAAGGAAGGAGGTGGGGGTGGACAGCAGCATACATAAACTACTGCTGAAACCAAATCTACAATCCCTCAGGTTACTGCAAAGTAGTAAACAGATGATGAATTTCAACCCCAAACAGCATTCTTGCTACCCAGTATCTCCTGGTTCCAGCAAAGACAAGATTTGGCCTGGGCCCCTTTTGTAGGAGACACTGAGCCCAAGGAAACCAACCCCCACCCCTCCTACCCTGAGCTAAGCCTCCACGGCAGGTTGTAGGTAAAAAACTATTCCAGGATCTGCATCCCATCCTAGGAAAGCCCACTGATAACAAGCCCTGGTGGGGGGAAGGGTGCTGAGAATACAACCAAGAGTCATTCTAGCAAAGGTCAGGGGAGGTATGTCTGCTGGAGGCAGGGAGACATCCGAACCTGCTTCCCCAGATTCTCACAGGAAGCTCTCAGAGCTGCTTTGCAGCAGAAACTGCCTGAACCCCAAGCCTGAAGGCCATTGGGTACAAGGCCTAGAACACAGACTCAGAGCCAAAACAGGAGGGGCAGGGAGTAGAATGCTCAGGGCATGGGCCATGGGAGTGACACACACCTCTCCCTGCCCCCATGGTCATCTCTACCCTCCTCCCCAACCAGACAGACAGATGAAGTCCCCACCCCCACCCAGCAGCCTGCTGCCATCGCCCTGGCAACCCGGCAGCAGGACCAGAACAAGCAAGAGTACCTTTCGGGCTGTCGGTGCCTGTCTCATCATTGCAGAAAATCAAAGAAAGCCAGGACAGGAAAGAGGGGAGACAGAAGAGGATGGACACACAGAGGAAGGACAGACAGAGGGAGGGAGGGAGGGAAAGAGGCCGAACAGAGGGAAAGGCGGCGGAGACAGGAGATTAGTGCATCAAATCCCAACAATGCAGCCTCAGCTTCCCGGCCAGCAGCTTCCCAGCCCGCAAATGGCTGTGACTCGGATGCAGAAGCCTCACAGATGCACAGAGGGGCAACCAGGGTCCGGCAGACACCACAGAGGTGCCGGCCCAGTTCTCTAGCTTAGGCTTATGGCAGCCTCAGTGGCCGCAGCACCATCTCCACCTGACGTCATGCACCCACCCTCCTTTGCTCCTTGGGGGTGGAGCCACTGCTCCTCGGTCACCTAGCAACAGTCTGACTCCGCAGGCTCCTCCTCCTCCTCCTCATGACTGGACAAAGTCCTGCGCAGAGCCCGCTGGGCTTCTTCCTCCCTCTGAAATGTGTACATTTGTGTACACGTGTGTGGTTCCTCCCTCGCCCCTCCGAGACCATCCCCAAGTATTTGTTCCAAGAACCTGGGCTAAGGGCCATTCCAGAAATAGTACCTTCTGGTGCCAGTACATCACTGGGCAGGGATCACTGCTCCATCAACCTAAGTCTGCAAACCCATCAACTCTACTTCTGTCTCTTCTCATCAGATACACACACACACACACACACACACACACACACACACACACACATCCAGAGCACCCCTCTTGCAACTGGCATCAGTTCTGAGGGACACATAGTGAGATTCAGAAACCCTGGGGACCTTCAGCAGCAGCTCTAATGACCCTCCCCTGGCTGTAGGCAGGTTAAAGCCTGTCTCTAAAGGGCTTCCAGAAAGGACTGGGAACTTTGCAGACACATCTGGGTTCTCTTCTGCTCTCCTTCTCAAAGTATGTTCTTTTGTTCTGCAGTTAGCTCCTATTCCCTGGCTAAGTGAGCTGCTATGAAAGGACACTGCAGAGGGAGACCTGGCGGGGAGCGGGGGGAGGGAACTTGACTGACTGCACCATGAGCAGAGAGGCACTATCCCCAGCTCAGGCTGGGCTTTGCCACATTTCCCCCAGGATTTGGGCATGGCTCAGGCCCCACCAATATCAGGTCAGGCTGCGGCCAAAACTCCTCCATAGATATCAGACTACAGGTCCATGCTCATCTTTACTCAGAGGCCTGATGTGAGAGGAGAGCCTCAACCAGGAGACAATAATCAAGGGAAGAAGCCAAGTTCCCATGACCTTGAAATAGGTCCAGCATCCTTTAAAGCATTATTTTCCTTCTTACATCCCCATTCCCACCTGAGCCAAGACCCCAAAGCAAGTACCAGCATGTGGTCTCTTTGATGCCAAGACTTCAAAGTGAGGACCCATCACAAACCAAGAGTCAAAGGGAGATGTTTTCCTCTCCCCTCCTACTGTCTCCATCCAATAGCTTTCCATGCAAGGTCAAAAGGGCCTAAGACAGGCTGGCAACACGGAAATCACAGCATCGCACATACAACACAGTACATACAGATCAGACAGGCACATGCAGGTCAGAGACAGCCAGGGCATGGGCCAAGGCACAGGCTGGTGTGAGGAAGTGGCCATGGCAGCAACTGAAGAATTGAGCCCCACTCCAATGTTGCTGGAAGACTGCAAGGGGTAGGAGGTGGGCCTCGGGCACCACACCAGAGGAAAGAAGAAGCAGGGAAAGACTGGTGCAACAGAGTGAAGGTGGGCATTCGTGGCACACAGATTCTCAGGCTTTCCTGGGATGTTCTTACTGTGATCTGACTTCCCCCTCTCCTTACCCAACCACCTCACATATTACTTTCCGCATCCACAGCCCTCCAGTCTCTCCTCCCACTGCCCCAAGCTCGGGCTAAGAAAGAACCCACTGTAACCCAGTGAAGGCTCCAGTCCATGCTGCTGCTATTTACAGTCAAGTGATTGAAGTCTCTGACTAGAAGTCCTGAGGCTAGGAAGTGCAGGAATTGTCCTAATGAATGCTACCTGGGCCTCAACACCGAGCCTGATATCCTTGCAGCCCTCAAAAGTTCTCTGAAAGACAAGGCTGCCATGTCCTCTGTCCAGCTCAGCCCAAGGTCACACACACATGCATGCAGCAGCCTGAGACATGCAGGACAGCTGGGGAGGGGGCTCATGGCCCTCACCCACCCAGGCACAAATAGTAAACACACCACCTTCTTAGGCTTCAGTCCCCGCTGCATGAGGAGTAGGAAAGGAAGAGTTAGAGAACAGATGTCACACTGGCCTAACGGGCCAGACATTCAGAGTGTAGGTATTAATATCAATGCAGGCATGCATAAGGTAAGAGGGAGTTAGGTATCACTGTCAAGCTCTGGGTACGTGAGATGAGGGGTCCCTCAACGACCAGCTTCTAAGATGGCCACACCTTTGCCAGAGAGCTGAAGAGTCTGAGCACCCCCTCACACACCCCGCACGGAGCAGCAAAAGGGAGCTAGGATGGGCCCTCTGCATACCGCCTAAAACAGGTGGCAGAGGGTCCAGCTCCTTACCATTCACTTGTGAACAGGAGAGCCCCTTCCTCATCTAGCTCCTCCCTTACCCCTTCCCTCAGACCTTTTAGATCTTGGCAGCCTTGGGTACCAAAAGGTAGGAAGTTGACAACAGCATACTAGGGTCAGACCTGTCCTTCCTATCATCCCTAGCCCAGGTCCCATGTGACCCTGAACTTCTAGGCCCTAATAGTTGTTCCTTGCTGCCACCTTTACTCACTCCTAAAACAGTAACTCAGACCCAGAAAGCTTCCTTTCCAGGGAGGCTGGAGACTAGAAGGCTAACTCAGTTTACTCACCTATGGCTTCTACCTACTTGGCATTGGGTCTCCCTCCTCTCTCTTTTTCATCCCCCTCCTCTCTACTACTTCTTACTCCCACCCCAACCACTCACCAGTTTGCTGGTCTTTGAAGCTGAGTCAGTTGCCTCTGTAGAAAGCAAAAGAACATTATGGTAGATAGGAAAGTTGTAACAAGAGAAGATGATGATGATAAAAAAAATATCAGGATCCACTGTGGCCATTATGGACTCCTGGATGTGGAGTGACAACTTAAGTGGGTGGTTGTTACCTCTTTTGAGGGCCTTTGAGGCAGAAGAATCAGGTGTCTCTGGGGAAGTTGTATCTGCTCCATCTTCAAAAACCTGGATCTGGGGCCACAAAATAAATTCAATAAAGCCATATTAAGAATGTTACGCTGTAATAAGGGGCCCTCCCCAGTCCCCAAGCAAGCCTGGGGTACAGAGCAGAAGATAAGGGTATATCTTCAATCTTATCTTCCCCACTACCTCCCACTCTCTCAACCAGAGACTTATGTTCATGCCCAGGAATAGGGAGCATCAACACATTAGCTGCACATGCAATAGAGCATGTGAACATGTGTGTTCACACACAGAAGAAGAGTTTGAGTACCTGGGATTGGCGCACAAAGATGCCATGCCCTTCATCACAAGTGAAGTACTTCCTGCCTTGGACAGTTCCATCATTCTTGCCCTTTGCTTCATCCAGAATCACGCCTACCCATTTGCCAGTGGCAAAGAGTGTGGCTCCAACATAGGCCACAGTGCCTCGGTGCCCTTTTCCAATCACCTCCACACGGGAGCCCACTCGCAGAGGCCGGGCACTGGCCTCTGCACTCATTCTGTTGCCGCTGGATGTCTGAAAGAAACATGCAAACATATACAGTTAAAGCCCTCAAAGGTGTCTTCCTAATGCATAAGAAGGGCCTTAGTCAGGACCCTGAAATGAAAAAGGATCAGGAATCACTTCCCTGTACCCCACTTACAGGATGAAGTAGACCCCCAAATTCCCTTCTGAAAAAAAGTCTTCTGCCCTAACCAGTTTGGCTCAGTGGCTAGAGCGTCAGCCTGTGGACTTAAAGGTCCCCGGTTTGATTCTGGTCAAGGGCATGTACCTTGGTTGCGGGCACACCCCCAGTAGGGGGTGTGCAAGAGGCAGCTGATCAATGTTTCTCTCTCATCGATGTTTCTGACTCTCTATCCCTCTCCCTTCCTCTCTGTAAAAAATTAATAAAATAAAATTTTAAAAAAAAGGTCTTCTAAGACTTCTCTAAACTCTTCTGAAATCTGCCAGAATTTTTAAGAGTTTATATTTAAATTTTATAACAAATCAGAATTTATTGACAGATCTGTGAATGTCACCACATGGCTGCTTTCTCAGGAGCACTGCTCCCCACACTTAAGAAGGGAATAAAGCTCAAGCAAATAACTCCATTTAGAACAGGCTCCCCACAACCCAAAGCTCTGACTCGGGAGCCTGAGCTGGAAAGATGGGTGATTCAGTAGGCAACACCACTAACACCAATCCCCATCCCCACTGTTGCCTGTCTTCCCTCTGTTTAAACAGCTCTCGTAGGCCTCTCTCTTCCAGTCCTCAAGTCATCACCATCCTTCCTGACCTGACTCTCCTGACCCCCATCCACACACCTACCATGACACTCCTGGATGCCTCACTGCAGCCCACTGAACCATTTAACTCCCTTCTTCCTGACCTGAGCACTGTTCCACCAACTCTCTCCCCCCATGTTACATTGCTACAAATAGTAAAACAAAGGTCAGGGAAATCAGGTTCCTCAGATCTGTCCTGCACCCTGCCCCCGAGACTGGCCAGCAGTCCAAAAGGATGATTAGCACGCCGAGGATGGACAAGGCAAAGGAATAGACTAAACACTGTCCTTGGGAAGCTCTCGTCTTCTGACACTCCAGTGATGACAGGACACACTGAAAGTAGGTTCCAAATAGGCCCATGGTTGAGAAGAAAATCACACCATGAGCCATTTTCAGCAATAGCAGCTCCATGAACCAGGACCTTGCAGCACACAAATGAAGAAGGTGTGAAGAAGTGACACCATGGTCCTAAAGACACCACTGGGCTCCCTCCCGATACCTTCACTTGGCTTCAGAAGGGAGCCTGCAAGAGCATGTCACTCCCTAACTCCCTTTCCCAAAGAACATATCCAGGAAGGTGAGGAAGGTTAGGAGCTCTCAGGGGCTCCAAGACCCCAAATCATACCTGGGAAGTCTATAGGGTGCCTCTCACAGACCTATATCAATAAAAGGAACTGACACTGACACCAAAGCTGGCCCCAAACTTAGAGATGCTCCCCAACCTCCCAACCCTAATAAGCCCCTCAGATCCAGGTGGACACAACAGTGGGTATTGATTCAATCACAGCCAGAAGAGAGAGAAAGAAAGTGACAAACAACAAAGCATCTCTAAAGAAAGGCTTTAGTATAAAGCCATTCCAGTCCACCGACCCCATTCAGAGTCACAAAGATTGTCTATCCCCCCATCAGCAATCTCCGTCCTGAGGTCCAAATAAAGTCAAAGGTTGGGCCTCGCCTGTCCACAACTCTGGGAGGGGAAGCCGGTCCAGCCTAACCATCAGGGCTGTGAGTGGCCCCGTCCCAGCTCCAGCCTGTCTCCCCAGCCCCCACAGCCATGTCCACAGGCACCAGGCCTTTCCCAGCAGCCTTCCCAGGGCCATCGCAGATCAGAGCCACTTACCCGGCTGTACACGTGCCTCTTGCTCTGGGCCATGTTGCTCCCCCCAGCCTGGCCTCTACCCCCTCCCCGGCTGACCAAAGACAGAGAGAAAAGGCAGAAACCCAGGCGAAGGGTCAGGGCCCCAGGCCCTCGTGGACAGACACAGAAGCCATCAGATGTGGCCCACCCCAGTCCATGAACCTGCTGGGATACGGGTGGGGACAGAGGCGGGGACTGAGGAGCAAGTCCCCTCTGCTGCCCGAAGATTCCTGAACCCAGAGATGGGAATCCTGCTTGCCAGCTGATGAGTCTCACTCTGCGCTAGTGCTGCTCTAGACTTGTCAGAGATCCTGCTAGCATCTGGGTCCTAGTGCCCCCATGCTTCACCTGGGCCAGACAAGAAGGGCAGAGACTATGGGGCAAAGGCCTAGCCACAGACCCTTAGCACTCATCTCCAAGAGTGTAGCCCTGACATCCCTCCTACACCCCCACAGCAAACTTTCCCCCCAGGATGTGAGGCCTCGGCAGGCCTGAAAGCATCAACTGCCAAGGCCTCCACACAGCCAAAATCAGGGTTATTCACCCCCTTCCTGGTGCTCTTCTCCCTCCCCTCTCTAAATTCTGGATTCAGGGTCCAGACTCATGATATTAGAGTTTGGGTTTCAATCTCACACTGAGCAGAGAAGCCAGGCCCCGCCAATACCCAGCGAAGGAAGGGTAATAGCAGAGGCAACTTCACGTACACAGCAAAGCAAGTCAATACTCCAGTTATCACCTCACTGGCAGACTGCCAGTCACTCTTCTCCCTTCCGGTTGTTCTAAGGGTCAGGCTCTGAACCTCAAGATTATCAGGTTCAACTGGATTCATAGGGTAGTGGTCAAAAGCACAAGGCCAAATTTACCCCGACCACCTGTCCCTTGTACTCTTGGCCTTGCCTCCTTAATGTACTCTTAGGCATCTCCTTAACAAAAATGATCAGATGGTTCATTTTCTATAATTCAGTAGTTCACAAAATGTTTTTAGCCATGCATTACTTTTATAATGAAAAAAATGCTTAATAAGATGGTGAATTCTGGTAAACCATCTCGAGGACTATGTAATGATACTGTTTCATTCATTTTATCCATACAACATGAATAAGAACCAACAGACCAGGGTCGCGGCCACTAAGTAGCCAACAAGGTTGCCCTGGGGTCTGACCTATGGCTCCACTGGGTATGGTGTAGATCTGCTAAGCCTAGAGATACTTGCCTTGTCTGAACTGGGTTTCCCTGGGTATTCCTCCTCTCCACCCCCTGAGGCAGCCAGAGAGCTTAATAGTAAATGATAGCCAACAGCCAGATCTGAAGCCCCAAAACACCTCTCCACCCCTTTAGTCCTGGACAGATACCCCAGGAAACCACTTGTCTCCTCACTTACAAAATCTCCACATTGCCTCCTTTCTTCCCTAAATACTATTACACAGGCCATGCAGCATGGACTTCACATGTTCAGAACACTTTACAATCTACGGTGCATTCTGGTTTCAGACTCAGGCTGCTTACATTTAATTCCTGGCTTCACCACCTGGTAGCTACATAAATTTGGTCCAGCCACTTGTGTGCCTCAATTCCCGCATCCATCCATTGGGAAAAATCAAAGAACATATCTCAAAGAGCTGTTGTGAGGACTAGCCGAGATAATCCATGTAAATATTTAAGACATTGCCTGGCCCTAACTGGTTTGGCTCAGTGTTTGGAGCATCTGCCCACGAACTGAAGGGTTCCAGGTTCAATTCTAGTCAAGAGCACGTACCTCAGTTGTAGGCTTAGTCCCCAGGAGTGAGCAGGAGGCAACCAATCGATACATCTCTCTCTTTTATATTGATGTTTCTCTCTCTCCGTCTCTCCCCCTCCCTTCCACTCTCTCTAAAAATCAACGGAGAAAATATCCTTGGGTGAGGATTAACACACACACAAAAAAAGACATCGACAGGTATTTAGTAAGTATTCAAAAAAAGTCAGCCAATAACAATAACAAACATGATGATAACAACATTATCATATTTGGACATCACAGGAACACCATGGAAAGGCAGGTCAGGGAGAATGCTGACCAGGAAACTGAGGCTCAGAGAACTGAACCACTTTCCTGAAGGTGAGGAATGGAACCAAAACTGCAGCTGAAGCCTAAACTGAAACCCGCCCCACATCCTGTTATCACCTATCTCTAGGCTTCCAAGGCCATGCTCTTTCTCCAGACACACTGCCTTCAAAATTCAAAAGAGCTGAGATCTAAGAACAATCTCACAACTCACTAGCCACACAGGTATATATGGCCACCTAACTCATTGGAGGCTGTTTCTGCTTCTATTACACGGGAATAATTATACGTTATGAGGCTCAAATAGGACAAAACACATAAAAGTGCTTTGTAAAAAGTGCAGAAGCCATAGAAGTACAAAAAAATCACCTGATATGGCAACAATTGATATTTAAACCTTAAAATAAAATAACTACACAGTCAATATTATAAGGATTATAGACAGGAAAAAGAGGAGCTAGAAACAAAAGGGGTGCCTGGCTATGCCTCAGATTTTAAGCTGTTTTTTGGATATGTTGAAAAGAAAGATCTACAAACATTTTATGTTGTGAACACAGTATGAGTAGATACAGAAACAAGTTTGTTTCACTACGGAATATCCAAGAAGACTAGTTGAACTGAAGTGAAGAAATCAAGATGAGTTCCGTCTATTAAACTACAAGCCTTTTAAAATTATGATCCCATCCCCCTTAGCTCATGGAGTCAAATATGTATTGGCTAAATAAATACATTAATATTGAGATATACTAGAAGGTAAGTATGGGTAGTCAGGGAGTTTAACATTATGTAGAGATAGATGGGCTTGATCCAATAACAATAGGAAGCCAGTCTCTTCCTGAACAGGAGACTAGCATAATGAAAACTACTTTAGAAAGATCAAACTGGTGGCTCTGTGGGATGGAGTGGAGACAGGAGCAACTTGGTAAAGATAGGGATAACAGCAAGGGGCTTCTGCAATAATGAGCAAAGGGTGAGGAGGATCTGAACCAGGTTCATGAGAGATAGAGACTAGAGGAAAGGGGCCCATTTTGAGACAGTAGCAAAAAGCTCTGGGAAGACTAAAAGATTACACATGGAATAAGAGGCAACAGGTCTGCTTGGCTCTGGAGACAGAAAGACCTGGCTACAGCTTTGGTTCTACTTCCTCACCTGTATGACTCTGGTCAAGATATTTAACTCAGAGGCCGTTACCTCACCTGTAAAAAGGGGGAAGTAATGCCTACCTCATAGAGATGTTGTGAGGATTCACTAAGATTGAAATAAAGCATCTAGCACAGTACCTGGCACAGAATATGTGCTCAAGGAACTGTTGACATCGCCTTCATTATGACTGAGAGGGTACATCAATGATGACATGCACACAACACAGTAGGGATAAATAAATGCAACATAAATAAACGAATGCATAAATAAGTGAATGAATTAATAAACAGGAGTTTTCAAGCATGGTAATGGAAGAATGATGATTGAAAACATTAACAGAATTGGGTGGGGGGATGGGAAGGAAGTCTGAAAGCATTAGGAGAAAGTATGTCTTTTTTTTTTAATATATTTTATTGGTTTTTTACAGAGAGGAAGGGAGAGGGATAGAAAGTCAGAAACATCGATGAGAGAGAGACATCGATCAGCCGCCTCCTGCATGCCCCACACTGGAGATGTGCCCGCAAGCAAGGTACATACCCCCGACCGGAATCGAACCTGGGACCTTTCAGTCCGCAGGCTCTATCCACTGAGCCAAACCGGTCTCGGCAGAAAGTATGTCTTGTTCTAAGGGCCTCCTCTGGGGCAAATTTATTTGTGTACACTAACACATGTATTCCACTATCTCCTTCAAAATGCACCTGTCATGCAGGCAAAACAGAGTCCATTATCTCCCATCTACAGGTGATGGACTGAGTCGCATGGCCAGAAAATGGCAGGGGGCACATTTGACAGGTACATAGTCTTCCACAGCACACTGGGCCGCACCCCATGTCACATAGGACAGTTCCCAGTTACATGTTCTCTCAGCCAAGGAGAAGACAGATATTCACTAGATGTCTAGTCTATTTTCCTCCCCAATGATATTAAATACTACTAAAATGTCTAGGAAAATAGGAAGAGAGGAAAGGAAATACATGTCTGATAAATTGGTTACTAATGATCCTGGAGAACATTTCAGAATACGGCAGGATAACAGGTAGATTGCTGGGAATTAAGGAGGAAAAGCCTCTTTGGCACCCAGCCTACACCACTTCTATCCTGCTTTTACTGACACCCCAGCATCCTTTAAGCCCTTGACCTCCTCTTGTCTTGCCTCACGTAACCTTGATCCTGGCCTAACCCAACTGTTTGATTTCCCTGATCTCACTCATAAAGGAAATCCAGGTAGTCGGACAGTGGGGTCCATACACTTGAACTGAACTGCATTAGGCACTGGACGCAAACTATTTTGGTAAAAAAAGATAAAATGAAACACAACAGTAATTAGCAAGATTCAGATCTTAAGACTAGGGTTAAATTGCACATCTCTGAAAAGATGGCAGAGAAGGGATATGTGTGGATAGAAGTCCCCCAGGAAAGAAAAGGTTATGCTCACTGAGGGGAGAATGGAAGCTGGGGGCGCTGGAAGCTTGGAAGACTGGATTCCAGATACACACAGGAACCCAGAAAGAAAACACATACTGAGTCCTTTGTTTCTAGGTCCTACTCCTATATCTGCTTTATAGATCTCACACAGAGAGGGCTAGACCCTAAATGGACTTTCTTTACCTCTCCAGTTCTTCATTATCCACAGAATTGTCTGCAGCCCATTCCCAATCGGTAGCTCCAACCCCCTGCCAAAGTATCCCCCTACTCCAGGAATATCCAGTGACTGCCAGGCTAACCTCCAAAGGGCCCAGACCTCCAAGAGCCAGCAAGTAAAGCTACACAATATGTCTCACTTATGCTCAATAAAGGACCTTTTGCAGGAAGGCAACAGGCACCAGAGGGAAGGTCTGAACTCGAACTGCAACCTTCCAGTATTAGCAGGAATCCTACATAGCAACCTGTTTGAAGTTCCTGCTGGTTCCTCCCCATGAATCAACCAGCAAGTCCCTGGCACTAGGACCCAGCAGACAGTGAACCCTGAGCCTGCGCTCTAAAAAGAGAGATGCACCATTTCACAACTTCAGCAAAAGCCAAAGCAGCCAACAAAGCCACAGTCACCTGGGCTGCGCTGGGCTCTGCCTTTTGGGCAGCTCCCTGGCCACTCCCCAGAAACAGAGCATTCTGTCCTTTCTCTTTTTAAATCCACCTCATCACCTGATCATAATGGAAATCAATCTCAAGTCACAGCGCAAAGGCGTATCCATGGCAACCTCAAGAGGAAGGACAGAGAAATGATGCTCCAGTGGCTGCAGCAGAAAAGGTAAGTCCATTTCTCTTCTATCCATACCACCCACCATCTTCCCCTTTCATTCAAGTCACGCATGCATCTTACCTGCAAATTCCAATGGGGAAAACACAAAAGGTGGGTGTTAATAATCTACGGTATTATGTAAGGTTATAGGTTTTTCTAGTCCCATAACGGCAGAAAAAATTCTTTTTCTGGCTGGCAAAGGCAAGATCTCTTTTCTTATTCAGTTTCAGGTGACACAGTCTCAGTCTACCTTATACTGTTAGTCTCTTGTCTGTCTGGTCAGGCTGCTGAGATTAACATTCAAGGATTTCAGAGTTCCCTACATATTTGTAAAAAACCAGCAACGACACTAACCTCGCCATCCTGCCCACCCATCATGATCATGCTCACAGACTGGTATGGTAAGCCTCCCTCCTTAGCAGCCCTAAACTCCAGCCCCTTGAGTACTACTGAGCCTAAGTAATCATCCATGCTTCAATTTCCTCTTCGGTAAAATAGAGATAATAACAATACTTTTCTAAAAGAGCTGTTGTAAAAATCACATTAAGAATGCCTGAACAGCCCTAATCAGTTTGGCTCAGTGGATAGAGCATTGGCCCAGGAACTGAAGGGTCCCGGGTTCTATTCCAGTCAAGGGCACATACCTGGGTTGTGGACTCGATACCCAGTAAGAGGTGTACAGGAGGAAGCTGATCAATGATTGATTCTCTCTCATCACTGATGTTTCTAACTCACCCTCTCCCTTCCTCTCGAAAAAAAAAAAAATATATATATATATATTTTAATATTTTAATGCATGAACAGCACTTAGAAGAGTGCCTGGTATAAATGCCAGCCATTATGATTATGAGGAAGAGGATGGAGAGGCTACAGTATAGTTTGGGGTACTCAACACTCTTGGAGGGTATTGCAAGTCTGCTGTCTCTCTCTTTCCTCTGGACATCTGTTTCAAGTTTCCCTTTCTACTTTCAAGTCCCCATTCCTGTCTGAGCCAACACCAGCACCCTCCCCGCTCAGCACATAACCACTTTGAGAAAGAAACTGAGCCTACTATATAATAATTCCTTTGCAAATTTAGATATATCTTCAATAGTCATTATCTCTTTCTTCCCACCTTCTTCCCTTTCTTCAGTCATTCCTCTTCAAAGGAAATGATGACCCCTTCTTTTCAGGGCCGACCCCTACATCCTTCTCTGGGGACCTGATTTTACAATCACTTCTCTTGTGCCTTCAACTGCACCCTCTCTCCTGGCTTTTTTTTTAATATGTATTTTTATTGATTTCAAAGAAGAAGGGAGGAGAGATAGAAACATCAATAATGAAAAGAGAATCACTTATTGGCTGCCTCCTGCATGCCTGCTACTAGGGATCGAGCCAGCAACCGGGTCATGCCTGTGACCGGAATCAAACCCAGGACCCTTCAGTCTGCAGCCCGATGCTATCCACTGAGCCAAACTGGTCAGGGCTCTACTGGTTCTCATATATCATCAAATAACCTGTGCTCAAGACTTTTCTATTCTAGAAAAGAATACCTCCTCTGTGAGCTGCCACCATTTTTTCTTCCTTCCCTGCAAAACTATTCAGTGAGTACACCTTCCCTGCCCTCACTTCCCATCACTCCTCAATTCACCGACTCCCTTCCCCACCCCGCCACTGAAGCTGCTCACACTAAAAAGAGAGCCCTGGTGACAGCTTCCTTCCTAACTGTCCAATCTCCGCGTGCCTTTTCCCAATCCATCCTACTGATCTCCCTGGAGCAACTGAGGCAGCTGATCCCATTCCTGGAAGTTTCCCTCCCCTGGCTTCCTGGACATTCTCTCTCACTGTGTGTACCAATCTCTCTCACCTCCTCCATCATCTTCAGCGTGGCTGAGCTCATTTACTCCCACAGCATTGACTACCACTTTCACCTACCTAGGCACCGACTCTGAATCTCAGATCCACATTTCCACCTGTCTGCTAAGTGCCACAGACCCAAGTTCAACATGACCCAAACACACTATCTTCCTCCTTCCTCCTCTGTATCCCCTCTTTACTTCTGGCACCACGTACTATCTAAAACAGAAAATGGAGTCATCCTCAGCAACTCCCTCTCTTGTTCTCAACAACCAATTAGTCATCATGTCAGATTAATTCTGTCTCTACGGTCTCTCAGACCCTCCCCTCCTTTCCATCCCCACTGAGCTATCCTTATTCAGCCTTAGACCATGCCCAGATTATTACAAGAGTCTCCTGATTACCCTGATCCAGACTCTCCCCTTTCAGTCTCCTTCCAGTTAGCCCCAAACGCAATCTCATCACCTCCCGGCCTAAAACCCTCCAGAGGTTTCCTTGCCCACAAAACTGGATCATCTTAGTACAGCACTACAAGCCATGAAAAACTTGGCTTCGTTAAGAGTATAGATTCAGCCATCACCTCTCCTTTGATCCAAGTTCTCTTAAATTCCAACCACTTGGATTTACTCACCTTCCTCCTTCTGCCTCTGCAAATGTCACAAGGGCCATTCTCCCTCATCATTAAGGCCCCGCTCTATGATTGCCTCTTTCATGAGGATTCCCCCAACACATCCATGCAGAGCTAGTTATTCCCTCCTTTGCCTTCATACAGCATTTTGGACATCTCTCTTATGATATCGTATTTTATTTAAAATATTGTTTCCCTTATCCCATTATGAATTCCTCCAGGGCAGGGAGTTTTTATTCACCTCATCATCCCAAGCATAGACCACGAAAGACACTCAGTATTGAATAGAAGCCTGCACCAGCACCAGGCTCTGGGGAGATAAGCTGGCTCTGAGCTTCCACGTGGAGTAGCTCCGCCACTGAGGACTGCACCATGGTGGGAATTACCAGTCACACATTCAGTGTGCTGGAGTCATCATGCACACACTCCACAGAGATAGCGCTTTCCTCTCCGGATAGGAGCCCAAGAAACTAAAAATGCAGAGACAGCCCCAGGCCCTATGGTCTTCAGTAGTGACACGAAGTTTCAATCTCTAGGCTTCCAGGGTGAGAGGACTATAGCCAGACCACTAGACTCTTGAGAACATGCAGATCTTCTGGGAAAACAGCTTTAGTGGGTGTGACCAGGGTCCAGTCTCTGCTTCCGTGAACATCCCCCGCCCCAACCCCCAAGGGATATATAGGAACTTGGGAAGGTCAGACTGGACACCAAATTTACCCATCAGCCAAGTGCAACTGGTACTAGCCTGAACTTCAAAAGAAAAATGATATAAAGCCAAATTCAGAGTCTCCAGGGTGGCACGCCCTAAACACATTTGAATCAGTGAATTGCTTGGCACTTACTTTCTCTGGGGACGCTGAGGACCCAGCTCTCATTTCCCTTGGTATGGGACAGATAATTCACAGCCCCTGTAATCCTCTACTACAATCCCGCCCAAACCGTAATTCCAGGAAGCCACTAGCAATGAGGGCAGAGTAAAACCTATAGTGGCAGTTGCCAGTGATACTATGATTCTCCCAACTATTTTGAGTCCTCCCTAACAACTTCTTCTCCTTTGTAACCTCATGGCGGTCAGGCACAATTTATCAATTTTTCCTTAGAATTGCCTCCAGCATCCTTTCTCTATCCCCCATTGCCACTGTCATCACTTTGGTCTGCCATTTAATAGCTTCGAGAATTAAGGCAAATCGTTTTCCCTCTCTGGTGTCTTAGCTATAACGCAGGGTAACAGTTACCTCACAGGATTATTAAGTCAAATGGGATCATGCTGTGAAAGGTTCTGTAACCTGTAAAATGTTATACATAAATATAAGGCATTACTATCAGTAATCTTATCCTCTATTACTGATATGTGAAGTATATCTGGCTCCCTGCCTCTCTGCTTTTCCATTTCCAACCACATTACACACCACAGTAAAACTATACATTCTAAAATGCTGCTTTCACTAACATACCGTTTCTTACTTGAGCCAACGATCCTGGATCTGACTTATGCACTGTCATCTCCGAATTACTGTCAGCTGCTAAGGATGTTTTCCCCTGGTCTTGCAAGCCCCACCCATCCTTCAAAGTCCAGCTAAAGCCCCACTACACTCATTTAAAAGAAAGGACTACATTTAAAAGAAAGGAACTGAGCCTAGCCCGTTTGGCCCATTGGATAGAGCACTGACCTGTGGACTGAAGGGTCCTGGGTTTGATTTTGGTCAAGGACACATGCCCAGGTTGCAGGCTCGATCCCTAGCAGGGGGCATGCAGGTGGCAGCTGAGTAATTTTCTCTCATCATTGATGTTTCTATCTTTCCCTCTCCCTTCCTCTCTGAAATCAATAAAAAATATATATTTAAAAAATAAATAAATGGAACTGAAACAGTGTCATGGAGCATTAAGGGCAATTTCATTTGGAGAAATCTTGGTAGGAACATCTATCACCTAATACTTAAGAGTCAACTTTTTAAGAGAGATTACACTTTTTCTCCTATTTGATTCTAAGAGACAACCTAGGAACACAGTTATGAAGATTTATTTCAGCAACAAAGCTTCCTTATTGAACTATCCCAAGATAAAAGAGGATGCTGTAAATTTTCCATTATTAATTGCCATTGGGCAAGGCTATTTTAGATGGAAGTCACAAGAGTAACTGAGCCAGAATCATAGCATTTTAGATCTGAAAGGAACCTTAGCAATCTAGTCCAGTCTCCTATTTAATAGGCTTGGACAAATGAAATGACTCATTCAAGGCAACAATTTGTTCTGGAAAGCAGGAAGAACATCTTCTCTGCTTTCAATCCATTAATCTATACCCTTGCTACTCAAAGTGTGGTCTTATGCACCAGCAGCATCAGCATCGCTTGGGAACTTGTTAAAAATAAACATACAGCTGAAACCGATTTGGCTCAGTGGATAGAGTATTGGCCTGCGGACTGAAAGGTCCCAGGTTAGATTCCAGTCAAGGGTTGCAGGCACATCCTCAGTGGGGGTTGTGCAGGAGGCAGCTGATTGATGTTTCCCTCTCATCGATGTTTCTGACTCTCTCTCTCTCCCTCCCTTCTCTGTAAAAAAAATCAATAAAATACATTTAAAAATAAAATAAAATAAACATACAACCAACCAGAATCTGTATTTTAGCAAGACACCCCGCCCCAGTGGTATTCACCATTAAAATTTGAAAACACTGACCTACACTGCCCCTTCCAAACTTTGAGTTTCTAATGCTGAAACTGAATTTCCCAAACTGTTTCAGATGTTAAACAGGGCAGCACCCAAGAAAAACAGTATTTCCCATTCAAATCTGGGAAACTCTCCCTATTATACTTCCAGTTGGAGAGTCCTGGTAATACCATTAGCATATTAATGACTCTGAAATATTTTGTAAATACTTTAACCATGAAGTTTCTTAACATACTTGAGTACGAAGTGCCTTTTAAAATGTATGAACATTCCCATGGCTTGGGCTTTGGCAGTACACCAGATCAAGAATGTCAACTCTATCTCAGAGCTCCTTGATTCTCAGTACTTTAAGCACACCAGATTAGTAAGTGGTCAATATGGGCTTGCTGCTCTCTTCACTGCAATAAATGAGGATAAGCTTTTAAATCACTTTCTCTCGAAATACAGCGGAGCTCCTCATCTGTGCTATTCCGCTGTGGTTCTGCCCAAGGTGAAGAGGGAGGCACAAGATGACTTCTAAGGCGGACCCCAGCAGCGGGGAGCAGACACACCAAACCCGTATCCAGGCCCCAGGCTCGAGTCCTCTATGTTTTCTGTTTGACACAAACTTCTCTGCCATGTGCCCACAGGAAACCTGTGGCTCAGAAGGGGTTCAGGGGTGCCTGGGACGCGCCCAAGGAAGGAAGGAGCGGGGACCCTTACAATTCCGGAGGAGTTCGGAGGCACGATCGCTCCGACCCCCAAAGAACCGCGCAGACGGAGCGCTCTGCAGGAGGGGCCAGCCCAGACGCAGGCGGACCCCCACCCCCGCCACGGCCCTCGCCTGTGCCCCCCGCCCCGCACCCCGGGCTCCAGGCCGCTCCCAGGCCAGCGCCGACCCCGCGGCCCGCCCCCGGCAACCTCGCGGACACGCCCGGGTCGGCGGAGGAGGCGGTGGGCAGGGTCGCCGCCTGCGTACCTGTCCGGTCAGGGGCTCCGCGCCCGGCTCCGGCCCCACCGGCGAGCGACGCCCAAGACCGAGCCGGTCCCGCCCCGCCCCGCCCCGCCCCGCCCGTGTGGGCTGCCCGACGCGCCGTCCGACCCCTCTAGGCCCACCCCACACCCTTTCCCCCTGAGGCCCAGAGTCGCTCGGGGTCCAGGGGACACGCTGCTTTCCCCCGCAAACAGGTTGAGGCTTAAAGCTGTGCGCCTAGCGCGGCCGAGGAAACATCGGTCAGGCACAGAGCTGGACGCCTGGAGGGAGGTGGCGCGTGCGCAGTGTGCCCGGGAAGCCGCTTAGGACCTCGGGAGGCCGGCGCGTCGGGCAGCCCTCACGGGCGGGGCGGGGCGGGGCGGGGCGGGGCGGGGCGGGGCGGGGCCGGCTCGGAGGGTGGGAGGCAGCGCGGAGGCCGGGGCTGGAGGTACAGTATTTGCCCCTGGCAAATGGTTCCCCCGAGAATGGCTAAGTTTTTGAGTGCTAGACTGCTAATTAAAACGATAGTAATAAACTGTATCTCGTCAGTTAGCTTCAGGAAAAACTTAATTTTTGTTGCTACTCAGTGTCATCCACCATATGGGAATACAGGCATTCTCACGCCTTTATGATGCGAATATAAAATAAAGCAAATTTACATAATGGCATTCTAGCATTTCTTTATTTAAAAAGAGAAAACATTTAAAAGTGCAAACCCTGCCCAGCCAGCGTGGCTCAGTGGTTGAGCATCGACCTATGAACTATGAGGTCACCTTTGGATTCCCAAGTCAGGGCACATGCCCTGGTTGCAGGCTCCATCCCCAGTGGGGAGCATGCAGGTGCAGGAGGCAGAGGATTGACGTTTCTATCTCTCTCTCTTCCTTCCTCTCTCTAAAGTTAATAAAAATATGTGTGTGTGTGTGTTTTTTTAAAGTACCTCTCAGAGGGCAGGTAAGGATAAAAGCCTATCTCATCCTTGGTTCTTGGTATAGTGGGAGAAAAAATCTTTTTGGAAAATCAAAATAATATACTACTTGTACACATACAAATTTGGGATCAAAATGTATACCACATAAATACACCCGAAATCCAAAGACACTGTGGTCACAAATCGGTAGAGTATCCCAGAGACCTGGCCAAACTCAATGTAAACCCCCTCTAGGGAATGCGCTTTAACCCCAGGCCTTAAATAACTCCTATAGCTATAGTTCCAGGAACCATGAGTGTACAAAATAACTAAGCACACTAAGAGAAAGAAGCTACCATAATTATTCAAAACTGCAAAGATTACAGATACTGGGATTTTCAACTACCATATGTAAAATGAATATGTTTAATATTTTTAAAAACAAATTTTGCCAAATCCGATTTGGCTCAGTAGATAGAGCATTGGCCTGCTCACTGAAAGGTCCCGGGTTCTATTCCAGTCAAGGGCATGTACCTTGGTTGCGGGCACATCTCCAGTCAGGGGTGTGCAGGAGGCAGCTGATCGATGTTTCTCTCTATCCCTTTCCCTTCCTCTCTGTAAAGAACCAATAAAATATATTTTAAAAAAAAACAAATTTTAATATAACAAAGGAACAAGCAATTATAAAAACTGACTAGGTAGATTGGCAGAATAAGCAATTATAAAATATATCAATAAAAATATAGGAATTAAAATATAGTTATTAGATGGCACAAACAAAAGATTAGTAAAAGCAATTAACTTAAAATAAATAGCTTTTCAAAATGAGAGGCAACAAGCATTATTTGAGATATATTTTTTAAAAAGCTATTGGGAAATACTGATTCAGCAGAAGCCCAATAGTTTTCCAATTAAGAGACAAAGGCAAGGAGTATTAATAAGAAAGGGAAGGAGAACAATAGGTCAATAGGAGGAAGGTATTTCTATTGGTTGACATATGCTCACATAGTGATACTAATTCTAAACAATGTTTTTAATTTTCAGTCTGGTAGACATCAGTCCAGTGGTCATAATATCTGCTTTCTTTGCACACAGCTCTTTTGGAGGCAATGTTGCTTTAAGCCTAGTCCAAAGGTTATTTTGCAAAGCTTAGAGCATAAAATGTACAAGGCAGTTTCTCTGGGATTGCAGCTCTGACTCCATTTTAAAGTGGCTCTTTGGGCAGCTCATCAGTCTCATAAACTAGCTCTGTTTCCATTAATTTTTTGCACAGCTGAAGAAAATTAATAAATTGGAAAATAGATCTTAAGCAATGAAAGACAAAAAAGAACAAAAATGCAGCATTAACAAGAAGAAGGAAAATGTGGAAGAGACATGGAAAATAAAATGAGAAGGTCCAACCTTTATCTAATTGCAAATCCACAAATAAAAAAAATAATAAGAGAGACTGAATTTAAAGAAAAATACAAAATTCATATGTAGCCTCAGATTTAGAAAATCCAAGGGATTCCTACCTGAATAAACAAAGAAGTGAACATCTGGATTAATAATAGTGAAGCTGTAGAAAAATAATAACAAAGATAAAATCTTAAAAGGAGCAAGAGAGAAAAGGCAGATTCCCTGCAAAGTAACTGTTATATTAGTATCTGACTTCTCAATAGCAACAGTAAAAGCCAGAGGACAAAGAAATATTCAGCAACATGAGAAAATAACTGTCAACCTATAATTTTTTAGACAGCAAAAATAATCCCTCAAGCCGAGACTGGTTTGACTCAGTGGATAGAGTGTCGGCCTGTGGACTGAAAGGTTCCAGGTTCGATTTCGGTCGGGGGCATGTACCTTGGTTGCGGGCACATCTCCAGTGTGGGGCGTGCAGGAGGCAGCTGATCGATGTCTCTCTCTCATCGATGTTTCTGACTTTCTATCCCTTTCCCTTTCTCTCTGTAAAAATCAATGAAATATATTAAAAAAAAATAATCCCTCAAAAATGAAGGTAAAATCATAAATAAATCTGAGGAAGTTTACTATCATTAAGTCCTGTATTCATTTTTTATTGCTGCATAACAAATTATTATAAACTCAGTGGTTTAAAAGAACACATGTAGCCCTCCCAGTACGGAGTAGTTGAGCATCCATCTATGAATCAGGAGGTCACAGTTGCATTTCCACATTCCCAGTCAAGGAATATGCCTGGGTTTCAGGCTCAATCCCCAGTGTGGGGCATGCAGGAGGCAGCCGACCAATGATTCTCTCATCATTGATGTTTCTATTTCTCTCTTCCTCTTCCTTCATCTCTGAAGTTATGTGTGTGTGTGTGTGTGTGTGTGTGTGTGTGTGTGTGTGTAGGTATATATACATATATATGTATATTCTCTCTAATAAAAGAGTAATATGCAAATTGGCTGTATCTCCATACACCCACCAGCCATGCCCACCAGCCAATCAGAGTGAGTATGCAAATTAACCCAACCAAGATGGCTACGGCCACAGATGGGAGGCTTGGGTTGCCCCTGGGGATGGAGAAAGCCAAGATTTCTACAAACCCTGGCCATCCAGGCCTCCGCTTAAGGCAACAAAGTTTCAGTGGCTGCTGCCAAAGAGCTCAAGCAGAAGACTTGGCTCCACCCCAGGCTACAAAGTTTCAATTGTAGAAGATAACAAATCCCAAATACCAGGGCCTCCGCTTGGGTTGCCAGGGGCATGGCCAGCCTACAAACCATCACAGGCCCCTCGCCCAGGCCACCCCACATCCCAAGGGAACACCCACCCTGATCCAGGACACCCTTCAGGGCAAACCAGCTGGCCCCCTCCCATGCATCAGGCCTCTATCCTAACTAATAAAAGAGTAATATGCAGATTGACCATAACTCCAATACACAAGATAACTGCCCCCATGTGGTCAAAAGGTCCTGCCCCCATGTGAATACAAGATGGCCACCACAAGATGGCCAGCAGGGGAGGGCAGTTGGAAGGGACGAGGCCTGAAGGGAAGGGCAGTTGGGTTGGGGGGGAACTCAGGCCCACAGGAGAGGGGAGTTAGGGGAGCTGCTGGCATCAATCAAACAGGCTGGCAGGGGAGCAATGAGGCATCAATCAGGCTGGCAGGGGAGTAGTTAGGGGATGATCAGGCTGGCAGGCAGAAGTGGTTAGGGGCAATCAGAAAAGCAGGAAAGTGAACAGTTGGGAGCCAGCAATCCTACCTGGATCGGGCCTAAACGGGCAGTCAGACATCCCTTAAGGGGTCCCAGATTGGAGAGGGAGCATGCTGGGCTGAAAAACACAAATTAGGGGGTGATCAGGCCAGCAGGAGGGAGCAGTTAGGGGGTGATCAGGCTGGCAGGAAGCATAGTTAGGGGTGATCAGGTTGGCAGGGGAGGGCAGTTAGGGGGCAGTTAGGCTGGCAGGGGGGCAGTTAGGGATGATCATGTCAGCAGGGGAGCAGTTAGGGAGCACAAATTTCATGCACTGGGCCTCTAGTCCTCTAGTGTATGTGTATATGAATATGTATATATATGTGTGTGTATATATGTATATATGTATATATGTGTGTATATATATATATATATATTAAAAGCCCAGTGCACAGATTCATGCACCAGTGGAGTCCCTCAGCCTAGCCTGTGGGGATTGGGCCAAAACCGGCTCTCCAACATCCCCCAAGGGAGCCCAGATTCTGAGAGGGCGGTTCTCGGGTGACATACCCTGGAATTAGGCTCCCTCCTCTCTGGTTCCAATGTGGCACTGGTGAATCGCAGTTACCAAGTCACCGCAGCTCAGGAGCTCCTGTGTTGAGTGTCTGCCCCCTGGTGGTCAGTATGCATCATAGGTATTGTACGGTTACATGGTCAGATGGTCACTTAAGCTTTTATATACAGTGGTACCTCGAGATACGAGTTTAATTCGTTCTGTAACCTTGCTCGTATATCAAGTTGCTTGTATCTCAAAGCAAATTTCCCCATTGAAATCAATTGAAATGCCATTAATCCGTTCCAGCCCCCAAAATGCCACCCCAGTTGTTCTTGTTACATGTTTTTGAATAAGAAAAATGTATTTATAACTGACAAATATTGTATAAAAACATAGTAAAAGAGAATGTAAAGGAATAAACTGGTTTTATAAAGTGTATTTACCTACTCATTACACTCTTAATGCTACACTTTATCCCTAAACTGAATGTAACTTAACTAATCTTCACTGAACTTAATTGCTACTGGTCTTTGCATTTTTGGCCAATTTAAAAAAACACGTGTCCAACGAGGTTTGCCTCTTCCTCCCTTTCAGAATGTTTCTGAAATGGGTGAGGCAAGTTTCATTGAACAGCTCCGATGCACGACCATTAGCAACTTTTTCGGGGTGTTTCTTTTCCACGAAGTGTGACAACCTCTCCCACATTCCTAAGATCTCCTTTATCTCACTTGTAGAGATCTCCTCCACCTCTGGCTCCTCCTCGAAACCAATTTCTTGGAGAACCTCCGCATGTTGCTGAGACTGCAACTCTTGTAACTCCTCCGTGGTGAGTTCCAGAGAGTGCTCCTCGACAAGCTCATTCACGTCTCTCTCATCCACCTCCAGGCCCATGGATTTTCTCAAAGACACTATCTCCTCCTCCACTGGAACCTCGCTCGGGTTCGAATCCTTCGAAGGTCCTTTCGGCTATGGCCTCAGGCCACAGCTTCTTCCATGCAGAGGTCAAAGTCCTCGTTGTAACACCCAGCCAGGCCTGATCAATAATTCTGAGGCATATCATGATGTTAAAGTGGTTCTTCCAGAACTCTTGAAGGGTGAGGTTTGTGTTCTCCGTCACCTCAAAGCAGCGCCAGAACAGGTGCTTGATGTACAGCTTTTTAAAATTAGAAATCACCTCCTGATCCATGGGCTGAAGGATAGGAGTGGTGTTGGGAGGCAGGTAGACAACCTTTATAAACTTGAACTCTTCGAGGAGTTCATCTTCGAGGTTCGGTGGGTGAGCAGGAGCATTGTTGAGGACGAGGAGGGCTTGCATGGTTAGGTTGTTTTCCTGTAGATATTTCTTAACAGAAGGGCCGAAAACCAGGTTTACCCACTCCACAAAGAACTGCCTGGTGACCCATGCCTTCGGGTTTGCCCTCCACATAACTTGCAGTTTATCTTTTAAAATCTTATGTGACTTAAAGACTCTGGGGTTTTCCAAATGGTATACCAGCAGAGGCTTGATCTTGCAGTCGCCACTCGCATTGGTGCACAGTGCGAGAGTTAGCCTATCCTTCATGGGTTTGTGGCCTGGCATCGCCTTCTCCTCTGCCATTCTATAAGTCCTATTCGGCATCTTCTTCCAGAAAAGCCCTGTCTCGTCACAGTTGAAGACTTGCTGGGGGATATATCCTTTGGCTTCTATCAGTTTGAAAAAAGTTTTGAGGTAATCCTCAGCTGCCTTCACATCTGAACTTGCTGCCTCACCATGCCTGACGATGGGGTGAATGCCGGACTTTTTCCTGAAGTTATCAAACCATCCTCTACTGGCTTTAAATGAGTCTTTCGATGCTTCGTCCGTGGAAGTGCATGGGGTCTGCTCCAGCAAATCACCGTAAATCGCTCGCGCCTTCTCGCATATGATGCCCTGTGTTAATGTATCTCCTTTAAGCTGCTTCTCCGTCACCCACACCATCAATAGATTCTCTATCTTTTCATGGAGAGAGCTACGGAGCTTAGAAATTATTGTAACGCCCTTAGCTGGCGTTATACTCTTTGACTCCTTCCGTTTAAGCACAGTGCATATCATTGAAGTACTACTCCCGTACTGCCTCGCCAAGTCAGCCACTCGCACACCTTGCTCATATTTTTCTATGATTTCACACTTTAATTCAATAGACATCATCCTCTTCTGAGCACTGACCTTTCCACTCGCTTTCTTCGGACCCATGGTTATAAAAAGAAATGTGATAAAGTATGTAAATGCACAAAAGATGCTTCGACAACGAGGTAAACAAGCACACTGACTGAGGTGTGGGAAACTATGAGATGCTCAAGTTGCAGTAAACTGGTGGGTCGTGTGCAGCCGGCAGATCCGCGAGATTACTCGTATCTCAAATGTTGCTCGTATTCCAAAGCAAAAAATCGCTCGCTCAAAGGCTCATATCTCAAAAATCTCGTATGTTAGGACACTCGTATCTCGAGGTACCACTGTATATACTAGAGGCCTGGTGCCTGAAACTTGTGCATGGAGTGGGGAGTCCTCAGCTCAGCCTGTACCCTCTCCAATCCAGGACCCTTTGGGTGATGTCTGACTGCTGGTTTAGGCCTGATCCCTCTTTCAATCCAGGACTGCTGGCTCCTAACCGCTCGCCTGCCTGCCTGATCACCCCTAACTGCCTCTGCCTGCCAGCCTGATCACCCCCTTACTACTCCCCTGCTGGTCTGATAACCCCCTAACTGTCCTTCCCTGCCAGCCTGATCGCTCCCTAACTGCCTCTGCCTGCCAGCCCAATTACTCCCTAATTGCTCCCCTGTCAGCCTGATTGCTCCCTAATTGCTCTCCTGCTGACATGATCATCCCTAACTGCCCACCCTGCCTGCCTGACTGCCCCCTAACTGCCCTCCCCTGCCAACCTGATCACCCCTAACTATTCCCCCTGCTGGCCTGATCGCCCCCTAACTGCTCCTCCCTGCCATCCTGATTGCCCATAACCACCTCTGCCTCAGCCCCTGCCACTATGGCTTTGTCCAGAAGGACTTCCTGAAGATGTCCAGTCTAATTAGCATATTACCCTTTTATTAGTATAGATACACACACACACACACACACACACACACACACACGTATTGTCCCTCAGTTTCTGGGTCAGAAGTCTGGGCACAGGTTAGCTGGCTCCTCTGGGACTTTAGAGTCTCACCAAGCTGAAATCAAGGTGTCATTAAAGGCTGCAATCTCATCTGGGTTTTAGGTCCACTTTAAAGCTCACTGATTATTGGCAGAATTTAGTTCTTGTAAACTGTAGTACTTGTAAACTGCAGTCTTAATTCCTTGAGACTATGTGGCCACTTCCAAAATGTGACAATTTGCTTCTTTCATTGTAAACAAGAGGATTTCTGACTTCTGAGAAAGTCTGACACTTAAAAGGCTCACCTGATTAGGTCAGGCCCACCCAAAATAATCTCCCCTTTCACACAAAGCCAACTGATTACAAACTTTAATTACTTCAGCAAAATCCCACTTTTCAAGTATATAACATAATCACAGACATGAAATGTCATCATATTCACTAGTTCTGCTCACACTCAAGGGGAGAAGATTACACAGAATGTATACACAGAGGGTATGAATCTTGGGGGCATCTTAGGATTCTGTCTACCACAAATCCTCATTAAAGGAACTTCTAAAGGATGAAAGAACTGAGACACAAGAAAGAAGAATGAACAAAAAAATATTAAACATATAGGTAAAGCTACACAAATTTAAACTATAAATAATAGCAATATATCTGATTTGTGATATTAACAAAATAACAATATAATTAAAGTACAAAAGCATACAAATTCAAAGGAAATAATTAATGTTGAAGAACTCTAGATGTGGGTCTCAGAGGATCAGTCCATCTTGTCTAGGTTTGTTAGTTTGATTGAAGCATTCCAGAGGCTTTGGGCCACCTGAGGATCGTGAGCAGCTTTAGTGGGAGACGTTATCACACAGGATCTGCTAAAATATTTTCCAGAAATACCATCCAGCTCTTTTGCCAAGCTCAGGTAGAGAATTGGGTTTGCACCTTGTATAGGATCCTGTGGAAACACCAAGAGTGGGGATTGAGGAGAAGGATGGGCTGTCTCACCAGGCAGGCTTTAGCAGGCTGGGGCCACTGAAAAGTAGAGCCCTCTTCAAGCCAAACCAGCTCCTCCTCTACCCACCTTAATAAAAAAGCTGGAGAGCCAGAAGAAGAAGCGATAATACCAAGGTAATAGCTTCATGATCTCCGTGTACACAACACCTGGTTCTACAGAGTTCACAGTCACACCTGAGAAGGTAAGACAGAAGCATAATGCAAAACAAAGTGAAAGGATGATGGGAAGAAAGGATTGAGTGTGATTCTGCAATGTGCAAGGATCCAATCAGGCCTGCTGGGTAAAGGTGACCAGAGACTTGAGGGTGGTACAAGGCACATTAGTGCTCTGTAACTTACATGAATGGTGCTACCCAAACCAGTACAAAGACACAAGTATTTGAAAATGCTGGGTTAACTTTAGGAGGAACATGATGTATGGTGTTGGTATTGGAAAATACTGAGAGGAGAGGGGTGTTACCAGTGATAAGAGAATTGAAAAAGGTTGAAAAAGAGACATGAGGACAGTGTTGAGAGAACTATAGGGGTACAGGTGGTAAATGGAAGAATTTACCCACTGGCTTGGGAGTATTTTATGGCCAAGACATGCTGAGAGGTGTGAAGGATTGGGAGTGGAGAAATAGAGGGTGTCAGAGGCAGTTACCTGTCCCTTGAAGTCTCCGGGCAAATTCCCCAGTAATTGAGGTCAAAAGCAGTTTGCTGCAGTAATAGTTCTGGTTGAAGGTCAAAGGCCTACCAGCCCCTGTCAGATGTTCCTCATCAAAGTACCCATGTGTTTGCCAAGAGGAAGTCACATTTATCACCCGTGCTGACCCTGCTCGTTGTAGTGCTCCTGGGTAGAGAAAAGACCACATTCCTTCAAAGTCCTAGTGCCAACTCCCATGCCCACATCCCAGGAGAGCAGGGCCCATCCAGGGCTTTCAGGAGTGGGCCCCACCCAGGCACCAGGGCTAGGCACAGGGAAACTTAATGGGAATAGAGACTTCACTTTCATTAGCTGCTTCCTAACACTCTCTTCCTCTTTTATTTTAGTGTTTAATGCTTTTCTTCCATTTCCTAGCTGGAACTAATTTAATTGATCCTTATTTATATTTGATCACACTGAACACTAAGAGGGGAAAAGGAGAGGATGGCCCTAGCCTGTTTGGGTCCATGGTTAGATCATTAACCTGTGAATAGAAGGGTTGCAAGTTCAATTCAAGGTCAAGGGCACACGCCTCAATTGTGGATTCCCCAGCCCCAGGGTGCATGCAGGAGACAACCAATCAATGTGTCTCTCTCACCTCTCTCTCTCTCTCTCTCTCTCTCCCTCTCCCTCTCCCCCCTCTCTCCTTTCCTCCCTCCCTCCTTCCCTCCCTCCCTCCTTCCCTCCCTCCTCACTTCCTTCCACTCTCTCTAGAAATCAATGAATAAAATATCCTCGGGTGAGGATTAGGAGAGGCTAGGCTCACTGTCAGAGTTGTCTTTCATGCATTCATACACTCATTCATTCCATAAATGTTCATTAGGCCCCTGGTTTGTGACAGACACCAAGATGGGTGCTAAGGATATAAGCGCAATAGGTTTGGGTGGGCGGGGGTGGGGGGGTTGGGGGGGAGGGAATATGCAGAGATACCTGGGAAAGTAGTTTTAAAAAAAATAACGATTTCTCAAAGAAACAAAAATAAAATTATAATCAATAAAACAAGTTTAAAAAGAAAAAAAGAAATAAAACAAGTTAAATCTTTAAAAAAAAACAAGTATTAACTACACAAAAAAGTCTGGATTATGTAAATTATGAAAAATAGTAATTGTCACATGAGTTTAAAGTACTGTTTTAAAAATGCTCAAACTATTTTGAGCCTTACATTGAAATGAAGAATCACAAATGACAATTTGAACAGATGCTATTCAGCCAAAATTTGCTAGAGAGAAAATTATTTTTTTTATTATTGATTTTTTTACAGAGAGGAAGGGAGAGGGATAGAGAGCCAGAAACATCCACGAGAGAAACATCGATCAGCCGCATCCTGCATGTCCCCAACTGGGGACACGCCTGCAACCAAGACACATGCCCTCCACCGGAATCAAACCTGGGACCCTTCAGTCCGCAGGCCGATGCTCCATCCACTGAGCCAAACCAGCCTTGGAGAGAAAATTATTCTTAATGAGAATAACAGACCCCAAACTTATAGACATCCTAGATAATAAAAGGCTAATATGCAAATCAACCAAACAGCAGAACCACCGGTCACTATGACATGCACTGACCACCAGGGGAAAGATGCTCAGTGAGGAGCTGCCCCCTGGTGATCAGTGTGTTCCCACAAGGGGAGCACCACTCAGCCAGAAGCCCTGAGCCAGACTCACAGCTGGCAAGTGCAGTGGCGGTGGCAGGAACCTCTCCTGTTTCCATGGCAGCCTTAAGGCTGTCTGACTGCTGGCTTAGGCCCACTCCCTAAGCCTTCAGTCAGATAGCTCCCAAGGGCTCCCAGACTGTGAGAGGGTGCAGGCCGGGCTGAGGGACCCCCCTAAGTGCATGAATTTTGTGCATTGGGCCTCTAGTAGTGACATAAAAACCAAAGGGACTCACAGCCTAGATGGAGACTGATCCTCATGAAGCAATGTTATAGTTTGAGAGCAGAGATGTGCACAAGAGGTTTAAGGGATTCCTGATAATTGGGGTAGCTGGAGAGTTGGAGGTATCAGGGCAGGATCCACAGCATAAGCTATAACTGTGCTGAATCTTGGCAGAAGAACTAAAGTTAGCCAGCCTAAGGGAGTGGGAAAAGATGTTCCAGATAGAGTAAAATACATGTGCAAACACAGCCAGAGGGGGGAAAATAAAGTGCGTTCCAAGATCTACAAATGGTCTGGCTGGAGATTGGGGGTAGGAGAAGGGGATTAAGGAAGGGCAAAAAGTAAGGTTCTCAGTCTTGTAAGTAAAAAGAAGGGGCTTAGAGTTTATCCTATAAAGGACAAAGTACTTTCAAGAGATTTTAAGCAAGGAAGTGTTATGGCTAAAGGTGATTTCTAGAGGTAGCAGAAGGGAGAATAGATTATACTAAAAGGGGAGAGACAAACAATTTAAGAAACCATTACTTAGGAACACAATTTAGGCTGACACCTGAATCTCTATATTCCAGTCTGAAGCAACTTTTGCTCAAATAACTGCTTTTTTATAAAAAGGAAAAAACACTAATACTGAGGAAGGTACAACTACCTTGTTACAATTTGGGGGAAGAGAGAAAAAATATTCATACTCAAAAGCACATAGAGTTTTGCCTTGCTCTTTGTTCAATTTCCCCAATTGGGTTAATGCAATCAGCCACTGAAGGGTACAGGAAATCCCAACAACAGTAGTTGCCTCCAAGGAAAGGAATGGAAAGTTGATTTTCAAGGAGAGGAGGAGATTTTTTAATTTATTTTTTCACTTATGCCATAGGAGCACATATTGATTTTAGAGAGAGAAAAGGGGAGAGCGAAAAACATTGATTTGTTCTATTTATTTATGCATTCATTAGTTGCTTCTTCTTTTTTTAATATGTTTTTATTGATTTTTAGAGAGAGTGGAATGGAAAGGGAAAGAGGTAGGTAGATAGATAGATAGACATCAATTAGCTGCCTCCTACTCTGCAGGTCCCTACTAGGGATTGAGACACAATGCAGGCATGTGCCCCAACTGGGAATCAAACCAGTGGCTTATTGGTGCATGGGACAATGATCAAACAACTGAGCCACACCAACAAGGGCTCAGTGGTTGCTTCTTGTATGTGTCCTGATAGGAGATTGAACCCACAACCTTCACATATCAGGCTAACACTAACCAACTAAGCTATCTGGTCAGGGCCAAGGAGACTTTTTTTTTTTCTGTATACCTTTTAATACACTTTCAATTTTGTACTTTAGATATATATTACCTGACTTAAAAAGAGGTTATTTAAAAACAGAGGAAGCCCTAACTGGTTTGGCTCAGTGGATGAAGTGTCAGTCTGCGGACCCAAGGGTCCCGGGTTTGATTCTGGTCAGGGGCATGTGCCTTGGTTGTGGGCACATCCCCAATGGGGAGTGTGCAGGAGACAGCTGATTGATGTTTCTCTCTCGTTGATGTTTCTAACTCTCTCTCCCTCTCCCTTTCTCTCTGTAAAAAAATCAATAAAAAATATTTTAAAAAATAAAAAAAAATTTTAAATTAAAAAAATAAAAACACAGGAAAATATGTCACCCATTTCCCCACACCTCCCCAGGAGAACCTCAAACTTCCTTAATCAGAAAGGATTACAAAATCAGAAAGTCAACAGGGCCTAACGCAATGAATTTTGGCTATTATCCCTGGTGGCCCCTGAGCTTCTTGGTGTTTATGTACCTAGTGACCTAGTGCCACCCTCAGGAAGCTTTGGTTGAGATGACTGACTCTATTGGTCTGACTGGAATTCATAGCTGAGGGAGGGAGAGGGGGATCTTACATCCTCTTGGTTGTGGGTTTTTTTTTTTTAAGTATTTATTTTTATTGATTTCAGAGAGGAAGGGAGAGGGAGAGAGAGATAGAAACATCAATGATTAGAGAGGATCATTGATTTGCTGCCTCCTGCACTAGGGATCGAGCCCATAACCTGGGCATGTGCCCTTGACCGGAATTGAACCTGGGACCCTTCATCCCCAGGCTGACGATCTATCCCCTGAGCCAAACCAGCCAGGGCTCTTGGTTGTATTTTGGACTGTCTGGTTCCATTATCAGAATCCTAATCCTGACTTGTATCAGGTGGTTCATCTGCTATGTTCCAAAGGAAAAGAAGTTGCCAGGAAAATGCCAGGAGAATGGAGAAGCAGGGATGACACAGAGGGTAGGCACATTTCCTTACCTTGCAGTAGATTTGTGAGCAGAAAGGGCCCGATATAATTGGTGGCAAAGGTGAGATCAAGGCCCTCTGGGGTTAGTGTCCTAGGGATTCCTGGGAGGAAATAAAAACACATGAAGTGGATGACAGAGTGAATATACTGAGGGAGACAGAGTCTAGGGTGATATATTGGGGTTCAACAGAAATGCCATAGGAGCACATCTTTGCAAAGATGGGGCAATTAAATTTGAGGCTGTAACATGAGGCCGGCTCTTTAGGATTGTTTATGAATTAAGAGTGTTTCAGCAAGGTGCACAGGTTAGGCTTTGGGGATGCCTGTTTTGTGGTCCCTGATCTAGAAAGGAGTCTCCTAAAATGTGTTTGGGGGAAGCATGTCAAGGCACATACCACAGACTGCAGCATTGTTAACCAACAGATGTATCTCAGGACACTCTTGCAGAAGCCACCGGACAAAGCTCCGGATGGAGGCCATAGAGCTCAGGTCTACCTCCCCAAGCAGAAGGCAGGCATCCTTAGAGGCTGCTTGGATCTCAGCCAGGGCTCGTTGTCCACGCTCTCGGCTACGGCAAGCAAGGATCACCCGGGCCCCACGGCGGGCCAGCTCCTGGGACACAACCTTTCCAATACCTGTGGGAGGGCAGCTTCAGAGTAGGCTAGTCTGGAAAGTGACTAGGGTAAAGGAGCAAGGGTGAGGGACAGGGGTGTTGACAGTGGGTGCTGCTTCTCCCCCCTGTCCTCCCTGTGAAGATTGTTGGGGCTGAGACCCCTAATGAGGTGACAGGGTGGAAAGAGCACTCACCACTGTTGGCCCCAGTCACCACTGCCGTCTTCCCAGTTAGATCTGTGGAGCAGTGCTGGAGGTCCCAAAGCTGAGTCTTATGCCAGAGCTGCACACTTAGTCTAAGCAGGAAGACCAGAATGAGGAGGACAGAGCCAGGACCCCAGACTTGGGTGCTGAGTAGAGACCACAGTGGCATAGCAGATAACTGGCCTACTACCCAGAGTGGGAAGAGAATTTGAGAGAACTAGTCAATGTTGAGTGGGCAGTAATAAGGCTGGCATGGAGCCCAACATGCAAAATTTAAGGAGGCACTCTCACATTCGTTCAAGCAACCCATCTGAACCTGAGAGAGAGTTCCTCCTTATAAATTGTGTGACCTAAGCACTTGATTGCCTCACCTCCAATCAAAATTTAACAGAAGGGCTTTCCCTGAGCCCTAAACCCTGCCAAGGCTCAAATCTGTCTCTGAGCCAAATTTGAATTTGCATCTAAAGTGAACTGACAGAGCTCCAGGGAGTAGAGAAGCAAGAAACCAAATTCCTCATTTCTATAATCACTCTGTGCCCAAGCAGGGCCATTCCCTTGCTCCCCAACTGATAGGAAACTAAGTTCTCCCAACTGAGGTAGACCCCACTTGCAGCCCTTACATCCATCTGCTCGTTTGTGAAGAGAGATGGTTCTACAGAATTCTTCTGCTGGAGAGTAGCCTTAGCCCTGAAGCAGGGTCTCCTATGGATGCAAATGGGTTTATTCCCTGGACCTAGTGTTCTATCTTCGTCTGGGCCTGCCAGGACCACTGTTCCTCTCCAGCTCAGTGAGAACACACATCTTTGGAAGAAACTGACAGAGATACCAGGCCAATTCTTAAGGCAACTCAGGTGTTTATTTTTGGCAAGCAGAGAGAAGGAAGATAGGATTCCCACTGGCTGAGGTTCAGGGCTCAGAATGGGGCAGGATCTTGGAGGGGAGCGACCATACTTTGGGGGTTGAGTTCTTCATTAGCTGTGTCCTGGTCACCTGGGCTTCTGTCTGGATGGGGTGCAACTCAGGGGGAGGAGAGGTACAGTCTTTTTTGTCCTCCTGCTGGGGTGCGCCAGACCTGAGCAGAACCTGTGTGGCTGGGTTCCACATGCTCACACCAGGAGCCAGCTTCAAGGCTTCTGGCAGCAACACTGGCTGCCACATCACCTGGGATGTGGCTTTGAGGATTTGGGGTTCAAGATAAGACCACCTGTGAGGATCCTGACCCTCCTGGTCCCGGGGGCCCTGCGGAGGTACACGGTTGCGGGCGGCCCACAGCTCTTCCAGTAACTCTGCCTCCCCCTCCCAGCCCTTAGGCCACTTTGCACCTGGCCATGTGCAGGGGCTGGGGCTGCGGGCTATCTGGGAGAACTCCAGGTGCCTTTCAAGAAAGTGGCTCTCTGAGCCGGGTAAGAGCCCCTTTGACTGAGAGCCTGGTGATGATGGGCCAAAGCTTAAAGGGGGAAGTTGGGGACTGGGGCGCAAGGCAAGGCAAGGACCACTGGGAAGGAGAGGGGAGAAAGCTTCCTGGGATACTCGGAAACTGGAGCCAGGAGCTTGGCATCTGGTCGAGGCCTCTGTCTTCTTAACCCGGGGGGGCCTGCGGTAGATTTCCAGGGGTTGTACCTCTGATTCTGGATCCACAATCTCAACTACTGGGCATACCCATTGGCTTGGCAGCACCGAGGCCTTGCGGCTCACCCTTTGTGGAAGTGTACTCGGCCGTGAGTCCAAGCACCAAGGCTGCTGGAAGGATTCAGAGGGGCTGAGTATGATGGGGTCCAAGGCTATGTAGGGCATCTCGTCATTCTTGTGCACCTGCTCACTTACGTCCCCAGGCAGAAAATAGAGCTCCTCTACTGAGAATTGGGAGCTGAGGGGCCGTGTGCTTTCTGCCGATTCCTGGGAGCTGGCTACCAGGGACAGCTCCAGAGAAGGGTAGGGACTCACAGAGGGAACTCTCTCCACCACTTGCTCCACAGATTCTGACAGCTCTTGGAGGCTCAGGCTCTTGGAACCTGCCGAAGAAGGGTGGCCTTCTTTCTGGTCTTCCAATTCCTCTAAAGGATCCCTGGCACCTGCCTCCTGAAACACCTCTGGCGTGGGTGGAGGGCTAAGGGTGTCTCTTGGCTTGGAGGATTCCATCTGCTCCTCAGAGCCTCCATCCATCAACGATCTTCCTAAAGAAATCTGGTCTATGTTCCCTTGGTCCTAGAGAAATAAAGACACCAGAAGTGGGGGTGGGAGAAACTGTCAGAAAGGGGAGAGAGAAACTAAGGGTGGAGAAATCTTGGAGAGACTGTAAGGAAAACGAGGATGCACTGGGGGTAAGGTTGGGGATCAGAGGCAGCTGGAGGATTACTTCATTTTGGAAGGAGTCCTCCAGCTCCACTGAGTCTGATGCGTGCAGCAGGGGCACAGATCCCTGAGCCCAGGCATCCGTTGTGCATGCCAAGGGCTCCTCATCCTCTCCCCAGGTGGGATCCTCAGCCACTGCAGATTCTCCCTCATCTCGAGCCAGGAAACGCCACTCGATGATCTGCAGCATGGCCTCCCGAGCCTGGCTGATGGTGAATGGGATGCACTGAAGAAATGAGAGAAGATTTCAGCCAGGCAGGGAGGGGCGGGAGAGAGGGTAGATGGGTTTGGAGGGCCAGGTCCAGGCTCACCTGCTGGGTCAAGTAGACTTTGAAGGCGGAGTCCATGACACGCCCCAGCAAATCTGCCAAGATGTCCCCCACCACCTCCTCGCCCTCCTCCACCATCGTGAGCATCATCCACTCAGCCTCAGTAAGCCGCCCAGGAACGATGTCCACCTGCGGCACTGGCACAGTAGGCGGCCGTGTCTTTTCCGCCTTGGATCTGGTTGCCCCGCGATCTCGGATCTGCCTCTGTAGGAAAGGAGCAGGACAATCAGGGCAGAAAACCAAGGAGTGGAAGAGAAAAGCAGCTACAGGCTCGGAGAAAGCTTTCTCAATTTGTCTAGTAGGAAGGATAAGACTTCTGAAAGGGACAATTTACTAAGAAAGCCTATTGTGTGACAGGTGCTTCTCAGGTGTTTGACCTAGCTAATTTAATTTTCACAGCAGCTAACTGAGCCCATTTCACAAAGAAACTACAAGTTAACCAGCACTTGCTTGGGATTCCATAATAAACCCAGGTTATATATGGCTCCAACTCCACCGTCCTTGCTATTTGCACTAGTCCAAAGTGTTCAAAGTTCTTGAGAGGGAAAGAACTTGAGATAGATGAGTCAATATATGAGTGCTGGAATAATTGGTGCTATTTAGAGTCTCCTCCTCCTCCCCAAATCAACTTAAATCTTTATTTCACAATATACATCTAAATAACTTCCAGATGGATTAAAGGACACACACACACACACACACACACACACACACAAATAAAACAAAAATATAAACAAAAAATAAAATGTAGGAAAAATAGGATAACTTGTCATATAATCTCTGGGAAAGAAAAAACTGTATATTCTTCAATAACTTTCCTGTGGTATGATTGTCAAATTGTCAAATTTTCCTGTACTTACTTTTATAAACTTTTTAAATTTACAAGCTGATATTAGTAGTTACCATTTTTTGGCACTTAAAGTATAATAGTTACATATATGGTCTTGACTCAATTCCTACATTTTTTAGACTACATATTATTTTTATTTCCATTTTACAGAATTTGCCCAGATCACATAACAAGGAAGTAGTGGAGTGATCATTTATATGCAAGTTTGACTTCAGAGCCTGACTTTATACTGCTTTTCACACAAAAAATACAGGGTGGGGCAAAAGTAGGTTTACAGTTGTGAGTACACAGAACAGAGCTTATTCATGTATTATTTATTTATTATTGTATTATTTTCCATACAAACTATAAACCTACTTTTGCTCCACCCTGTATTTGTGGCAAATATTAAAAAATATATATTCCTAAAAATGTTAAAACTCATATAAAATAAGAATTTCTGGCAGGTGTGGCTCAGTGGTTGAGCATCAACTTATGAACCAGAGGTCCTTATTCAATTTCCTATCAGGGCACATGAGGGCTTGATCCCCAGTGTGGGTTGTGCAGGAGGCAACCAATCAATGATTCTCTCTCATCATTGTTTCTATCTCTCTCTCCCTCTCTGAAAAATCAATAAACATATTTTATAAAAATATTTTTAAAAAATAAAATAAAATAAGGACCATCATAATCTCCAAAGATAATAATAGGCAAATGACATAATGTTTCACAAAAGTGGAACAGTAGTCCCAGCCAGGCAGCCTACTTGGTTAGAGCCATGGTCGGCAAACTGTGGCTCGCTAGCCACAATCGGCTCAAGAGCCGCAGTTTGCCGCTCTGTTGACTAATGAGTTTGCCGACCACTGGGTTAGAGTATTGTCCCCATATGCCAAGGTTATAGGTTCAATCCCCAGTTAGACACATACAAGAATCAACCAAATGGATGCATAAATATAAAACAACAAATCTATATTTCTCCCTCCCTCTCAAATAAATAAACAGTAGAACTTTAGATTACTAATAAATATTTGAAAACATGTCTAACCTTCAAAAATATTATAGTTTTGTCAATGCATTCAAATGTATAATCTAAAATTAAAATATATTCTTCAGCCCAGCCAGTGTAACTCAGTGGTTGAGCATCGACCTATGAACCGAAGGTCACAGTTTGATTCCTGTTCAGGGCACATGCCCGGCTTACAGGTTCAATCCCCAGTGTGGGCATGCAGGAGACAATTGATATATATCCTTCAACAGATTCCCTATGGTGTGATTTATAATAGCAGAATATTGAACATATATGTCTAAGAGAGAGAGAGAGAGAGAGAGAGAGAGAGAGAGAAACTGGCTGCCTCTTTCCCGCCCCCTACTGGGGAACTAGCCCACAACATGCGCATGTGCTCTTGACGGGAATCGAACCTGGGACCCTCCTTCAGGCCACAGGCTCTAGCCTCTAAGCCAAACCGGCTAGGACTCCAAGCCTCTCTTGTGCCTAGACGCGGCCTGACCAGAGGGGCCAGGGATATTGTTACACAAAGGTTTTTCAAATGTTTTATTTTAAATGATCTTGTTTTGAAACAATTTGATTCTAGCAACTCCTCTCCCCAGTCCCTGGCCAATTCTCGTTAATCCATTTTATGGGTACCTCAGTGCAAGAGACGTATTACAGCCATTAGCTGTTTCTAAAGTAATGTTTTGCCCTCGGACTCTGCACCCCATTCGATCTTTTCCCTCAGCTTCCGATTGTGACAAAGCAGGTGAGTGGGCACAGGTTTTGTTGCCCGAGCACCGACGTGGACTCCTTGGTCATCTTGAAGGCCGGCGTGCTGGGCGGGCACCGGGTATCGTGGGGCTGGTCCGCGGTTCCCGACACTGACCTGGAAGGCCGATCTCGTCTCTGGCGCACCCCCCGCTGAGCTGAAGCTTACCGAGCTTTCGTGTGCCATCGCTGCCTCTGTACAGCTTCAGCCAAGAGGTTTCTACCGCTCCCGGCGCCGCGGCGGCCGCCGCCGCCTAACGGTCGCCCCGGCAACCACGCTGTGCGCTCGTTGGCTCGCCCTGTCCACAGTTGCCCCGGCAACCGCGCCCGCGCTGCAGGTTCCGGTGGTTCGCCCCGCCCATCGGCCTGCGTAAGTGCGTCGTCTCTATGGTGGCGGCGGATTCAGAGGGACCTAGCGATCCTGGAGTCAGGCAAGCCGACCTGGGGCTACTGGTGTGACCTCTAACTCGGGCTTGGGGCTTTGGGGAGCCGAACCGAGGGTGGAAGGGCCTAGAGATTACCCTGCCGTAACCCACCTTGGCTCGGGCACTTGGGGCCACCGGGTCCTCTGCCATCACCGTTCCTCCTCTAGGGTTCCCCCGTCGTCAGTGACTCAGCCCGGGGGCTCCACTCTCGCTCCGTGAGATCCACCTCCAAGCCAAATCCCTCATCACCGTCCCTGGAGCCCCCATCACATCGTGACCCAGTCTCAGCGGTCTCCTCCAGTGGCTTTTGACAGCCCCCGCCACCGTCCGCTAGGAATCGTTGCTGCCTTCTGTTTACCGCTGAGCTTTTGGTGATTCGAGCGTCTCTCCCCTAGCATGTTCCGCCGGGAGCGTTCCATTCCTCTTCGAGGCTCGGCTGCCGCCCTGTGCAACAACCTCAGTGTGCTGCACCTGCCTGTCTGCAACCTCACACATTTTGGGGTAGTCCATGGACCCAGCGCCCAGCTTCTCAGCGTTGCTCCTGAGGGTGTGCCCTTGGCCCATCGCCAGCTCCACGCTAAGGACGGAGCTGGAGGGAGCTCCCCACTTATCACCCAGGTGAGGAGTGAGGTTGGAAGCGGTGTTGCTGAACCCAGTCCTAATGCCGTCCTTTCCTCTCCAAACCTCAAGAAACAGGCCTTCCCCAACCCTCTGAATTTCTGCTCTTCTGAGTCCTCATGTCCCCTTGTCCCTGGTCTAATGACCACTTGTCCCTACTCTAATCCACCTCCCTCCAGGTCCACTGGTGTGCCCTCCCCTTTCGAGTATTGCTGGTGCTCACCTCACATCGAGGAATACAGGTAAGAGGAGGACCTTCCTGCCCTCTCAGACTAGAGTCTTCTCAACTCCTCTCCAAGGACCCAAGGCTCCTTCGCACTTGCTTCTAAACACTCCCAAGTTTTACACGTGCTTAGCCCACTCTTCCTTATTTCTCATCTTCATTCCTCCCATCTTTTTAAATATATATATTTTTTATTTTTTGAAACTTTCTTAAGAGTTTGAGCCAAACTTACAGCATAAGCCAGAGAGCAAGATCTTGAATGTTCTCATTGCTTCCAACTTTTTAAATTCCCAAGTACCACCCTAGCTGGTTTGGCTCAGTGGATAGAGTTGGCTGCGACTGAAGGGTCCCAGGTTCGATTCAGGTCAAGGTCACAAGCTGGGGTTGTGGCATGATCCCTAATAGAGGGTATGCAGGAGGCAATCAATGATCCTCTCTCATCATTGATGTTTCTCTCTCTCTCTTCTTTCTGAAAAGAATAAAAAATAAAAAATTCCAAGTATCCTCTCCAATATCTGCCCTTTGCTAGCTGTGTGAACTTGGGCAACTGAACTGAGCAGAGCCTCTGTCTTCCTCTGTAAAGTAGGAATGGAAGTAGTGCCTGCCTGCCAGAATTGTTTTGAGGTTTCAGTGGGCTAAGGCTAACATGAGTATATGACATCACTGCCCTTGCCCTTCCAGATGTATGAGTCTGATGGCTCTGTCATGGTCTATTGGCATGCGCTGGACTCCCGAGATGCCTCTCCAGGTACCTGCAGGACTGAGTTGGGTGTGGTAGGGAGTGTTTACTGGGTCTGGAAAAGCACTATTTCTAATAATTTCCCCCTTTTATACTCAGTACAGGCTGTGTTTGCCCGAGGAATTGCTTCCTGCGGCCATTTCATCTGTATAGGTGAGAGGCCCAAGGGCAGGGCATTGGTGTGTGTGTGTGTGTGTGTGTGTGTGGCGGGGGCTGGGGTGTGCTGGGGTATAAAGGTGTGGGCTTTGGTCTGAGAAAATTGTGGAGGGTTCAAGGGAAGGGTGGAGGTGAAGGGGAGCAGAGACTCCAAAGAGCCATGGATGGGTTCAGAGGGGCAAGTTGAGGTAGAATAAGGGTAGTCATTGAGGGGCAGAACTGTTGGGACAGTGAGAGAGGGGTTTGTTACTAAGGTTTCTGGGATGGAGGGAGTTCTGAGTATGGTGGCTGGAGACACAGAAGGACTAGGACACACTGCTTTGTAGGAATGTGGTCAGGCCGGGTACTGGTATTTGACATTCCAGTCAAAGGTCCCAACATTGTACTGAGTGAAGAGCTGGCCGGGCATCCAACGTCAGTCACAGACATTGCCAGCGAGCCTGCCCAGGAACCGGTGAGTGAAAACCCCTCCTAATTCCAGTGAGCCTGGGGTCCTTCCCCACCTTGGGAGGCAGTAGACCTGAATGCAAGTCTTGGCTCTGCCACTAAGCATCTGTGTGACTTTGGGCAAACAGCTGCACTTTACTAGGCTTTGGCAACCTCAGGCCCGTGACAAAGCCAGAGGTATTTTACATGGCATTTAAGTAGTTCACTAACACTTCTCAGTACTCATGGGCATTGAGGAGTTGGGACAGATGGCTTCTAAGATGCTTTCCAGCTCTGACATGTGCGGCTTCCTTCTCTGGACTTGGGCAAGTCCTACACTTCCAGCACCACCCTCTCCAGGAAGTCTTCCCCCTACTCCAGCTCTCACTGATCTCCCTTAGCTGACCCCTGAATTGGTACTGTCTTCTTGGATTGCAAACCTTTTGAGAACGGGGTTTGTATTTCTAATTCATACTCTACTGAATCTGGCCCAGAGCTGGATCCATGGGCTATGTTGGTTGCCTAAGGCTGGGAGTTGAGGCCAAGTCTAGTTATGACGGACTGGTTTACTATAAGACCTCCAGATGGTCATAACACTATGGCCTCAGTTGCATCATCCATCCACCAAGTAGAGTTATATACTCCCTCCTAACACGTGTGTGTGGGGGTGAGGGATTGGGGGAGGACTGTGAGGAATGAAAGGAAACCATTTTGTGCTTCCTGGGGGAACCCTGCTTCCAGCTTGTGAGGGCCCGATATCTTCCTTTTCCCAAGAGGCCAAGATGCATCCACTGCCTCCCTTCCCTGTACACAGGACCCAGCAGGGGAGAGAGGAAAGGGCTGACCCTGCCTTTCCCCTCAGGACTGCATGGCTGACATTGTGACAGCAGATGACTCAGGCTTGCTTTGTGTCTGGCGGTCAGGTCCTGAATTCAAATTACTGACCCGAATTCCCGGATTTGGGTAGGTGAGACAAAGGGGCTGAGGACTTCCTGAAGCAGTTTCAGAGTGGGGAGTGGGCTTGGGTGTGGGGAAGTCAAAGTGGGACATTGCCCTTGCAGGGTCCCATGTACTTCCGTGCAGCTGTGGAAGGGGATCGTAGCAGCGGGCTATGGGGACGGGCAAGTGCGTCTGTATGAGACCAGTACAGGAGCTCTACACGTCCAGATCAACGCCCATGCCCGGGCCATCTGTGCCCTGGATCTGGCTCCGGAGGTGGGCAAGGTCAGTCTCCTCCACCCCTACACACCCTGGCTCCCGGTATGGGGATGTTGAGAGGAACTCCACTTGGTGAAGCACTCCAACCTGGACCAGTTTGTCAGCACCTTCTAACTCCCACTCATCCTCCCTGCCTTTGTTTTGTTTTTTAATTATTTATTTTTATGATTTTTTAGAGAGAGGAAAGGAGAGGGATAGAGAGTTAGAAACATTAATCAGCTGCCTCCTGCACGCCCCCTACTGGAGATGTGCCCGAAACCAAGGTACGTGCCCTTGACCGGAATTGAACCTGGGACCTTTCAGTCCGCAGGCCGATGCTCTATCCACTGACCCAAACCGGTTTCGGCAAAAAAATTTTTTTAAATATTTTATTTTTTACAGAGAGGAAGGGAGAGGGACAGAGAGTTAGAAACATCGATCAGCTGCCTCTTGCACGTCCCCTACTAGGGATGTGCCCGCAGCCAAGGTACATGCCCTTGACCGGAATCGAACCTGGGACTTTTCAGTCCACAGGCTGACGCTCTATCCACTGGGCCAAACCGGTTTCTCTCCCTGCCTTTTTTAATAGCTCCTTTCTGCAGCCGAGGACACCTTTGTACACATCTGGAAGCTGAGCAAAAGCACAGAGAGTGGCTACACTGAGGTGGGTGTGGAGAGAGAGGACGGGGCCAGCATGGGGCAGCAGGCCCTGAGCAGCCCTCTTCTCCTGCAGGTGGAACACTGTCATGGTGAGTGTGTGCCCGACACTCAGCTGTGTGGTGCCCGATTCTGTGACCCCTCAGGCAGCTCCTTTGCTGTGACAGGCTACGACCTCACTGAAATCCTGAGATTCAGCAGTGAGTGAGAACAGAGAAGCCCTCCTTTCTTCCTGTGGTGTTTATAAAGTGCCTCCTCCACCTAGCCTGTGTCTAATTACTCAGTATCAAAGTCATCATTCACAGCCAGCAAACTAAGCTCCAGGGAAGAGGGGATGGGGCACGTCCAGGCCAAGCAGAGAGGCAACCTGATGTCAAGAACCAGGTGAAGGCTGAAGGCTGCTGTTAAATAAATTTAATGGTTGATGAAGGAGTCACAAGGAAGGTGTGTTCCCTCCCAGAGCTCTCCAGTGCCATCCTCAAAGCTGGTTAGTGCAGGAAGTAGGGCAGGGTTGGTTCCAGTTTTCTCCCAGGAAGGATTTAGGGAGTCCCAGGCAGCCCCAGGAATGAGTCCCTCAGCACCATGACGACCATAGCTTTAGAGGGTCTTCGGCTCCCCATCCCCAACCTACCCCCAGTCCAGCTGAGGAAGGGAGGCCAAGCTGGCCAACCTGCTGCAGACAGCACCGCCTCCAGAGCCCACTGTGCACAGGTCCTCTCCTCTCCTGGCCAGATCCTGTTGCCGACACTTCTCACACCGGAGACTGGAGCCAAGTGCGGGGCGAGCCTTTGCGGCAGAGGCCTCTAGAACGTGGGGATCGGTGCGGGGGGAGAGGGGCAACCAAGCGGGGAGCCTCAGAGGAGTGGTCTGGGGGCACAGCGTCCAGGGAGAATGTTCTGGGGCGCCCCCAGGATAGGGGGTGGGTCCGAGCTGGGGCCACTGAGGCAGGCGAGCAGGGGCGAGGCAGGGCAGGCTGGTCTGTAAACATGGCTAGCCAGGGTGGGGTCGTCTCCAGCCTCACACCCTCCCGCTGGGCCAGGATGTCTGTTACTGCTGCGATGTCATCCAGAGGCTCAATAGCTGTGGCATCAGGAAGGGGTTGAGGGGAGGGGGCTAGTCAGCTTTGGCCCCAGTCTACCCAGCCCTGACCATCACCTGTCACTGTAATAGGAGGAAAGCAAAGCCCGGATCTCAGCCGAAATTGGATTATCCTGCAGGAGCAGCCCCTCACCTGGGCCCCCTGCAGCCCCAGGCTCTGATAAGACTATGGGATACAGCATGCAGGGTAGACACAGATTGGGAGTAGGGACACGGGTGAAGATATCAAGAGAGAAAAGGAAAATGAAAGCAGTGCCAGGCGAGTAAAGGCCAGAGGAAGAGACAGGAATCCGCATGCAGAAAGGGAAACAAAAGAAGAAATTAGGAAGGAAAATCCATGAATCTGGTTCTTTGGGGTTTTGTTTTGAACTTTGGTGGGAGTGGTTCTAAGAAGCTCAGGGGAAAGAAAGGGACACAACAGGACTCGGTGGGACTTGAGTCCCAGAGCTCTGCCTCAGCCCAAAGTACCTTCTGTCTGTTTCCATGATCTGGGTTCCCGTGAAGCCTCCAGCCCACTTCCCATCAGTCCCTGAAGTATACTCTCACTCACCCATCTCATGGTACAAGGACCTCTGCTTGGCCAGTGCTTGGGGTGGTTTCCGGGGAGCTGGGGTTTCAATTTTCATGATTTCATCACAGCACTGCTTCCACTGGCCTGAAGGGAGAACACTGATTGGGGATGGAGAGGGAGAGGACTGAGAGGGCCAGGCTACCCTCTCCCCTGCTACAGTTCCTTCCACATAGTCTTGAAACAGAGGCCTTCGGTAAGAAATAACAAATGCCAGCTCCCCCCCAAAGTCAATCCAGCCCCCTATTCTTACTCATGTCAAAGAAAAGCTGCCACAGAGCCTCCATCCAGCTCTGCAGGGCTCCCCGACTCTCTGCCTGAAGGATGTGTGTCACCTTGTCCTCCCCATATTGGTTACTGATGCTCAGAGTGAAGGGCCGGCCTGTGGTCTGGTCCAGTTCCCCTGCCTGGACTCGAGTATCCTGCAGGAGAAAAAAGGTGTCCGCTTCCACCTCCACATTGGTTACAGTGATCAGCAGTGACTTCAGGTGGGCTTGGTCATCCTGCCTTAGAAAGAGGAGCTGGTCCTAACTGGTTTGACTCAGTGGATAGAGCCTAGGCCTGCAGACTGAAGGGTCCCGGGCTCAGTTCCAGTCAAGGGTACATGCGGGCTTAATCCCCAGTAGTGGTTGTGCAGGAGGCAGCTGATCAATGATTCTCTTATCACTGATGTTTCTCCCTTCCTCTCTGAAATCAATAAATATATGTTAAAAAGGAAAAAGAAAGAGGAGCTTGTGGGGAGCTCATCAAGCCCTCTCATTTGCCTCCTACTGAGCTGAGTGGAAAGGAATGGCAGAAAAAGATTGGAGATGAGACAGGTGGTCTTCAGTCAGGGATAGAGGCACACAGACAGGAAAAGGGGGGACAGGGGAAGGCACAGAGGCTGGTGGGAATGCTGAGGCTTAATGTCCCTCACTGCTTCCTCCAAAAACATCAGCAGGATAGCTAACCAAAGGGCTGGTGAACAGAGGGGCCACTGGACCTGGCCTGCGAGAGGAAACCAGGAAAGGATGGAGTAGCTGCAAATTAGAATCTGAGGGGGGAAGATGGAAGGTGGATGAAAAATCCTAACCTTGTAATAGAACCCTCTCTGAGGATTGGCTGAGGCTGGAAGCTAGAAGGGACAACCCTTTTCCAGTGATGCTGGTCAGGGAGAATGGTCCCTTCATCATTCCTGGCCCTGGAGCGGGGTGGTGCTGTGCGGCCCAGAAGACTTAGATCTTTCTAAGGTCTGCACCCATCCTGGTGGGACATGAAGGGGAGGCTCCAGACCCTAGCACCTGGTGGCTTGACCATCAGGGGGCCCATCACCTTGTTGATCGCAATAGTAAACAGCGGTTCTTTCCCAGTATCTGCATCCTCAGGTTGCCGGTAACAGAAGAGGTCCGTGCCTTTCAGGATTCCATGCACTTGTGCCCACTCCTGCCGCTCCCCAGCTTGCTGCATAGATACTCAAGGTTTCCTGGGGGAATCATACCTCCCAACACCCTTCTTCCCAGCCCTCCATCAAGAATCTGCCCTTTCTGCCCCCCCCTCCTGTATTGCCATCCCCTCCTTCCACCCAGATCTCCATTTTTCAGTAGTGCTAATTCCCAGGTGACCCAGCTCTCCGCTGCCTTCTCCTTGTTCTCTTCCACTCCTCAAGGGCCCTCACCTGCACCCTGAGGGAGCCACTTGCAGTAGGCTGCGTCATGCAGAGAGGCTGAGCCACCAGGCGGCAACACACACTGCCATATAGGGGCAGCCAGGCAGGGTGCTCCTCTGGGAGAGAGGAAGTGCAGAGAGCGGGTGGAGAATAAGAAGGGGACCATCCAAAGGCCCCTCTTCTCACCACCCAGCGTGCTCCCCCCACACACAAACTCACCATGGTTGGCAAGAGTGAGGTCATGTGTGCGGAACCCATCTTGCACTGCTGCCAGGGTGAGCGTGGTGTGAGCCAAGAGGTGGTAACGAGGACCACTGCAGGACAGGCAGAGAAGTGGGCTCAGCCAGGTGAGGAGCACGCGGGGCCACTTTAGATGGCAGGAGCTATAGTGCTAAGCAGGTCTTCTCCATTGTTTAGAGAGCCACACAGAAAACCAGCTTGCCTTCCCCACGGGAGTAAGAGAACAAGCATTCACTGCGCTCCTGCTAAGTGCCGGGTCCTGTCATTTTCTTATATGTTATCTTACTGTATTCCCACCACAGCCCCGGGAGAGGGTGGCATTCTTTAGTTAAAAGATGAGGCAGCTTGAGGCATAGAGAGGTTTAAAAATGTGCCCATAATGTATAGCCCATAGGTAGGGGGTGGAGCTGGAGTTTGAACCAAACTCCAAAATCAGCATTCTGTGTATTACTCTAGATCAGTGGTTCTCAACCTTCCTAAGGCCGTGACCCTTGCATACAGTTCCTCATGTGGTGGTGACCCCCAACCATGAAATTTTGCTACTGTTATGCATTGTGATGTAAATATCTGCATTTTCCGATGGTCTTAAGCGATCCCTGTGAAAGGGTCATTCCACCCCCAAAGGGGTCGAGACCCACAGGTTGAGAACCGCTGCTCTAGATGTTTCCATATTGCTCCTCAGGGGCCCAGGATTCCACACGGTGCTTCCAGACTCCTGGAGGCACCGCCACAGAGCCAGGCTATCCTCTTTCAACCAGGGCACTGTTCTATCCATATGAATGTCTCTCTTGCAAAAAAAAAAAAAAAACAATGAAGACCTAGAGCCTAACTCTCCCTCCCCTCCTTTTGGTTATCAGTTGGCTTGGGTCTAGCACTAAGTGCCTCCCATGTGGCCACTGCTCATCTGTGTCTGTCTGTACATCCTGGCTGCAGTGCAAGGTAGGTTCTGCAAGCTCCCTACTGCTCAGAGGTCACCTGTGGCCAGGATAGGCATGTGAGGGCAGCAGGGGAATGGATGGCCTTACCTGACAGCCGGGGTGGGGAGCAAGACGGGACTGCTCCCAGAACCCCCAGCACTCTCCAACGATGCCCTGACACGCCTCCCAGAGGAGCGACCCAGGGAGCTGCTGAGTTTGGTGGCAAGCCTCTTGGGGGCACCAGCTAGGGCCCCCTCCTCTTCCATGCAGGCCCCATACAGCTCCAGCCGCAGCTTGAAGTCTGGCCCTGCCTCGGTGCTATAGGAATGTGGGGAGAAGAGAGGAGGATGGTCCTGGGGAAGTCCAGGGAGGCACGAGGGAGGGGTAGGGGAAGGATGGATGTGGTATGAGTTCAGGACAGCTCCACTGGGAAGGCCCATCTCCCTTTCTCCCTCTCCTCCCCGTCCCTGTAGCTCCTCACCAGAGCACTGGGCCGCGGGGAGAGAGGAGAGCCACACACAGGAGTTACTCACAAGAGCAGATGGTTCTGAAAGGAGATGTCCGTGAGGGTCCTGTCTACCAGGATCATCTCTGTGTCCTGAATGTCCTCCCCCAGCTGCAACAGCAGGAACACAGCCCAGCGGTGCAGATCTGGAGACAGAGGAAAACTGGTTTGGAAAAAAGTGCCGCATAGGAGCTTCCAACCTCAGGGCCACTCCCCTAAATGTGTCCCAGTGTGTGTGACACTCACCGCCTTTGTTCTTGAAATATTCTGTGTCCTTCCACATGAGTGGAATCCGGAGGTCTAAGGGGCAGAGGGGTAAGAACAGATGTTGAATGGGGCAGGAGATCTTGTGGCTGGGCAGGGAGCGCCAGGGCTGGGATAGCTGTGCTTCTTACCAGAGATGCAGACGCGGCCTCGGCAGGGGGAGCGCTCAGCCAGCAGCCCGCCATCAGAAGGTCTGTGGGAAAATCACAATGTCCCAGTCTGGCCTTTTCACACCACTTCCCTGGCTCTGGTTCCCAAGGGCTCTAGGAACACGCACCACCCCCAGCCCGGGCAGCCCCAGCCAGGTTGACACTGCAGGGCTGAGGGACTGATTGTCAACTGAGCCCTGGGGTGCTGGGGACACTGGAGGCACACTAGCTGACGCACAGTACAAGCTCTGGGCTCCCCACTCCAAGCACCTCCCTGACTACCTCTCTAGACCCTGCCAGGGACCAGTGGGGCTTGAGCGGACAGGGGTCCAGAGAGACTCCTTTTAAAGGCCTTCTCTTCACTAAACCCCAGGCTTTCTTTTTAACAATGAGAAAGGCTAGTCATCTCCAGCATCTCATCTCATCTTTCTTAGATATAGGAGAGCACTGGATCAGTTGGAAAATCAAGCTGACCAGTTTTTTATGTAAGGAAAAAACCCAAGTAGGGAACTTCCGTGTTGTTTACCACAAACCTCTCTCCTTTCCCTTGGTTTGGAGTTCTCCTTTACCCTCCTGGCTGTGCCTTCCCAGTGCCCCAAGTTTCCCAGTGCCCTACTGTAGAGTCCTTTCTCACCTCCCCACCCATCATCAGGATTCACTGAGGATGTTCCCCTAAGGTGACGAAGGCAATTAGTATTACCCACACTAATTCATAATGCCAGTGATGTAAGTAATGAGTGACTTAGTCGGGCTTTCAGCTAAATTATGTGTCACTAATGTTGATGTGGTTAGCTGTCGGAGACTCGGGGTGTACCTCAAGTCACATTAGGCCCTGTGAGTAGGGCAGACTAGTGACAGCTGCCTCTCAGGAGACAGCAAACTCATAGTAGAAGCGGTCCACCTGCCTGCTTGCCCTTCCTTTAGCTTTATGGGACAGGCGTAGAGTGGGTTTTCTGCCCTCTCTGTGGCTTCCTGGGTAAGCTCCTGGCAACCTCTCCTTGTGTCAGCCTTTATAGCTGAGCTGGGGCCTTCTCCCACTTACCCTTGTAGGGTCCAGCAAATTACTTTGCCAGAAGCCAATTTTACAAATGACCAATTTACAAAAAAATAGCCAATTCTTGGAATGATCAACTTGCCAAATATTTTCTCAAACATTTTAGTTTTACTAGAGCATCACCTCAGCCATTTCACTACAGATTTCTCAGATCAGCAGAGTTCAATGTTAGTATAGTTTGTGTCTCACATCCAAAAAGAAGCTGAGCCCTTCTGGAATGTACAATCTTATTTATGTGAAGGGACAGGCTTTCTCTTTTAAGTAATTTTTATTATTTCCTTTCCCAATTTCTGCCTCTGATGGTGAACCCCAGGTACAATAAACTATCATCAGGTTGTGGCAAATTGGCCATTTGGTGAACTGACTGAGAAAATTGGCTTTCCAGAAGCCAGCCAGCCAGCCAACCTCATCAGATCACAGGCAGGGCTTAGCAAATTAGTGTTGTTGCATTACTACCCTTCAGACTGCCACCCTCTCACCAAAAACCCTGGCTTTCCTGAGTCCAGCCTCAGCTTTTCCCTAGCGCATCTCTGGGCAGCACATGGCAATGGTGAAACATCAAGGTGTCTGCCAGGCCTCACATGAAGAGGTCAGTTTCAGGGGAGTCCACACTGCAGACACACACATGCTGTACCACTACCCCTCAGGAGGCCGCGCCTCCGCCTTGCTCACCGCGGGCCGGTCTTCCCCAGCACCTGCGCCTCCTTGCGCCGCTGCAGCTCGCCCATGTAGCTGAGGATGCGGCTGTTGCACACCAGCAGGCTCTTGGTGGCCTCCAGAGTCTGCTCACGCTGGGAACAGGCTGCCAGCAGCTTGCAGGCCCCTTCCCTCATCCGGATCTCGTGGTCCAGCTTCTTCTGCAACTCTGTGTCCTACCCAGAGTGGGGAGGAGGATGAGAACATGTCAGTCAGGGAAGTGGCAGAAGCACCCTCTAGTCCCCAAGTGTACACTGGGCCCAGGAGAAACTGACAAGGTTACGTTTCAGGTTCCTCATGGGCAAGGGTCGAATCTCCACCTCAGCTGTCCAAGAATAATCAAAGTAGCTTTGTAAAAACACAGACGCCCTCATGCCTTTGAAGAGGGAGTGTACATTTCTTCAGCATCTTTTTTTAAAAACATATTTTATTGATTTTTTACAGAGAGGAAGGGAGAGGGATAGACAGTTAGAAACATGGATGAGAAACATTGATCAGCAGCTGCCTCTTGCACATCCTCCACTGGGGATGTGCCCGCAACTCAAAGTACATGCCCTTGACCAGAATCAAACCTGGGACCCTTCAGTCCGCAGGCCAAACCGGTTAGGGCCATTTCTTCAGCATCTTTTGAGCATAGTTGGAAAAATCTACAAAAACTACATATTCACATCCTTTGATCTAGCTATCCTATAACTAGGAATTTATTGTTATACATGTGGGCAAAGTCATATCCACTGCAGCATTGTTTAAAACACCAAGATTAAAAGTCCTTCAATAGGGCATTGGTTAAATAAGTTATAGCACACTAGACTTATAGAGGTGGAAGGTGGAATGGGGGGAGGGGAGTACTTCATAATTATATGTCTAATCACTATGCTGTACATATAAGAGTAATATAAAACAATACTGAATGTCAACAGTAATTGGCAAATTAAAAAATGGGATAGGTAAAAATAAATTACAGCACATCCCTACCATGGAATATTGCAGACATTAAGAGTGTGCAGATAAATGAAACAATCTTCAAAATATAGGATCGTCCCCCAAAAGTGTGTATACACGCTTTGAATAATAATAAAGGCAGTGTTTCTTAAATTACATTTTATTTTCAAAATTCAGCTATCAGCTGTTAAAATATGTATACATTTTTGGGGGGACACCCTGTATAGGAAGTGAGAAAGTAGAAAAATATTATAGCATGCTACCATTTGTGTACTAAATATACATGCATAGACATAGAGATGCATAAAATAGTAGTGGTTACAGGGCTGGGAGCCAGGAATGGAAAATAGATTTATGATACTTTATTCAAATGTAACCTTCTTTACTACTAAACTATTGGAAATGGTGGCCTTTTAAAAAAAATTAAATCTTAAAAGAAAAAAGCACCACACTTGCAGAATAAGAATCTTTAAGAGTAGAGCATACACATTTTTTTTTTGACAATTCCCCCAAGTGATTTTAAGGTATAGCTGGGACTGAAAACCACCAACTAAAGGGAATGGACACAGACAGTAAAGGCCATCCTGGGTTACCCCAAAGACTCAAATTATGAGAGAGGGGATCATCTATTTGGCAAGGGATCAGTGGAGAAGGAGCATACCACTTACAGAGTTCACCCCATACACATCCCAAAGTAGGGGTTCTCCCAGCAGCTGGCACTCTGAGCTTGGAAGGTGAGGACAGAAGCTAGGAATAGGGATGGGAAGGCAGGTGAAGCAGGAAGTCAGGAGTAAGGGGCTGAGCAGGCTCTTCATAGGGCCAGAATGGGGGTACTGGGCAAGGCTCCAGGATTCTCAGGAAACTTTCTTCCCTCAGAAAGGAGCCCTGGAGGTTTTGGCATGGAGCAGAGGAGGGGAACCCCAGTTTGACACAAGACAACTTTGAGTCTGAGTCACAGCCCTGCCAGTCTTAAGAAGAAACTTATTGAAAAAGCACTGGGCAACTTAATTAACCTCCCTGAAACTGCGTTTCCCCATCTGTTAAATGAGGATGGAAACAGCTCCCACATCCCGGGGCTGTGGGGATTCAGTGAGACAGGAAGGTCAAGTGAATGATACAGTGAATGGGGGGATGAGGATTTTAATGATGCTACTTAAATGCAGCAGCATTCACCCAACAAACACTGTGGTGTCCTTGTGCTGTCCAAGGCTCCACTTAAATCCAGCTGGGAGGTGAGAGATGCAGACATTAATGGCTGCTCCATAAATGCTATGTCATGCATAAACATGCTCACAGAAAATAGACCCTATTTGCTTCTGGCTGTGATTGGAAGGTTTCAGGAGAAGGTAGAAGACTAACCCCAGTGCAAGTATAGGTCAGTCTGTTCAGGAGGCAAGCTGTTGGCAGCATTGGGTTAGAAGACAGGTGAAATGTGACCACCCCAAACCTGTCTTCTCCCTCACACCAGCTCTCTTCCACACTCTGTGCTCTTGCTTGTCCCTGGTGGCTCTAGCCTTCAAGTCTCCAAGACCTGAATACCCTAAATTCCTGCTTCCGAAAGCCTTGTCTGGCCTCTCTGCAAATTCTTCCTTCACTATACCCCGGGCCGCTGTGTAAGGCCAGACTCTCATCACTATCCATGTTTCCCTTCCTGACCCATCAGAAATAAGCCAACCCGGTCCCAAAGCCTCTTCCACCCGGAAGCTCTCCAAGACTACACAGCTCCCCCAAAGCCCCGCTAGGTCTGTCTGCAACATGGTCCACCTCTGCTAAGCTTCCCTGCTTGCCAACACCCATCCCATTCTGCATCCAGCTTCTTCCACAAACACCCCAAATGGCTATGGGGAGAAGGGGGCGGGGACGGAGAGGGAACAGATAGGCTTCCTCAAGGCCCCTCCTAGCTGGCCTCTGCATCCCAGCCCCAGCACTCACGGGTCCTTCCCTAGCCCTGGCCATTGTGCCTGCCACGCAGCCACAGGCAGCGCGCTGGTCTGGAGCCGCTGTACCGTCTGGCGTCTGGGCGCCCACTCAGAGGCCCCGCCCGCGGCACTCAGGGCCTCGGTGACATCAGCTCCCAACCTCCGCGAGAGCGGCTGAGGGGCTCCGGGCTAAACGCTGGGCTCCCGGGCTCCCCGCGGCGGGCCACGGAGAGCCAGTGGAGAGCCAGTCGGGCGCTATGGAGCCTCCACCTGGGAGAGCGCCCCCTGTCCTGGAAAAGGCTTGGAGCTGCAGGAGGCTTCTGGCGGCGCAGTTGCCCTCCAAGGTGACCCCTGGCCTGGGGAAGGGGGAGGGAGAGTCTAGAGCAGTGGTTCTCAACCTTCCTAAGGCCGCGACCTTGCATACAGTTCCTCATGTGGTGGTGACCCCCAACCATGAAATTTTGCTACTGTTATTCATCGTGATGTAAATATCTGCGTTTTCCGATGGTCTTAGGCGACCCCTGTGAAAGGGTCTTTCGACCCCCAAGGGGGTCGCGACCCGCAGGTTGAGAACTCCTGGTCTAGTGTATAAATTGGAATAACAGGCCGCAGAAGTCCCTGGGCCCGGCCCAGATGATCCTAAGGACCCAGACACCCCTGCTGCGGTCTGCCCACCGCCCTCCAGTCCTAAAGCCAATTTCCCACGGCCTAGACATCCTGGCTCCCACCTCTGGACAGAGCATCTCAGGAATCCTGGCGCAGTTTCTAGATTCCTGTGCTTGCGCCCACCTCCCCACCCACCCCAGGGATGGCTTTTTGTCGCCCCTCCCCTCCTACACACCCCTTCTCCCAGGGAGGCAGGGTTTTCGCCAGATTCTCCAGAGAAAGAGCTCAGAGATGGATGTCAACTGGACCTGGGTCAGGCCCCAAGGGATGAAGGAAGAGGAGTAATGAGCAGAAGCCCCAAAACACATTAGGCCCTCCAGGGACATCCTTTCCTGTCCCCTCCCCCATCCCTTCCCCCTACTTCTGTCCCTGACTTCCTGCTCTGCTTCACCTTCTGTTCCCTTCAGAACCTCCACAGGGCTCATCACTCAGAAACTTGACTAGCTATGAGAACATAACCTCTATAGCCCCAGTTTGTAAACAGGATTATCCCACCTCCTTCTTCGAATTGTTTAAGGATTAACTGGGAAAGTTTAATCTCTACCTGGGGCCAACACATATATTTTTTAAGTATATTTTTTAGTTGATTTTTGGAGAGAGAGGAAGGGAGAGAGAAAAACATGGATGGATGTGCTTCAATAGGCTGCCTCCTGCACATCCCCTACAGAGATCCAGCTGCAGGGGGCATGTGCTCCCTCTGTGAATGGAACCAGCAACCTCCTGGTGCTCTGGAGGACACTCAGTCTACCAACCAGGGTGGGCTCAGCACATGTTTGAAGATATGAAGACCACCTTTCACTCATTCCCACCTCCCCTTTACTTAAAGAAAGTTGTCTTGGCTTTATTCTGCCATGACTACCTCTCTTGCCAATCTCTTAAACATCAATGGTCACGGTCATGGTTCGATTCCAGGTCAGGGAACATGCCCAGGAGGCAGTCAGTGATGTTTCTCTATCATCATTAATATTTCTCTCTCTCTCTCCTTCTCTGAAATCAATAGAAAAAAATTTTTAAGAAAAATCATGAGAAAATACAATAAAAAAATAAACAAAAAACACAATGGGTATCCCTTGTTGGGGGTACTGCTGAGTTTCATGGAGAAAGAATACAGCACAGGCTGAAAGAGAGGTGGCAAAAGTGAAATCTAAGCCTCCTCTTCTGTTTCAGAACTTGGGCAGGCTTCACATGAAGAAAAATTACACGGTGGGGGTAGGGGAGGTCAGAATTGAAACATTTTAACATCTGGATCAGCTCTGAGCAATAAAATCTCCTGCAATGATAGTAATATTCAATAGTCATCAGCACTTGAAATGTGGCGAGAGCAACTAAGGAACTAAATCTTTTACTTATTTCATTTTAATTAAATAATAATTTTAAATAGCCACATGTAACTAGAAACATGGGCTTTGTAGAGGACTAGGGATGGCAAACAGATTATTTCCTGTGCCAAGCAGGACACTAAGTAGTGTCAGAATCTCAATGGGTTCATTGGGCACCTTTCTGCATATGAGAAAAAGGTGACTGTCTTCAGGTGAACAAATTAGGTAAAGGTGTCCCCTCCTGATGCAGTCCCAAACCAGGTCAGGACTCTGGACTCTCCCTGGTTCTCTTATGAAGGAAACAACCTGCACAATTTATGCCAAGTTGTGCTGAGAAAGATTCTGAGGCCATGATTACCTGGCTGGTGTGACTCAATGGTTGAGCACTGACCTAGGAACCAGGAGATCACGGTTTGATTCCGATCAGGGTATATGCCCAGGTCATGGGCTCAATCACCAGTAGAGGTTGTGCAGGAGGCAGTCAATCAATGATTCTTTCTCATCATTGGTGTTTCTGTCTCCCTCTTCCTTTCTCTGAAATCAATAAAAATATACTAAAAAAAGAAAAGAAAAAAACAGAGTGCTATGATTGACAGGTAATGTCTACTCTGATTTGGGGAGTGGGGGTAGGGCCAAGAACGGTGACATGAAATAAATTGCCATTTCTGATCATGGCTCTTTAGGCCTGCCTCTGACCTTCCTCAGCAGAATACCCCTGACTGGCCCAGGTGGTCATGTCCACAGATTCCTCCCTCTTCCCATTTCAGCCAACTGCCACACTGGCCGGTTGCTCAGCCACGGCCTAGGAATCATCCTCGAGTCCTCTCTTTGTCTCACCCTTCCCATCCAATCCATCAGCAACCCTGTCAGATCTACTGGCGTCATTCAAAGTCCACTCCCTTTTTGTCTCCACCATGAGCACTTTCACCCGCTCCACCGGGTCCACTACCCTGAAGCTGTAACAACCTTTTCTCTGGTGGTCTTCTGCCACTCCACTTCCCACCTTCCTCTCTCCTACCCCCACCGCAGTCATTTTAAAACATTAGATGAGTCATCCCTCTGCTTAAACCCTTCCATGGGCCAACATCACAGTGAGAGTAAAATCTAAGTGCCTTGGCATGGCCTTCGAGGCCCTGCATAATCTGGCCCCTGCCCATGAGCTCAGCCCCAACCACTGGGCTCCAGCCACTCTTGAACTGGAACTCTCCCCCTTTCAGGGCCTCTGCCCTCACCTAGCCCTCTGTCTAGAAAGCTCTTCCTTCAGTCTTCACATATCTTGATATCCTCCTGGTCTCAGCTCAAGGATCTCCTCAGAGAGGCCTTCCCTGACCTCTGCATCTAATGCTATCCTCACTATACCTCATGTTGTTTATATATCTCTATTTTCATCGTGATTTCACTGTGAGATGATGTGTTTGCATGTTTACTGTCTGTTCCCCAGCAGAATGGACCTTTCCTGTCTGATTCACTGAAGTATATACCATGATCTAGAAAGGAACTTGACATATAGTAGGTGTTCAATAAATGTGTTTAAGAATAACTATATGAATAAATAGCTCCCTGCCATTTCCAGGGTCAGCAAAATCTTTACATCCTGCCGCAGGGCTCCTTCCCCTTTTCCAGGAAGGCCATATCCTTCCTGCAAACCTCTATGACATTGAACTCTTTTGTTCCCATACCTGAAAGAGCCCTAGCCCCAAAACACACATCTACACCCACCCACAGAGCTTCCATAGTAGGTGTGAAGACAAGATCCTGTTGTCAACAGAATGCTCTGATTGCCAATACTGAGCCTGATCCACACAGCACCCAAGGCAGGGGATACAGAACCACCTGTCCCTCTCCCACTTTGAGCAGACCTGCCCTCCCCACTTAGCCCCAGGAGGGTTGGACAGGACAGAAACTGGGGGGCTGGGATGCTTGCCAAAGCAGTGCACTGGGGGTGGGGGTGAGGGTCATTACCTCCAGGCTGAGCGCCATCTGCCGAATGTAGAGCATATTCAGGTCCTCCAGGATGTGCAATCTGTCCTGCATCTCTGTGCCCTCTAGTGCCCCTTCCCTTGTCAACCCCTCCAGAGGGAAGGGGCAGGCAGGTACCACGTTGCCCCACAATTCCTCCTCCCACTGCTCCCCTGGGTCTTAAAAAAGGCGGGCAGCTCTTGGACAGAAGGTAGAGGGTACTCTGTCCCTCTGCACTCCTGTCAGAGCCCTCTGGCTGCTGTGACAAACTTCCCTTGCCTCTGCTGTTCCAGGGCCCTGGCAGGAGCCAGGCATGAAAGGAAAAGAAAGTAAGGTGAGGATAGTGGGGTCCCAGGAGGGGAGGCCAGCTGCAGAGGGGGCTCTGGGCACAGAGTGTCCAGTCTTGCTTTGGTGGCAGCTGTTCTCCCAGCTGTGGAAGAAAAAGGCCCTTTCATTCGGACTCTGGTCCCTCCCCAGCCCCCGCCCACATCCCTGGCGGGTGGACAGAGAATCTGTGTGCCAGGAGGGCCTGAGGGGCAGGCACAGCTGGAAGGGGGCAGGGAGGGGACGCCTCCCGTAGGTTCTAGAGAGTCCTGAAGTTTGTCAGGAGCTTGGGACTTGCTGAAGAAGAGGAATGGAGGTGAGGACTTGGGAGAGTGAGCCAGGCAGTGGGACAAAGGGGTAAATGCGGCCCATCCCCCAGGTACTTCTTCCAACTTGGGGACCCCGTTCAGCCCGACCCACCCTAGGCTCACAATTACCTCGCCTTTCCAGCAGAAGGGAGAAGAGGGAGGGAAAATGGCAGGGGTGTGCCTGTGTGCTGCTGCTGCCCCCGCTCCCCTCGGCGGGCCCCTTCCCTTCCAGACAGGAAACCAGCCCCGATTCCCAGCCAGCTGCAGCTTTGCCGCCCCCCCACCCCTCCGCCTCCAGCCCAGACCCGCGGAGTCACACAGCCCAGGGCGGCCGGCCGGCCCGCAGCTCCGCCCCGCTCCTCGGCGCTAGCCCCCGAAGGCCGGGCTCCTCCCGGGGCCGCCCCAGCTCGCAGGCCCCTCCCTCCTCCCGGCCTCCGGGCCTCGCCCCGCACTCTCCCACGCTGGCCCGGGACGGGGTACTTTTGGGGGACCCGACCAGAGGGCCCTCTCCTCCAAGTTCCCTAGCTTCTGAGTCAGAGGAGGCCCGGGACAGCGGAACACGTGTGAAAGGGCCTTTGTTCTGGGCTGGCTGCGGGAGGGGCGCGGGGAGGGGTGGCGGCCGCGGGAGCCGGGCCTGGAATCCCGGCCGCAGGGAGCGGGTGGGAGCGGGGCCCCCTCGCTTAACTCTTCCAGGCCCAGCGGTGAAGGAGCGCTGACCTTGGGCAGCCTCCTAGCTGTCCGCACTGGCCCGGCAGCCCCTCCCAAACCTCGTTAGGGAGTTACAAGTGGGGTTCAGTCCTCGGCCGCGTGGAGAGCGCTGGGCCCGGAGGAAACTGTCAGACCAAAGACTGAACTCCTCTCAGGCCCCAGGAAAGGAGGCTGAGGGTCCTGGTGTGGGAAATACTCCTGATCATTCTAAAGGGCGCGCGCCCGCCCCCCCCCCCCCACACACACACAGCCCCTCCGTGACCGGAGCGCCGGCGCGGCGGCCACCCCGGCTGACAGTGAGACTGAGGGTGGAGAGGGGCTGCGCCCAGGGGCAAGAGCGGGCGCCCAAGCTATAGGTCCAAGCTGTTGGTACCCAGCTGCCCACCACCCTTTGCCCGGGGATGCCCGGGAGGTGCCAGACACATACTGGGAACCACGCCTGGAGCCCCTTAAGTGGAGATCAACTGAAGCTCGTTCCGGCAGAGGCAAGTCATCCCGGCCGGGCCAGGGAGTCAGTCCGGGGTGGCACAGGTCCGATGCGCTGCGGGCGCGCGTCCGCGCCTGGCTTTTAAAGTCACCAACGCGGCCCGTTCGGCTCCGTGGACAGAGCGCCGCCTGCGACGGAAGGTTCCCGGTTCCCTCCGGTCAGGGCACACGCTGGGGCTGCAGGCTCGCTCCCCACGAGCGCGCAGGAGGCAGCACATCAGTGATTCTCTCTCGCCACTGACGTTTCTCTCTCTCTCCCCCTTCCTCTCTGAAATTAATAAAAACCCATTTTTGAAAAGTCAACGAGCACGGGTTGGGACGCGGCCGGCGGCGTCCCCGCCCCTCCGGCGCGCGCGCGGGCGGAGGCCCCACGGCGGCAGGCGAAGGTCGGGAGGGGCGCGGGGTCTCACCTCGGGCGGGTCGCTGAAGAGGCTGAGTCGGAAGCGGCCGCGTTTGAACTCCATCTCCAAGGCGGAGCCCCTGGCCACCGTGACCCGGCTCCGGTGGTTTCGAGAGAACATGCTGGCGGCGGCTGGGCGCGTTGGCCCGTCCAGTGCGCCCCCCGCGCACCCCTCTCCGCCTGGTCTCCTCGGCTTCTGTCCCTCGACGCCCGTCCGCCCCGCCGGCCCCTCTGGGAAGCTCCGCGGCCGGTTCCCAAACTCCGCCCCCGGAGTCGATACCTGGGCCGGGCAGGGCGCGGCCCCCTCCGTTCCCACCCCTGCCAATGGCCCGTTCGGTGGGGCCGGTTCCGGGGCGCCCTCGCAACCCTAGCTCGGCCCCCCCCCCGAGCAGGCCTGGCCCGACAGCCCGTCTGCACGAGTACCCAGCCCCTCCGGAGCACTGCGGGGGCGCACAGGCCCTTCCGGCCGGGGTCCGGCGCCGCACCTGGGCGAGGGGCGGGCCAAGGGAAGCCCCGCCCTGCAGCCGCCCCCACCTGGCTCGCCGGGCTACTTGCGCTCGGAAAATCCCGGCCCACGTGGGTCGCCCGGGGCACACTGCATCTCTAGTCTAATCTCACCTGTAAGCAGCTTCCCACAGACCCTTTCAACTCCCTACAATCCCAAATATTCCTTCTTTGTCGCCTTCCTTCGTTAGGCTCCCTGCCAACTGTCCTCCCATCCCTAACGGCCGCAAGTCAAGGGGCACGTCTTGGAAACCTGTTCAGTCACTTCATAACTGACTGAGACGTTTAACTTTCTGGCTTCTGTTTTCTTATCTGTTCCATGGAGATGCAGTAATTATCTCCAGGTTGCTATGAGAATTACATATGACAATGAAGGTAAAACGCCCAGCATTGTGCCTGGCATAACACAAGTGCCCCTCAAGTGGAGCTAAGAAGAAAAAGGAGCAGGTGCAGCGACCTCAGCTCCCTGGACCCAGACCTCAAGAGCCTTAAGAAGGTGAGGGTATCGCAGTATCCATACTGGATATCTCCCAACTGTTTTGTGGGTCAACTGAGACAGGATGACCACTCTCTGCTTCTGCAAAAAAAAATAGGGGCCCCTCCACACCCGCAGAGAGCCTGGTTAGAGAGAAGGAAATGGCAGAGAATGGACTTGCTGATCACACATGAGGAATCTTGAGAACTTACTGGGAGAACTTGAGAGAGAGAGTGGGGTTTTTTCATAGCACATGGGCTGGAGCCAGAGAAATGCCTGCCTTTAGCTTTAGAGAGCCCGGGTTAGTGTAACTCTGCTACGGCAAATTATTCAATACTAGAGGCCCAGTGCACAAAATTCGTGCATGGGTAGGGTCCTAGCAGCTGTGGCCACCTCCCTGGTGGTCAGCACAAGTCATAGAGAGTAATAGACTCCCAGCCTCCCAGTTGAGCTCCCATGCATATTAGCCTTTTATTTTATTTTATTTTTTAATATATTTCATTGATTTTTTACATAGAAGAAGGGAGAGATATAATTAGAAACATTGATCAGCTGCCTCTTGCACACCCCCTACTGGGGACAACCAAGGTACGTGCCCTTGACCGGAATCGAACCTGGGACCCTTCAGTCCGCAGGCCGACACTCTATCCACTGAGTCAAACCGGTCTCAGCAGCCTTTTATATATATAGATTCTTTTAGATAACCTGACTTCAGCAGAGAAACCAAGATGGCGGCATAGGTAAACACCTGAACTTGCTGCCATACACAATCACTTCAAAACTACAACTAAAAGACAAAATGGACATCATCCAGAACCTCAGGAAGGCTGGCTGAGTGGAAATTCTACAACTAGAAGGAAAGAGAAAAGTACACTGAGACTCACAGGAGCTGCGGAAGTAAAGTGCAGAGGTACAGAGGCACGTGTGTAGAGAGGGCTGGCAACTGAGTACACGACTGGCTTTTTCAATCCGCAGGGAGACACAAACTCCCAACTTCTCTGAATTCCAGTTCTGGGTAAGACTCTGGGGACCCAGACTCATGCCGGGAGAAACTGGACTAGCTGGCAGTGGGCAGAATTTGAGGGCAGCTTTCTCTCAGAGGTGTTTGCAGCAATTACCAAGGGACACTGAGACCCGGAGGCCTCTTAGGGCAGGACTAATGGGAAGCCATTGCTGTTTGCTCCACCCTGAGACTCTATCCCATCCAAGCTGTGTGCAGAGGCTTTTGCATATGAATGGCCTGGTCCTTTGAAATCTAAACTTACCTAACAAACTGAAGCTAAATCAGAGAGACCTAGAACATCTGAAAGAAGGCCCAAAGCCCCACAGCAGCTTGCATTGGGCCTTATAAGACACCTCACTCACAAAGCCACTCTATCAACTCAGGGAAGCAGCCAAAATGCGGAGACAAAGAAACAGATCACAAGTGAAAGAAATGGAGGAAAGCAAATGACTGGATATAGTTCAAAACTACGGTTATAAGGTTTTGCAAGATTTTTCTAAAAAAGGCTAATAAATTTAGTGAGTCCCTTGAGAATATAAAAAAGGACCAACTAGAAGTTAAGCATACACTACTGAAATAAAAAATAATATACAAAGACTTAATAGCAGACTAGAAGATTGCAAGAATCAAGTCAAAGATTTGAAATACAAAGAAGCAAAAAACACTCAACCGGAAAAGCAAAAAGAAAAAAGAATCCAAAAATTTGAAGATAGTGTAAGGAACCTCTGGGACAACTTCAAGCATACCAACATTAGAATTATGAGGGTGCCAAAAGGAGAGAGAGAGCAAGATACTGAAAACCTATTTGAAGAAATAATGACAGAAAATTTCTCCCACCTGTTGAAAGAAATAGACTTACAAGTCCAGACAGCACACAGAACCCCAAACAAAAGGAATCCAAAGAGGACCACACCAAGACACATCATAATTAAAATGCCAAGCGCAAAAGACAAAGAGAGAACTCTTCCCTCTTGCAGCCATCATAGGAGTGTCAGCGGTCAAAATGAAGTTCAATCCCTTTGTGACTTTTGACCAGAGCAAGAATCGTGAAAGGCATTTCGATGCATCTTCCCACATTCGAAAGAAGATTATGTCATCTCCTCTTTCCAAAGAGCTGAGACAGAAACACAATGTTCAGTCCATGCCCATCCGAAAGGATGATGAAGTTCAGGTTGTTTGAGGACATTACAAAGGGCAGCAAATTGGCCAAAGTATCCAGGTTTACAGGAAGAAATATGTAATCTACATTGAACGAGTGCAACAGGAGAAAGCTAATGGTACAATTGTTCATGTGGGCATTCACCCCAGCAAGGTGGTTATCACTAGACTAAAGCTGGACAAAGACCTCAAAGAGATCCTTGAACGTAAAGCCAAATCTCTCCAAGTAGGAAAGGAAAAGGGAAAATAAAGGAAGAAACAGTTGAGAAGATGCAGGAATAAAGTAATCTTATACACAACTTTCATTAAAAACTTAAAATGAAAAAAAAAGGCAAAGAGAGAATATTAAAAGCAGCTAGAGAAAATGTTAGTTACCTACAAGGGAGTACCCATACAATTGTCAGCTTATTTCTCAACATTTAGTTGGTATCGAGAGATCCCATCTCTTCCCATCATCTCGCTCTTCTTTCCTCCATGTTGACTTCACTCTTTATAGCATAGCAAGATGGTTGAAAAAAATTCTGGGTCCCTCTCTTTTCAGAAGAAAGGAGAAATAAATGATGACAGAAGAAAACTTGACTGTGGGTGATAAACACACAATAAAATAAAATTCTTATTTAAAAACGTATAGAGCCTCATTGGTGTGTCTCAGTGGTTTGCATCAACCTATACTAGGAGGTCAAGGTTGGATTCCCAGTCAGGGCACATGCCAGGGTTGCAGGCTCTATCCCCAGCAGGGAGCATGCAAAAGGCAGATGATCAATGATTCTCATTGATGTTTCTATCTTTTTATCTCTCTCCCTTCCTCTCTCTGAAATTAAACACACACACACAACATAAAACACAGAGTTTTTTAAACACTCTTAATCCTACCTTTTAAAAATAACACAGCCCACCTATATTAGATAAGTGTTACACTACTGGGAGAATAGCAGCCAGAAGCTGGTTGGCATCCTGGGCCTGGTCCCTACCAACTTTGTTGTTAACTATACCAGGATGTCTGCAATAATAATAATAATAATAATAATAATAATAATAATAATATAGCCCAGTCAGCATGGTTCAGTGGTTGAGCATCCATCTATTAACCAGGAGGTCACGGTTTGATGGTTTGATTCCTAGTCAGGGCACATGCCCTGGTTGTGGGCTTGATCCGCAGTAGGGGGTGTGCAGGAGGCAGCCCAATCAATGATCCTCTCTCATCATTGATGTTTCTCTCTCTCCCGCTTTCCCTTTCTCTCAGAAATCAATAAAAAAATAAATAAAAATAATATAAAGTTTAAAAAATAAATGAGTAAATATGCCTTCCTCACTATCACAGAAAAACAGAGATAGTATGGTACTTCACACTGGCTCATGAAAGACAACTGCTGAATTTTCAGTTGTTACAAGTTTAATTAGAATTTAAATTAAAAATTCACAACTAAATAAACTTTATTTATTTAATTGACTTTAAGAAGCAGAATGGGGTTGGAGGAAGAAATGTCCATAAGTTGTCTTGACCTGGAATCAAACCCATCACATTTTGGTATATGAGCCACAACAGCCAGGGCTATTAAAACAAAGTGAGCTCTGGTTGGTGTGGCTCTGTGGTTAGAGTATCAGGCCAAGAATTGTAGGATCTCTGATTCCTGGGCATGTACCTGGGTTGTAAATTCAATCTCTACAGGATGGGGTGAGCGCTCTCTCTCTCTCTCTCTCTCTCTCTCTTCCTCCTCCTCTTCTTCCTCCTCCCACTCCTGCCCCCCCTCCCTCTCCTCCCCTTCCTCCCATTCCTCCCCTTCCTCCCCTCCTCCTCACTTTTTGGAAATCAATGGAAAAAATATTCTTGGGTGAGGATTAACAAAATTAATTAATTAATTAAAGCAAAACTCATCGCCTCCTAATTATTTTACTACATTTTCCTATTACCTCTTGAGGTTGTTTACATCTATAGTATCCGTTTGGTGCAATTGCTATGTAATGGCAACCTACTGCACATCTCTTCCCAACTCTGTCTTGAGTCACATTTGCAATTGAGCATGGTGGAAGTGTTATTTACACAACAGAAATAGGTGAACACTATAAATAAGGGCCCCAATGCACACCCCGGAGCTTTTGTTAAACATTTACCAGCATGGTTTGGTGCATAATCCTTCCAACCTTTTCTTTTGCTTAAGACTCAATCTCCAGTAGGAGGCATGCAGATCTCCAACTATGAAGTAGATGTTGGGGGGGAAGGGTTGTTGGTCACCCAGTGTTCAAATAATCTTCCTATTTCTGCACAGTCCCCTACTGTGGATAAAATTAGCAAGTTAAGGCTCAACCCCTTTCTGACAGCTGTAGGACATTCATCTTCCCTCCCACTCTTCATAGCCAGGGGTAGGCACTTAGCCTAAGGTGCTTAATCACAAGGAACAACAGCCTGTGATTATTGGAATCCAGAGTCAGCAAACCAACTGGAATGCTCCCATCTGGACTTTGAATCTTGATTGAGTAAAAACAAATTCCAGGAGAGTTCAGTTATCATGACTGCACCTGCAGCCCATGAGTGGGAAATCCTCATCAGTAGATTCCTGTGGTGTGAATTAGGTATGAACTGGGTGTAACCTCAGCAATGTGTTCTCACTGACTGGCCTCCCTTGGTTCCCAGCCCTTATCTAGGGAAAGCATAAGATGAGCCCAAATCATTTTGTAGTGCAAGGAAGTAAAAAAAAAAAAAAAGAAAGTGCTCAAAAAACGATGGAAACATGTCAAAAGGACACAGAATCCATCTTAAAGAAATACCCACTTATGAAATCTGAGATAAATTTGAGCATAAAATAAACAATGATGGTAATGTATTACAACCTGCTGCCTGAAACAGTAACCCTTACTGATATAAATAAATGCATATGTAAATGAATGTAAGAAGAGAAAGCTCTTCTTCACAGTAGAAGCCAATTAATACATGTAGATGGAATGGAAGTAAACAGATTATTACACCATTTAGCAATTGTTAAAGCAGTGTTGATTTATGCTGTATTTATCAATGGATACTAAACCTGATAGGTGGAGTTTTATTGAAGAACAGCATATTAGTTTCAAAATATTTCCCCAGAAAATATGCATTAATTACAAAGATGAAAATGGTGACTTTACAGTGAAGAGAACTGTCAGATATTGCTTTGACCAGGTAATCAAGTTTAGTATCATCAATAGTGGGATAGGCTGACATCATGGACCTCCTGATGCTATACTCTGAAAAGAACATGCCATAATCTTTTATTTGTATAGTACTCCTACTGAGAAGTTACGGGTCTATATATGAGGAAATACCAGATAGATCCAGGTTGAGGGACATCCTATAGAATCACAGGCCTGTACTCTTTAAAACCATGAAGGAGCCCTGACTGGTTTGGCTCAATGCATAGAGTGTTGGCTTGCAGACTGAGGGGTCCCAGGTTCGATTCTGGTCAAGGGCATATACTTTGGTTGCAGACATATCCCCAGTAGGAGGTGTGCAGGAGGCAGCTGGTCAATGTTTCTCTCTCATCGATGTTTCTAACTCTCTATTCCTCTCCCTTCCTCTTTGTAAAAAATCAATAAAAAATATATTTTTTATTGATTTTTTTTTTTTACAGAGAGGAAGGGAGAGGGATAGAGAGTTAGAAACATCAATCAGCTGCCTCCTGCACACCCTGGACTGGGATGTGCCCACAACCAAGGTACATGCCCTTGACCGGACTCGAACCTGGAATCTTTCAGTCTGCAGGCTGATGCTCTATCCACTGAGCCAAACCGGTTTTGGCAATAAAATATATTTTAAAAAATAAATAAATAAAACCATGAAGGACACAAATGTTCCAGATTCAAACTTATCAAAGAGCTTGGCCAGGGTAGCTCAGTGGTTGAGTGTTGGCCCATGAACCAGGATATCATGGGTCAACTCTTGGTCAGGGCACAGTCCCGGGTTGCAGGCTCAATCCCCAAATAGGAGGCATGCAGGAGGCAGCAGATCAATGATTCTCTCTCATCATTAATATTTGTATCCCTTTTTCTCTCACCTTTCTTCTCTCTGAAATCAATAAAAACATATTTTTTAAAGGGGGAGGGAGCTGGCGGGTTTGGCTCAGTGAATAGGATGTAGGCCTGAGGACTGAAAGGTCCTGGGTTCAATTCCAGTCAAGGGTACTTACCTCGCTGCAGGCTTGATCCCTGGCCCTAGAAGGGGCGCATGCAGGAGGCAACCGATGGATGGATCTCTCTCTTCATTGATGTTTCTATCTCTCTCTCTCTCCCTTTCTCTCTGAAATCAATAAAAAGATATTTTTAAAAAATAAAATAAATAAAAAGGTGGGGGAGCAAATCAGAGACATGATAAGTAAAAGTAATGCATCATCCTGAATTTGGATTCTGAGCTAGAAAGGAAAAGGTAACTGTGGGCAGTTGGTGAAATTTGAGCAGGGTCTGTGGATTAGACAGCAGTGCTATAGCAACGTTAATTTCCTGATTGGAAGGGTGGCACGAAGGTTATGGAACAGTGAACTAGTTTTGAGAAAAACAGTGAAATATTTAAGGTTGAAATAGTATCATGTCTACAATTTGTTCTCAGGTTAATTAGAAAAGGAATGATAATGGGATAAGGGAGAAAATGGTAAATGTTAACAGCAAAATGATCTGCTTAAGGAGATAAAGTTCTCTGTACTCTCCTTGAACCTTTTCTGTTAAGTTTAACATTATTTTAAATTAATTCTATTTAAAAAATAAGGCCAAGAACTCTTTCAGCCTACAAACACGCTCAAATCTCTGTCACTCTAAACAAAGCAAAACTGAAAACAAAGTCATGAAGCCGTAGCTGCTAGCTGTCACCATTTCCTCCCTGCAGGATATCAGGATGTTGAGGAAACACCACTGGAGCCAGTGTCAGGAAGCCTCTGTTTGAGGCCGGCTCTGCTGCTCCTTAACTATGTAACTTTGGCCAAATCATTTAACTTCTCTGAGCCTCAGTTTCCTTATGAGGGAACAATAGCATCTTCCTTAGGGAGATGCCCTAGGGATCCAGGGAGAGAAGGGATATACTGAAAAGCAGGTTATTAACTCTAATTCTAACTACAGGTGATCCCTCATTTTAACTTCTGGTGATACAGGACTACTGTCCTCACATCCTGCTAGAATGTATCCTGTTCTTAAAGTTCAGCCTGCCCTTTGCAGAACTGTACACCATGATCATAGCCTTTCCCTGGCGATACCCTTTGCCCTTGAATGCTTTTTTTGCCTCTCTTGACCTCCTCTTTTCAACATAGCCTTCTCCTTCTGCCTGCCCATCCAAGACAGGTGCCCACTGAGGTCTGTTCCCAGTCCTTTCTTCTCCATCTATTTGCTCTTTTTGGAATGTTTCATATGTCCCCAGTCTTTTAGGGACCTCTATTATTATGCTGATGACACCCACCACTCAACCTTCTACACTGGCTTCTTTTCTCCCAGTGGTCCATCTTATTTGGGCATTCCCACAGGCGCTTCAAATGTACCTTAGGGCCTAGCCAGTTTGGCTCAGTAGGTAAAGCATTGGCCTGCAGACCAAAGGCTCCCAGATTCGATTATGGTCCAAGGGCACATGACAGGTTGTGGCTCTATCCCTAGTAGGGGGCATGCAGGAGGCAGCCGGTTTCTATCCCTCTCCCTTCCTCTCTGAAATCAATAAAAATATAAAATAAATAACTTCATTAAAAATTTTACCATAGGCAACACTAAAAGTTTCCCTTCTTACTTGCTTCTGTCCTTATATGATCTTTATTTAAAATACCTTGTTCCCCCAACATATTTGGGCTAGAAATATAGTTATTTACTATTATTGTTGTTGTTTGCTTATTGAAAATCTATGTGCCAGATATGACCCTAGGTCCTTTGCATTCTTGATTTGCTTTACTCCTTGAAAAAGTCCTATGAAGTAGATCCTATTTCATTCCATCTTACAAAGCTGGAATCTGAGGTTCAGAAAGCTTAAATAACTTTGAGCCCAAGGTTACATAAGTAACAAGTGGTAGAACTGGGATTTGATACTAGGCTTGTCTTACTTTTAATATTAATCACTGTAGCCCAGCTGATGTGGCTCAGTGGTTGAGTGCAGATTGGAGCACTGGTTCTATTCCCAGGAGGGCCCTAGCCGGGGTTTTGGGTTTATCCCCCACAGGGGGTATACAGGAAGCAGCAGATCAATGTTTCTATCTCTTTCCCTCTTCCTTTCTCTCTCTAAATATCAATAAAAAAACGTTTAAAAATATCAATCACTATATTGATTTGGGGAGAATAGGAAGGGGAAGGAGATGCGGGGGCGGAGGAAGACACATCCATATGAATTGGCTGCTTCCTGATCTCGGGATCTGATCAGAAAACTAACCCAACACCTTCTATTACACCAGATGAGTTCCAGCCAACTAACCCACACCAGCCAGAGTTATTATGTCTTTTAAATGGAATCGCATCATCTTGAAACTTACTTATTTCCTATATCAACACAGTTACTGTGTGTTTTTTAAATGAGTTTAAACATACACATCTTATACAAAATTCAATAGGCACAAAAGGATATTTTATGAAAAACAAGCCTCCCTTCAGTTACCCATCAGTTTCTTGGGCAGCCTTCTGGAGCCTTCTTTCTTTCTTTCTTTCTTTCTTTCTTTCTTTCTTTCTTTCTTTCTTTCTTTCTCTCTTCCTTCCTTTCTTTCTTTCTTTCTCAAAATATATTTTATTGATTTTTTACAGAGAGGAAGGGAGAGAGATAGACAGTCAGAAACATCAATGAGAGAGAGACATCAATGAGAGAGAGACATCGGTCAGCCGCCTCCTGCACGCTCCACAGTGGAGATGTGCCCGCAAGCAAAGTACATGCCCCCAACCGGAATCGAACCTGGGACCTTTCAGCAAGCCGATGCTCTATCCACTGAGCCAAACCGGTCTCGGCGCCTCATTTCTTTTAATAGCAACAGCTTCCCATTGTATGGATGTTCCAAATCCATATACCAACTTATTTTGGTGTTTCATTAGAGAACATTTAGATTGTTGCCAGCGCTATTACCTACTAGAATCTACATTCCATGTCAGTGTTACCAATTACTTATCACTCTTAATTTTTTTAGCAACATATGGTGCTCCACATTGCACAGATGCACCATAATGCATTTATCCATTTCTCCACCCTTGAGAATTTAGGCTTAAACACTATTTGCCCTGCTCGTAGGACACTTGTGCTGTCAAGCACTTCTGCCGTTTTGCTGGCAATCTAGTTTATGTACCACTCCGCTCGCTCCTCCAAGTCAGAGGAGAGTGTTCGCATTCATCCTAGTGTCCTCATTGCCCAGCCCCGAATGTGGCCGGGAGTAGACGCGCACGACGCTGGAGTGTAATAATGAAATCGCCCGCGCTGGATTTGATTGAGAGACGGAACGAAAGGAGGGCCCGGAACTTTGGTTGGGAGCACCGTTGTTTCTCAGGGACGATTTCAGCGTCAATGTACCCCGCACAAACATGGTTGCTACGCGCCGGAAGTACCGGTTGTTTTGCTGGAATTAGTTCTTCCGCGGGGCGGAAGAGGCATGTCCGCTTCTTCCTGATCATTTCCAGCCCCCTTTCCTCGCAGGAACCCATGAGTAAGCTGTGGCGACGCGGGAGCACCTCTGGGGCTATGGAGGCCCCTGAGCCAGGTAAGCGCGGGTCGATAAAGCCGCTTAGGCCTTTGTAGAAAAGGAGGTCCTTTCTCGCTTCTCGGAGCCTTCAAGGTACTTCGCCACAGGTGGGAGGGGGGAAGGCGGGGCTGTTGCTATGGTAACAGCGAGTACCGCGGGAAGAGTGGGAGCCCCTAGGGAAACTGGGTTCCTCAGGGCTCTCTCTACCCCACGCCTGCCTTACACCGTTGACAGGCTCTCCTTCCGCAGGGGAAGCGCTGGAGTTGAGTCTGGCGGGTGCCCACGGCCACGGAGTACACAAGAAGAAGCACAAGAAGCATAAGAAGAAACACAAGAAGAAACACCATCAGGAAGAGGAAGCTGGGCCCACGCAGCCATCTCCTGCCAAGCCCCAGCTCAAGCTCAAGATCAAGCTGGGTGGGCAGGTCCTGGGCACCAAGAGGTGAGGCCAAGAGAACCAAGGTTTTACTTGGGGAACTTTAGGAGGCAAAGAAGAGACGCTGGCTGGGCTTTCCAGAAGATAGAATGGACACTGTGACTTCAGGACCCAGAAAGAACCTAGAGGGTGTGCGGGTAGCTGGAGGTAGCTACTGAGCAGAAGGCAGGTATTTGTTCAGCATTACAGAGTGGTGTTGCTTCTCTGCAGTGTTCCTACCTTCACTGTGATCCCTGAGGGCCCTCGGTCCCCCTCTCCCCTTATGGTTGTGGACAATGAAGAGGAACCAATGGAAGGAGTCCCCCTTGAGCAGTACCGTGCCTGGCTGGGTGAGAAGGATGTGGAGGTGGGGAGACAGGGTTTCTCGTTGTATCTGATTAAAGGGAGAAGGTTACTTTTGAGGAGGGAAGGGAATTTTGAGTGTTCCAGTATTAACTTGGCCAAATTTGGGTGCCCCATCTGAACAATTCTACTTTTCTCTCTCCAGATGAAGATAGTAATTTGTCCCCTTCCCCACTTCGAGATTTGTCGGGGGACTTAGGGGGTCAAGAGGAAGAGGAGGAACAGAGGTGGCTGGATGCCCTGGAGAAAGGGGAGCTAGATGATAATGGAGATCTCAAAAAGGAGATCAATGAACGGCTGCTCACTGCTCGACAGGTAAATTGGTTCATTCTTTATTCAATTACCAGATATTTAGAGAGAACCTTCCATGTCCCAAGAACTTTGCTGGGCATTGGGCAATCACTGATGGAATGGAGAAAAGACACTTTTCTCATGGAGCTGATATTCATATGTGTGTTGGGTTGGGTAGGTAAAGAAGGGGATAATTTTGAAAAGCAGAGAGAGAGATGTAAACAAAGTGGTAGGAAAGAGACATTAGATAGGAAGGGAAGACCTCTTTGAAGAGCTATTTCGAGTACTAGAGATTTTCAGGCATTGAGCACTTATCTAATTGGTGCTTCAATGAGATAAAGATTTAAAATAATAAAAATCCTCAGAAATATGGTGTAGAGAATTTGGTACACAGAGCAGGCAGGTAATATTACTAATACTTTCCCCCTTGAGAGTCAAGGATCTAAAACTGAAAGTCTGGAAACCTGGGAGGAGTCAGTATTCAGGGCTGCTGGAAAGGGCACTCATTCCACCAGCCTCCCAAGGCCCGCGCTCCTTATGACCCTTGCTTTCCACGTGCCCCCTTGGCCCTTCCTGCAGACCTCGCTTCTCCATTTCCTGACACCACTCTGTCTCTCCCCAGCGAGCTCTGCTCCAGAAGGCGCAGAGTCAGCCTTCCCCGATGCTGCCGCTGCCTGTGGCTGGGGGATGCCCGGCCCCTGCCCTCACTGAGGAGATGCTGCTGAAGCGCGAGGAGAGGGCTCGTAAGAGGCGGCTGCAGGCGGCGCGGCGGGCGGAGGAGCACAAGAACCAGACTATCGAGCGCCTCACGAAGACTGCAGCGCCCAGTGGGCGTGGGGGCCGAGGGGCTGCGAGGGGGGAACGGCGGGGAGGGCGAGCCGCGGCCCCGGCCCCCATGGTGCGCTACAGCAGCGGGGCACAGGGTTCCACCCTGTCCTTCCCGCCTGGCGTCCCCACTCCCGCACCAGTGTCTCAGCGGCTACCCCCGCCTGGCCCTCCTCCGCGGTGTTCAGTCCCTGGCTGTCCGCACCCGCGCCGCTACGCCTGCTCCCGCACAGGCCAGCCACTCTGCAGCCTTCAGTGCTACCGCATCAACCTGCAGATGCGGCTGGGGAGACCCGAAGGCCCTGGGTCCCCTCTTTTGGCTACTTAAGGCTCTTTACCAGGACTCTGAACCCTCCCTCCTGCCCAGATTCAGTGTCTTCCTTATTAAATTTTATCCGGTGCCTCGATTTGTACCGAATTTACAGAATGGAGTGTATGGGGCATGGGAAGCCAAGTCCCCGTCCACACATATTGCCCCTATCAGAGCTTGCGCTGACGCCTCGGACAGGTCCACCAAGTCCGGCTGGCCACTGGCGCGCGACTCCGGCCGACTTTCGGGATTTGCATCTCTTCTAGTGGGATTACCAGGCGCGATCGGGCATTTGGCGTCATTCCAGGAAACAGGATTCAAGCCAATCCGAGGGGAGTTTGCTCTGCTGGGCGGCGGTTCATTGGTTGGCAACTCGAAGCCTGTTCTGTTGTCCACGTTGGCTATTGTCGCTGTCAGTCAGGGCCGTGGGTCGAACCTACTCCAGTCTTTGTCTGGGAGAGCGCTTGTTGTCTGGGAGAGTGGCAGGGGCGCTGCTGTGGATTGGTCCCCGGCAAAAACCTCCGATCCGATCCTATTGGCCCGTTCGCCGGAGGGCGATGCTGATTGGTAGGGCGGAGCAACCTGGCTCCTAGTTGGCAGAGCTCTCCCCGGATGGGAGCTCCGGCCGCGGAGTGATGGTGGCGGCAGCGGAGATGGGCCGGGCAGGGACCATGGCGGTGGCGGCAGAGGTGGCAGGGGCGGGGGGGCTGGCAGTAGAGGAGGCTGTAGTCTTCAGGGGGCTGTAGGTGGAGGCATGGCTCGGGCCAGCAGCGGGAACGGCAGCGAGGAGGCCTGGGGGGCACTTCGAGTGCCGCAACAGCAGGTATCCCATCAGCTCCAAAAGCATATCCCCATAGCCATCTATTTCCCTTTCCCCTTTTGTCCCTTTCTTTTGGGGGTTGGGTAGGAACTCACAGAGCCAAAAGTATTGTGAAATTACTAAATATGCCCCTTCCATTCTTTGTTTAAACTTTGTAACGTAGATGCAGTTGACTTTGCCTGCAGCCTCATAGACCCATCCCATGGCTGCAATGAGAGCTTGCAGTGACTCTCCAGTGACCAGAGGCTTAGTGAGGCCCCAGGGAGGCTCCCTGTCTTGCAACAGTTATTGTGATGCTTCTCTGTGTGCCTATTGTCACAACAGAGTCCAATAGCGTCTTCTCTTGAGGGAGCAAATTGGAGAATAGCTGGAACACAGACTCGAGCCCTGCCATCTTTTATCATCCATAGCAATCCCATCTAGTTGGGAGCACTGCTTTGGGTCTCACACTGTCCCTCCTCTATCCTAGGAAGTCAAACTCAGGGATGGAAAGGTCCACCTTGGGGATGGGGAATGGCAGACCATGAGGGACGATGAAAGCATCTTAGCTTTGGAAATTAAACCCTTTACCCATTGTTTGAGATTTTGATATTGCTCTATCTTCTGACTTCTGCCAAAACACCCCGTTAACAGAAAATGCTCTGGGGCCAGTCTATATGCAGAGCTGAAATCTACCTGTGTTCACATCTTCATCTTGTTCTCCAGGCTGATTTTTGCTATTAAATCCTCTTCCATATTGATAGCCCTTCAGACATTTGAACACTCCTCTCAGCATCACTCGTTTGCCTCATAGATCTGTGCTACACTGGTTCACAGGGTGGGCTTGTGGATGTGCATGCAGGGGCTGGGTGTGGGGGTGAACAGTGCCTTGGGCTGAATCTCCCTTGGTGTTAAGTGCCTCCTTGCTCCCAGCTTCGAGAGGTTTGCCCAGGAGTGAACAACCAGCCCTACCTCTGTGAGAGTGGTCACTGCTGCGGGGAGACTGGCTGCTGCACCTACTACTATGAGCTCTGGTGTGAGTCTCTGTGGGGGCTGTTCTTGGGCCCTTCTGCCCACCCTCCCTTGGACCTCAGAATTCTAGCTTTCAAGGACCCTTCTTTGCATGGGAGGTTATCTGAGACCCTTCCTCTTCACCCCCCTGCAGGGTTCTGGCTGCTCTGGACTGTTCTCATCCTCTTTAGCTGCTGTTGCGCCTTCCGTCATCGTCGAGCTAAACTCCGGCTGCAGCAACAGCAGCGGCAGCGTGAGATCAACTTATTGGCCTACCACGGGGCATGCCATGGGGCTGGCCCTGTTCCTACCAGTTCACTGCTTGACCTTCGTGAGTGACTTGAGGCTCTGGGCTCACTACCGGTGGCTCCTCCCCAGTGAAGACCCTGAATCATCCCCACATTTTGTTTTCAGACATTTCAAAGCACTCTTTTCCCTAACAGTAAAGAGACCACCACCTTACCTTGGTTGCTTTCCACCAACCATGCCATTCTTTCCTGCAGGCCTCCTCAGCGCCTTCAAACCCCCAGCCTATGAGGATGTGGTTCACCGCCCGGGCACACCACCACCTCCTTACACTGCGGTCCCAGGCTGTCCCTTGACTGCTTCCAGGGAATGTACTTGCTGCTCCTCCACTTCTAGCTGCCCTGCCCACTCCGAGGGAACAAATGTGGAAGGTGTTTCCTCCCACCAGAGTGCCCCCCCTCATCAGGAGGGTGAGCCTGGGGCAGGGGTGAGCCCTGCCCCCACACCCGCCTCTTGCCGCTATCGCCGCCTGACTGGTGACTCGGGTATCGAGCTCTGCCCTTGCCCTGACTCCAGCGAGCGTGAGCCAGTCAAGGAGGCTAAGGCTAGTGCTATTCAGCCAGATCTAGGGGACTGTTCCCCCTGCACACTGTCCCTAGACCCCATACCCCAAGTTCCTTCTCTGGGGCTGGCTACCAGTGAAGGGAGCACCCCATAAGCAGTTTTAGGAGGGTGGGTTGGTTGATGGCCAATAGAAACAGCCCTGGTTCCAACTCCCTGAGTTCTCCTCAGCCTCTCCCTGCCTTCCTAGAATCTGCCTGAAAGGGCTGGAGTCCTGAGGACAGGGGCCATGTTTGGGGGACTGTGCTAGCTCTACCCCCACTGACATACACAGGAGCCTTTGATCTCATTAAAGAGATGTGAACCAGCTGCTTGTGGACTTGGGTGGTCTAGTGCTCAACTCACTTCATTGTACCTGAATGGACTTGGAGGGGACAGGTAATGGCCACCTTTCCTAGCTTCTCTGAAGGATAGGAGGCAGCCCTAAGACCCGGACTGAGCTATGACCTCTTGATGAGGCAAAGCTGGCAAAAACAATAATTTGGCATGGTTTTCCAATTTATTTAGAAAAAATAGACTCTGGATTCGCGTTCACCCCAGGGTTGTGTGGGATGATACTAAAGAGACACCTGAGATGAGGGTTTGAAGCACTGGTATCTGAGGGTTGGGGGCAGAAGTTAGAGACCTGGTCCCTCTAGTCCAGAGTGGTGCAAGGACCTCACTCCCCTCCCACACTCTCCCTTTAGTAGTCTTCAGCCATAGCCAGTAGAACAAGGCTGGTCCAACCCTGGAAAGGGCGGCAGCCCATACCCCGCCCATCCCGGTCACTGTACTGCTCCCATAGGAAACCTGTGGCCTGGTACTGCCTCAATACATTGCCCACCACATTGGCACGGAGGTCACTGTGGAGCTTGGCAGCTCGGGCTTGGTGAGGACCCTTGAGGTGCCCATAGTGGTGAAGTGCCCCTAAGGCTAGGTAGTTGACATTGAGCCACACAGCTCCCCGCCAGTAGGGAGGATCATGCTCTGAATTGCGCTGGCCATAAAAGGGGCTGGAGGCTGCAAGGGAACGTAAACCAAAGGGGCTCCAGAGATGGCGACTGTCAGCTAGAACATCCAGCAGTGGCCCAAGGCGGGATGAGTGAGGGTCCAGGAGCCGTAGCAACAAGGGGAAAAGACTGACGTAGCCCAAAGCATCCACATATTGCAATCGAGGGTGGGGCCGGCCCACCACCCGAACCAGCCCATGTGGGGGACGAGGCTTCAGCTGCACTGCTTTTGTGTGGTTCCCAAAGTCTGCAAAGACTCCAAGCTCTGGGGCCCAGTGTAGCTCATCCAAGATCTTCTCTGCCCCCAGTGAGGCAGCCAGTGGGCCCAGCTCTGCAACTGCCTCTGCCTCTCCCAGCTGCTCTGCTAGCTGCACCAGAACACGGGCACCCAATGCCACCCAGCACCAAAGGTCCAGGTGCCGTTCAGTGGCTGAAGGGTGTGAAGCACGGGGATAATCGTCCAGCCCTGAAGGCAATGTCTTGGGATTCAATAGGGTTGGCAAGGCTAAGTCCCGACCCCGCCAGCGGTAAGATAGTGGCACTGGCCCTGCCTGGCTCTGATGAAGCCAGGAGAACCAGGCATGCAGGCGGGGGAAGGCCCTGCGGAGGAAGGCTAAATCGGCAAGATCATGACCCTCTAGCATGTGGGCCACAGGCAAAAGCAGGGTTGGGGGGTTGGCATGGGCTGCCCGTTGCACCAGGAATTCTGGGGGTACCCGGACTCGGGCCTCATCCCCCAGCACCTGCTCTCGCCCAATCCAGCCATCAGCATTGAGTAGCCCCAGCCAGTGGCCTAGGGCCTCTCGGGTGAGGCGGGGATCCCACCGCTGGACCACTAGCTGGTGAAAGCCCTCATCCCAAAGAAAGCCCCGTGGGAAGAATGACCGGGAAGGCACTGCTGTGAAAAGAGGGACAGGTGGAAAGAGGGCTGGGGCCACCTTCTGCTCAGACTCCTCCACCTTCATGTCTGGCAACACAAGACCCTGTCCATAGAAGTAGCCAATCCCACCAAGGAGACCGCTGAGGGCAGCGTGACCCAAAGCTTGCTCCTCAGGGCTCAGGCCCTTCTTCTGTAACTGGAAGGTCTTCTCAAAGCGCTCTCTAAACGCTTCAGCGTGGCTCTCCAGGGCCTGGGTTAGCAGGCTGCCTGCCAGCTGCCCCCGGGCGTGGTTTCGTCCCACCTGGGCACTGCCAGATTCAAACACCAGCTCCACAGAAAAGGGGACTTTCACTGTCACCTGTTGTATCAAGAACTGCCCTTGTCCCTGTCCTTGTCCACTTGGGTCTCTGTCCTCCCACTTTAGAGATCCTGGCAAGCCAAGGTAGCGTTCCGGGGAAGCCCCTGGGGGCCGATGCTGAAACCAGCTATTTAGGCGACTCTTCACCATCTCTGTCAGCAAGGGAAGTCCTGGGTTGGAGGACCAGAAGACATTGTAGCTTGAAGGGAAGAAGACAAATAGGAAATATTATTCAGGAGGGTAGAAAGTAGAAGGGATTATGAAGAGAAATATGAGGTGATCAGGAGTTAGGATGGAAAAGTCTTAACAATGTAGGGGGCATGGAGCCTGGAGCGAAGGGAAATAACTGATGAAAAGAAGGTAGAGTAGAGGAGATGGAACCCAAGCGAAGTTAGCATCCATACCACACCCTACCACCACCCCACATCTCCCCCACCCCAGTTACCTGCCATACTTGGGAGTAGTATCCCCTGGGCTGGTTGGTGCCAGAAGTATAAAACGGAAGTCACCAAGTTCACTGGAGTACCCACTGATGAATTTCAACTGCCCCTTAGCCCCAACCTCTGGCACTAGGGCTTCCTTGCCATCTGTTACCACATAGAAGAAGAGGGACACCAAAGGGTGAGCAGAGGTACTGGAGGCCTAGATGACCAAGGAGGACAGAAAAAAAAACATTGCATTAGATTTACATTCTCTCTTGAGAATCACACTTAGTGAGGCAAAGGGGCACCAAATCAGAGCAACATGAGAAACAACATATACAGTGGAACCTTGGTTCTCAAACTTAATTCATTCCGGAAGGCTGTTCGAAAAGCGGTTTGTTGAAAAACCGAATCATTTTACCCAGTAGAATTCATGTAAATTGAATTAATTCATTCCAGACCCCCAAATGATCCCATTTTACAGTACATGTGTAATGCATTGTTTAAAATGTAAACAAACACTTATTTTCTTAATTTTACCCCTACCAGCCTTAAATGAATCACTTTTAGCATTTGGTCCAGGGATGTCTTTCAGGTCAGCATGCAGCATCTTCACGCATCATCAGCTCTGAAAATGGCTGTCACTGGTTAACTGCTTTTCCTTTATCTAAATCAACAGTTTTTCTACTCTTCAGTTGCTTATGATCATTCTTTCTTTCACACCCGTAACAACATTAGCACTCTTGATGGTCTCTATGTTTTAAAATTATGCCAATCATTAATTCCATCGGCAACAAAAGCATTTGCTCTGTTGCCTGAGAGACGCTTTTTGTCATGCTGAGGTATCAGCCTGAAAGGGTTGTCAGGTTCAAAACTAAAATTTGGCAACCAAGACATTTTTTCTGTGAACAACTTGGTTGAGAACTGAATTGTTTGGGATGGAAGTTGGAGAAATGAGGTTTGACTTATCTGGCAGTGTTGAGGGTCACTGAAGGTAAACACCCAGTGGGATGAGTTAAAGATCCCTGCACAGAGTTCTCTGGGAAAGAATGAGTATTTCTGTGCCATGGGTTATGCTAAGACCTCTACATCTTATTTCCTTTAATTCTTACAATTCTGTGTTAGATGCTATTTTCATCCCCATTTTACAGAAAGAAAACCAAGACTTAGGAATTGTAAATACAGGTGGTCTTATAGGCAAGTGTTTCAGGCAGGCAACCAGATTCAAACCAAATGGCCAGACTCAGAGCTCCAGCTGTTACCCCCGACTTCACACTGCATTTGCTGGCAGCAAAGGAAGAATGGAGGGGTTCTGGGCTAGGGGAAGGGTGTCCTGAGGCCCTGACCTGAGACTCTACAGTCACTCTCCAGCTCCAGTCCCCTCCGTGCTGACCCCCGGGTCTCTTGACGAATTCAGTGGTGAGCCTTAAAGCCCCATCCTGGATGTGTTGCCGCCCGAAGGAGAGGCCGTCGTGGAACTCCCAGCCATAGGGACCCACGCCGTCGCCCTGCTCACACGTGTGCCTGAGCTTAGGGGTGGTGCCATGCTGTGCCCACATCAGTCCTGAGGGTAGAATGGCCACGTAAGTCAGAGAGCAGCAACCCTGTCCCTCTGTGTCTACGAGAACTTCAGGGTCCTCCCTCCTCCTAACTCTCCTGATCCGCTCCTCCCCCCCTTGCTCTAAAGCTGGGGCGCCCAGGTGAAGACCGCTTGCCTGCCCGCGGGGCCCGGTTACCGGTGAGGAGGGGCTGCGGGCTGCGGGTCTTCATGCCGAAGTAGACGTGAGGGCGGTAGGTGCCCCAGAAGAGGTCGGGGGTCACGGCGGGGCTAGAGGAGTCGGGAGGCAGAGCCGGGGGCGCGGAGTGCAGCGTGACCGCCCGCCGCGCACGGTGCCACGCCAGCAGCCAGCTTCCCGACCGGGTCAGGGCCAGAGGCAGGACCACGATGACTAAAACCGCTGCCCCGACCGTGCCACGGGCCACGCCGCCCCGGCTCTCCGGGCGCGCGGGGCCGCCCCGAGCCGCCCCTTCGGCCACCCGCGCTCCATCTGTCGGCGCGCCGCGGCGCCGCCGCTCGCCCCGAGCCATCGCGGACGGAGGTCGGCGTCGCGAGAGCTCCTAGGGGCGGCCCAGAACCCGCGTCCTGCCGCTCCCCGCCAGCGCCGGCGGAGCGCCCGGCGGCCACTAATCTGCAGGCTGCGCGTCCCGTTCCGCTCCCGCCTCTCGCCGGAAGTACCGCCCGCTGCGTCAGGCTGAGCTCCCCGCCCGGAACTGCGTGTGGTGTGGCAGGAGGCGTTACCGCGCTGGGGCCCCTGTCTGCGGGGTCAGCTCCCACACTGCTGGAGAGAACTGGGAAGTTACTGTTTAAAACGAGGGCCGCCCCAGAAGGTTTGGCTCAGTGGGCAGAGTGTGGGTCTGTGGACTGAGGGTCCCAGGTTAGATTCCGGTCAAGGGCACATGCCCTGGTTGCAGGCTTGATCTCTAGGAGGCAGCGGATCAGTGATTCTCATCGCTGTTCCTCTCTCTCTCCCTCTCTGAATTTATTTACACACACACACACACACACACACACACACACACACACAAAATAACACCAAACTACAAACAGCCATTGGTGTGGGCTATTGGTTATACAGGGCAAAACCACAAAGCACCATGGGTTAAGGGTTCTGGGTTCTGCTGGGAGTTTATTGGTTAGATAATGAATCATTTCTTCAGGTCTTGAGGGCAGCGGAAGTATGTTGCCAGGTCCCTGTCTGGTTTCATGGAAAAGTAGTCAGAGAGTGCTCCACCTTAGGACTCAGCTGCTGAAACATAACTTAGGTCAAGATGTTATCTTGCCCTGGCTGATGTGGCTCCATTGGTTGAAGTGTTGTCCCATACACCAAAGGGCAGCAGGTTCAATGTCCGGTCAGGGCATACATCCAGGTTGTGGGTCCCATTCCTGATGGGGTGTGTGGGAGGCAACCCATTGATGTCTCCCTCACAGGTCAATGTTTCTCCCTTCTTCTAAAATAAAAATTTAGTGGAGAGGGGGGATGGAGGGAAAAAGGGGATATATGTAATACTTTTAACAATAAAGAATTATTTTTAAAATAAAATAAAAATTTATGCCAAAACCGGTTTGGCTCAGTGGATAGAGCGCCGGCCTGCGGACTGAAAGGTCCCAGGTTCGATTCCGGTAGGGGGCATGTATCCTGGTTGTGGGCACATCCCCAGTAGGGGGTGTGCAGGAGGCGGCTGATCGATGTCTCTCTCTCATCGATGTTTCTGACTCTCTATCCCTCTCCCTTCCTCTCTGTAAAAAATCAATAAAATATATTTTAAAAATAAAATAAAGATTTAAATTAAAAAATAAATGTCTATCAATGTTATCTAGCCTGCCAGAGGTCTGGACCATGTAACTATCAGTCATGTGGGCTACTGTCTTTTGCTACTTTGGGAGGTAGAGGGAGCAGAGGGGGATGCTAATAATGGGGAACAGGCTGTCTCTGATGGATATTTACAGTTGTAAATATGTGAAAGTTTATTTTTTTTATTCTTGTTTATTGTATTATTTTCCATATGTACAACTGTAAACCTACTTTTGCCCACCCTTGTATATAGAGAGATTGGTATTATTTCTAGGGGTAGGATTTAAAACTAAATTTAATCAAAGTCGTAAGGGCCTTAGGTTTCATCATCATGATCCAATCTGGTGGCTGAAAACTGTGACTTTCAAATAATTTGGCCCTGGTCACAGAGATAGCAAGTGGCTAGCTTGGAACCCAGGTGTATCTGAATCAAACTGGATCATTTTGCCCACTTCCTATTAGGAAGGGGCTAGAATGGACCTAAGAGGAAGCCTGAGATCTGTCCCAGCAGTGTCTTTCAGCAACCCTGTGACTTTAGTCAAGTCATTATCTCCACTCAGTCTAGGTTTCCTTATCTTTCTAGAGGAACCCTAAAAGGACCATAATGGTGATGAATGCACTTAGAGAATTCTTTTTTTCTTTTCCTTTCCTACAACCCAGGAAGCAAAGGAGCTTAAGGAAAGGATTGCCTATGTCCAGATTAGGGAAAGCTATAGGTAGGAGCACTTCAGTTTGACCCAGGAGAGTCAATATTACATTTGATGGTGGTTCAGAATGCAACTTGGATTCAGTTACTTATCTGTAACCAATAGCTCAGCATAAAAGGTGTTAAAATTTCCTGGGGCTGATAGATGGGAAACTCCATTATTTCATTGAATTTAACTTTTAGGCTCCCACTACCAAAACTTTTGCAGTTGAATTTCCCACATTTGAAGAAATCTCAGGGGTCAGCACATCTGGAATGCAAAGGATAAGCCTTGCCCTGGGAAAACCAACTTCACCACCTTCATGATCATGGTATCTCCCCTGCCAGGTAAGTATACATTAAGAATTTATCAAGGGAATTTACATATGAGGTATGTCTTGTGGCAAAGACAACATGGAATATCCTCTATGCCTCATGGCAGGTGCTAAGGGATGTAACCCATCCCAAATAAGAAGGAAATGCCTTGTATACTTGCCTGGAGCAGGACAACAGTGCTTTCTAGGAACCAGCATGTCTAAGGCATAGGGGACAGGTAGATCAGATAGTCTGGGGGATTTTCAAGAAGTAATATGTTTTGACCAAGATCTAGCTGGCCAGTGGGGAAGTACTTACTCAAGGAATAGTTTCTCCTCCACAGAAGTTATTTTCATAAAGTACAAATCCCTGTCACTTAAAAACCCTATTCCACACCTTCATGCTACTCTAGCTATTATCACACCTCTCATCGAAACCTCATTATATAAAATACTTGTTGCATGTCTATTCCAATCTCACTATAGTATTCTGATTTCTGGCCCCACCCTACACTGGTGGACTTTTTGCTCATTCAAAAATCACCTTCTGCCCTAGCAAGTTTGGCTCAGTATTAGAGCAGAGGTTGCCAATCTTTTGGAACTCACAAACCACCAGTGGGCAACTGCTGAGTTGGGGGTTGGCTCTCAGACTGAAGGGTTTTGGGTTCATTTCTGTCAAGGGCATGTACCTCGGTTGCAGGCTCGATTCCCAGGCCTAGTCAGGGCACATGTGCAAGAAGCAACCAATTAATGTGTCTTTCTCATATTGATGTTTCTCTCTTTCCGTCTCTCCCTCTCCCTTCCACTCTCTCTCAGAAACAATGGGGAAAAAAAAAAAAATATATATATATATATCTATCTTTAGGTGAGGATTAACAACAACAAAAAATCAAATCACCTTCAAACCAAACCCAATGGTCAGTCCTGTCTTTCTTACTACCAGTGCTCCTGGTCCACATCTCTATTATAGCATTTATTACATACCTGAGTTTTATTATTCATCTTTGTATCTTAGTACCAATGGAAGTTATAGGCACAAGGTAGATGCTAAGTATTTGTGAATTCAAGAAATGTTTATTGTACACATTATATCAGGCATTATGCAAGGTGCTGGGGACAGAGAAAACAGCCCTAACCTCAAGTTCACATATTTACAGCAATGTTTGAATCATCCCGTTTAAAAAATAAGGAGTGCTTATGTCTGGCCAAAGATAATAGCCAATTAACCAGAGCTGGGAAATTCAAATCCAAGCTGTAACTTTGACTGTAGTGTAAAGCTTCTTGTGTGTTACATGTCATTGAGTCTGCTCAGACTCCTGGCAAGCCATAATGATTTTTGTCCCCAATGTCCTATCTTCAACAGCCCTGCTCAACTCATAAACTCATGCCTATGCCTTCTTTTATGGAGTCAATTCACCTTATTTTTGGTCTTTCTCTTTTCCTGCTGTCTTCTATTTTCCCCGGCATTAATGTCTTTTCCAAAGAATCCTGCCTTCTCATGGTATACATAAAGTAGGACAATAAGGCCTCTTACATAACACTTAATTCATTCCCAAAAATGTTCTAGGTGTTAACTGATGTCAATTCATTTAATCCTCTCAACAGTCTTATGAGGTAGGCACTATTATCCCCAATTTTACAAAAGAGAAAGAGGCACTGAGAGTAATTTGTCCAAAAGTTACACAGCTACTTAAGGGCAAAGCTAGGAGTTCAAGCTTAGGCATTCAGGATCTTTACTATATTACACTGTCTTGTGGTAGTTTTCTTTAAGGGAGAGAGGGGAAACCAGCCCTTTGTAGATAGCACCCTTTTAAAAAAGTATATAATATTGATTTCAGAGAGAAAAGGAGGAGAGATAGAAACATCGATGATGAGAATCATTGATTGGCTGCCTCTTGCACGTCCCCTACTGCAGATCAAGCCTGGGCATGTGCCCTTGACTGGAATCGAACCTGGTAGGGACCCTTTAGTCCGCAGGCTGATGCTCTATCCACTAAGCTAAACCAGCTAGAGCAAGATAGCACCTTTTAGCAGAGAAGCAACACAGTAATGCTGTAGGAGACTCATGGAAAATGTATTTGGCAAAGCACCCAACAAGCAGTCTAGAGATCCTTGATTTCCTAGCTGACCATTTTGAAGTTCTGGTGGCTAGCAACCATCTTTTCCTATAAGCCATAGTAAAAGAAATATACATTGTAACCAAGTACATTCAGATATACACATGTACATGTACTTTATATACCTATACACACACATAGTGTCCCCCCAAAAAATGTATACGTACACTGTGAATAATTATAAAGGCAGTGTTTATTAAATATATTTCATTTTAATAGCTATCAGCTATTAAAGTGTGTGTATATTTTGGGGGGATACCTTGTATATAGATAATTATATACTTAAAATTTAACTTTCTTAAAAGAATATTTCTCATTCCACGTGCCATGCGCGTACTGATACTTATTATGCTATTTTCCTTTTTTTATTAAAGGCTGATTTAACCTCCTAAATTGATTCATGATCCACACTAATGGGTGGTTTACTCTGTATGAAAAGTACTTTAGGTGCTGTTCTCGGAAACAAGTAGTAGTGAGACGTAACCAGTGATGTGCTTTGGAAAAATAAAATTAAGCAGCAGCAAAAATGAGGAGAAAAAAAGGAGAATGTAACAATAACATAGAAGAGTGAATGGGAATGAAGAGAACATTTCACGGGCTTTTGTTTAACAGGATAATATTAACTTACTGACTGGGTATGCAAGGGAAAGGAGACAGCAGAGCCAGAGACAATGCTGATTTCCAGCCCAGGTGGCTGAGCACATGAAGTGCCTTTAAAAGGAATGGGAAAGTCAGGGAGAGGCCAGTATATATGTATGTAAGATTATCAATTTTATTTTGAACAAAGAATGTAGTAGGTAACCTGACCATAGCACAGAAATTAAGATTAGACCCAAATAAGAAATGCAGGGTTTAACCCAAAATGGTAGTTCCAGTTATAACAGAAGATGAGATAGCCCAAAAATAAAGGGGGACGGGGGAGTTTACCTTTATGTTTAAGAGAGGAAAGGGAAGAGAAGTTCCATAAGGAATGAATTAAAAGTGGCAAATGCTACTTAGGTGGCGAGATCAGGACTGAGAAAACAGCACTGGATTTAATCAATAAGAGTAAGAGGTATCAGAGTGGTGGGGGAAGCCAAATTCAAAACGGTTAAGCAGTGAGTGATGGTTAGAAAATGAAATAAATTCAAGTTTGTCTAGACCCCTCCCGAATCCTGTCTCACTGGCTAGGTCTGTCGTCACACGGACTTTTCGGGGGCGGGAATGGTGTCTGCGGCCCTCCGGATGGCGAGGTGAATGATCAAATCAAGCTTTCCGTGGGAAAGTGTCCTGCGTCCCGGGCTAACGCCCGCTTGCGGGTCTCACGCCGTCAGCGGCCCGCGTCAGCGGCCGGGCTGTCCCCGCTCCCCGCCGCGCTCCGGGCCCGGATGTGGGAGGCGAAGGCAGCGAGCATTTCCTGGGCCGTGAGGTGGGCGCCGCGCATAACCAGGCGATGCCCGTCTCCTGGGGAAGAAGCGGCGGATCAGGTACGAAGCGGGCAACGCGGCCAAGGGGGCGCGGGCTGCCTGCCGCCCTCCCGCCCGACGCCCCCAGCGAGCCTACCGAAAAGCACCTCCACGCAGGGCTCGGAGCCGTCGTGCCTCACATCCACGATCACTGAGCATTTCAGGTTGGTGGAGCGGACCTTGTCGCGGCTCACCGCCTGGAGGAAGCTCCTGCGGTGCGAGAGCGGCGTGAGCGCCGGCAGGAGAGAAGCGCGTCCTTTCCGTTCCCTCTCCCTTCCCCTAGTACCTCGTAGACTCCACGTTGTTCTCGAAGGGGCAGAACTGAACCCGAACCTCCTTGACTGCCCGGAGTCCTAGCCGAGCCAAGGCTGCCGCCGCCATGGTGACCTCCGCCCCGGAAGCTCTCGCCCCGCCAGAGCGTCGTCAGGAAGATCCTGAGTGGACGCGCTGCGCAGGCCCCACCCCGGCCGCCGCCGAGAACAGGCTCCCAGCCGCGGAACGCGTGGGACCAGCCGCGGAACGCGTGGGACCGCTGCTCCGCAGCCCCAGGCGAGGAGAGATGTTTTGGCACAGATTATAGAGGGGCCCAAAGTAATTGGCCAGCGAATGCTACCTACCATTCATAGCCCTGCTGTGCCCCAGTAACGGCTGTGTAGGAGCCGTCTGCACCTGGCTCCGAAAACAGACCATCTTCTGCATTTCCCCTTACCTTCCCTGCTGCGCCATCTAGGTTAACACCAGCGGAGGTGCTGTCGCGGACCAGGAAGACACCATCACCACGGCAGGGCTTATCACTTACCAGGGAGTAAACCCCACCCAGGCCATTGAAAATTAAACAAGTTGAACTCTCAGTAACCAAAACTTAAACGGGAAGGTCCTATAGCCCAATATGGTTCAACAGCTGAAAGCAGTAATGGGGAGGACAGGGTTAATGCAACTCCTGGGACAGACCCAGCTATAGGCTGTTTCACCTCTGTGGATCCTGATTACTAACTTTATGTTCGGTCTGACTCTGGAGACTTAAGAAGTGGCATCCAGGCTCTCTGTTTCCTACAGCTTTTTCTCCTTCCCTTTCCTCGGGGATACAACCCTGTGGCCCTCCTCCCAGTGTCTAGCCCTGAGATGTCTTCACTGATGGGGAATTAGGCCTGAGCCCCCTGGCTCCAGGCTGTGGTATTGCCATTTACTCTGGATTCCAGATACTGGAGTGACCCTGGATTCTTAGCTTCTAAGCCCAGGCTGTGTAGTTTGTTCTCACGTATGTTTTCTTCCAAGCTTCCATGTATAGGCTTCTTTAACAGGCAGTTCCAATGTCTGGGCTTTCCCAGCCAGAAATGCAGAGCATTGACTTTCTGGCTGCTGATTAGATTCCTTAGGGTTCAGGACTGGTCTCCAGGCAGGAAAGAAAAGGCAGCTGCCACCAGGGGCGGCGCTGGTGCTGTCTTAGGGCTAGCCAGGCCTGCTGATTTCCCACCAGGTAGGCCTCGGGGCTAGGTCCCCCACCCCACAGCATGCTCAGCAGCTGAGCTGTCTGTGCGGGGGGTGCTCCAGGCCGAAGAGGAGGTTCCAAGCTCTCCAGGCTGTTGAGGCTGCTGCTGGGCAATTCTGAGGTTTGGACCTCCTTACATGCACCTGGTAAAGCAGGAGTGGAAAGGATATGGCTGCTGGGGAGTTGCTGAAGCCAGATCAATGATGAGTTTGGGGGGGTGGGGCCTTTAAAGTAGTAACTTAGGGCCCCAAGAGCCTGGAGTTGAGAAGGGGGAGGAACTCACAGCAACAGGGAGGCCTTCTGTGGACTTGAGTCTTGGGCAGGGGCTGCTGCAATAGACACAGCAGAGCCCCATCCAGCTGCTGGAAGATGCTGAGCATGAGCAGATTCTGGCGAAGTTCAGGGGACAGGCCCCACCGCTCTTCTTCTAACAGCTCTCGGACCACTCCAAAATCTTGTCTAAGCTGCAGTGTTCCCTGCAGGCTGAAGGCCGAGGTACAATGTGACCACCTTATCCTCTGGTCTCCCTAAACTGCTCTGCCCCACTTATCCCCTCCCTTTTCCATTCATCCCCCTGCCACTACTTCCTTTTCTCCCCACCTGAACCGGATCCCATGGGTGAGGATGTGGTCCAGCCAGGCACTCAGGATGGCTGTCAATGCCTGGACAAGGGCAGGGGCCTGGGCTGGAGGTAGTAAACCCTGCAATCCTTGCAATACAGGCTCCAGTACAGTGCGAACCACCAACCTAGCATACTCACTAGGAATGCTGGGAAGCTCTGGGGTAAGAGAAAATGAAGGACAGAATATAACGTTACTGATATCCATTGAGCACCTAATGAAGTGATTGGGAGAAGACAGTAGGATTTCCAGTGTGGGGGTAGGATTGGAGGGGCCTGGATACTCATACCCCCTGGGAACCTTGAGGATGCTGGAATGAGGAGTTACCAGGACAAAGACGATGCCGCCAGTACCGACCCCGTGGCATGTGAAGTTCAAAGCCCTGTGTAGCTTGTTTATAGCATTCTTGAAAAAAGAGACTCAGTGACTCTTCAGGCAGGAGCTGTGGGCATAGTGACAAAGTAAAAGGGGTTTGTCAAGTTCTGATGCTTTTCTAAATCTGAACTGTTTAACCTGGCATCCATAAAACCCAAGAACAGAATTCTATACATAATTGTGTGGGCTCAGGCATTTTCTGAGGACAGATGCCATTGCTTTTACTGCATTTTCCAAAAGGTCTGAACCAGAAAAGATTATGGATAATTGCCCTAAGATTATCCTGCTCTTCCCAGATTGGTTCAGAGGATATAAATCCTCCAGATTAATTTTCTCTTAGAGGAACATTAATAGGAAAAAGAGAGAGAGAACCTCACCACAACCAATGTTCAAAAGCAAATGCTTGGGAGAGGCTGAAGAAAAGGGAGTTGTACAATATCTGGCTATCATTTATGAAAGGAAGGCAGGAACTGTGTGTAAATCAGGAGCAATGACTGTAACTTTCTGAGATTCAAGAACCTTTGGGATGTCCTTACACTGAGTATTCTGACATCCTATTTGCATTTCTCCAGAGCAATGCAACCCATAAAATAAGAAAAGGCCCTAGTTTGGTTTATTTGGTTTGATAGGTTTTGCTTTTTATTTATTTCAGAGAGAAAGGGAGAGGAAGAGAGGGAAGGAAGGAGGGAAAAAGTGAGAGAGGGAGGGAGGGAGAGGGAGAAAGATGAGAGTGAGAGAGAGAGAGAGAGAGAGAGAGAGAGATCAATGATGAGAGAGAATCATTGATCAGCTGCCTTCTGCACGAACTCTACTGGGGATCAAGCCTCGAACCCAGGCATGTGCCTTAACCAGAATCAAACCCGGGACCCAAACCAGTTAGGGCTAGGTTTTGTTTTTGAAGGGGGAGATGGCAAAAAAGAGAGGTTCTCTATAGCTCATCTTGGAGGATAAGAACCCCAAGAAATAGGGTATGTAGTAGCAGGTCTGTAAAGAAAAGGTGACTAAATGCCAGCAAGCCTGAAGAGAGGAAGGAGCCTGTGCAGCTGGACATGGAGGTGAGGCTGGAGCCCATGCGGTTCCTGGTACATATCCTGACAATATCCTCTCTAAACCAAACCTCTTCTCCCCTCCTTCCTTATTTATGCCAAGGAAATGACCCCTCTGTCAATTGATATTGGTAGGGAACCTCTGTACTCAATACTCAGTAAGTATAAGATCACATGATGAGACAGTCTCTCTCTCTGGGGACATAACAGTCCAATTGGGTAGAAAACTCACAATATCAATTATCAATTCTTCTTTTGCATTCCAGTACTTTATGTGGTGGAATGCCCACATAGAGGAACAAGACATCAGAGTGCTTTATACAGTGTTTGGTTCATACAGTGAGCACACTATCTCTGTTCCTTTTGCTCTGTTTTCACCACTACTATCAAGAGCTGGACGGTATGTCTCCTCACCTCCCATCTTGACCACTGTAGCTGGGTCAAACACCATCACTGCCTTCAGTGTTCCCCTTCCACTCTTACAGTGGCTCCCTATCACTCATTAGATAAAGTCTCGATTCTGTGCACTAGTGTTCAATGCCTTCCATCTGCTTACTCCTCCACAGTCCCCCACCCTACCCCAAAGACACACAAACCCACTACATACAAAGGGAGTTTCTGCTTTGGTCAGATGTCTCTCTACTACTCTCCCAAGGAACTATGAACTGTCCACTTCCTGCCACTCCTCTAAAGCTGCCAAGTCATGCGTGAGCCATAGGCCTTGTATGGACTTTCTGTCACCACATGCCCGCCACAGTCTTCTGTCCTCAGAGCTCCCATGACCATCACTATCCACCCTAATCATAAGGAGCCTGCTTTGGGGCATGTTGAGTTGAAGAAGGCAGCAGTAAATGAAGGTGGAAATGTCCAAGAGGCAGATGCAGATGCTAGATTAGGGCTAAACTGGGGTTGGACTGGGGGTACATAGCACCAAGGCAGGAATGCAGAAAAAAAAGAGCAGGGAGACAAGGACTGAACTCTACAGCTTTGCCCTTATTTAGGGCAAAGAGGAGAAATTTGGGTAGGAAAAGAAAACAAAAGATATAGAAATCTTCCATAGTAGGAATAGATCATGTGAAAAATGAAAAATGGAAGCATAATAGTATTCATAAATTTAGAAGAAAATAAATGTTAGAAGAAATAGCCACACCCAACCTACGAGGCTCAGTGGTTCAGTTTCTTTTTCTTTCTTTTTTTTTTTTTTAATATTTTATTGATTTTTACAGAGAGGAAGGGAGAGGGATAGAGAATCAGAAACATCGATGAGAGAGAAACATCGATCAGCTGCCTCCTGCACACCCCCCATTGGGGATGTGCCCACAACCAAGGTACATGCCTCTGAACGGAATCGAACCCGGGACCCTTGAGTCTGCAGACCGATTCTCTATCCACTGAACCACACTGGCTAGGGCAGTGGTTCAGTTTTGACCTATGAACTAGCAAGTTATGGTTCAATTCCCAGTCGGGGCACATGCCCAGAAGGGGAAAGCAGGAGGCAGCCATTCAATGATTCTCTCTCATCATTAATGTTTCTATTGCTCCCTCTCCCTTACTCTCTGAAATCAATAAAAATATATTTAAAAAGAAGAAGAAACAGCCAAGAGTGGATGAAAGTTACCACTGTGGAACAGGAATCAGAGGTGGGAGTGGACATCAGAAACCTTCTAAAATTGAATTATATTTCACTTTTAAACTATGGACATCTATTACTTTTTTAAAAAAATATGTTTTTATTGATTTGAGAGAGAGAGGGAAGGATAGAGAGATAGAAACACCAATGAGAGTTAACTATCAGCTGCCTCCTGTATGCGCCCACTGGGGACTTAGCCCGCAATCTGAGCATGTGCCCTGACTGGGAATGAAACCAATGACCTCGTGGTTTATGGGTTGACGCTCAACAACTGAGCCATACCAGCTGGGCTGGACATGGATTACTTTAATAAAAGTACAAATTATATGTTTTAAAAAGAGGAAAAACGTATTAAAAACTAGTAAATAAAAGGATGCAACCATTTATCTTGCTTTTTCTCTACAAAATAGACTTTAGAGTAATTGAATAATTAATGAGGGCAAGTTTCATTTTATAGGAGTAATCCAAATAATAAAAGAAAAAGAAATGACAGAATTGTAATATCATCACTTTGCACTCCCTAATGAAATCATGGATCTAGCCGTAGCTAGTTTTCTCAGTGGTTAGAGCATTAGCCCTCAGACTGAAGACTGCAGTTCTGAATGCATGGGGGTACAAGCAGGAGGCAACCAATCAATGTTTATCTCTCTCTCTCTCTCTCTCTCTCTCTCTCTCTCTCTTCCTCCCTCCCTCCCCCTTCCACTCTCTAAAAATCAATGGAAAAAATATCCTCGGGTATGGATTAACACACAAAAAAAATCATGGATCTAGGCAATCATCATCAGTGGCCATTCACATGAACAAAGGAGAGCCTGACATGGGGGAAGGGATACATAGGTTAAAAAAAAAAAAAATTGCCGAGACCTGTTTGGCTCAGTGGATAGAGCGTCAGCCTGTGGACTGAAAGGTCCCAGGTTCGATTCCGGTCGGGGGCATGTACCTTGCTTGCGGGCACAACTCCAGTGGGGAGCGTGCAGGAGGCGGCTGATCGATGTCTCTCTCTCATCGATGTTTCTGACTTTCTATCCTTTTCCCTTCCTGTGAAAAATCAATAAAATATATTTTTTAAAAAATGAACATGAGTTGATCATTGTTAAAGCCTCTATGGTAGGAATATGGAACTCCATTATACCCTTCTCTCTACTTGTGTATGTTTGAAATTTTCCATAATAAAAAGTAGAACAAAAAATGAACAAAGCAAAAAAGATAAAATTTCGCCAAGACTGGTTTGGCTCAGTGGATAGAGCGTTGGCCTGCGGACTGAAAGGTCCCAGGTTCGATTCCGGTCAGGGGCATGCACCTTGCTTGCGGGCACATTTCCAGTCTGGGGTGTGCAGGAGGCGGCTGATCGATGTCTCTCTCTCATAGATGTTTCTGACTTTCTATCCCTCTCCCTTCCTCTCTGTGAAAAATTAATAAAATATATTAAAAAAAAAAAGATAAAATTTCGCAGAGACTCCAAGAAGATTCCAAGTCTCTGAGATGTTCTGTGCCCTACTCCCACCACAACACAAAAGCTAGTCACTGTCAGGGTCCCTGCTCTCCTCACCTGGATCTGTATTGTCAGCTTCCGGATTTCCAGGCCCAGCTGCTGCTCCACCTCCAGGGCCAAGCTTTCCTCTGAGGCCAGGCTAGATAGAACTTCTGCCTGATGTAACAGAGGCTTTGGCAGAAACAGGGAGTGAGGTCTGAGCCCAGCTTAAGCTGCTACCCTCCTCATCCCTAACTACTTACAGGTAAGTCCTTCTGGATCAGGAGCAGGAAGGAACCTGGGGCCCATGCTGCCAGATGCTGCTGAGCTCTGCCCCAAAACCAGAGCAAGGTTGTCTGCAAGGTGCAGAGCCCCAGGGCAAGGGGTGCAGGGCCTGGGGAGGGGAGGGACAAGTATCTGAGAGATTATGGTGCACCTTTGGCAGGAGCCAGCCTTTAGAACAGAGGGAAAGAATAAAGGAGATATCCTCAACTGTGCTCCTGTTTCCCCAACCCCAGCTGCTTGTCTCACCTGGAGGCTGACAGAGGAGCAGCCCTGACTTGGGCTCTCGAAGGGCATCCAAGAGAGGAGGGAAGAGCTGCTGCAGAAGTTCCGTGGTTTGAGAGGATGAAGAAAGGCTGCTCTGGTCACCAGCAGACGCCAAGGCGCGGCAGAAGACTGAAGATGAGGGGGGTATGGTTTGATAGGGAAAGGTCAACTGGGGTTTGTGTCCCTCCCAGTGCCCCTTTCTTCTCACCTTGGTCCCAGCTCCGAATCAGAGACTGATGAAACAGGCTGTGACACAAAGAAGCCAGCTCCTTCTCACACTCCTGAGGCAGGGATGCTAATGGGAGAAATGACTGGAGCCTGCAAACAAGGCCTCAATTTTCTACAATCACTGCCCACTCAATGATGGGGGAAGAGAGGAGGCATTTCCCCACAAACTCAAGACTAGGGTGAAAAGCAAGACTTTGCCTAGAAAGTTCAGCAGGTATAGCCTGGATCCCAGGGTTGCAGAGGAGAGCAAGGGGTGTTCATTTTAAAGGGCCTGATTTTGCAGTCAGGCTGGCAGGTGAGGTGACTATCAAAGAAGGGACTCCAGCCTTCCCAAATGCTCACCCAAGCCCACCACTCACCCTGACTCAGCTGTGGTGCCGCTGCTCTGGGGTCCCTCCAGGGTCCTGTACTTAGGTCCAGACTCTGGGCACAGGCTGCCCATAGCAGGGTCCAATACTGGCTCCACAGGGCTCCGGCCCCGCCCAGCCCCAGTCCACTGCTGGCTGAACCTGCCACGCCCCCAATCAAGCCCAAGAGACCCAGCAGCAGCTCCCGCTCCTCACACCACCACGTGCGGAGCTGGTCCCACAAGCCAGATCCCCGGAGCGTCTCATGCAGTCGACCAGCCACCTGGTAACCCCGCTCTTCCGCCAGGAGGCAAAGCACTCGGCCCGGGGGGAAAGGGCGCGCCGCCCCTGGGACGCGGCCTAAGGCTTTCCCCTGCAGCTGATGGTAGGTGGGAAGCGCCAGCAGCAGGTCAGCCAGTTGTGATGACAGGACGGGGCTGGCGGGCGCCCGGCCTAGGGCACGAAGCTGCGTCTCGATGACGGCATCCAGGCGCTGGGCAGCGAGTCCGACGGGGCGCGCCAGAAGGAGCGGCTCGGGCGTCTCTCTCGGGCCGGTTCGCAGGACTGCCTTTCGGGGGAGCGGCGGCAGCAGGTCGCGGCACAGCTGAGGCCAGGGGTCCGGGCCCGGGAACGGCGCGCCGGAGTCCCGCATCCTCAGGAGGCGCACGGCCGCCTGTAGGTGGCGGGCGCAGTCCCTCACCTGGAGGAGCCGCTCCCGCTCGCGGTGCAGCCGCAGCAGCACCGCCCGGAGCCGCTGCAGCGCGGGAGGGACCGGCCCGTCGGCGGCCGCCTCCGGCCTCGGGTCGGCGGCGCCAGCCTCCCGGGGCCCTCCCTTGTCCGTCGGCGCCGCCCACCACGGCTTCCCCCTGGCAGCCCCGCCGGGCCGCTGGTCCACGCAGGGGGTGCTTCCGGCCTCCGGCAGCCCCGGCTCGCCACGAACGTCCCCGCCGACGGCGCCCGCTCGCTTTCTCTCCCAGGGCTCCTCCCCCGCGGCCCCCGCCAGCGCCCACGGCTGCGGCCCCGGAGCGAGCGGAGGCAAGCCATCCGAGCGGGATGCCCGGGCCATGGGTCGGCGGGCCCGGAACGAACCTAACGACTCCCACTTGGCCGTACCGCCCAACGTCCGCCGGAGCCGGGACTCCGCCCCACCCACGGAGCCGTCATTGCTGGCTCGGCGGCCGCGGGACCGTCCTGAACCCTCTCGCGCCCCGTAGCCGGAGGCTTCCGCCCCTAACAAAGATGGCCGCCCGCGTTGCCCTCTCACCCTTCCGCCCCTAACTCCTTCGGCCCACATCAAATACGCCCCTGTCTTTCACTTTCGGGTTACTGTGGACGCGAGATGCCGCTGGTTCCGAAGACAGCGGGGCGGATCAAGCTAGGTAAGCGGGTGTGAGAAAACGGGGGGCAGCCAAGCGGACAGGGGCGGCCTGGCTCGGGTCTGTCTGTGTTCTGTAGGGCTCTGACTCGCATGCGGTGGTTGGGGTCTCCGGCCAATCCCTCTCCCTGACAGGCGGCTTTCTTTTCCTGTAGACTGTCCCCTGAGGCCCGGCTGCCCGCTGGGGGGCGCTGCTGTCCCCAGGCTCTGCAAGGAATTCGGCCCCGAGGACTACGGCGAAGAGGTAAAGGGAGTCCTAGCTCCCCCGCGCCCTGTTTCGGTCGGTCGCGCCTCTTGTCACCCCGCGCGGCTCAGCCTGTCAGTGGGCGGGAGCCCCGCTGGGCTGCGGGCTTGGAGAGGCGTGGCCTCAGGCCTCCACCTGGAGCACAGGAGGTGGGGCGGAGGAGGTGGCGCCTGTCCGGGATCGGGGCGAGAGGTGCGCGGGGTGGCGCCGAGGAGAGTGTGTGGGCTGAGGATTGCGAAGGGGGTCGGAGCTCCTTGGGAACGGTGTTAAGGACAAGAGGGAGCGGTGGGAGTAAAGACAACAAAGCAAGGAAAAGTAAAAAGAACTTCATTGAAATGGAACCTGAGCGGAGAGTTTGTTTTAAACTGTAGATGAGGAGGGAACGAAGGCCCTGGAAAGGCCTTGCCCAGCCCAGGGTTTGGATGTTCTCAGGTAGGTAATCTGGTTATTGAGGGAGGCACAGGATCAGATTTGGGAACACCGAGAAGCTATACCTCCAACTTTCATGGTTATCTCTAAAAACCTCAAACTCACAAGTCCAGAAGTTCGTCATTTTTGCAAATGGATTGCTTTTCCTCTACTGATTGGTGGGAAAACTGAGTAAATGCACATGGTCATAGACTCTCAATTCCAATAATTACAGGCTGTTGTGGTTCCTTGTGATTAAGCCCCTAACCTTAGTTTTGGTTGGTAACACAAACTTCCATCCAGAAATCTGAAAGCCATTCTGTGTGGTCCTCCCTTTCCTGTGTGTCACACATGCAGTTAGTTAGTCACCACTCCCGAAGTGCCTCTCCAATCGAACCCATCATATCCATTCCCGCTCCTGCTGCACTGCCTCAGTTCTAGAACTCATTCTCTCTGGCCTGGACAGTGGTAATGGCCTTGTCACTAAACATTCCACCAGGAGTATTTTATCTGAGTGTTTCACTTCCACATCAGGTCCACTTCCGTCACTGAGGGGACAGAGTTCTAACTCACTGGGTCACACGGAGTTCTTCAGATATAGCTCCCGGCAGCATCTCTATTAGAATAGTCTCCTCCCCAATCTGTCTGCCTTTACCCACTCAGCACACACTCACTGAGCACCAATTGTGCACCTAACACAGGCACTGTTTTATGCTGAGAAGACAAGTCTATCAAACAGATAAAAATCCCTTTATTAAATGGATTAGAAGTATCCAGTGGAAGCAGCCTATTAATAAATAAACAATATAGTGTGTCAAATACAAGAAGTACAAAGAAAAATAAAGCAAGGAGGAGGTTAGGGACCACTGAATGGAGTTCAGAGACTTGCTGGTTTTTTTTAATATAGTTTATTGATTTTTTTACAGAGAGGAAGGGAGAGGGATAGAGAGTTAGAAACATCGATGAGAAGGATACATCGATCAGCTGCCTCCTGCACACCACCCACTGGGGTCGTGTCCGCAACCAAGGTACATGCCCTGGACCGGAATCGAACCTGGGACTTTTCAGTCCGCAGTCCGACGCTCTGTCCACTGAGCCAAGCCGGTTTTGGCAAGACTTGCTGTTTTAAAAGGAATGGCCAGAGGAGGTTTCTCTATGAAGGTTTAAGCAGAGAGCTGAAGAGGGAAGAAGAACGAGCCATTCACTGGGGAAAGAGCATTCCAGCAGAGGAACTAAGTACAAAAGTCCTGAGATGTTAAAAGTGAAGCTTCCCTTGGTGTTGTAGGGCCTTAAGAGGAGGTCATTGTAGCTGGAGGAGGGTGATAAATGGTAGGAGGTGATTCATGAAGGTATTGGGGGGCCCTGTCATGTGTGGCTAGGTTGTGAATTAAGACAATAGCATAGAATGTATTTGGAGGAGAGGTGGAAGGTCAAAGAAGTCTTTTTTGTTTTTGTTTGTTTGTTTGTTTGTTTTAAGATGCCTGGACTGGGCTGAGGAGGAAAAGGGAGGTTGAAGACATAGGGAATGATATGTGCTAGGATTTGAATGGCAGGTACATCCTGGGGAGGCTGCCTCAAATGGGTCCAGAGCTTGCGTTATTTGTGTCTAAGTTTCAGTTTTGAAAGTTGAAATAAACCCACCAACATTTCAAATTTGAGAATAAAGCTTGATGAAAGTGCCCAGCAATGTAAATGAAGATGCTGTTGAGTCCAGACTGTCTACTGAGGGAACCCCTGCATATAACATTGTTTAGAGGTTGACTGTATCTCAGTGATCTGAAGTCCTGCCTATACATTATTTTAGCACTCTGGAGTTTCATGTGGCTTCTAAGTTTCTCAGTCAGCAGGCTACCACCTAGTCAGGGTCTGCTCTGTTTAGGCCTGATTAGCCACACTGGGATGTGATGATTCCTGTCCTTCTTAGTTTAATTTATATATATATAAAATTGATTTCAGAGAGGAAGGTTTGATTCCAGTTAAGGCACATGCCTGGGTTGCAGGCTGCAAGAGGGGGTGTACAGGAGGCAGCCAATCAATGATTCTCTCTTAACATGGATATTTCTGTCTCTCTCCCCCTCTCCCTTCCCCTCTGAAATCAATAAAAATATATTTTAAGAACAGCAGTAACTAGTAAGGCTCTATACTGTATAACGCAGTCTATGTGAGTGCAGCTTGGTTGAGAAAGGGTAGAGATCATTGGAGATGTACGGGTCTGGCATGTCATTGAGGGGAGATAGAATTTGAACTGGACTTTGAAGTTAAGACAAGATGTGGTAAGAAAGCAGGTCAGAGCCAGGAGGGATTCGAGGACCACTGGGAGAAAACCCTAAGGCTGGAAAGAGCCTGGTGGCAGAGAGAGGATTAGAAAGATCGGCCAAGGAGCTTCTTGGAAGGTTTCAGATCCTAGGCTGAGCATCTAGATGCCAATGTGTGGCCTTGGCAGTGAGGGGTTACTGGAGGTGTCTCAGTAAGGGAGTAATTGTTGAGAGGTTGGCTGTGGGGAGGGACATGAAGTGCAGGGGAGAGGCCAGCCAGGAATTGTTGCATTCAGTTCAGCGTGAGGTAGCTCCAGGCGGGTTATATGGGGGCTGTTCATATTCAGAGATATGATGAGGGCATAACTGGATGAGCAGGTAAGAGGACTTCGTTTTAGTGGCTGACCTAGAGGCAAATCAGGGGAGGAGATACTGGATGGTTGAGAAGGCCAGGCTGAAAGCCATACTCACCCCTTGGGAAGGCAAGACAATAGTAAAATGAGGTGATACACCATGAGAGCTGAGAGCAGTGTGTTTTGAGGTGCTGAGCTGGGAGAGGTGGGCCAGTGAGGTTCTCCAGGCTGGGTGGCTACTTTGTGATTTCCATGGTGGAGGGCTCAACCTAGCCAAGCCCCTTGCTCTCTCCCAGAGCTCCCCCCAACACCAGCCTACCTCCCCTCCTCTCCCAGGACATAGTGGATTTTCTTCGACGGCTGGTGGAGAGTGATACCCAGGGCCTACACCGGATCCGTGTGGATGGGAGCAGCGGGCGGCTGCAGCTGTGGCACCATGGTGGGGAGTAAAGGGGCCGGGCCCAGGGATCAAGGCTGGTACCCTGGGGAGGGCTGGCCCTCAGGTGCTCCGCTCTCTCATGTTCTTTCTTTCCCTTCTCTTTCTCCCTCCTGACAGATTACCTCCTGGACCATTTCCATGATGAGGGAGAAACGACTAGACAGAGTGATAGGGGCAAGGGGGCTTCGGGAATGGGTACCTACTGTGGTCTCCAAAAGTCCTTCCTGTACCCTTCCCAAGGGTCTAAGCCCTGCTCTCAAAGACCCTCTGCCTCAGCATCCTTGCCCAGCAGTTCAGACAGCCTGCTTCAGGTACCCATGCCCCAGAAGCTCCTGCTGACTGAGGAGGTGAGACTGTCTTCATGGGGCTTCACCTTCCCCCAGGGATCTTCAAAACCCCATATTCCCATATCTATATCCTCCCCTAATCTGGACCTTTCACAATCCTTCCATACTTGCCTCTTTATTGCTTTCTCTCTCTTTTCCTGCCACCTGCCCTTCCTCCTCCAGGAAGCCAACCGTCTGGCTGAGGAGCTGGTGGCTGAGGAGGAGCGGGTGAAGCAGAAAGCAGAGAAGAAGCGACTCAAGAAGAAGGTAGCTAGAGGGCCAGGAGCGGAGCTTAGAGGGATTCGGGGGAGGGAAAGCTTTGAGAGAACTTGAGGTGGCCTGCAGGATCCTCTTGCCAAGGGCCTCCCTGAGGCCATGTGGTGCAGCTGTTCTGGGGCCACACCGTACTGCCTGGGCTGGGCTCTGCCTCCTGCTTGCTGTGAGATGTCTGCCTGGTAACTCTTGTCTGGTTTCTCACCTGTAACATGAGGATAACAACACCTCCCTCAAAGAGTTCCGAGGATTAAGTGAGATAGTATATGCCAAACTCTTCATCAGTACATATGTGGCATGTAGTATATCTTCTACACATGAAGAATTGATCTCAGGACACAAATTGTATCTGTGTAATTTAAGTATAGTGCTCAGAATACATCATCATCATTATTATTACAGCGCCAAAAGGACCGAAAGCGACAGGAGCGCCTGGAGCAGGACAGTGGGGTGCCCAAGGTGAGTGTCTACAGGCAGGTACTAAGAGTACCAAGAGCCAGGAAGATGGGAATCAAAGGCATGTGGCTCCAGGCATTCCCAACTCTGTACCTGTTTACCTTCCTTCCAGGTTGAGGCTACCCTAGATGGGAATGGGAGCCCCCCAACCAGCCCTAGAAACCCAGCTCAGGGACAGTGTGGTGAGGAAGAGGTGAGAGCCCCCTTTATTCCCCTCTTGGCTTCTGCTTACTCCCTACTTCCTCCTACTCTAGGACTTACTTCATCCTCACCCCACCCTGCCTTTTCTTTCTGCTCACAGGACGTACTGGATCTGTCTAGCACTTTCGTGTCTTTGGCTCTGCGCAAGGTTGGGGATTGGCCTCCTAGCCCTCTCAGAGAGAAGGAACTGAGCCAAGAGCCACAAGGCAAGAGCCTGTGCCCTCAGAATAAGATGAGCCAGGAGGAAGAAAGCTCACCAAGAGGAAAGGGCCCCAGGCAGAGCCCTAAGGCAGAGGTGAGGTGAACAGAAGAACCTCAGTTGGAACTAGTGGAAAATTCTGGGGAATCAGATGATCTAAGGGTTGAGGGCATTGACCAAGAGAAGTCCTCTGGCCTCATGTTTCAGAAACTTGGGGTCAAGCTCCATCACTGACATCCTGACCCTCGCTAGTTTCCTCTGCCGGAAAGTAGGGCTGATAGCGTCTTGCAGAGCTGTTATGAGAATTACTTGAGCTAGTTGATGCCAATTGTAATGTTAATTGTGTGAACAAAAGAGAAGAATTTGGGGAGGTTGAGGCCCAAGTCCTGCTTGACTCTTCTCCCCTTGCCATCCCTAGGCATCTCCAGGACTGCTGGCAGCTGCCTTACAGCAGAGCCAGGAGCTGGCAAGTAAGATCCTCTCTCTCCCTTCTATCTCCATCCTCCCTGGGCTAGCCCTCTCTGAGGTAGCTCCATCTGAACCTTCCCACTCTTCCTCCTTGCCAGAGTTGGGTACTGGCTTTGCCCAAAAAGGTTTCTATCATGAGGCTGTGATCTTCTTCACCCAGGCCTTGAAGCTCAACCCCCGGGACCACAGGTAGGTGGGGGCTTGGTCATTGTGCTGGGAGGGTCAGGGCAAGGCAAGGAGTTGAGGACCTGGACTTTTGGTCATTTTGTCTTCATCAGGTTATTTGGAAATCGCTCTTTCTGCCACGAGAGGCTGGGTCAGCCGGCGTGGGCCCTGGCTGATGCTCAGGTGGCCCTTACCCTGCAGCCTGGCTGGCCCCGGGGCCTCTTTCGCCTGGGCAAGGCCCTGATGGGACTGCAGGTACTGGATCCCACACTGGATGCAGAGGAGGAATTTGGGTGGGATGGTGGGTATTGGGTCTACATTGCCATTTTCTAGGTAAGCTCAATGTACCGCAATGTCAGTGATATTAGGAGCTGGGGCCAGCTTGAGAAAGAGGGCACTTTTAAGTTCCTTGATCACTCCCCTTGCCCCAGTACCTAAACTTTCCTCTTTCTAAACTGGGACCAAAGCGTTTCAAGGAGGCCGCTGCTGTGTTCCAGGAGACTCTGAGAGGTGGGTCCCAGCCTGATGCCGCTCGGGAGCTCCATATTTGTCTTATGCAGCTTGCTATGGTAAGGGAACCAGGCGAGCTCTTGCTGAGGGGCATCAGGGAGAATTGGCTGTGATTGCAAACACCAAGCAGTGCTGCCTTCTGCCTCAGTGGGGCAGGGTGTGGGGGCAGAATGAATGGGATGAGGGACAGGAGCTGTGCTGCTAGAAAGGAGTACATCAGGTGGCCCTCCCTTTCCCTTCTCAGCAGGATCAGCGAGGAGGATACTGTGCACCACCTCCACCAACTGGATTCCCCCAGCCATTTCCCCACGCTGAGCCCATGGCCACGGGCCTTCTCTCCCTCAGTCACCCTCCAAGCACTGCTCCAAGGGCCCCTGGCCTTCTGTCTCCACCCTTGCATTATCCACCTCTTCACCTGGGCCTCTCCAACCAGCCCCACCCCCAGATTCAGAGTAGAAGACCTCCTCTCCATCTCCAGAACCCCTCAAAGAGCTGGGGCACCCTGGGACTTGGGCCCCCGCATCTACCTCAGGCCAGATGAGAAGACTTGTCCCTCATAGGACGAGGCCATGTTTATATCCCACAAGGAAGTGGTGGCTGTTCCCTGAATATTTTGAGACCTTGTACTTCAAAACCATAGTTAGAGACACCCCTGATAGTCATTCCTCTTGCCACAGAGAACTTCTAATGAGAGAAAGAGGCCCATGACTGCTAAAATGTTTTGTTCTCAAGCAGATGGCTTCTTCTGGGCAATAAGGAAAAATAGTATCCACCAAGGCTCAAGAAGGGAACCTTACAAATACAAAAATTCAGGAGTTAAGACTATAGGGGGCATTTGAGGCTTGCTCTGCTCCCAGCCCTAGGGAACTCATTCACTAGCCAGAGCTCTGTGCCTGGGAATGGGGTCATAGTGATGAATAAGGCTGAGTCCCGCTCTTCACCTCATCTTAATCCCAGTCCTTGCCCTGTTTTCTCCAGCCCCAGCCCCTCATGACTTGTTTCCTGTCCATATTTTTTGTGCACATGTGCCCTATCCTTTGCCCAGTGGTCTGATGCTCACTTCCTCTGACTGTTAGAAGATTCACCAAGGGTTTGCATTTGGGAATTCCCTTACCCAGTTCCTGCCTGGAGCTGGCAGAGCCCATACATCTCCACACTTCCCACTGCTCATTCTCCTGCTGATGGGCCTCAGCAGGCACCGGGGCTATCTTGCCATGTTCTTTCTCCACTTCAACACTAGGCATTGTAACTGGTCTTTACCTTTGTGCATTTACTCAGTTTTCCCACCAAGGGTCGCTGCCCCAAGAGTTGGATATAAGTCTCTACTTCCTATGTAAGAATCATGAGTTCTTTTTGGTTTCTCTGATTCTGGCAGCTGCCCCTGGCTGGTTCCTACCTAGCGTTGCCTGGGACTCTCAGCTCATTTAAATGTGGATCTTCAGGGAATTTTTAGGCCTCTCACAATGCCCTCCCGAGAGGAACCATTCAGCAGGATAAGTGATTCCTGCTACCTTTTATGGGTCTTGCTCAATACTGTTCATATCTAGAGATAGGAGGTGTTGAAACTGTACAGTTGGATAAAATCTGCCATTACTAGTTGGGTCACCTTGGACAGGTCTCTCAACATCTGTGCCTCAGTTCCCTCATCTGTAAAATGGGTGCAATCCCTACCTCACAAGACTGTTTCGAGGACTGAAAGAGAAAGTGAGAAAATACCTACAAAGTGCCTGGTACATCGTGAATGTTAAATAAACCTATTTTTATCTGCAACTGTCCTACATATTCATGATTCTCATGGTGGAAAGAGAGGAGTATGCGTGAATTGCTGCTTGTATTTTATTTCACAACATACAGAGTTCCTGGGACGGTGGTTCTCAAAGTGTGGTCCCTGGACCAGCAGCGTCAGTGTCACCTGGGAACTTGTTACAAACGCAAGTTCTCAGGCCCCACTGGAGACCTTCTAAATCAGAATCTGCAGGGCAGGAGCGCAGCAATTTGTATTTCAGTAGTCCTCCAGGTGATCCTGATGTTCCCATCCAGAGGCCATTTTGAAGGACAGGTTTGAGTTTTGTTTGTTCAAGGCTTGATGATAAGAGATGGCAGTGCTGGGCTAGAATTTAGGAAACCTCAAGTGGAGGAGGTGTATGGATCAGAACCAACTAACTTGACTGGCCCCTACCTTCCTAACTAGAATTATTTGCCCTGAAAGTTCTTTGCTTATGCCTGGTTGGGGCAAGGTGTTGGGGAGAAGAGGTTGTTGTTTTTAGGGGTGACTCCACCAGAGCCCTGCCTGCCCATCTGGTCTTGTTCTGGGGGGTAATTCTCTGCTTTGGGGACCCCACTCTGAGGTTCTTGGCATCTCTAAGAATAGCTGATTACCACTACTATGTGGTATCTTTGCTTTCAGGCTGAACTGGCTCCTTGCTCTTCCAGCTTTCAAAGATATATTCCCTCTTACCCTAGGCTTGAATCTTCTCTGAGAGCCACAGGACTCCTGACATTTGGTCCCCATACTCACACTGCTAACCAGTAGGGTTGTGACAAAGCAGCCTGAATTCTGAGCCCTCAGGGCTGGAAAGCAGAGTGCTAAACCATCCTGATTTTCTTGGGACTAAGGAAGTCCCTAGGTGAGAGACTTTCAGTGCTAAAACTGGGAAGGAAGTCCTGGATACACAGGAAACACTTTGTCACCCTACTCTAAAAGTTCCGGAAAGGCTTTTAGAAGGGGATAAAGGAAATAAGCAGGGGACCTTGAACATGAACCAGGGGAAGTATGTGTGTGTATGTGTATGTGTAGTTGTTGGGACAGCACAGTTACAAAGAATACTTTTTGTATATAATGGCTAACAGATTGGTAGCTCTATTCTAGTTATCATTGTCTGTTTATGTCCATGATGCCATTTTCCAGTTGCCCAGGTTTGCAATTTTTCATCACTGGGGGAATTACACTGATTCATCTTTGCTGACAACCTCCCTCTTTCCCTGCTCCAAGTCTGGCCCTGAATTATTTCTGCGCTTACCTTTTGCAGTAACCAGAAATACACTACTTCCTCAGTCTCTGGTCCACCCTAAACATTGCTCTCATGCCTCTCCTCTAAAACCCCCAAGGACTAGGTTCTTTCTACAGTACAATGCCTACATTTCTACCCTTGGCCCTTCTCCTCTCCTCTCTCTGTAATCTCTTCTTTCAGTTAGGCCCAGTCACACTTATAGGGACAGAACCTACCGTGGCCAACAGCATGAGCTCTGAGGTAGACAAGCAGGTGAGTCTCAGCCCCACCACTTAGAAGTTTCATGACATGACCAAGTTCCCTTGGGCTTCTGTGATCCATCCAATTTCCTCATTCTTAAAATGAAATTAAAGCCTCATCATCTCCTGGGGTTGAGAAGATTAACCCATGCAAGGCACCTGAAACTCCTCAATGAGTGATAGCCATTGTCCGAAAAGGCCAGGTTCCCTCTGCCTTCCAGCCCTGTTCACTCTCCCTGAAATATCCTCTCCTGGGATCTCCCCCTGCAACTAAGACCCTAGCTGAGCCTCCTGAACCCTTGCCAGTGAGCCTGTGGTTCCTGGGCAGATAGATGGGAAGATCTGAGCAGGGACTGAGGGGAAGTGGGAAAGACACCTACGCACAGTTTTCCGCTGATTATCTGGGAGGGACGTGCATAGACGTCTGTAGCTACTGAGTGCTCCTCTTCCCTCCCCATCGCGCTGCACCAGGGCGATACATTAATCTCAGAAATGTCTGCCAGTGGAGATAGGCTGGGGTCTCCAGCCCGCAAGGCAAGTTACTCCAACCTCCGCCTCGGTGGGCGGGGCCATCCCATCCCGTCGCCACTGCCTCTGCCATCCTAGTGGGAACATTTTCCGCCTCATAGTGGAGTGGAAGTCCCAGAAGTAGCGGTGTTCCCTCTTGCTACTTCTGGGACCTTTGTGACTCAGATTTCTTTCAGGTGGGGTGGGGAGAAGGGGCGGGGCTCCATTCACTAATGACCCCAGGTGGGCAAAACCTCAATTTGGGGCCCAGCTTGAGGTTAGGAGCAAGGTCTCAGAGGTTTCAGGGGGATCAAAGCTCGAGGAACTGCGATTCACACACAGCTGGTAGGGAGATCCTTCCGCAGCTACTGGAGTTTATCCTCCTCCGCTCAGCCCGAGTCTCTTGGGCTGTGAAGGCTGGCTAGATGCCAGGGATCAAATCCTGACCCAATAGCCATAATTATATCACCTACCTTGCAGGGTTGCTTGCTATGAGGGTTAAAGAAAACCGCTCCGCACATGCCACGCAAGGGATACCCGAAATAACCAGCAGATTTTGCTCTCATTGCTTGGGGCGGGATTGAGGCGTGATGCAAAGGAGTCTCCACTTTATTCTCAATAACTAGGAAAGGTGGGCGTCTGCACTGTGAGCTGGAAGAGGCCGAGGTGGACAGCCACGCGCCCCCCGCAACCCGGACAGGGTGCGGAGTGCAGAGGCCAGAGGGCTAGAAGCCCAGCGCGAGGGCGGTGGCCTTGCCTTCAGTCGTCCACCTGTATCTCCTCGTCCGACAGGTGGGGCCCGGAGGCAGGCCGCGCTGGGCCGAGGCCGCGGGCGCTGTCTGGCAGCGAGAGGCGGCCCTGGACTTCGGGGTTCAACGCGCGCAGCGAGGCCACATCGGCGCGCATCTCCTCCACGTCGCGCTTGAGCTTGGCGCGCCGATTCTGGAACCACGTGACGACCTGCGAGTTGGCCAGCCCGAGCCTCGCCGCCAGCCCGTCCCGCTCCGAGGGCGCCAGGTACTTCTGGAACACGAAGCGCCGCTCCAGCTCCAGCACCTGCTGCGCCGTGAACGCCGTGCGCGACTTCCGCCGTCTGCGGCCCGCAGCGCCCGGGGCCGCGCGGCCTGGGGAGACCGGGGCGGGGGGGTCAGTCTCCAGGCTGCGGGAAGGGCTTCACCCCGGAGGGAAATCCCGCACTACCAGAGTTCCGGGGGGAAAGTGCGGTGCCAGACCCGGCCCCTTAGCCAAGTGCACGAGCGGCTCCTCACCCCTGGGGCGGGGGCACGACGTGGAAGCAGCCCTGGGGCGAGGAGGCGGCTGGCGGAGGGCAGCGAGGGGGGTGGGGGGCAGCGGCGGGTCGGGACGTCCGGCGCGCCCGGAGGCCTCCGGGGCCCCATTGAGCCGGCTCGCCGGTGGGGGCGGCACCGGGGTGGGGGCCACCGTGGCCAGAGGAGGGCAGCCGACCGGCCTGGCGGGCGTAACGGCCGCGCCGGGCCCTGCTTTAGACGAGGGGCACCTGGCTCAGCCTGGGTTAGTGACACCCGCCTCCCCCGGCACAGAGGGCGGGAGCTGGGGGTGTGGGGCAAGGAGAGGCGGGGTTCGATCCAGAGGCCCTTGCGCCCCAAGGCTCCTCAGCTCCTGGCGCCTCTCGGGCAGGAGGGACTTGAGGGAGCGGATTACCGGGGAGCCCGCCTCCCTGCCTCTCCCCGCCGGCCGGCCGGCCCCTCTTTACGGCCCGGCCCCCGCCTTTTGTCTCCCGCCCCCGGCGACGGGGCTCGGGGGTCGCCCCGGCCTGACCGCCCGGCCCTGCCCCTCGCCGGGCGCCTGGGAACCGGCCGGGGCGGGAGCGGCGCGAGGTGCAGGGCCCGGCACGTGGCGAGGGCAGCGGGCGAGTGGGGTGCGCCAGGGGCGCGGAGGTGGCCCGGGAGCGTGGAGGAGAGAGGGCCGCGCCTACCTTCGGAGGGCTGCCGCGCGAGCCCGTCGAGTCCGCGGAAAGCCTGGCGCGTCAGCTCCTCCAGCGCGCACAGCGGCGACGCGGGGCCCGGGCGCGGCTCGGGCAGCGGCGACGCGGGGGGCCCGCGAGGGACCGTGCCAGGGCCGAGGATGTCCGCGATGCTGAAGGGTGTCCGGGCTGCCCGGGGCGCGGGGCCCGCGCTCATGGCCGGCCGGCCGGGCGGTGGCGGTCGTGCCGCCGCTGAGCTCGGCTCCGCCGCTGCCTGGGCCCCAGAGCGCGGCTCCCGATCTGGGCCCCCGTCTCGGACCCGCCCCCCACGCTGGGCCCGAGGCCCGAGCCCCGAGTGCCCCTCCCCCCGCGCCCCCGCTCCCTAACCCCGGGCCGCCGAGGGCCCGGTATTTCTTCTCCAGGCTGTGGGGGCGCGCAGGGAAGCCGGCGGGGGAGCTCGCCAGGACGGCCCCGGGCTGCTCCGGCTCCGGGCTGCGCGGCCCTCTGCTCCCTCCGGCGGGACCCTTCCTGGGCGGCCCCCTCCCGCTCAGCCGCCGCTCAGGCTCATAAACTCTCTCGGAGGCAATAAAATTGCTTTTCCCGGTCGCAGCGCCGGAGATTTGCAAAATTCCGAGGAGCCCAGAGTTGACTGCTAAGAGCCCCATCCCACCTAGGAAGGACCTCCGTCTCCTGACCCGGCCCCTGCTCCCCGCCCCACTCCTGCTGAAAGCTCTTAAAGTCGGTCCGGCGGCTGGAAGTTATTAGCTCGGCCCGGCGGGACGAGAGCCTGGGAAGAACCCAGCGACGGCAACTGGGGACGGGGGAGTGCGACAGGCAGGCCCCGCAGGTGAGTCACTCCAGCCGGCCCTGCGGCTGGACCCAAGGTGTCTCAGCAGGGCTCCGAGGCTCCGAGGAGGTCAAAACAGGGAGCCCCCGGGGCCGGTTTGCTCGGTGGATAGAGCGTTGGCCTTCAGACTGAAGGGTCCCGGGTTCCATTCTGGTCAAGGGCACATGCCCAGATTGTGAACTGGAGGCAGCCAATCAATGATCCTCTCTCATCATGGATGCTTCTCTCTCTCTTTCCCTCTCCCTTGCTCTCTGAAATCTATTGAAAAACAAAACATGGAGAAGCGCAGAGACCTGGCCCTCAGGAGAGAAGACACAGCAAACCCAGAGGTAGGGTTATTGCTCAGGAGGGTCTTAGCCAGGACAGACCGGCCTCCGCAGAGGGCCTTCTGGTTACACAGGAGTCTATCAGTTGATGTCTTTGTCTGCTTATTAAGCTCCTGTCGTCCCAGTCGGGGTTCCCCAGCCTGTGAGGAGTGGTGAGAGGGGTCTCCATAGAGGAGTGACTGGATACATCCAGCCAGATTCTGGGACAGAAACCCTGCCAAGCCAGGGACAAACTCTAAGGACTGGATAGTCATTCCTATTTATCTGCATCCAGGTGTCATTCACTCTTCTCTCCCACAGCTCACCGAACCCAGGGCTCACACCAGGGTGAGCACCCCCACAGCCCTCCTTTGTAGGAATAAGGCACTTCTGGGACAGCTGCTCCACTATTGGGGCCCAACAAGGCAAGGCTTTTGTTCGCATATCACATCCCAAATGTGGGTTTACAGCCAGAGAAAGAAGCCCCACCCCACCGTGCCTGAGGAACTCCACTCTGAAGGAACTCTCTGCTGTGGGTTTCTTCTAGTTTTTTTCTAACAGTGCCATGAAGAAGTGGGTCGGTCCCTCCTGGACTGTCCATTCTGTTACCTTCTCTGTAAACCTCTGCATCTCCCACCATCTGTGCAGTGATCTGCTGGGTCCGTCCACCTGTCTGTTCCCTGCCTGTAGTTGGGGTGCCCCGATCAGAGCTTGGGAGACCTGAGGCATGTAGCCCAACAACTCCTTTCAAAGGCAGGAAGACAGGGGGTTAGGGAACCTCACCTTGCGATGCTGATCTCGCCCACCCTACGGAAGTAGAGAAACACAGAGTCTTCTTGGTAAAGATTCCTTTCAATGACCACCCCTCCCCCCATACCCACAGATACTCACACAGTGCTCTTATGGCAGCCTGAGCCACACAGCCCAATGGGTCAGAGAGCATGGCCAGGCCACAGCAGAAAGCAGAGATGTGTCAGGGCCTTGTTAATGGGTTTTTAATGGTGGGGGGCAGAGGAGGGTCAGGAGAGATCCTCCGAGCTGGAGGCCTTAGCCCTCCTGACCATCCTGGTGGTTTCACTTAATCTGAAATTAACGAGGATCCCAGGAGGATGCAGGAACTGGCGGGCTGTGTACCAGGCCAGTCACCAGACACTGCAGCTTTCACTCATGCATCATCTGTGTTGCATTTGTCACCTTTTGCTCCCAATATCTAGTGGGTGTCTGTGGGGAGTGTGGGGCTCTCCTAAAGGGCCCTTGCCTTCCTCCCCTGCCATCTCTCCTGCCTACCGTCTCTGCTATGCAACAGGGCTCAGGTAATGGGGCTGGACAATGGGGTTAGGCAATCCCCAGATGTGCGTTTGGGGGAGGAGTGCAAAGGAGAGAGACAAGTAATGGGAGGAGGCTGCTGACAGCGGAGCCCAACTAAGGTCTCCCCAGCAGCCAGTGACTTGTCCAGCCTATTGTGGGGCCACAGGAAGGGACTTTTCCCAGGAAAGCCTCTGGAACCTGAGCTGGGGAGAAACCGGATCCTCAGATCCTCGGAGGGGATAGGAGGAGGGTGAGTGATTAATGAGGGAGATTAAAAGATTAAACCTGGGTTCTAGGCTTGGGGAGGCACTCAGTTGACTCATAGACTTCCCCACTCCAGTTTGGGGGGCTGACAGGCCCCAGTGCTCCGTGATGTGAACCTCTTCCTCCCACCTCCCACGGTCCAACCCTCTCTGCCATGGGTCCTTCCTAGAGCAATCCACAGGCATAATCATTCACTACTGCCCACCCCAACCCCTCCCTTGGCAAGTTTTCCTCTCCCAGCATTCTCAAGCAATCCTCATCTCCCTCAGATTCCCCTCATTGTTCTTCTCGGAAACTTCAGGGTCCTCCACTCGCTCCCTTCATAAAGATCTCCACATGCTGACTTTCACTCCCTCAGGAAGGTGTCTCAACTCCCTCTTTAAAAAATGTTGCCCTAGCTGGTTTGGCTCAGTGGATGGAGCAAAGGCCTTCGGACTTGACAGGGTCCCAGGTTCGATTCAGCCAAGAGCACATGCCCGGGTTGCGGGCTCCATCCCCACCTTTTCTCTCATTCACAGACACCATGCCTGCCTCTCACTCCCCCAGTCACCCTCAGCTCTCTAGTGAGTCCCTTCAATCCCACCCAGGCCTGCCCCAGATTGACCCCTCTTCTTGGTACAGAAATCTGCTCAATGAACTACTTTTAATCTTCAAGTTTTGCACCCGAGGGGCTTAATCACAAGGAACAACAACAGCCTGTATTTATTGGAATCGAGAGTCTAGGGGGCAATCCTTTGAATTTTGTGTGTGGGTGGGGGAGTTATTGGGGAAATCCTCAGAATAACTCCCCTAGGGCGATGCAAAGGACAGTCTGGGAGATGTGCTTGCAACCTCCCCTCCCCCTTGCCCCAGTTACTTCAGCCAGCATGAGAGGTAAGTGGGAGTTTATGGGGGAAACTCCAAGCAGAGGAGCTTGGCACGGGGCATCCATCCATCTCGTACACTTCTGGGATTTTATCTTGCAAAAACATTACTGCGGAGTGAACGAATTTGGATACTGAAGTTTCAGTTTCGTTATTTCTAGGACTCGGGTTTGTAAGTTCTTTCCAGCCCTTTACACAGAGCTCTGCATAACCGCCGGGGTTGGGGAGCTGCAGAATACTCAGAAGCCTCAGGCCTCTACACAAACTTACACCCTGGGACTCTTGTCCCTGTATCCTCTCCCAGCCCCTCCCCCCACACCCCTGCCCCAAGTCTTAGGGGAGACTGGTCAGGCTGACAGGGACAGGTCCCTCTCTATGCCAAAGGTTGGGGCAAATCTCGGGGTCCCTTGTCCCAGGTGGAAGTGGCTGGTTGAGAAAGGGCGGCACAGGCACCAGCGGCATGGGCCTTCGGGTGATTGACACCTTCATCTGGAAGCGTTGTAGGAGAGGGCTGGTGCACACCGGCTGTGTCAGAGCCCACCACAGGTCTGATCATCCGTCCTGGCCCCTGGCACAGGTCCAGAACCGAGATAGGGTCTGCTGCGTGGAGCAGGGCACGGAGTCGGGGGGAGGAGCCCATAGATGAAGGAGAGAGATGCGGAGCCTACAGCTGGCCTGTGTCAGCAACCTGGGGAAGTTGGCCGCTGTACAGCCGCCGCCGCCGCCGCCGCCGCCGCCGCCACCACCATCACCACCACCACCACCACCACCACCACCACCACCACCACCACCGAAAGACAGAAATAAGGCTGCCTTGAGCTGGGGGTGAGGCGGGGCAGCTGCTCCACCCAGATCCTGCCTGAATGCCCTTGGGCTGCTCCTTGGCCCCAAGCCAAGCTTCATCAAAGGCTTCACCCCCAGGTTTGGTCTTCAGGCCTGGTACCGCTCCCCTGCTCCCCTACCAGCAACCTCCTCTTTTAGCCAGCCATTCTATTTTTGTTTGGTTTTGTTAATCTTCACCTGAGGATATTTTTTCTATTGTTTTTCAGAGTGGAAGGGAGGGAGGGGGAGAAACATTCAGTGAGAGACACTCATGACTGGTTGTTTCCCCCCATACCAACAGAGGAGGCAGAACAGAAATGAACCTGCAACCCAGGGACATGCCCTTGGCAGGGAATCGAACCCAAGACCCTCGGGTGCACCAGTGGACACTCTAACCACTGAACCACCAGCCAGGGCTAGCTGGGCATTCCTGACCCAAGCCAACCCCCAACCAGACACTCCTCAATTCCTGCAGCTGCTTGAGCCACCCAAGTCCCTAGGGGTGTCTTTCCCCCTAGCCCACACCTCTCCCTCATCACTCCTCAGAACCAGCCTTTCACACACATACTACAAGTTCCTGGCTACCCCAGTTAGAGACCCACAGAACAGAACACTGGTGTGGTTTATGTTCAGAGCCCAGCACTCACCCGCAGGCTCGCATAGACCTGGAAACTTGCTGACTTACTCAGAGGGGTGGAGGGTAGCCTTGCTGCTTACCTCTTGGTTCCTTGGAGCTGCCTTTCCCCTCCTGGGCACCAGCTCCCTCTCCCCCTCAATTACTCTCTCTACAAGCTGGCCTCATCTAGCCCAGGTACCTGAAGGCCTGCTGAAGCGTGTATAGACAGCCACGTCTCCAATTCTATTCCTGTGAGTGTCCCATGCCCCCATTTTTTTAAGACTCCTCCGATTATGCAAACCTTCGGATTTTTCTTTAAAGTATCACTCTTCTCCAGGCCTGCAGTGACACTGTCCAACCCAAGCCCTATTCTCACCACCCTTGAATTAGGACACCTCTGCTGAGGCCTTTGTCACATGTTGCAACGTTCAAGGACAGAGAGCGTTCCCCTCCAGAAAAACTTCCCTTCACCAAAACGAGCTGGTGTGGGGGCCTGACTTCACTCAGCTCACCTTCTGGGTTTTACATAAGTAGGGTCCTCTACCCCTCTCCTTTGGTCATTTCCTGAGGGGCATCGTTCTTGATGACACTCAGAGGATTTCTGAGGGAAGCAGGACACAGGACAAAGTAGGAGTGTGTGATGGGTATAAGAAGGAAGAAGAGAGGTGCTTTTTTAAAGTTTTTATTTCAAAAAATAAAGCCACAATTAATTTCACATAAATATCTGGGGAGGGACAGGGAGCGGGATGGGGCAGGGGCTTGGCCCCTACCTCCTCTTCTCTTTCACACTGTACTGTAAAAGCAAAGGGGCCGGCTAAGGGGAGAACAAGGGGAAGAAGTAGTCAGTGGAAGGGTTCCTGTGAAAAAGGACCCCTCAGCCCACTCCCGCCCTGGGACTGCCTTGGACCTGGCTCACCTTGCCGAACCAACGGGAAAGCCATATCTGCTTCATGGTCATGTGATCAGGGAGAACTTCATTGTCAAAAAGGAGCTGTACCTAGAAGGGAGATGGGAGCACAGTTTTAGGAACTCTCCTTTCGCACCATCAAGGACTCACCTGGTCTACTCTAAACTCTCCCTCCCTTTGTAGCCCTTTCTCCTCCCAAAGAAAACTACTGTGGGAATACTCACATGCTGGGGATTTAGCATCAGGCGATGGCAGAGGACCCTCCGGAGATGACGAACCTCAGCTCTAACAGAGCATCGGACATATTTGTTCTGAGGGTGGGGAGGGAAGGGAAGAGAAGGTGTGTGAGAGAAGGCCCTGAGGAGGTGAGTCTCCTGAGAGAGGCCCTCCCATAGCCCCTCTCACCTGCAAGACGCTTTTATTCTTGTCTTTGCCAGAACTGGAGGGAAACAGACACAGATTAGGGAGTACTAGCATCCCCCCTCCCCATACCCATCCAGAGCGGTGATATAATCTCTTCAAGGGAACAGACACTCCCTTACTGTGAGTCCTCTCCCTGAGCCCCGCCCTGGCTCTGGGTCACTGACACGCTCACCTCAGCCGCTCCAGGCACAGGCTCAGCTGCTCATCATAGCGATAGTAGTGGGCTTTAGAATGGTCGAAGCTGCTGAAGGGCAGGCCGAGATTGCTCAGGGCTGGCTCTGAGAAAGACAAGAGTAGTGAGGTGAGTAGCACAGATCCCATACTGCTCTTCCCGCAGAGCAACACTGGACAGGAGGAATGCTCTGGGGCTTTACCTTACCCGCTTGCTGCCAAGGGACATACCTTCCCCGCCGGGCTGGGTGACTCGGTCCAAACCTCGGGACTGGTAGAATTCTCTAATTCGTTTCTCTTCACCTAGAAGGGAGTGAAGTATGGGAGTAAAGTATTAACTGACCGTCTGGCTGTCAACCTCTTTACCTACGTGATGCCCACCAAAGTCCTTATCACCTCAAGCTGCTACCCAGCATCAGTCCTCTAGAAGGCCCTCAGAGTCAGGTTGAGTCACTCACTGTCTTGCAAGCCAGGCACCAGCTTGTACACGATGTCCTGCATGACCCGGTCCAGTTTGAGGTTGAGCAATGGCTGTGTCTCGTGGATCTTGATGTTGCACATGGGGCAGTACTTGCTGGTTTGGAGGTACTTCACAATACAACTTTTGCAGACTGCAGGAAAAGAAAAACAGACTCCCAGGCCCTCTGTGAATCAGGGCTAGCTGGGGTGCCTGGGTGTGGGGGGCAGGCGGCGCGGAGGCTAACAGCCAGCTGGGCGGGAACCGGGGCCTGGAAGGACCAGCCAGGGTGCAGGGAACTTACAAGTATGGAGACACTCTGTGATGGTGGTGGCATCCACGAAGTAGCCAGCGCACAGGCAGCAGACGATGTGCTCATTCAAGTCTTTGATTTTTACTCGGACTTCCTCCTGCGGACACACCCTCTGTCCGTCACGACCACCCTTCCCAACCCCAACCCCGGTGCCTTCCCAGCCGGGGAGTTCCCTTTCATCACATCGCACAGCCGAGCCCCGCACCTTGCACGGGCGGCAAGGGCTGACACTACCCCTTCGCCCAGCAGAGGTCTCCGCGCATAGCGGGGGCTCACTTCACGTGGACTGGCCCGACCTTCCTTTCCCAGGGGAGACTATACGGCGACGGAGGCACAATACGCAGGCGTCTCAGCCTCGAGTTTGGCAACTCGACCGCAAACGCGCAGGCGCACTGCGCCCCCTGCCTCTGCGCAGGCGCACTGGGCGCCTGGCCGGTCCCGGCCTGTCCTCTAGTCGGCCCCAGTCAGCCCCGCTAGCCGACCACAGCAGTAACCCTGCCGCCCCTGCACCTCGTTCCGTAGCGGGTCCATCTTGTACACTGACTGGAGCTGGTTCCGAAGCCTCATCGCGATCGCAATCTGGCCCCCCTGAGGAGACGCCATCTTAAAGGCTGATCCCGGCCTGCCACTTCCGGTGCCGCCTGCAGGGCGGGACTTGTCGCCGAGCAACGAGGGCTTAGGTCCTTTCGGATTCGCTGACTCTCCGTAAGGCCCCGCCCATGGCCTTTCTCCCCCGTGTGCTCACCTGAGCCCTAGTGGCCCCTCCCCCTCCTCAGTTCGCAATTAGGGCGTGGGGGGTGGGGGGTGGGGAGGGGTCCTATCTCATTGACCTCCTGTAGTAATAATCATAATAGACCCTACCGGGCGTCGCGAGGAACTTTTGGAGCCTGCAAAAGACTGCTTCCTCCTACACCCGAAGGCCGGGCGTCTCCGCCCGCCACCGCTCAGGGTCGCCCCGCTCCTGTGACAACCACGCCAACGCCCCTCCCGCGTCCTCTCTGTTAGGTCGCCCTGGTCGGCCGACGCCAGGCAATGCGAAGCTACGCCCCGAGAGTGGCCTTCTCCCGGCTCCCGAGCCGGAGCTTCTCAGGGCTTTGCGGAGGCTCGGGGAGGGCGACGTGGAGGATGAACCCCTAGAGACCTGGTGGTGAGCTTACACTCCCCCCGCGTCCTCCCCCCGCCGCCGGGATGCGGGGGGCAGGCTCTCGTTAATGATGATGATTCAATCACCGGCGCCTGCGGAGGCCTGGGACAGACTAATGCAGAGCAGATGCCGAAGGAGGAGGGGAGGACGACCAGGACACTGCCACACACCGAAGCGCCCAGGCGGCGAGTCCCCGCAGGCGCAGAAGCTCAGCTCGGTCTTTGGGGAAGACGCAGGGGCCCCGAACGCGTGCACGCCGCTGCCCCTAGGTGCTTGCAGTGGCCCTGAAACCAAGTGTAAGTGTGTGCCGTGAAGTACGAACCCCAAGTGCAGCTGGAGACGAAAGGAGGGAGAGGTCCCAATGGAGACCTCGGAAAGGCTTTCTGAAGGAAGTGGGACTGTGTGGGCACAGTTTAGCGTCGGGGTGGGGAAGAAGCGCGGTGGAAATAGGCTGAGCGGAGCGGAGCGGAGGGGCGGGGCGGGGCGGGGAGGAGGCCAAGGTGTGCATCGGAGAGCAGTGGTAGAAGCAGCAGGACCTGACGGAGTTGGGACTTTTTAGCCTGTGGGCCACAGAGAGCCAGCTGTCTCTTTTGGAGAGGGAAGTGACCCCATGAGAAAAACATTTTTGTTCATTTGTTCGGAGTGAACTGGAGTGGAGAAGCAACAAGAAGTTTGGGGAGTGGTGATGTTTTAATCACCTGCTCGCTATAGCCATTGCTCACCTCTGTGGTCCAAGATGCCATCATCTGTCCTCTGGATGAGTAGTGGGTTTTTGCCTGCTTTTCTTGCTTCCACGTTACCCCTCTTTAAGCTATTCTCAATACAGCAGCTCAGAGGAATTCTGGTAAAATATGAATAAAAAAGAATATAAGGAAAACATTTTGAGTTGGATATGTTTATTATCTTGTTTGTGTTGGTGGTTTCATGGGTGTATGCATATGTCAAGACTTACCACATTGTACACTTTATTTTTTTCACATTGTGCCCTTTAAATATGTGCAGTTTATTGTATGTCAGGTTTACCTTAAGAAAGCTGTTAAAAATAAAATTTAAAAAAGGGTGCCTTACTTTTTTGTTTATAATCTTCCAATAGCTTCCCTTTTTTAAAAAAAAATTTATTGATTTTAGAGAGGAAGGGAGAGAGATAGATAGAAACACCAGTGATGAGAGAGGATCATTGATCACTGCCTCCTGCATGCCCCCTACTTGGGATGAGCCCGAGACCCAGGCATGCGCCCTTGACTGGAATCTAAACAGGACCCTTCAGTCTGCAGGCCAGTGCTCTATCCATTGACTCAAACCAGCTGGGGCAGCTTCCCTTTTTAAAAATATATATATATTTTATTGATTTTTTACAGAGAGGAAGGGAGGGGATAGAGAGTTAGAAACATCGATCAGTTGCCTCCTGCACATCCCCTACTGGGGATGTGCCCGCAACCAAGATACATGCCCTTGACTTGAATCGATCTAGGGACCCTTCAGTCCACAAGCCAGTGCTCTATCCAATGAGCCAAACCAGCTTCGGCAGCTTCCCTTTTAAATCAGAATAAAAGGCAAAGTCCTTAGAGTGGTCTTCAAGGCTTTGCACAGTCTCAGTCACTCAATCTCTATAGCCACACTGGATCCCTCACTGTTTGTTCCACAGATTCACCAGAATGTACTCTCATTGTGTCACCAACTTGAAATGTTCAGATGTAAAAATGGTACCTTTCTTCCTTAGGATCTTTACTCCACAAGGCCTTTTTTAAAAATTGATTTCAGAGAGGAAGGGAGAGGGAGAGAAACATTAATGATGAGAGAGAATCATTGATTAACTGCCTCCTGCAGGTCCCCTCCTGGGAGCAGAGCCCCCCAACACAACCTGGGCATGTGCCCTGACCTCCTGGTTCATAAGTTGATGCTCAACCACTGAGCCACCCCAGCCTGGCTCCCCACAAGGCCTTTTTTGATCATTCTAGATAAATCACAGCTCCCTATCCTTTTACTTCTTCTCCCCCTTCCTTGCTTATTTTTTCTTTTTAGCAATGATTATTATTTAATGTATTGTATATTTTTTCTTGTTTTACATCTGTCTCCTCCACTAAAATGTAAGCTTCTCAGTGTCATAGAATTCCACCCCCCCTGTTGTGTTTATACATCTATATCTCCAGTGCCAGGTACAATCAAAATTTTCTGGATGGCCCTAGCCAGTTTGGCTCAGTGGATAGAGGTTGGCCTATAGACCAAAGGGTTCTGGGTTTGATTCCAGTCAAGGGCATGTACTGCAGTCGTAGGCTCCTCCTTGGCCTGGGTCCTGGTCAGGGCTGGTGCAGGAGGCAACCAATCAATGTTTCTCTCTGTCTTTCCCTCCTCTTCCATTCTTTAAAAATCAATGGGAAATTATCCTCGGATGAGGATTAAAAACATTTTTTTTCCTGGATGAACAAATGAATGAATGTAGGTGGTAGTGATGATGGCCTAGATTAGGCTTTTATCAGTGGGCATGGAAAGGAAGGACTGTATATGAAGTATTTCAAAGGAAAGCACGATAAGAGGGAGTAAGGAGCTTGGGAGGAGAGCCTGTCTTCCAGCCTGGTGGACTAAGATGGCTGCAGCAAAGGCAGGTGGAGTTGGCCAGAAGGCTGGAATGGTGGGGCTGGAGCACCAGTGTCAGAGCTAGGGATGAAGGTCTCAGAGTTTTCTGGGTGGATGTAGTAGATGGAGTTATTGAAATGGATAAAACCTGAGGGGGGGGGGGGAGGTTCCCTGTGGTGGGTAGACCGGCACAGAGGAGGGAGAGAGAGAGAGAAACAACTAAAGTCTGGACTCTAAAGAATGCTCACAGTCTATAATGGAAGAAGAAAAGTCAGTGGAGGAAACAAAACATAAGCAGTCACTATGAAAGTCCAAAGATGTAGAATAAGACACTATTATATAAGGAAGCCAAAAAAAAGAGGGAGGGGACATCTCAAGAAATAATTGGTGATCAACAAAAGTAAAACATGTCAAAGATTTCTGGATAATGGACACTGGATACTGACGCTTCCTGAGAAGGTTGGTGTAGTGAAGCCAGCTTGCAGTGGATTAAAAGAATAAATAAGGAGGAAATGGAGGCAGTGGGTGTTGGCACGAAATGGGAAAAGAAAACAATCTTTCATGAAGAGTCAGGCAAAGACTTTGCCTAGATAACAGAGATCTAAGACAGTTGGTGTAGGAAGAAGTGAGTTAATGAGAGAAATGAGGATACAGGAGTGGGGGACCATCTCAAGGGAAGGATACTATACTCATAGCAGGAAGGAAAGGAAGGCACAGAAACACAAGCTGGGTATGTGGCCTCTTCTTATGAAGGTACAGGCTTGAAAACTTGAAGAGTTGGGGGCCACATGCATGTAGAATATGACGAGATGAACCCAAAGCAGTGTGTATGGGAGATGGAGGTGCTGACCCCAGAGTCTCCATCTTCAGCATAAACTAGCAGGAACCACCCTTCCCAGAGAATCAGCAAAGTGAGGAATTTCTAGGACTGTGGCTGACAGACTGAACATCCTTATTCTTGAAATAGGGCACTAAAAAAAAAAGTTTTAGCTCTGTAGAAGATGATGTACTAATTTGTGACCATTCTACTCAAAGGATCAGTTAGGCAATCTCTGGGTGGCAGTGCCATCTGTGCTGACCTTAAAAGGCAGGTTGTACAGTAAGCAGGGATACAGGTCTATACTGACTTTTTCTTCTTCATTGATTCACTCATTGATGCATTCCAGGATTTATTCAGTTTGTTTGGAGATACACTAGTGCCGTACTCTTCTCAAAGGCCCAGCCCCCTAGAGTGGGAAAGGGACTGACAAACTCCTAACCTGCAGGTCAGTCCCCTTCAGAGGTTTTATTTATGTATTATTATTATTATTATTTATATTTTATTGATTTTTTACAGAGAGGAAGGGAGAGGGATAGAGAGCTAGAAATATCGATGAGAGAGAAACATCCGTCAGCTGCCTCTTGCAACCAAGGTACATGCCCTTGACCGGAATCAAACCTCAGACCTTTCAGTTCACAGGCCAGTGCTCTATCCACTGAGCCAAACCGGTTAGGGATATTTATATAATATTTATTGATTGATTGATTTTAGAGGAAGAGAGGGAGAGAAGGAGAGAAGGCAGGAGAGAGGAAAGGAAGGAGGGAGGAAAGGAAGGCGAGAGAGGGAAGGAGAGAGAAATCTAACCAACTGAGCTACCCAGTCAGGGCCAAAGGCTTATTTAGTTTGCTGTCTCCCTAGCCTCTCTGTTCACATCTGGGGGGATCCAGCCATGCTATTTCAGAAGGTTTTGCCCGAATAACAGGTTTTACGTGCCCTAGTAGCCCCATCCCTCTATTGTTGAGAAAGGGAGCTTGGGCTTTTGTGAAGGGCTAGGGGAGGTGATAATGCCCATCTTTTTCACCAAGGTAAGAACACACCTGCCAAATCTGTAGACCCTCCACCCCCTTTCAGAAGAGGTGGTTGACAGGATTCGGTAAGAGCTGGAAGATTTGGATGATGGGTGTGAACAAGGCTGGGGAAGGATGTTACTTGTGATGCCCACTGTCTCCCTCCCCCAGCCTTCAAACTGAGGCTTCTGAGAACAGAAGAGCTGGTGGCTTTGGCGGGGAGGGAGTCCACTCCCTTTTTCTCTTCTTTATTTTCCTGCCCAGACCCCAAATATCATTCCTCCATTCCCTAGAGAGAAAAGGCCCACCACCCTGCCCCAGGCACCAGACTGCCAGCCCATCTGCTGGGGAGAAAAAGGGTCAGCGCTTTTCCCAGGAGATCCTGAAGAATCAACTGGAAGATTCCGTGCTCCTAGAGAGACCGTCTGCTAGACTTAGAAGGAGAAGGCATGCTAAGGGGTAACAGGCAGCCTGGGACTGAGCACGGCCCGGGCCGGGGTGGAGGAGCGAGGGTTGGCACCTGGGGTGGGGCCCTTTGGCCACCACGTGTCCGAGGCGGGCCAAGCTGCTCATCGGTGCCGACCCGCCGGCGGGATGTTAAGAACACCCCCCTCCCGGCGCCCAGTCTCACCGGCTTGGAGGCGCCAGGGCCCCCCCGGGGCCGGGTCGGGCCGGGGAAGGTAATGTAATTCCGACCCAGCTAACCCGATTATGGCGGCCTGCACCGGGCCGGGCGGCGGCAGGGGCGGGTCTAAAGCGAAGGGGCCCGCCCGGCCAGGGGTCCCATCCTGGGGAAGGACGCCGAGTTCATACACTCCCAGCTCCCGGGTCCTTAGCCAGAGGTCATAAGGTCACCAAGCCGCTTTGGTCTTTCCCCACCTCGCTTCTCTGACTCGCTCCAGGCACAGTGTCCTGCGCTTGGGCAGGGTGGAGCATCCGTGGGAGACGAGGCGGCTGGTCCTCCTCCGAGGGCTCAGCGTCTCCTGTGGCGCTTTCGTCCTGCCGCCTGGGGGTGGAGTAGGAGGGGTTCGGGTTGGGGGGCGAGGGACAGAGTGTGTGAGAACAGACTTCCGAGGCGCAGAGCCCAGGCGGAGTCCCTCTTGGGTGGTCCTCTGTCGGGGGCAGAACAGGCAACCCCAAACGCACACCCGCCTGAGTTGGCCCGAGTTCAGCCACGAGTCCGCTTTACACCGATCTCAGAAAACCGGAATTCCAAGGAACCCGGGGCACTAACTGCTGGCGCTCCCGAGAGGAGCTGGGGGCCCCACGGAAGAGGCCAGGGGGTGCCCCAGGACCCTGGCCCAGAGTGGCCGCTCCCGCCCGGGCCCACCGGCTGCGCCCCGCAGCGCTGCCCACACCTGTTCCTTCCCGGGCCTTCCCGGCCGCGCCGGTCCCCGCGGCTACCCATCGCATCTGGAAGCCACAACGAGATTTGGTCTTCGAGGGCACGCAGGCGGGGGGCACAACGAATCCGGGAGCCCGCAGGCAGGGCGCATCGGGAGGCGCGGCGTGGGGGGTGTGGGAAGAGACGACTCCGAGGAAGCCCCAAGGCGGAGCCGGCGAGGACGCAGGAGCCGCGCGCATCCGCCGACTCGGCGCGCCGCCGCCCACGCTCTCGCCCCTCCCGGACCCAGCCGGCCGCTCACCCCCTGGCCGCCTCCTCACCCCACCCCGCCAGCCCGATTGACCAGTCTTCCCCGCGCGGGGCGCAGAGAGGCGCCTCTTCCCCTTTAACGGCCGGCCCCGCCCCTGCCCTACCCCAGCCCCCGCTGCCCACCGGAGGCAGATCCGTCCGTCACTGCCCCAGCCCGAGCGCCGCGCTCTCCACCTCGGCCTGGGCCGGAGCCCGCAGCCCGGGTCCATCTGCGCTCGGGACGGAAGGGCGCTCCTGGGACCCCGGTCGGTCGCGCTCCCCCGGGATGCGAGTTCCTGCACCGACGCCCCGCAGAGGCCGGCATGGGCGCGGCTGCTGTCCGTGCGCTGGGATGAAGCTGTCCCGGGGGCCCCGGCGCCCAGCCGCGGCCAGCTCCGCGGGCCCCTGAGGCCGCCGCCCTGAGCGCCCCGCTGCGGGCTCCCCGAGCTGCCCGGGGCGCCCTCCAAACCGCCGAGCCCCCTGCGGTCCTGCCTACCCCCGACCCATGGAGCCGGCGGTGCTGGCCTCGCACAGCCTCCCGCACCACGAGCCAATCAGCTTCGGCATCGACCAGATCCTGAGCTGCCCGGAGTCCACCGCGGGCGGCCTAGGCCCGGGGCGCGCGGGCCAGGGCCCCGGGGACAGCGCGGCGTTCTCCGGCGGGTTTCCCGGCGCCTCGAGCTACGGCCCCTCCGGCTCGCTGGGCCCGATCCCCGGCAGCTCCGGCCTGGGCCCCGGCGGCGTGATCCGCGTCCCCGCGCACCGCCCGCTGCCCGTGCCGCCGCCCGCAGGCAGCGCGCCCGCGGTGCCGGGCCCCTCGGGCTTGGGCGGCACCGGGGGCCTGGCGGGACTCAGCTTCCCCTGGATGGACAGCGGCCGCCGCTTCGCCAAGGACCGGCTGACGGGTGAGGATGCCCAGCCCCTCCGCGTTCTGTCCCGCAGTGACTGGGTTTCCTCACCTCTGGCCGCTGGGACCCAAATCCAGGTGCTCTCCTGCTCCTCCCTCAGATCGGTCAGGGACCCCTCCCGCCTTCCGTGCCGTGGTCCCCACGCGGAGCGGGCCTGGGAGGTGAGCGGCCGTCGATGCCCGCGCCCTTCTCCGAAGGCCACTGTCCACGCCGCGGGGAGAGCGGGGAGAAGGTGGGGACCATTCTCCCTCGCCCAGGGCCGTTCCTTCCGAGCCCTTTCCTGCCGAGAGGCCTCTACTGGTGCGGGGCGCACGGGGCACCTGGAAGGACCGCGTGCGGAGCTCTGCGGACTGCACACCGCGCTCTCTTCTCCGGGGCCCCTTGGCCGCCCCGCAAACCCCGCCCCGCTCTTTCTTCCTCCCCGCAGCCGCGCTCTCCCCCTTCTCCGGGACGCGCCGCATCGGCCATCCTTACCAAAACCGGACCCCACCGAAGCGGAAGAAGCCGCGCACGTCCTTCTCGCGTTCCCAGGTGCTGGAGCTGGAGCGGCGCTTCCTGCGCCAGAAATACCTGGCCTCGGCGGAGAGGGCGGCGCTGGCCAAGGCCCTGCGCATGACGGACGCTCAGGTCAAGACGTGGTTCCAGAACCGGCGCACCAAGTGGCGGTGAGGCGCGGGGCGGGGAGGGACCGCGGGCCGGACCAACGGGCGGCGAGGCTGGGGCGGGCGAGGGCCGGCCTCGCTGACTCCGCATCTCCGCCCGTCCAGGCGCCAGACGGCGGAGGAGCGCGAGGCGGAGCGGCACCGCGCGGGCCGACTGCTCCTGCACCTGCAGCAGGACGCGCTGCCCCGGCCGCTGCGGCCGCCGCTGCCCCCGGACCCGCTCTGCCTGCACAACTCGTCCCTCTTCGCGCTGCAGAACTTGCAGCCCTGGGCCGAGGACAACAAGGTGGCTTCCGTGTCCGGGCTCGCTTCGGTGGTGTGAGCTACGCCCGCCTGGCCGGCCGAAGCTTTTCCGGCCCGAGGCGCTGCTGGAGCGGGGTCCGGGGCCGTGGGTCATGCGGGCCGCCCTCGCCGGGGCCCTGCAGCCGCGCGGCGCGTGAGGAGGAGCCGGCCTTGAGCTCTCCTCGAGGGCTCCTCGGTCACTGCCGGCTCCCAGGCCAACGTGGCACGCTTGCCCGAAAGCAGAGACTCGGCCTTTCCCTCCGTTTTCCGCTTGGATGGGCTCAAGGCTGCTGGAACCCGAGGGGCCGACTGGGCGGGACTGGCGTACAGCAGCTAATGCGGTGCGGAGAGGGGGCGGGCTGGCCACTGGGAGTTGCCTCCCCCAGGGACTGGGGTGGGGAGCGCTTCTGCAGGTGGGTCGGACTTGCGGTTCTGCGGAGCCAGAGCAGGTAAAAGCTGATGCTGCGAAGCAGCCCGCACTGGCTGGGTGGAACCAAAGGTGTGATGGCAGGAAGATGCCAATGACAGCGGAATAATGGAAAGGGTGCTGGAGCAGGAGTCTGTGACAGGAACCAGAGGGTTATCCATGTTGGGCATCACATCTTTCTACTGTAAAACAATCGCTAAGGATTCTTCTTGTTGAGCCTCATGTTGTCCGCGTGTGTTCAAACTGCTGACTACATTCCCCTACAAGGCACTTGGGTGGCAGGGGAGACAGATAATTTCTTTCATCTTTCACCTGATGAAAGAGAAAATCTAGGAACTGAATCCTGTTGGGACAGAGAGGAGAGACGAGGAAGAAGGGGACAAAGTTAATGGACCCAGTGGAGTTAGGATGAGCAGAAGTTCGCAAATAATTAGTAAGTGCTAGATCTAAGAAGAATCACAGATAATTCCAAGGTTGGAAATGGAGAGGATCAGGATATCGATGGTGTTGTGGATGATGAAGGAGAAATTGGAAAGACAGGACCAAGGGAAAACTAAATGCTAGACCTAGAAAGAATAAATTCTGGCAAAGTGCCTTTGTGGGAAGTCAGTTGACATCCACAGAGAAATAGAGACAGAGTGATGACAGAAACTCCAAAAGGGGAAACTATTAAGAGAAGGCAGAGTTCTAAGGATTAAGTCTTTTCTTCCTTCCACATTCTATAAACATATTAGCAATGTGCAAGGTAATGGGAGGTCATCAATGGTAGTAGTCCAAGGGAAGGAAAGGGAAAGGCATACCCAGCTGGGAAGAAAGGAAAGCATGATGTCCCGGAAGTTGTTAAAGACTTTAGCTTGTAGGTGGGCTAGGGGCTGCTAGGAAACTTTTATTTTTTATTTAAAAAATATATTTTATTGAGTTTTTACAGAGAGGAAGGAAGAGGGATAGAGAGAAACATCGATGATGAGAGAGAAAAATTGATCAGCTGCCTCCTGCATACCTACTGGGGATATGCCTGCAACCAAGGTACATGTCCTTGACCAGAATCAAGCCTGGGCATGTTTGATCGTTCAGTCCGCAGGCCAAGGATCTATCCATTGAGCCAAACCGGTTTTCCTCTGCTGGGAAGCTTTTAGATGGAAAGTTGCAATAGCATTGAGGTTTAAGAAGAAGCAGGATTTAAGTTGTATGAGGACAAAAGGGAAGATTTTGTCTGATTCCTATGGCACTCCAATTCTTTCCTGGAGGTAGGGGCAGTATAATAGAGGGAAGTAAGCTTTAGGCAGGGTGAGGCCAATCGTAGTCAAACTACTCATGTTTTGCATCAGTGACAGCTAGGTCAGCCATAGCGCAAAGTCTTGACTGGAAGTGAGAGCCTGGCAAGGGGATATTGCTTGAAGAGTTGGCCCTAAGTCTCTGATATTGTGTCATCTTTAACTCTTTGTTTTTATGGGTTTTTATAGAGAAGGGAGAGGGATAGATAGACACATAAATAACAGAAGAACATCATTGATCAACTGCCTCTTGCATGGTCCCTACTGGGGGAGGGTCAAGCCTGCAACCTAGGCATATACCCTGACTGGGAATTGAACCAACAACCTTTTAGTTCCTGGGTCGATGCTCAAAGGCTTAAGCCATACTAGCCAGGGTACGTCATGTTGTGTATGCTGCTGCAGAACCAAGCTCAAATTTAGCACTATAAAAAAAGAAATTTTATAGTTCAAAAGGAAGCACAAGAATAGGTTTAGCTTAAGTTGAGGATATGGGTGCATGTTAGTCCCTCTCCAATAAATAGAAGAAGGCTAAGGAAAGGGTCCTACCCTATGTAGATTGTGGCTTACCTGATTCCTGTTACTCCCAGCCCAACACTTCTTTAAAAATGTTTTTTTAATGTATTATAAGAGAGAGAGAGAGAGAGAGAGAGAGAGAGAGAGAGAGAGAGAGAAAGGGGGGACCAATTTATCGTTCCACTTATTTGTGCATGCATTCATTGGTTGATTCTTGTATGGATCAAACCCACAAACTTGGCATATCAGGATGTGGCCAGGGCCCCAGCCTACCAATTCTTGAGACTCAGATTTCAAGATTTATATTTGATCCTAAACTTTTGGCTTGTTAAAAAAAATTTTTTTTATTGATTTCAGAGAGGAAGGGAGAGATAGAAATATCAATGATGAAAGAGAAATATGGACCAGCTGCCTCCTGCACATCCCCTAATGGGGATCAAGCCCACAACCCAGGCATATGCCCTTGGTGAGAATTGAACCTAGGACCTTTCTAGGATAGAGCAGGCTGATGCTCTATCCACTAAGCAAAACCAGATTTATTTTATTTTTTAAATTATTTTTTATTGATTTCAGAGAGGAAGGGAAAGGGATAAATAGAAATGTCAATGATGAGAATCACTGATTGGATCCCTCCTGCATGCCCTTTACTAGGAACCAAGTCTGCAACCCGGGCACATATCCTGACTGGAAATCGAACTTAGACCTCCTGGTTCATAGGTCTATGCTCAACCTCTGAGCCACACCCTTGGGGCAACTTTGGCTTTAAAATCTGTCTGGCTGCCTTGGTGCCAGAGTGAGGAAGGACTGAATACAATGAGATGAGTTCTGCTCCATTCCTTAGGCAGGTCATTGCAGGACACAGGCATCTCCAAACTCTTGGGTAGAGGAGGATTCACTCTCTGTTGAAGAATCTGCCATTTCTTCCCTTAGCTGGTTCAGGAAGTCTCTGCTTTCACTGGGCGGCAGGTTACTCAGGAAGTATGGAGGGGCCAACTCCACCAGCCTGACACAGAGAGTCATAATTAGATGATTTCTATATACTCTCTCATAAAGCATATTTTTAAACTTCTTACTATCCCTTCACAAACCCTGTCTTTTCAAATCATGTTACTATAGATCACTATGATTCCCTCTTCTTCTTAAGGCTCTCCAACTCCCCAGCCATATTTTTGGCCCCAGGAAGAGGAATGGCAGTTTAGGAGGGGTGTCATGGAACTCACATTTGTGGTTGAATCTCAGAAACAATGGAAAGGCAGTTGTCTTTGGAAATGGAGAAACTGTGGTAAAGCACCCACGGTGGGGGCCTAGCTGGAGCCCGTCGGCTTCGATAGCAGCAGTATGGGGAGAGCTGGGCCACATGCTTATGGGTTAGGAGCAGGTAATTTCCACTCCCATCTGTATCTTGGGCCACCTCAATGAAAGACAAAGATATTGAAGGTATAAGTTATAGAGAAGAGGCAGACAGTAGAAAAAAGTAAGGGGAGATAAGAAGGAATTAGTAAGGGTGGTGACAGTATTAAAAGTAAAGCATTTCCTCTATATCAGTGGTCGGCTTATGAGCCTCGGTTTGCCGCTTTGTTGACTAATGAGTTTGCTGACCACTGTTCTAGATGTTATAGATCCTGCATACCAAAAGCTCCTTGTACCCCCAAGGAAGTTAGTGCTGGTTCTATAGAGTCTCCTGAATGGCCATCGGGACCCCAATTTTCAGAGATGGCACACCAATCTTTGGTCTCTCTTACTTCCAATCCTTTTATGACTCCAACTCTTTCCCCTAACCTTCAGGAAGTATCCAGACACCAGTGCTTTCTGAAGATCTCTACGATTCTTCTCAGAGCCAAAGGCTGGTTGGGACAAGGGAAGTTCAATTCGTTGCATAAGTTCTAGGAGTTCTCCTCGAAGTTTCTGGGCTTGACACAGTGCTGCCCAGTTTAAACCCCGAGCCTGGCACCAAGCCTTGTCTGCTCCACCTAGGAGAGGAAAGGGACCAGCTACAACTAAAGCCTTTAAGACCCCCTGAAAAAACCAAACCCTTGACCAAAGGGCCTCCTCTTCCTGGGCATAGAGATCTGTCAACTGGTTGCATACCATTTATGGAAAATCTGGGATTCTGTAAGACAATGCAGAGTAGGTCACTCACTCTGTAAAAAGGCTTCATACACCTGGATCAGAGAACTGTGGTCACCGTCCGCATGCTCCAGGGCCCGGCGTAAAGCAGCTTCCTCTGCACAGAGTGGAGGACGGGTAAACCCGGGGGCAGCTGCAGACACGAGGGAGGAAGGATGTTTGGGGGAATGAGAAAGGATAGCAGAACAGGTGGAATGGTAAAAAGGCAGAAATGTCTCACTTTAGGAACTTAATTCAAAAGACAATGATAACTTCTAAGTGCTATGCACTTTATTAGACACTGAAGGTAAATGAAAGACAGTCTCTGTCCTCAACGAGTCTGGTGGGAGAGACAAACAAGTGAGCAAACTTGATGAGCATGGACAATATTTGAAGTTTGAGTAGGAATTAGCTCAGTAGCAAGGGATGGAGAGAGGATTCTGGACTGTGGGCACAGCAAGTTAGTATCATGGCATATTTGGAGAACTGCAAGCACCTAGTATGGGTGGATGGAATGGTGTGCATGGCAGAGTTACAGGGGATAAAGCTAGGGAGGTAGGGATGGGCCAGGTCGTGAGAGGCTGGGTGTGCTGGGTAAATAAGTTTACAGTCTGTCTAAAAGGTAAAAAATAGCTGTTGAAGAGTTTTTAAGTAAGAGAGTCCCTGTGTTTGAGGAAGTTTGAAATTCACATGACTAATTAGAAGGCTACTGAAGGAGTCCTGCTGAGCAATGATAGAACCTGACGGTAAGTATGGAGAAGAGCAGATTAATTACAATGATGCTTAAGAGATAAAAATGAAAGAAATCAGAGAAAGATTAGTCTAAAATGATGGTAATGGAGCTGCGGAGATGATGATATCATTTTGTGGTGGTGGTGAAAAGGTTGTTTAAGAAAGTGTTCAAGTTTAGTTCTGGCTTGAAGTAATGTGGACTGTTCTGGTAGAAATGTCCATCAGGAGTTAAACATATAAATCTAAGATTCAGAAGAATGGCATTGACAAGAAGATACAAGGTTTGTATATTTTAAGTGTGAGGATATCTCTTCAGAGCATAGGTGTGGATGAACTTGCATAGAGAGTTCAGGGAATGAGAAGACACAAAGGGCAAGAATACAAAACCCTGAGGTCCAATTTACAGTGGATGAGCAGAAGATGAAGCGTCCAAGTAAGACATTAAGGGAATGGTAGGGAAGTAGGATGAGAATCAGGAGGAGTGGTCACAGAAGTTTAGTGGGGCAGTTTCAAGGTGGGAGTGGCCAACATTCTGAAGTGTCAAAAGGTCATGAGCCCTAGTAGGTTTGGCTCAGTGGATAGAGTCGGCCTAGGGACAGAAGGGTCCCAAGTACGGTTCCAGTCAAGGGCACATGTCTGGGTTGTGGTTTGATCTCTAGTATGGGTCATGCAGAAGGCAGCCGATTCTCTCTCATCATTGATGTTTCTCTCTCTCTCTCCCCCCTCTCTCTTTCTCTCTGAAATCAATAAAAATATATGTTAAAAAAAATAAAAAAAGGTCATGAATGAGAGCTCAAAAGTGTTCACTGGGTTAGGCCATTGGTGAACTGAAAGCTGTCTTAGTGTGGAGGTGAATCTGAATCTGGAGTGTGGTGGGTGAGGAGTACATCTAGCTGAAGAGGAGTATAGGGTTGAAGAAAAGGGGTGAAGAGTTTTAATAACAACAAATAGAAGAGATTCAAGCATGTTGAGAGGAAGAACCAGCAGAAGAAAAAGGCTAAAGAGAGAGAAGAGGGATAACTTATGAAACCTGGTTCTGCAGGCATCGTGTGGTGGAAACGAGCTCAGGGGAAAGGGCTAGCCCTTGGAGCACCAAAACACCAAGGGAAGGCCAGAGATAGCAAAAAGAGCCAGGGAGAGAGGTGAGTTATACCAGTGAGCATGGCAGCAAGGGTGAGCATCTCATCCACACATTCAAACTCGCATGAAGCCAGCAGGGCTTTGGCCAACTCAGGGGGCAGGGGGAACTCTGATAGGATGACACCTAAGTCTGACAGGTGTCCATTGTCATCCAGGGCTGCCAGGTAGTCTAAGTCTTCCAGGGCCTGCATCAGTGCTTCTGGAGCTAGGGAAGAAACAGGGCTTATAGTGCAGAGGATCTCAGAGCCTTGTGGTCAGGAAGCAGGACTTGGGAGGAGTGCTCACCAGGCCGGTCCAGAAAGTGACACTCCCCTGGCTCTGCAATCTGTCTCCTCTTCAGCAGTAATACCAGGGGGCTCAGATTTTCCTCACACACCCTGGGTTGGGGCAATAGGGGAGCTTCTAGTTCTTGGAAGGACTTAGGATACAGGCAGAGGCAGGATCCTGAGGAGAAAAAGACCTGGGAAAGACCACTGTAGATTTCTTGGGGCTTGCATGTCAGTGACTTTCATGGGCCATGTCTGGAAAGGCAAAGACTCTTCTTACCTGGAGGGGCCCCCCTGGCCCGTAGTTGTCTTGCCTCTGCCTGACACTTGCTGATTGGTCTCAACACTTGGGATTCTGCTCGGATCTGAGGATTGTATACCTGTCACCGCCCGCCAACCAAGGTCAAGACAGATTAGAGTGAGCCACATATATCTTTAGCCTCCACAACCCTCAACTTTGTCACTCACACTTCGAAGCTCCAGTCCTGAGTCAATGACATGTTGAATGGAAGGGAGGGAGAAGGAGAAGTCAGCCAGCCAGTGAGTGACCACGATCTTTCGGGCCCCTGAGTCTGTGTCTTCATACACAGCCTGAGCAGCTTGACCATGGCCTGGGTGAAGGGGCAGCACCCGTGGTGGAGGTCCTTGGATTGCCAAGGTCCCTACCTCCCTGGACAAGGATTCACAGCACAAGGAAATTTCCTGAGGAGAGGGTTGGGGTGTTAGGCACTTCTCACCTTTTTTTGGGGTCACAGACCTCTTTGAAAAACTGATGAAAGCTATGGCCCTTTACTCTGAAAAAATACATATACTCATAAAAGTTGGGGAGTGTTATAATTTCAGGAATTCATTGAACCACACGTTTCTGCCATTTGGTGGAAAAAAGAGGGTAGTAGGCATCTTCACTCTGAAATGCTTGCGTGTTTCCCCAGGGCCCCAACAGAGTGAGTGAATGCTACAACTCAGGTCCCTAACAAGCAGCGCTCTGCTTCCCCAGGACAGGAAGCGGCACTTCTTTTGCAGCTCGTTTTTTTACCTCCTCACTGGGCAGGTACACTAGCACGTCTCCTGGAGCCTCCTTTCGACACAATTCAAGCACAGCTTGGCAGGCAGCTTCCACTCGATCAGTAGGGACAGTGTCCCTGTAGATGGGAGTGGGACACCTGCCAGGCCCTCTGGGTACACGTACAATAGGAGGATTGCCCCAAAAGGCTTGGAGCTTAGGTTCAAGGGCTGGGTCAGTGACCACAACCACTTTGGAGTCTCCTGGGAGGTTTCCCAGCCTGGCATCTCGCAGCATCCCCTGTAGTAAGTCTGAAGCCACTGACCGCTCTTGAGCCTCATCCAGTACCAGCACATCCCAGGCTCCAGTGCCCCGGGTGGAGGCCACCTCCTGAAGAAGCAGCCTGTCCCAGCAAAACCTGTTGACATTGGCAGTGGGCAGGAGTCAGTGTGGATATTGGCCAGCCCCAGTTCAGGGGAGCTTCTACCCAGGGAGCCTAGATTTTGATAGTCAAGGTCAGAAAAAGACTGTGACTGAATTCCTTAACAGTGATCCACAACCTTACTGACTGGTGACACTTTGTTCAGAAGCTGTACCCAGCTAGGAAAGTAAGACTTTTGTAATGAGGGTGAGGATGAATGTGAGGTCCAGGCTAGGATTAAAGAGCCTAATTCAGCAATGCATAATGCATGCTTTACTTTTTTTAAATATATTTTTATTGGTTTCAGAGAATGGAGAGGGAGAAAAACCAATGATGAGAATCATGGATTGGCTGCCTCCTGCATGCCCCACATCCACCACCTAGGAATGTGCCCTTGACTGGAACCTGGGACCCTTCCGTCCCCAGGCATGCGCTTTATTAGCTGAGCCAAACCAGCCAGGGCTATAATGCATTCTTTAAAGGGTTAGTTGGGCTGAGAGTTTATCTGAGGTGTCAGAGGGCTTGGCTCTTCCTATTGTGAGAGGGGAATTAGATTTGAATCAGGCCTGCAGGAAGCCTCACCTGAGCAGGGTTTGGGGCCCAGTGCAATCTTCCTGGGGGATGCTGTATCCAACCTCATGACCCAAGGTCAAGTCCATCTCATCAGCAACCTGCAGGGCCAGGCTCAGGGCTGCCAGTGGATAGGGCTGAGTGACAGTTACCTGGCTTTTCTGGAATCCCCTGGCCAGTGCAAACTCTGCACACCACTGAGGGATCTGGGATAGGAGTAGGGAAGGACAACCCGTCAGCAAGACACAGGACTTTAGTCAGATGGGCTAGGGGAGCTATGGCCTTATTTGGGGGACATACACTGGTCCTTTACCATCCAGGGGCCAGCTTAACCGGACTCCCTTTGCCTGCCTTCCCCATAACCCGTGGTAGTCCAATTTCCCTCTGCTCAGAGAAGGGACAATTCTCTAGCACGCCCGCCCACACACCTTGTTCCTCCCAGAATCTATCCCCACCTGGGTGCTCTTGCCAGAGCCAGGCTCTCCGGACACAATCACCACTCCACTGGGGCTACTCTCCAATTGCTCCAAGAAGATAAAGCGAGCAGCCCAGATGGGCAAGGCTCGGCGCTGCTCAAGCAGTTCATAGTAGTGGGAAGAGAAGGGAAGCCCGTCAAAGGGGTTCACAGCCAGTTCAGACTCCCCAGGGCTCAGGCCAGACTCTTCTGTTAGGCCAAGAAGCTGAGAGGCCATGATAGCTCACCGGCAGTACCTATGAAGGCAGGGCAGTCATTAAGGCCTCAGCCCTGATCCCCAACCTGTTACCCTCAGCTGATAATGTACTGAGGTCATTCTTCCAAACACTTAAAAAGCAACAAAACAATGATTTGGTAATCCTCGATTGAGGATATTTTTTCCCACTGATTTTTGGAGAGAAACATTGAGAGCCGTATTGATTGGTGCCTTTGATCAGGAATCAAACCCAAGGCTCTTTGGTGCGCAGGGCCCTCACTCTAACCACTGAGAACACTTGCCAGGGCTGTGTGTGTTTTTAATCCTCACCTGAGGATGTTTATTGATTGGGGGGTGGAAAAGGGAGAAAGATCAGTAAGTTGCCTCCCATATGCACCACAACTGGGTGGATCGAACCTGCAATCTAGATATGTACCCTGACCAGGAATTGAACCCTCCACCTACCCGTATATGGAGGGATATGGGGTAATGCTCCAACCAAGTGAACCACCCAGCCAGGGCCTTCCCAGCACTTCTTGGCTGCCAGGAAATAGTGGAGGCTTACGTCTCCAAATAAAGGACTATCAGAAGTGGATTATCATGTAGCAGGTAGTAAAAATCCTGTGACTAAAACAGGAGTCCTCAGGCGCGGCAGGAATTATGTGGGAAGGACCCTGAGGGAAAAGGATAAAGAATAAAAGGAGAGTAAGGCCACAAGGATCTGGAATCAAACCTGCTTGCAGCTCTGAGACGTGTCAGGATGGCAGCCAGTTCCAGAACCACACAGCCAGTTACCAACCTTGACCAGCATGAAGTACAAAGGTCAGTTCCGGCTCCACCCTGAGGCTTGGCTCAAATACAATTCTAGACACTTTTAGGGTGGAGCCATTTGCTCCACCTTATTTAGCCTGGTCAGGAGCCTATGGAGAACAGGCTCCAGCCATCACACTGAGCATGTATAAACTCTATAAACACCATGTTCTGTGAAAGGCATCCTGGGACTTGTAGTTTTGCAGCTGTTTCTTCATAAATCTGGGCTGAACACCTCAGCTATGTTCAGTTGCTGTTGGGTCTTCAGTTCAGTTACACTTCCTTAATATCATTCATTTCTTGATGTGAGGAGGCGATTTCAGACAGTTGCATTCTGACCCCCCCCCCCCAAACCTACAAAGAGGACCTCATCCCCATTCCACCCAAATGAGGGAAAAGGAACCTGTTCAGGGGCCTTTTTAGATCCAGAGAGGCAACAGAGACCTTGAGTGAAAACCCTGAATTTAATGTGATACTGGGGGGGGGGGGGTAAGCCCCATCTCTCCCTTTCTACCACCCACCCATCCGGCCTGTTGAGTTGGGTGAGGGCTGCCCCCAGTCTCCGTCCTGCGGCTCTGGGTGCCATCCTGTGCTCAGTCAGCCTCCTGGGCCTGTCTTTCTGTGAATCTCCTGTGGGACATAGGGGAGACATTGTATGGGCTTTGCCATAGTAACTCCATAATTAGCTCCCTTCTTCAACCTGCCCCTTCCTACCCATTATCCTCTAAGCCCCTCACCTTCTTGCATATTCATATAATGCTTGCTTGCGCTCCTGTAGGCTTTCTTGCCGGGCCCAGGAGGACTTGGCAAATGTTAGGGCTGTGGGCTGAGGGGTCACCGGGCCAGAGCTGGGGAACTGAGGTGATCACAATGTCAGAGGGCTTGCGAAGTCATCATCATTAAACCTGCATCGAATGCCTACTTTGCAAGAGAGGCACTGTGCTAGGGTCTCAGGATCAAAAAAGACACACTGGGGAAAGGGAGTATGGAGACTGCCCCATCCCAACCCAGGTCTTGGATTTGACCATTTTCTGGGCCTCACCTTGGGGGCAGAGGCTGTGGGAAGGACCTGGGTCCCCTCAGTGATGTCTTCAGGTGTGAAAGCTACAGCTCCCTCAAGTAAATTGGTGATGGTCAAGTCTACACATCCAGTCCTGGCTGGGGAGAAGGGAAGAGAGGAGAAGAGGCCTGTTTCCCTGCTCACCTTCTCCCTCATCACTCACTTTTCCTGTGTCTTCCTGTGTGGGGCTACCCTTTCCCGTACCGAGGTCTCTCTGGATGATGCCCAGTGGCACATGGGGTAAAACCTCCTTGACTCTCTGAGCCAGAGTTGCCAGCTGCACATCAGAAGGGCCAGGGGAGGGAGAAAAAGAAGACTGGGCTGCAAAAAAGAAATCCAAAATATGGTGAGTGGAGGCGAGGAGGAAGGAAAGACTGACTAGCACAGGAACAGGGAGGACATCACAATAAGTTGAAGGAAAACAAAAAGCTGGGTGTACAGACTACACACCTGACTGGGGGTGCAATCTGCGGTGTCTTTGTCGCTTCATGTGCTCTGCTTTGTCTGCGGGAGTGAGTCGTGTCCCTGTCTGGCCTAGTTCTTTGGCCACCAGCTAGGGAGAATTAGAAGGTTGGGAGTGTCAAGGTCTCAAGCTTTCCTCCCTCTCTACCCAAGGAAAGATCCCATCTCCACCTGCCTGTGTACCCTACCACCTGTTGTACACGGAGGGCAAACTCCTCATTCCCCTCCCCCAGCTGGCGATGAACAGGATGGAGCCACCTGCAAAAAACAATCCAGGGCCATGTTTCGGGGGCAGCTGCTGATACCTCTTTTCATAGTGGTGGTGAGGGTGGGGAGAGAGTAAATACTCTGTATTGCCTCTGTGGTGGAACCTTGCTATTAAAAGATCTGCAAATGGACAGGGCAGAGGCAACTACTTTCTTGACCTTGAGGTGAACTTTTCCCAGCCACCAAAAAATGAGGACAGTACCTTACTTGATAGACCGTGAAAGGGACAAAAAGTGACCACAACAATTCTGACACCCAGGAGGCATCTGACACCGTCTGAGAGGAAGACATGAAGTAAGATCTAAGTCAGGGCCAGGAGTGGGAAACTTTCCCCAAGCCCCAAAGATTCCCTATCCAACATGCACTCACCACAGAGACTAGGGGTCTCTGGACTCGAAGAGTAAGAGGCTGTACCACATCCTGGATAGAAAATGGCCAGGAACTAGAAGGAAGAGAGAACAGAAGGGGATTCCAGCCAGCCCAGTCAGCAGCTCATACCTGACTGAAGACAGGCCACTGTCAAACGGCCCTAGTAGATATATGGGGACTACAGGGTCTCAGGGGTAAGAGCCAAAAGTGGACAGAAAGGAAATGAACTAAGAAGGGAGGGGGTCAGGGCTGAAGAAGGTTGTGTAAACCTAAGGGCCCTCAAGCTTGACTACCAAGGCATTTGGAGGCCAATACCTGTGCTCACCCACCTGAAGCGCAGGAGCCCCTCCCGGCCATTGGTGGCCTCTTCCTCGGGGAATAGCAGCAGAGGGGTTGGGGGAAGCCTCGTGGAAGCACAGAATCTCTTGAGTGACTCCACCAACTCCCCCCGCCCATCCATCTCCATGAAGCCCCGAGACCAGCACACAAAGCTGGGGGGACTATTGAGTAGAGGCTGGGAACAGGGGAGAGAGAAAGCAAGAAGAATGTTGTAAAGTGACAAAACTGACAAGTCGGGGGTAGAAACGGGGTTAGGGGTACGGCTCAGTGTCTCGAAGTCTCCAAGGCGAAACCGGGCGGGCAGAGGGTAGCCATGAGCTGGGCCCCAGGGAACTGCCCTCGAGTTCTGGCGTGGCCCCCACTCACGGTGCTACAACTGGTGAGCAGGTTGACTATGTTGTGATCGAAAGGTGTCACGTGGTTGGAAATGAGGACCCTGACGCGGTGATCCCGGAGTTCCGAGTCCTCCTGCCGGGCCACGAGCCCCAGCACTGCACACATGGTCCGCACCACGAACCTGCGGACGCAGGCGATCGTGACCGCGCTGCTCGGGTCGAACCCGGCCCAGCCCTCCCCGAGCGCCCGAGACGGAACCTGCGAAGGACGCTGTCCGGCAGCGCGCAGCTGACTAGGAAGACGTGGATCCCAAGGAAGAGGCGCAGGACGAGGAGGCAGAACCCGACGGGCGCGTAGAGCAGCAGCGCGAGGAGCAGGAAGCCGTCACCCGGGAGCCTGGGGGCGAGAGGCGGGATGATCGGGCGCCGAGGGCCAGGTGAGCGCGGGCGCCGGTGTCTCCCCTCAGGCGCTCTTACCGGTGCGAGTCAAAGAGTCGCTCCGGCCCCGGCGCCGGGGGAGGCTCCATCGCGGTTGCTTTAGGGGTGTCCGGCCGCCGCCGCCGCCGCCGCCGCCGCCGCCATCTTCGCGACCCGCCGCAGGGGCTCCTGGGAAGGCGGAGTCTCCGGGCGTAGGCCCTGGGTGCCAGGACCCGAAATCCGCTTGCGCCCCGGAAGGGCTAGCCGCCCCAGCATGCCTCGCGGGCCCTGGGGCCGCCTCAGCGCTCGCGTGCCGCAGGGACCACAAATCCCGGCATTCCTGGGGCGGGGGCGGAGCCTGCCTCCCGGAATCCGGGTCCGGGTGCGCCTCTGCGGGACTTCAGGTACCGGCGTGCCCCGCGTCCCGTGGTCACCTGCTCACCGTCCCGGGCGCCGCCTCTGTGTAGGGCGGGCGAGGAGGCCGCCGAGGCGGAGCTGATGGCTGCCCTGAGGGCGGGGCGGGGTGCAGGCTGGAGCCTTCGGGGATGGCGGGCTTTGGGGGGATTTCGCTGGGGGAAGGCGCCCCTGTTGACCCCTGACCTCCGGGCGCTGCTGACGTCAGGAACTCCTCGGGCCCGAGTGACTTATGGGACCCCCAGTCTCCGGGCCCGCTTCTCTGTGGGGGTCCCCGGACCACGAACGTGTCTGACCTCGGGGACTCCGGGTTCCCGAGCACGGCTGACTGCGGGGACCCCGGATCGTCAGGCCCGGGAGGACTCGGGGGCCCCTGGGCCCGCTCCGCGCGCGTGGCTGGCTGTGGCCCTGGGCGCTGGGGGAGCCGGGCTGCTGCTGTGGCTGTGGGGCGGGGGGCGGGGTCCCCCGGCCGTCTCTGCCTCGGTCCTTGGCCGGCCGCCCGCCTCTCCCCGGAGCCAGTACAACTTCATCGCCGACGTGGTGGAGAAGACCGCGCCTGCGGTCGTGTATATCGAGATCCTGGGCCGGTAACGGTGGGGTGGACCGGAGGCGCCGCCGAAGTCCCGGCGGGCGGGCCGGTGGGCGGGCGGGCGGGCGGCGTGCGCCTCCTCACAGCCTCCTTCCCTTTCCAGATACCCCTTTTCCGGCCGCGAGGTCCCCATCTCCAACGGCTCGGGATTCGTGGTGGCCGCGGACGGGCTCATCGTTACCAACGCCCACGTGGTGGCCGATCGGCGCCGCGTTCGTGTGAGGCTGCCCAGCGGCGACACTTACGAGGCCACGGTCACAGCCGTGGACCCGGTGGCAGACATCGCCACGCTGAGGATCCAGACCAAGGTGGGGCCTGGGCGAGCCGGCCCGCGGGGCCGGGGCTGTGCCGGTGCGCCCCGATGACAGCGCCCCGTGACAGGCCCCGTGCCCCTTCCCCTCAGGAACCTCTCCCCACACTGCCCCTGGGGCGCTCGGCTGATGTCCGGCAGGGCGAGTTCGTGGTTGCCATGGGAAGCCCCTTTGCACTGCAGAACACCATCACGTCCGGCATCGTCAGCTCTGTTCAGCGTCCAGCCAAAGAACTAGGCCTCCCCCAAAACAATGTGGAATACATCCAGACCGATGCAGCCATTGATGTGCGTACCGGGAGGGGAGAAATGGCAGGCTAGGCTGGGAGAAGGGGCGAGGCTGGGTGGTGCAGGCAGCCAGTGGGATAGAGGGTGGCTGAGCCTATAAAGGGGTGGGCAAAAGTATCTATAGTTGTGAGTAAAGGAAACACAGTTTATTCTTGTCTTATTAATATGGTGTTACTGTATTACAACTGTAAAGCTACTTTTGCTTCCCCCTGTATTTTAAAGTCGGGCTACAAAAATGTGGCCCCTGTTCAAGGGCTAGGAAAGGAGATAATTTGGAGAAAAGGCTACATCCTGGTATGCCCTCAGGCATAGAGTCCTTGGATCTCTTCCATATTTTCTCCTTGTCCTGCAGTTTGGAAATTCTGGAGGTCCCCTGGTTAACCTGGTGAGTGGGACATCCTTCTTTCCAAGAATCCCTGCCCCAGGTCTGTGTGGGAAGGGGTGGATTTTTCCCTAATTCAATGAGGTTTGGTCAAGTTTCTGAACAGTCCCTTGTTAGCTATCGTCCAGAAGCCAACCAGATCTCCCCAACTCCCCAACACTCCCTGCTATTCTTGTTCAGGTGCCCCCTTCTCCCACTATTTGTTTGGGCTAAGGAATAGTGGGCCCTGTCCCTGCAGGATGGGGAGGTGATCGGAGTGAATACCATGAAGGTCACAGCTGGAATCTCCTTTGCCATCCCTTCTGATCGCCTTCGAGAGTTTCTGCATCGTGGGGAAAAGAAGAGTGAGCCTCACTTAGTGTGGGGGGGTCCTTTAAGTGGTGGGTGGGGCATTCATTGGGCCTTGTTGGAGAAGGATCTGTTGGGATTAGAGAGAAGGAAAGGAAAGATGTAGCTAGGTGAGGCTCATTTTCACTTTATCACAGATTCCTGGTTTGGAACCAGTGGGTCCCAGCGCCGCTACATTGGGGTGATGATGTTGACCCTGACTCCCAGGTATGAGCTTTAGGGGTAGTTCGATATGTAGGACCACCTACATTGGTGGGCAAATGACATTTCTATTGAGACTTGTTCTCAATCCTGTCTTTATCTGTAGTGAATTACCTCACACCTGGAGATATCAGACGAGTTGTCCTCTTGACTTTTTCACCCCACTCCATTTTGCACAACTGCCACCAGATTGATTTCATCCCCTTACTGCTTTGATTTACAATCTGTTCATTTAGTGTTTAGGGGCTGTTCTCCAGACCTGGCTTCCTATGTGAATAAATTCTGTTCTAGTTAACCCGATTTCCTACTCCAGGTCTTTATGTTATTCTTGTTTTATATATTTACATATCTGGCCCATTTATCTTTCTAGCTTAAATTCTCCCTTAAAGCTTCTCTTAGGATTCTAGAATGAGATTAGTGCTATTGACTTAACATTATGTGTTACATGGAATTAGGTATCTTTTCTATACATGTCCCATTTCCTAGCTACTAAGCCTTTGTATCTGGAGTACATAGTGCATTCCCTGTCCATACAGTCGCCAGTGTATTGAGTAATTTAAGGTGAACCTCAAATGGGGAGAGAGTACCTCGGAGTGCTTAACAGCATGGTTTGTGTCCTTTCAGCATCCTTGCTGAACTACAGCTTCGAGAACCAAGCTTTCCTGATGTTCAGCATGGTGTGCTCATCCATAAAGTCATCCTGGACTCCCCTGCACACCGGTGAGAGAGACTGCACTGTGCAGTGGGGATGGGTGAGGTGTGCATGTGCCCTTGAACTGGGCTATTTACTCCCTTCTTTCTCTCTGCCCATCTTTTGCCTTAGTGCTGGTCTGCGGCCAGGTGATGTGATCTTGGCCATTGGGGAGCAAGTGGTACAAAATGCTGAAGATATTTATGAAGCTGTTCGAACCCAATCCCAGCTGGCAGTGCGGATCCGGCGGGGACCGGAAACACTGACTTTATATGTGACCCCTGAAATCACAGAATGAATGGATCAAAAAGAAAATGAGGCTCCTGCTCCGAGTTCCATCTTGCTTTCCTGGCCTAGGTTCTGAGGGCACCTGGACAGAGGATTAAATGAACCAGTGGGGGGCAGGTCCCTTCAACCACCAGCACCAATCCCTGGGCTCTGAGGAATCACAAAAACATTTTTTATATAAAATAAAATTATACCTAGCAACATGTTATGAAGGAGGGGGCCCTGATCTTTTCCCCCATAAAAAGGCTAGAGGTAAAGCTGTATTTCCCTTGAACTGAGAGGATATACTGGAGCTGACGATCCTGACCTCGCTATTTGCTATTCGAGAAAACGAGCTGCTGCTGTCTGTTGTTCTGGCCAGTTAATCAGGTGCTGCTCTTTGTCTTGAGCGCAGCTCACTGCTGGGCCTGAGAGCCAGGATTCTCCATGCGTGGCCACGGACCCGTACTGCTGGCCTTGGAGGAGGTCGATAACTTATGCTTGGCAGTTCCACATCCTTAGTACACATTGGATGATTGCAGTGGGCCTGCTGACACCAGGGGTTCCTTGGTAAGCTCCTGAGGTAATGGCAGCCTTGGACCCCTGCCATTAGGGGCCAGTGGTGGTTTGAAGAGGTGGGTATTGGCACCTTAGATGATTTGGTTACTGGTCTGTCCAGGGTAGCGCTCGAACCTCTTATTGGCCTCTTCACTGAAGGCATCACCTGTAAAGTGAATGGGTGGTTTGGACAGGAAAACCGACCCTTTATGGGGAAGGGTTGGGGGAAATGAAGAGGCTGGGAGACCTAGAGATGGGTGGGAAGACAGAAACAACTTAGGGAGAAGAGAATAAAGGGCTTTTCCTCCCATCCCAGTCTTCCTGGGCTGCTTTTCCCACCAAATACCAATGTGGCAGTTGTGCACCCAGATGCGATGTCCATCATATTTGCAGTTACATTTCATTGCGTTATTGGTGAAGTCACTCTCTGCTACTTCATAATTGGGGTTGATGACCACCTATGAGTGGGAGAAAGGCAACAATTCAAAGATGTCTTGAATAAACACTGTTCCCCATCACCAGCCAGAAATCTCAGACCCAGGCACCTGTAGAATGTAGTTTCCTGGCTTCACATCTGTGATGTCGATCCACTGACAGTCAATGTCATGTCGGTAGAGATCCCAGCAACCCACAGTGATGCCCTGCTCTCCAAAGTTGGCACACTCATACCTCTTGGAGACATCTGAAGGGATTGACATGGCATATGTCAGTGTGAGGCAAGCTTATGGGATGGAGATATTGTATCTCATTCCAGACACCAACCTACCTTCCTGACACTCGGTGTCTTCGAGACAGAAACTAGCTTTGTGGCCTTCGGCCACCTTGGTGCCATTGGGGGTCAGGATATCGTAGTGAGTGAAGATGTCCATACTGTGGTAATGCCTGTGGGGTCGAGAGACAAGGGAACCCTGTTTCCTTCTCTGCCCCAGCAGGTTCACTGTATCCCCAGTGGCTTTGCTCTTGTACTTGACCCTCTCACCCGTGACACTCATGCCACACCCAGGAGTGGCGCCCAGCCTTGGGCCTGAAGTCAGCTCTCCCCAGGTTGTGAATCTGGGAGGAGAATCGGAGTAGACGGCGGTGGCCATAAGGCCAGTTGGCTGAGCGGGCCGAGTGGGACAGACAGTTCTCTTCAGCAGCACAGTACAGCATGTGCAGGGGCCGGTCCTCAATGTAGGCAGTCTCCTGCACCAGTGCTGAGTGCAGCAGCAGATCTGATGCGGCTGTGCCCAGGAAGGAAGGGGAGTGTTAGAAGTCACTGCTGAAGGGCGAGGACCAATGGGGGTGTTTCCTCCCCCCACCTCCGTATGTGTGTGAAGCTGGTTTTCCACAGGGAAGGAGTATCCCTTTAGATCAAAGCCTTCTTTCTCCAAAAGGGGTGGCCCAGAATCGCCCTTCCCTGGCTGGCTCTCCACTCACTCTCTGAACAGATGACTCCAGCAGTGAAACGGGTTTCTGTCCTCTTGCAGGTGATGTGGGTGCCATGATGAGCACATTGGTCCAGGGACAGCTCAGTCCCAGTGCAGCGCACTCCACTCATCACCACCTCTGTTACATTCCCTGAGTCCCAGTACCACGTCTCCTGGAGACACATGTAGGTGTTTTTGTGAGGCCCCACCATCCAGCCTCCTGGGCCAAAGGACTCATTTCCATGTCCTCTGCCCCAAACAGGCTTTGGAGGCAATAGTCTTGGTTCTTCTCCTTCCTACTCACCTGCAGGCCATGGTTGGCATAGCCCAGTCCAAGTTGCCTACAGACCACCATGGCCTCCAGTGTTCCCCAGTCATCCCCACAGATGAGGCCCCAGCGAAGGGGCCCAGGCCCCCCTATTTGCACCTCAACTCGCCCTTCATGTCGACTGCGGCCTCCACTGAGTCGGATCTGTAGTGACAGAAGAGCTGGGGAAGCTTTTGGGGTGGGTAGTGGGAGTCTGTAGCGGGCACGTGGCTGAAGGGTGATTCAGAGGCACTACGTAAAGGGTGAACAGCGATGGTGTCGGGTGGGAGCTGCAGTATTGCAGGGGCCTAGGGAGTGGTCACACTTCAGAGCATGACAACAACTGGATAGGATATGAGCATCTGAACCAAGGGGAAAAGTATGACTGACCCTGGTCTCCACCCCAGTGTAGGGCAGGTTGCATCGGACTCCAGCATCCTGGCCATGGGAACAGTCCTCAGCTGTGATGTTTTTGTGAGGGCACTTCCAGAGGGAGGGTTCCTGTCCAGAGCATCGAACTTCACTCAAGTGGATGGCACCCATGCCTAGGGTCAAAGACAAAACATCAAGAGGTTGTAATTGGGCTTTCATTGTCCAGGGGTCTCCTTCCCAAGGATTGTTCTCCCCCAAGAGTGTGTATCCCTTCCCCTTCCTCCCACCTTCATCCCCCTCACCCTGCCCCATGCGGGCACCACTGAGAGCCTCTCGAGCGCTCCCGAAGCCCAGCTCCCGACACACCACGCTGGCTGCCTGTAGGTCCCACTTGCGGTCACAGACTGTGCCCCACGTGCCAGCCTTCAGGACTTCCACCCGGCCCTCTCCAGGGCGGGCCCCACCCTTTAGACGCACTCGGGCCTATAGAGAAGAGAGACAGTCACAGTCCAGTGGCAGTGAATGGGAACATCAGCACAGAGAGGGCTAAGCAGAGCTGAAGATGAATGGGGGAAGGGAGGGGGAGATGGTGGCCCACCCACTGGAAGGTTCCTCTCTGTCCTTAAAGGTCAGGGCTGTGCTTAGTCATGGGTGGCCAGGCTAGAGGCGTTCTCCACTTGGGGTGGCAAAGGTCATGGTCACTGTCTCACAAACCTCGTCCTGAAGTTTCAACTGTTGTTGCTTCTTCTGGCCATTGGATGCTGCATAGAGAGGACCTGGCACACAGCTCACCACCACAGGGGCACCTCCAGGGCACCTGGCCGTGTCATTGGCACGATAGAACTCCAAGGCACAGAGGGAGATGTGGGCCTCCGTACCCACGCATGCCACCCCATGCAGACCAAAGGAGTGTTGCTGCCGCTGGGCCAGCAGTCTGTGGGGATAGGAGTGGGGAGTAGTAAGGTAAAACAATGCTCCTGCCTCTTTGCTCACAACCCTCCTCCTATTCCATGCTGCCACCATCCCCTAACTTTTCACGACCACTTTATCCCTCTTCTTCCCCTTTGCTCTCCAATGCTGCCCTCCAAAGGACAAAGGGAATGGCAGTTTCCAGGCTGAAAGGGCCCGAGTTACCCAGACAGCAGGGTCTTTGGGGGACCTTCTGCAGCAGAAGAACCCTATGGGAGGGCGGCTAGTCTTGACTTGCCTGACAGAGACCTTGTTCCAAATGGTTTCAGGCTGCTGAGACTAATGGAGGCTGAGGCTGCTGCGCAAAGAGAATGGGAAGCTAGGACTTCCCAATGGGAAGAGATGGGCAGGAGGGGCGGTCGATGTGAACAGGAAGCCTGAACAGCCAGAGTGAGCAGATCCTTCTATTGTGCTGAGACTGGACTGACTAAATGAGTCAGAATGCAAACAAGTGAGTAAGTTGGGTCTAAATGGCTCCGTAGAGGCCAGAGGAACTTTCAGGCCAGAGGTTCTATAGGCCGGAGTATGACAGGCAGTTGTGGGAAAAACAGACCAGATGGTGGGCACACGAAAGACTGGAGCTGGCGTACGTAGGGATGGTGTAATAAATGCAAGACAAACAGGAGTTAGAGGGACCACATGGCCAGAGAAGGAGAGTGAACAGGAACAGCAATGGTCAAGACATCCCCACCCCCAGACCTGAGCTGGCTGTGAGTCTTCAATGAGACAGTCGGTGCTTTTGCAATTTAAACCTATTAGAAAGAATGTTCCATAGCCACCAGAGCAGGAAAATGGGACTAAACTAGGGATGTTAAAATTTGGAATTACTGCGGAGAGATGCTTGAGAGAATGAAGGGATTTATTTATTGACACCAATGAAATAAGAGATTGCAGCTAGGCATGTGACAACAGAAGGACATTCTCTCCAGGACAGCGGGTTCGAGCCAGTGGGTGAATTAAGGGAGGTAAAGATTGGAGGAAGAGAACCAGCTGAGGCCTGGCATTGGTGGAGTGGGCCTGTGAGGCTGGTTGGACAATGAGTTATTGCAGTAAGGTGCTGCATCACTTGATGTCAGAGGAAGGAAGGAACATGATGACTTGAACACATTGGCTAGGAAGACACAGAGGAGGAAACGGTTATGAACACAGCAAAAGAAGCCTGCAGACTCGACAGAATACCTTTGGAAGCTCAGGATCAGTGGATTCTGAAGCTCAAAGAGACCAGGTACTCTCCCAGTCCTGTTTGGCTGAAAATAAAAGTCAAAGAGGCCATCACAGGAAAAAGACACCTCTCTTCTGAACTCCCTCCTCCCCTTTCCCCACAACTAATCAAGTAAAAATGGCGATGTGCACTTTAGTGAGGGGTCAGGGTAGGCTAGAGTATGGTTATGCTGGGCAAAGATGACCCAAAGCTACAAAGCACTACAAGTACACCCTTTGAAGCTACCAGAAGAGGAGCTGGAGAAGGAGGGGTACCAGGAGACCAGCGGGTGGTCTCAGAATACACTGAAGAGAGGAGGGCACCACAGAAAGGGATGGCTTCCTTGTACCTCAGCCACGGCCAAAGAAGTTATCAGGGAGATTTTGCGTGTGCAAATGGCCTTGGGAAGCCTAGTGAGATGTAATCACAGCTTGGAACTTTCCCACACCCTCGCGTTCTCATTGAAGAAACCCAGATGGAAAATTAGGGAACTGGGAGTCTAATTGTGTCAATGGGGCCCAGAGATCCCACCCTTGGTAAGGGTTCTAGAGGGAACACTGAGTCTTACGTCCAGGCCAGTAGCACTTATTTTAAAAAGTGAATCAAGCTGAAACCGGTTTGGCTCAGTGGATAGAGTGTTGGTCTGCGGACTGAAAGGTCCCAGGTTCGATTCCGGTCAAGGGCATGTATCCTGGTTGCGGGCACATCCCCAGTGGGGGGCGTGCAGGAGGCGGCTGATGGGGGTCTCTCTCTCACCAATGTTTCTGACTCTAACTCTCTCCCTTCCTCTCTGTAAAAAAATCAATAAAATATATTTAAAAAAAAGTGAATCAAGTTTGGCTGGTGTGGCTCAGTGGTTGAGCATCCACCTATGAACCAGGTTCACAGGTTGGATTCCCAGTCAGGGCACATGCCCGGATTGTAGGCTCGATCCCCCGTGCATGGTGTGTAGGAGGCAGTAGATCCACGATTCTCTCTCATCATTGATATTTCCATCTCTCTCATCCTCTCCCCTCCTCTCTGAAATCAATAAAAATATATTTTAAAAAATGAATCAAATAAAGGCAGGATGGGAACACTGATCCATCAGACAACTTCTTAGGGGAGAGGCAAGCATTGGCATCTGAAGGACAAAAGTGCCAGAGTTTCCACTAGAATTCACGGAAGGAATAAATGAGCATGGCAGTCAGTGAATGAACCCCAAAAAATCCCGTGACAAGCATAATCCCCCAGAGACCAACATAAAAACCAGCCTTACTTTTCTTTCAGTGAATCATCTGGAAGGGGGTCTGTATTAGCTGCTGCCCCTCCCCCTTGTGGTGGGGGGCTCTCTTGGACCCCTTCCTGACCAAAGCCCAATCGCAGGGCTCATCACTAGGCAGTCCCTCTCTTGTCCACCCAGCCTGAACTTTATTTACCTCTTGATTGGCCCCCTGCCCACTCGGGGTTTGGGTTTGACTTTACGCTTGGTGATTGGTCTGAAAAAAGGAGAAATAAGTTAGTGGAAGCAGGGTTAGATACGTGGCCCAGGAAAGGCAGAGGGCGATTTTTTCCTATGTCTGGGAAGGACCCTTTATGCAGAGTGTGGGAAGGGATGGAGTGAAGGTGGTCCCATGTGCTACATGCACTGACCGCTGTGTACCACCGAACTGTATTTCGGGGTCTCATGCTGCTCTCTGGATTCAGCAACAGTGAGGAGAAATTGAATGATGTCAAGCCAGGTTGTGGAGGGGAGATAAGAGGAAAGTTAAGGCAGAAGAGAATGGGAATGTGGATGAATTAAGGGAGGTAAAGGTTGGGGGAAGGTGAGAAAGCATGCAGGTGGCTCAGCTATTTGGGGGAAATATAAGGATGAGGAGGCTTTCCCTCAGCCATTCATATCTATGTTATTCCTCCTTGTACTTCCTAAGGTCAAGGCTTGCCCATTCCCATGTCTGCTTCCCTCCCTCCCTCCACCCCCAGTCATATCCTTAATTAATCCGTTTGGGTTTGGGGATGGACATGGATAGGCTGCCTTCCATCCATCCACCTCCTGGGCCACCGAGGCATGCAGGAGGTCCCGGGGCTCTCGCCCCATTACCTGCCAAGGGGCTTGGGGCGTCGGGCCGAGGCTTTGGCCGCTCGCTTCCTCAACTTTCTGTGAGGATAAGACAACAGCAGAGTCAGGGTCAGGCTAGAACCATGTGGGAAAGGCTGGTGCAGCTGGGACCAGGGGCAAGGTTTCTTTCCCAAGAATCAGAGGATTCCTAGTGGCAGGATGCTAGAGCATCAGATATTTCCAAAGCTCTACTCTTCACAGCTGCTTGACTGATAGGCACATGACAAGGTGGGTGAGCAGCAGGGAAGGACATGGATTCAAGACTGACAGAGCCCCTATACCAGGACCAACAGAATTAGGTTAAGGTAGAGAAGGGATAAGAACTCTAGGGTAGATATTAAGGCTGATCTAAACCCGAGGAAGGGCTAAGGGAAAAGGTGTAAGTAGAAAGGTGTTAGGACTGTTAGGCTTGCCAGACTGACCAGATGAGGAAAGAGAACTGGCCTGGTCTAGGGAGGTAAACTGTCTTTTTATTCTTGGATGTTCTCCAGCTTCTGGCATTCCCAGGCCTGAGGCTAGTGAGCCAGGATCAAGGACCGAGGTAGGGATGTGTGCGGACATTAAGTTGGTTTGACTGGGGAATATGAGGTCAAGCTGCTTAGATGACTGCTCCTTTCCTGCCCACAGTAAATCCCACATGCTTAAGTCATTCACAAACTCAGCTCAACTCTAAAACCTTACTTCTTTTTAATTGGCCTAAATATTGACCTATTTTTTCTTCAAAAGGTTACCTTAAGTCCAATGTCAGGAAACTAGGTCTGTTTTGCCTCTCATTCTCCCTTTGATTTCAAAGACTTTAATTCCCCATCCCCATTTGTCCTGTCCAACTACACTGAGTGGCCAGATCATTATGATCTCTGAACAAATAATAATCTGGCCTCTCAGTGTATATCCTATATAATAAAAGGCTAATATGCAAATTGTCCCCTGGACCAGGAGTTTGACCAGCAGGCAGGCCGGCCAACCACCCATGTTCCCTCCCCCTGGGGCTGACCAGACCCCACCCAGGCACAAATTCATGCCCTGGGCCTCTAAAATACACACACACACACACACACACACACACACACACACACAGAGTGGCCAGATTATTATGCGTTCAGAGGTCATAATAATCTGGCCACTCGGTGTATGTGTGAATGAAGGCAGGTCCTGTTCTTATAAGTTTATGACATTTTCTGTTATTATATTAGTTATCATTTCTTTCAACATATTCTGCTCTGCTGTGTCTCTCTTTTTAAAAAAAATATTTTTATTGATTTCAGAGATGAAAGGAGAGGGAGAAAGAAATAGAAATATCAATGATAAAAGAGAATCACCAATTGGCTGCCTCCTGTATGCTCCTTCTGGGGGTCAAGCCCGCAATCTGGCATGTGCCCCTGACAGGAATCAAACCCAGACCCTTCAATCTGCAGGCTGACGCTCTATCCACTGAGCCAAACCAGGTAGGGCTTTGCTGGGTCGCTTGAGGAGTCATATTTGGATATAGTATACAGTGTGCAGAAGCACTAAGATTTTAATATATAGATTCTAAACAAGGCTGAAGCTGGTGAGTACTTCCTGCCCTGGCTTCTCCCTGAGGATGTACTTGGTGTTTTTGCCAAAACATCTCATATGCCCAGCATTGCTATCCAAGGGTCTGCAGCAGCTCTCAGGTCTCTTTCTTAAGACATTACTAACAGTTTAGAATCTTTCATCACACAAGTATAGTGTGAAACGTTTTCTCCAAATGTCTTTTTCTCAAACATGTCTAAAATAAAATATACTTGGTACTTCCTTTGGCCAGTAACTCAGAGAGAGCATCTTGAACTCCAAAGTAGTACTCAGAAAGAGATAGTATTATCTAGAAATTTAGAAATGCAGTAGTTTCCTCTTACCTACAGGGGATACATTCTAAGACTCCCAATGGATGCCTGAAACTGTGGATAGTACTGTATTCTATATATACTATTTTTCCTATACATGCATACCTACATTAAAGCTTAGTATAGTCCTAGCTGGGTTGGCTCAGTGAATAGAGCATTGGCTTGCATACTGAGAGGTCCTGGGTTTGCTTTCGGTCAAGGATACATGCCTGGGTTGTGGGCTCAATCCCCAATAGGGGCATGCAGGAGGCAGCCGATTAATGAATCTCTCTCATCATTGATGTTTCTATCTCTCACTCCCTCTCCCTTCCTCTCTGAAATCAATAAAAATATATATTAAACAAGTTTAACCCTATATAATAAAGATGTAATATGCAAATGGTTATTACACCGGGAAGCATAATGACTGACCACGTGACGCCCGGATCGCGGATCAGCAGGAGTGTGGGCAGTGAGCTACAAGTTGGTGGCGGAGAGCTACAGGATGGTGTGGTGAGCTACTGGCTACAAGCAGGTAGTGGAGAGCTACAGGAGGGAGTAGGGTAGCAAGCTATGAGGAGGGGAGAAGGGGCAAGGGCAGCTACAGGAGGGCAGCAGCAAGCTACTGGTGCACGGATTCCTGCACAGGGCTACTAGTTTATAAATAAGATACAGTAAAAGGTTAACAATAATAGCTAATCATAAAACAGAACAGTTACAACAGTTACAACAATATACTGTAATAAAAGTTATGTGAATGGCTTTGGGGACAGTAGTAAATAAAAAATGGTGAATTGAACACAAGCACTGTGAAACTGTAACAATTGAGTGGTTAACAACGGCTTTCCCAATGCTAAGCTCAGTGTTTGCTTCTCAGTCCTTGTGTTTTTAGAGCCATCTGCAGCATTGGCTCAGGGGATCATGCTTCCTTCCTTGAAGCACTTGGCTTCCAGGCCATCATACTCATCTGGTTTTCTTTCTACCCACCTCACTGTTTGCATTTCACCTTATCTTCCTGACCACATAATGTTTAAAGTTCTCAAGATTCAGTCCTCAAACCTCCTTTTTTTTTTTTTTAACAATCACTCCCTTGGTGATGTTGTCCAGTTTCAGCATTTAAAATACTTTCATTCAACTAGACTCTAGAGAAATATACCCAATTGCCTACCCAGCCTCGCCATTTCAATGCCTTAAAGAACTTCACGTTACAGATCCAATAAAACGTTATATATAACCCTTTCCCCCATGCTCCACTCACTGTCTTCCTTATCAAGTGAGGCCAACTGCATACTTAGCTTATGCCAAAAACACTGGAATGATCCTTAATTCCACTCTTTTTCTCACATCACATAGAGTTCATCAAATCGTATTGGCTTTACCTCCAACTACAGACAGAATTTGATAATTTTTTCATCATGTTCACTGGTTCACTTTCTTTACTTGACTTTGAGGAGACTATAACCTCCTAACTAGTCTCTCTGTCTTGTTTATTCTACACAATCTATTCTCCACCCCCCTTTTTTCAATCTATTCTTAATTAAGCAGAAAATAATCTTTAAAAATAAAAGTCAAGCTGAACCTGGTTTGGCTCAGTAGATAGATCGTCTGCCTGTGGACTGAAGGGTCCCAAGTTTGATTCCGGTCAAGGGCATATACCTTGGTTTCAGGCACATCCCCAGTGCGGGGCATGCAGGAGGCTCATTGATGTTTCTAAATCTCTATCCCTCTCCCTTCCTCTCTGTAAAAAATCAATAAAAAATATATTTAAAAAAGTGGAAGTCAGATGTTACACTTCTGGGCAAAACCTTCTCTCACATGGAGTAAAAGTGAAAGCCTCCTAAATTCTTTCACTATCTTCTTCTACATCACACCTATAATTTTCTCCCTAGTTCACTCAGCTACTGCCCTAGGGGCCTCCTGGAGTATGCCAAGAATGCTCCCCTCCCCAATACACACTCCCAGGATTTTTTCATTTATGACCCCTGTTCCTGAAAATGCTGGTCTGGATATCTGCATAGCTTATGCTCTTACCTCCTTTAGCTCTTTTCTCAAATGATGCGTTTTTCAAAGAGGTCTTTATTGACCACTCTATTTAAAACTGCTGTCCCACTACCACTTTATAACCCTTTTCCTGCTTTTTAAAAAAAATATTATATTGATTTTTTACAGAGAGAAAGGGAGAAGGATAGAGAGTTGGAAACATGGATGAGAGCGAAACATCTATCAGCTGCCTCCTGCAAAGCTACTACTGGGGATGTGCCCACAACCAAAGGTACATGCCCTTGACCTGAATCGAACCTGAGACCTTTCAGTCTGCAGGCAACCGGTCAGGGCTTCCTGCTTTGTTTTTGATGGTCACACCTTTTGCTATTCTAACATTTTGTAATGTTACTTATTTTCCAAATCTTCTGTAGTCCAAGAGATCAGGGATTTTTGTTTGTTTTGTTCACTGTTGAATCCCAACAATCCCTGGCACACAGTAGGCACTCAATAAATACATACTGAATGAACAATTCTTCTACACCTTTGTTCATGCTATCCTTTTCACTTGAAATGCCTGCTATTTAACTCTTACTCATGTTTCAGAACCTGGTTTTGAATTAGGAAAGACAAAGAACAAACACAGAGAAGGAAATATGTATAGCCCTAAGACAGACATTAACAGAAGAGCACAGCACATGGATGTTTTACAACAGTTGTGTCACTAGAGCAGATCAAGTATATTTTGGGGGAATGAGAGAATTTTCAGATGTATCTCGGAGCCAAGACAAGGAAAATTTGAGCAAGAATGGAAAAGACAATACTGTATTGACTTTCAAAAAGGAAAAGGATTCCTCAACTTACAGATAAACATTATTCTAGAGTGAGTTATGAAATAGGAAGTTTGTGAACATTGAGGAAAAGTTACGGTAATCCTTAGAGGCTAAAGGGCTTTCAGGAAAAATTAGCTCAGTCAAACCACCATGATTTTCTTATTTTGAACGATTATTAAATCCGAAGGCTGGAGAATGGTGAACATAATGTATCTGGATTTTAGCAAAAACTAACAAAATCTCCTGTGATTTCATTACTGATAAGATAGTGAAATGTTACATCATTGTAGTGCTCAGTTTGTTCAAAATTATTTGAAAAAACATTTCACAACTAATGATTCAAGGGTTGATGTAAACCTGGAGGGAACTTCATAAGAAGAGTCAGGCTTTGGTTTTAAACATTTCCACAATTCTCAGTCACTCTGATGAAGCCAGAGGCATAGCTAATCCTGTTTGTCTACCAGAGGAAGCTGGGAGGGATGGCACGGAATATAATGTCAAGATTCAAGGTAATCTCATGTGGTTATTGTGACTTTTAAAATGTTTTTTTTTAAAAAAAATATATATATATTCTATTGATTTTTTTACAGAGAAGAAGGGAGAGGGATAGAGAGAAACATTGATCAGCTGCCTCCTGCACCCCCACACCCCGGTGGGGGATGTGCCCGCCACCTAGGCACATGCCCTTGACCGGAATCGAACCTGGGACCCTTCAGTCCACAGGCCGACGCTCTATCCACAGAGCCAAACCGGTTAGGGCTAATGGTTTTAAAGTGATGTGACAAACTTATAGGGTAAACTCAACATAGATGTCGATTCACACAGGAGCAGAGATGAGGGAAGATCTGGTTTCGGGTGGTTACAGTTCAGTACGAGCAGAGAGAGTGGGTTGCTGCCTCAACAGAAAGGCAACGCGACATCTAGGCAGACCTCAGTCAAGTTGAGCATTTCTCCTCTTCCCTCCCCGACCCGCGGCCAGGCCACGTCGGCCCGCGTCGGGAGGAGTGAGCGCGGCGGAAGGTCCCCCTCGCTATCTTTCTGCAAAACCGACCTAAGGGGAGGCTGCAGAGGACGGGCCATTTTCCGCCCGCAAGAGCAGCCTGTGGAGACGAAGGCCCCCATTGGGGTGTCTGTGCTAACGTTTCAGGGTACGCCGGCGCGGGCGCAAAGATTTCCAGTTTCCCAAAGGGACCGAGTGAGACGCTCCCGGGAAGCCAGCCTGACCCGAGCGGTACCCGCGCGATTCGCTGCGGCTTCCCGGAGGCGGCTCTCCGGCAGGTGGAGCGGAGGCCCCGCCGCGGGACCGCCCAGCAGACCTCCCGGGAGGCCCGGGCTCACGCGCTCGCAGACTCACTCCGCGGCCTCGCGGCCTCCCCCACCCCGCCCGCCGGGACACGCCGCCCCGTGCGTCCTCAGGCGCCCGCCCCGCCCCGCCCCGCCCCGGCCCCGGCCCCGGCCCCGCGCCGCACACGCCCGGCGCCACCTCGGCAGGGCGCGCCTCCCTCCGCGCGCAGACCCGGATCCCGGCCGCGCCGGCGCGGTGGCTGCGACCGCCCGGACCGCCGCGGCGGGGCGTGGCCTGGGCCCGGGGCGTGGCCTGGGCGGGGGCTCTGCCCGCCCTCCGCTGGCGTCACGGCCCCGACACGCCGCCGGCCGCCCTCGCCCCGCCCCGGCTTCGGACGGCAGACCCGCCGGGGGGGAGGGTGGCTCCGTGGTCCCCCCGAATTCCTCACCTCTCCGGCCTCCCGACGCCGCCCCCCCGCCCCCCCCCCCCCCCCCCCCCCCCCATCCCCTTTCTTCAAGGAGCACCCCTCCACCCAAGTCTGCCCCAGCAGCGCCGCCCCCCTTCACCTGTAGAAAGCCGCGTTGACCCTCTTCTCGCCGGGGAAGCCCAGCATCCCACAGACCACGTGGCTGTTGTGGGCGCTCCAGCCTTTGTCACACACTTTGGACCAGCCGCTGGGAAGCCGCACCTCCACCAGCCCCTCAGTCACGGGCAGGGGCCGCCTGCCCCGCCCCACTGCGGGCTGAAGTCGCACCTCCTCCACTTGCAGGTGATGCTCTACCTGCGGATGGGAGCACAAGCAAGGAAGGCACCCAGTAGCACCTTTCACGTGTCCTCCACCTGAAGGAGCCCCGACGGCGTGTGCTTCCTGTCAACCCCATGGGGAGCAGGAGCGGAGGGAGACGCCATGCCTCCCTCAGTGCTGCACTGAGGGGTGTGTAGGGTGGAGGGACATGCTGTGATGTGCGCGGAGAAATGACCGAGGAAGCTGAGGAAGGAGCACCTGCAGGAGCAAGAGGGAGCACTTCCTGAGGAAGTGGCATTGGAGGAAGGGGGAAAGTAAGGAGTGCGATGTTCTAGGAGAACACAGGTTCCCTGGGGACCAGGGAGGAGGCTGGAGAGGTTCCTGCCGGGTTTAATGCTGGAACTTACATCTAAACTTACATCTAGGAGCTCTACCACTTGCCCCCACCCACACCAGCCCTCAGCTTCCTAACAACCCAAATTACCCCATGGCGCATATGGAATCCCCTACCTTCTAGTAGCTCCTCGAACCACATACAACACCCCACAGCCCTCCCTGTCTGGCCAATCTGGCTGGTGTGTGTGTGTGTACTGCAGACCTCGATGACATTGGAGTCGGAGAAGCCAGGGAGGCGCTGGTCCTTGCAGATGACCCCAGCGTCCTCATCGTGGGTGCAGTCACTGTTCCCCCAGCCCCTCGAGGTGCATTCGGTCACACTCTGCTCAGTCCCACGACAGCTCAGGTTGTCCAGCCAGATGCGGCCTGTGGAGGGAGAGATAGGGCACAGAGAAGTGTGGGGAGGCAGGGTAGGGGGAGCGAACATGGAGGCCTCTCACTTGGCTATAATGACCCCATTTTTCTGTTAAGATAATGGGTAGGGAAGGGACAGGGGACCCTGGAGGGAATAAAGAAGAGGCACAGGCTCAATGGAGGGCTGGTGGTGGTCTTGGGATACTCAGGAATTTGGTATGGTGAATAAAAAAACCAAGAGTCAACCTTGAAATTCTGTTTAGTTCTTACCCACGATAGCTACTGTTGACCAAATACCTATTGTGTTAGGCCAGTGGTCGGCAAACTGTGGCTCGTGAGCAGCGGTTTGCCCCTCTGTTGGCTAATGAGTTTGCCGACCACTGTGTTAGGCACACTGCCATAGTGTGTACATACATGATCATTCTTAGAACAGAGCTGCCAGAAGTATTATCACCATTTTATATTAAAAATCAATGAGGGCCCTAGCTGGTTTGGCTCAGTGGATAGAGCATCAGCCTGCGGACTAAAGAGTCCTGGGTTCGATTCCAGTCAAGGGCACATGCCTGGGCTGGGGCTCTCCATACCCAGGGAGGGACATGCAGGAAGCAGCCAATTAATGATTCCCTTGATCAATGATTCTCCCTCTTCCTCTGCCTACCTCCCTGAAATCAATGAAAAAAAAAGGCTAATTTTTGGAAAAAAAAATCAATGGGGGTTCAGAAAAGTTATATAACTTGCCCGAGACCACAGAGCCAATGGAGGCTAAGGAGTTCGAGCCATTTGCGAGACTTGGACATCTAAGATCTCTCACCTGAGCCTTCCAGGTGCCCACCCTGGCTGTGCTTCCACATTGCCCCCTGTTCTGTTCTCTGCCTGGACCTCACTGAAATGGGTGTTACTGCCTTCCCCTCAGAATTGGGCGGACCCTCAAAGGTTGTCTGTCCCAGCCATTGTGCAGGGATCTGTGGTGCATATTCTGACAGGCCTTCCCAGCTTCTGCTGGGACACCTACCTCCTGCCAGGCCAGGCTGCCAGAGCCATTACACAGTTTTCATGACTCTTTATGACTTTCCCCTACCAGGTCTGATTCAGTCCTTTGATGCCATTCAAAAAAATCCCTCAAGACAGCCACGTGACTGTCCTCATATGTGAAGACATCCGTCATGTAGTTGCTATCCAAATTTTTCTTCAGATCAAAAATCTCTGGTTTCTTCAGCTACTCCTCCTTGAAAGTTGGCTTCAAATCTTTCACATCTGGGCAGCTATCCTCTCAAAATATTTCTGTTTTCTAACATCTCTCCTAAAATATGGCACTTACAAGGGACACTTTATTCCAGGAGTGGCCTAGCTGGTGGGAATTGGGGTATCAGTTGCAAACTGCACCAGCTTCTCTCACTCCAACTGTGGGCTCCTAAACATTCATATTTGCCCTAGTCATTACCAGCTTGGTTTCAGCTCTGGCCTATAACATGACTTTGTCAGCTGCAGTATCTATGATCCTGACTGGCTCTGGGCATCCAGAAGTCATTTACCTGCTCTCAGCTTCCCACGAAGCAACCGTACTTGAACCATACAGGGCTCATTTGATCAGGGCTGTGCTCGTTCATGGCTTTGGAGAATCATACTTGAAAGGAACTTAGGTATCATCGGGTCTTATTGCACGTGGAACAGCAGAGGCACAGAGAGGGCACCGGCTAGCCTAAGATCACACAGCTCTGAGAGGTGACTATGTTGGCTGGTTTGTCACCCATGTCTTAGCCTGACTATTTTAAGTGTCCTGTGGTCCTGTGGCTATGCCATCCTGATGTCCTCTCTCCTTGCTCTTAGGCCACACTTGGGCAATACCTAGGCTCTACCTGGAGCTCACCTGTTCCAGGGCCATATTTGGCGCTGTGGGTCCAGCCTGTGGCCTCTGTGAAGCCCAGCTCCCGGCAGAGGACATTGGCTGCCTGTAGCGTGAAGTCATCATCACAGATGGTGCCCCATTCACCAGCTCGCTGTATCTCCACACGGCCTTCGAAGGGCTTCCTGGGGAAGCCAGCCAGCCGGAACCGCAGCCCCTGGCTTCCAGCCCTCTTCTCAGGGGCCGTGGATGGGGACAGAGATCCCAGGCACGAACTGCACAGCAGGCACAGCAGCAGTCCCCACGGACTCCACGGCCAGACACTGACAGGTCGCATGGCAGAGAAGGAAGGCCTGGGTGCCAGAGAGAGAGAGAGAGAGAGAGAGAGAGAGATTGGATTGAGGCAGGTCTGAGAGAGAGAGGTCAAGAGAGGAAAAGAGACATTAGCAAGACAGAAACACAGGGGGAGAATGACAGGAACTAAGATAATGAGGGAGAAACACACACTGAATAGAGTCAAAGAGACTAAGAGACTCAGATGGGGAGAGGGAGAAAGAAGAGGGGGATGGAAACAAAAGGTGGGGGGAGAGAGGGAGAGAGGGACTGGCTCTCTTTTTGTAAAGAGCAGAACTCTCACTGTTAGTTGTTAATTCGTCATATCGACCTCCCCTAGTTTTATAATTATCACCTTTATTAGCCACTCACAATACAAGAGACCCAGAGATCAAAAGACAGTGATTAGAGACCAAGAGTCTGTCAAAATAAAGAGATAAAGACAGAGCAAGAGACACAAAGAGGAAGACCCAGACAGACAGGATGTGAGAGGAAGGGAAATTGTGGGAATGAAAGGGGGCCAACAGAGAGAGACAGGAGAGAGAGTGAGAGCGATGGGAGACAGCCAGGCACAGAATTGGGGAGTGGCTGAGAGAGGCAGGCAGCAGGTGAGGAGGAGAGGGCCTGACAGTAGCCAAGAAGCAGAGGCTGGAGTGACCCCGAGGAGCTGTCAGCCAGTCAGACAGCGGACAGACAGCTACTGAGAGAGAAGCAGGCAACGGGGGGCATAGGAGATCCTCGGACCTATGGTCCCATGAGTTGAGGCCAAGCCCAGGGTCCCATCTGGGCGGATTCTGAGGCAGAGCGGGCAGAAGCTGGAGTTCACGGAGACCCCACTGCACACCCTACCTGGCACACAGGCTCTCATGTGCCCTGCAGGGTCAAGGGGCCCAGGAGGGCCAGGCCTCAAGCTGGGTGGAGGGCTGTCCAAGTCTCCTGCCAACATCGCCACCCCCACCACTGTCACCGGGCAACGGGAGGCTGGGGCACCATTCATCTTCTCAGCCAAGGCCTTCCCGCTGTCTGGGGCTGAGAACAGCTCCTGTACTACGGGGGTTTGTGGTGGGAGGGGGCTGGGGGCCCCCAACATGCTTCCCCAGACTCAGACAAACAACCCAACAGGACAGCTTTCTTTCTGGGGACATTTAGGCTTGGGGGCCCAGGGGTAGGGCCTCACAGAGGTGTACCCAGCCTTAGGACCCTCCCAGCTGCCCTATTTGGAAAAGCCTGTCCCCTCCCAATCTCCCCCGCCCCCCGAAGAATATCTGCCTCCTCTCTCCAATCTTCTCGTCTCACTGGTCTTTGACAATGATAAAACCTCCAGCTAGTTGGCTCCCCTCGGACTCCATCCCACATCACCCCTTTGCCCTGGACCCTCCACCATCATCTCCATCCGCAACTCCTGCCGGCAGCGAGACGCCCCTACCTTTGGCTGAGCGGGGGCCCTGGACGCTGGGAGAAGAGTCCTGGTCCTGGAGATCAGTCCTAGGAATTCCCCAAAAAAGTGCTTGGCCAGGGGAGCCTGGACCCCCGCCCTCTCTCCCCCCTCTCTTTCGGTCCCGCCCACGTCCCCTGGAGCCCTCCCACATTCCGCCTTCTCCCCGAATTCCTCCCCAGCCGGGTCCCTCCTCTCGGTCCTCCCCTCCCCCGTGGAGCGAGCTGGCCACTGTGGCTCCACCTCCCCCACCCGTCCCGCCCTCCCGGCCGGCTCAATGAGGCTTTCTTTTCCCTCGGGCTGGAGCCGGGCAGCTGCGGTCAGGGCTGCAGCCGCGCAGGAGGCCACGGGGCAGTGGGGCGGCCCAGGCGGCGGCCCAGGCGGCGGGAGTCCGCGGCTCAGCCCCGGCTGCAGGGAGCCTTCCAGTCCCCAGCCCTCCTCCAGGTCCCCGGCTCGCTCCGTGGGGAGTGAACTGCCCCAGGCTGCGGGCGGGTCTGTAGGGCGACTGAGGCCAAGAGGGCCCCCGGGGGCCCAGGGTGCCGGTCGGCATTTTCCAGGTGATGTCACAGCCTTCACTCCTACGTCACGTGGAGCATATGACATCGAACACAGCTCCCGAGCCCCGGCGCCAGAGCCCTCGACCGGAACGGCGAGGTTCCTGCTGGGGGAGCCCCTCGTGCGCGCCCCGGGGCTGTGGGTAGGGTAGGGGCCTGCACGGAGCGCGCCGTCCAGCTTATGTGGGGCCCCTCCTTCCCTCTGGCTCTTCTCTTTCCCGCGGGTCCGCGGGGTCCGGGCGGGGCGGGGCGGGAACGCCGCGGGTGGGCCGGCCCCGCCCCGCCCGCCCCGCCCCGCCCCCTGCCCGCCAGGCCAGGAAGCAGAGAAGGAAGCGCCGGGGGCCATGGACGGGGCCGGGGCCGGGGCCGTGATGGAGGGGCCGCTCTTTTTGCAGAGTCAGCGTTTCGGTACCAAGGTAGACCGGGGCCGGGGTGCCGAACCCCCCAGAGCCAGGGAGGCGGGTAGGGCCCGGGAAGAGGGAGGGGCAGGCAGCGGTGGGAGCCGAGAGCCCGGTGAAGTCCCACGAAGCCTCTTCGCACCCTGCCGAGGTGCGCCTGCCGGCCTGAGGGTGCGCCTCTCGGGCCCCGCCGGGAGCCGCAGACTCGAAAGCGGCCTGCGCGGGTCCTCCCTCCGCCGTCGGCGCTCGCCCGCGGCCTCCCCAGCGCCCCTCGCTCTCCCCGCAGAGGTGGAGGAAGACCTGGGCCGTGCTCTACCCGGCCAGCCCCCACGGCGTCGCGCGCCTCGAGTTCTTCGACCACAAGGGGCCGAGCTCTGGAGGGGGCCGAGGGAGCTCGCGCCGCCTGGACTGCAAGGTGATCCGTCTAGCCGAGTGTGTGAGCGTGGTGCCCGTGGCCGTGGAGAGCCCCCCGGAGCCGGGAGCCGCCGCCTTCCGCCTGGACACCGCGCAGCGCTCGCACCTGCTGGCGGCCGACGCGCCGTCCAGCGCCGCCTGGGTGCAAACGCTGTGCCTAAATGCCTTTCCGGTGAGGGGCCCAGGGCTGCCCGCGAGGGGCTGGGGCGAGCCGAACCGGGTCCAAGAGGCGATGCGAGGTGGGGGTAGGGACGGCGCGGAGGAATTGGGCTGGCTCAGACCCTCGGAACCGCGTTGAGGGAGTGACAGGGTTCTGGATGCTCTCTTTCTCTTTACCCCAGAAAGGCAGCTGGGGTCTGGCGCCTGCCGAGAACCCACCCAAGCTTTCTGCCCTGGAGATGCTGGAGAACTCGCTGTACAGCCCCACCTGGGAAGGTAGCCGCCTGGAGAGCTGTGCAGGGAGGAGGGGGAAAGGGAGGGTGCCCCTGGGAAGGGACGGACTAGGGGTTCCATGGAGAAGTAGGAAGTGACTGAGAGCTGGCTTACAAGCGAGTGCTGGGACCACCTGCCACCTCCCAGCCAGGTGCCCGTCTCATAGTGAATTCCTTCCAGGATCCCAGTTCTGGGTCACGGTGCAGAGGACCGAAGCCGCTGAGCGCTGCGGCCTGCATGGCTCCTACGTGCTGAGGGTGGAGGCTGAGAAGCTGACTCTCCTGACTGTGGGAACTCAGAGTCAGATACTCGAGCCTCTCCTTTCCTGGCCCTACACTCTGTTGCGTCGCTATGGCCGAGACAAGGTAGGGGTGCTGGCTTTCTGGGGCTGAGGGCTGGGCGGGCAGGGAGGAAGGTGGAAAGCCTCTGGATGACCCTTCTTTGCCCAGCCCAGGAGCCCACCTCCCTTGCCAGCTAGTCTTTTCTTCGTGGCCCAGGGGTGACTCCTGGTGGTGCCAGGCTCACTCGAAGGAGGAGGGCTACAATGGAGACGTGGTATTGGGGGAATCAAAGAAACCTGTTAGCACCAGTGGGACCCAGAGGACTGGAGGGGCCTGTGTGAAACTAGAGGACCAGACAAATCAGGGAAGTCAAGAGAAGAATGATTAATCCCCAGAAGTCCTGGAAGTGGGATAGATGACAGGCTCAGGGATGGTACCTGGGGAGGCCAGCATCTCTAAGCCATCCCCCCAAAAGAATGGACAGTTGCTGGACCAGGTCTATCGATTAGAGCGAGTACAGTTGGAGGGGCCTGCATTGAGGCTGTAGGAAGATGCTGTACTGCCTGGATCCTTTCCCCTGTATTTTTTTTTTCCTCTAGAGATTAAAAAAAAAAAAGCCTTATTCTCATTAAAATGTGTTTTCCTTCACACTCTTTCAGGTCATGTTCTCCTTTGAGGCTGGTCGGCGCTGCCCCTCTGGCCCTGGAAACTTCACCTTCCAGACGGCACAGGGAAATGACATTTTTCAGGCTGTCGAGACTGCTATCCATCGGCAAAAGGCCCAGGGCAAGGCTGGTCAGGGGCAGGATGTTCTTAGAGCCGATTCCCGTGAAGAAGTGGCGGAGGGGAAGCTGGCTTCCCACCCTGGTGCCCAGGAGCTCCCGGACGGAACTCCGGCTCTGTATGCTGAACCCTTAGACTCTCTGCGCATTCCTCCAGGTCCTTCCCAGGACTCCCTGTACTCAGACCCTTTGGACAGCACCGCTGCTCAGGCAGGGGAGAAGGTACAGTTAAAGAAAACTCTCTATTGGGACTTGTATGAGCATGTGCAGCAGCAGTTGATGAAGGCCAAGCTGACGGAGGACCCCATCTATGATGAACCAGAGGGCCTGGGACCAGCTACTGTCCGGGGCCTTTATGATCTGCCACAGGAGCCCAAGGATGCATGGTGGTGCCAGGCTCGCGCAAAGGAGGAGGGCTACGAGCTCCCCTATAACCCAGCCACTGATGACTATGCCGTGCCTCCCCCTCGGAGCACAAAGCCCGTGCCAGCTCCCAAGCCCCAGCGCCTGGCCTTCCCTGAACCTGGTACAACTGGCAGTGGCAGCAAAGACCACAGCTCAGACACTGCCCTGTACAGCCAGGTCCAGAAGAGCCGGGCCTCAGGGGACTGGGACTGTGGGCTCTCTAGCGTAGGGGCCGACAGGACTGGGGTCAAGTCAGAGGGCTCCACATGAGAAATAGGGCGAGGCTGGGTGGAGTTGCTGATAGGAGGACAATGGAGAGGCGGTATTGGGGGAATCAAAGAAATGTTAGCACCAGTGGGACCCAGAGGACTGGAGGGGCCTGTGTGAGACTAGAGGACCAGACAAATCAGGGGAGTCAAAGGAAGATTGATTGATCCCCAGAAGTCCTGGAAGTGGGACAGATGACAGGCTCAGGGATGGTACCTGGGGAGGCCAGCATCTCTAAGCCATCCCCCCAAAAGAATGGACAGTTGCTGGACCAGGTCTATCGATTAGAGCGGGTACAGTTGGAGGGGTCTGCATTGAGGCTGTAGGAAGATGCTGTACTGCCTGGATCCTTTCCCCTGTATTTTTTTCCTCTAGAGATTAAAAAAAAAAAGCTTTATTCTCATTAAAGTCAGAGGGTTTAAGAGGTCCATGTGTGTGAATAGTCACAGAAGGGACACAGAAGCAGGGTGTGGTCAGTGGGTGTGGAAGGGATCAGGAAGAGAACCTGGGATGTGTTGGGTGGTCCATCCAGCCCATCTGGGCTTGACCCCATCTCTGTGACCTTGGCTGAGTTTGATAACATCTGCAACTCTTAGTTACCCCTGCTGCTCCTTTGTAAACTGGGAAAACTTAACTGTTAACCGTTTCTACTTCAGGGGGTAGTTTAGAGGGAAGGAGTTAAATTTCTCAAGTACTAGGTGCAATTTGAAGTACAAAGAAGGTGAACATTTTATAGTTATTCGGTGGATGGAGAGGGCAGATGGGAAGGTGGACAGGTGTGAGGAGAGGAGAATAGAAAAAGAATAGGTCTTTTCCTGCCTTCCCCGCCACCCATCCCATCCATACACACTTTATGTAGGTACCAACTGAGTACCAACCACTTTTCTGTTTGGAGCCTAAAGGGAACTACAGTGGGGTAGGTGTAGCGGAAGGGGCATGGGCTACGAAATCATGCGGGGGTTTCAATCGTACTTGTTTTCCACAAGCTTTGAACACCTCATCCTTGTCTTCTGAGGCCACTTCCCGAAGGTGATCTGATATCCACCTGCTTACTTAGAGCTACAAGGAGAAATTTGGGGCCTGTAAACTAACAGTGGTTTTGGTTTACTGGGTATTTAATCTTCATCTGTGTTAACAGAATCAAACAACCCAAAAGAAAATGACCAAAAAAAGAAAAAAAGAAAACGAGTCCCTACTTGGAGAAGTGAGAGGCTTGGGTGTGCCCTCCCCAGGCTGAGGAGTAGGGTGGGGGCAGCACTGAGAACAGAGGGAAGGCAGTTTCTCAGTCACCTGGAGGTCACAGAGGCTCCGGAGGACAGAAGGCAAGTCTGACCTCAGAACACCGGCATGAGAGCCCTAGCATGGATGTGGTTGAACAGGGCAGCCAGGGTCTGGTGCTGGTTACTTAAGGCCCTGAGGGTTCCTCCTCCCCCTCCGTTTCCTCCTCCTCAGAAAGCTGAAAGAAGGCTTCTGCAGAAGCTTTGCTGGCCACTGGTATCTTGGGGGCTCTGCCCGGGGCTGAAGTCATAGGTAGAGGGGCCACTGTGGCTCGAACTCGATTTGTCTGCAGATGCCCAGGCTGAAAAGAAAGTGAGTAGAGCCATCACTGGAGACCTGAGTTCCTGATCTCCTCTTCCATTCCCTTCTGGGTCTGCTACCTTCACTCCTTCCCTTGTTCCAACCAGAATGACAGCCTTAAGGCTCAGGGCAGTGGAGCACCCTGGACTCCAGCCTCCAACAGTGCACAGGTCCTGGCTGTGAGCCTCCTCTGCTTGCTTGCCTGCCCACCAGCTAACTTATGGTGAGTTTGGTTCCTCCTAGTCTGAAACATCTCTTGTAACTTCAGCTAAGGGAGTGTGTCAAACTCGAGGCTGGTGGGTTTGTTCTAAAGGCTTTATCACTGCAGAACTAGAAAAAGTTAAGGGCAAAAGTAAGCTCAAATATAAAATACGGATTTCATAAAAATAACTCTGCACATTCTATTACTTTTTTCTTTTTAACCTTTGTCACTAGAGCCCTCTCTACAAGTTGCTAACCTTGGTTACTCTCCCTTTGTTTTTCTTTAAAATGACACTTACCTTGCAGGGATGCTGTGAGGAGTGAGAAAATTCTATGTGAAAGCACTTGTCACACAACCTGGCAAATGAATGACTGGTGCTCCGTAAATGCCAATTTCCCTTCCCTGGACCATTTCTTTTCCTACTTTCCCTTCAGCCTTTCCTTTCAATGAAGGCCTATGGCTGCAGTGTCTGTGCAGCTGGTTTGCTTAGGAACAATGACTAAACACGAAATTATCTTGTCACAGCCCCAGCAGAAGCGCTCCCTCAGTGGGGAGGGGTTGTAATTTCCTCTGTCTTGGGCAAAGGGATGTTCTCTTTCTTCCTTATTGGCCTGATCCAGAGAAGGACCAGAGAAAGGGCTACTCCCTGGAATGGGGTGAATGTGGGTATTAGTAACAGGAGATGGGGGTCTCTTGGATTCTGGGCATAAAGGGAGAGGAAGGGAGTACGGAGGGGAGCTGTACCTTTCTCAGGGCTCGGCTCTCCCAGTTTGAGTGGAGTCGGCCCTGAGGCTTGGCAAAGGTGCTGCTCAGGTGTGAGTACAGGTGACTCCAAACCTGCAAGGGGTTGTAGGTGGGCTCTAGCTCCAGGCCGTCCAGCAAGTGCTGAGGAAGAGAGGAAGAGGAACTTGAGATCCCAGAACACAAGATGTCAGGTAGAGCCCTCTGGGTTCAGAGGCTAGAGGAGGTGTGAACACTCAGGTGTCTCTGAAGACTGAGAAATAGATGAGTGTCCCACAGGGTGTTCTGGCTCCCCAGCTCTGATTGTGAGGCACCTGTGTATCAGGCACAGATACTTCTTGTCTGAGAATCCTGACTGGTTAGGGACACTGAACACTCTGGCCCCGAGAGGTGTGTCATGGGATTCCAGAGCATCAGGAGGGTTATAAGGGATACAGTGTGCAAGGCTGTGAGGGAGGGTGTGTCCCCGGCCCAGGGGTGCTTGCGGTCAGCTAGGCGAGTACACAGAGCTTTGGTCTGCCTGCGAGGTGAGGTGAGCAGAGCTAAAGGACACGCGAGCACAGCATTCCTGAGCAGTCAGGTTTTCCGGCCACAACATCCTGTGCCAGGAACCATTGGCCCTGAAGTGAGACGCTGAGTGAGCCACTGCCACTGTGCCCACCTCTCTCTGTATCCCTGTGGCTGTCAAGCCGAGAGCACAATCCCAGGCTCTGTCCTCTCTGCACATAAGTCAGTGATCCAGCAGCGAGATGGTTCCAGTTCTCTACCCAGAGCCGCCCTCCTGTTCTCTGACTGGGGAGGCTGGCAGAATCCAGATCCAAGAAAGAGGAGGAGGAGGAAATTGCCTTCAGAGCTGTTCCCCCCTTTGCACCCCAGTCTGATTTTGAAGCCCTTCCTACTCTGGGCACCTACATTGTCTGCCTTTTCTTTTTCCCTCAAGAGACAGAAATAAATGCACACAAACACAGGTACACACACATGCACATTTATAATGCAGAGAGACCCGTGGGAACACGCCACACTGCTTTCTTCCTCCTGCTCGGCCTCAGTTCCTACCCTTGCTTCCCTGACTCTCTCACCACACCCTTGGGGCCACTTCTTCCTCAGCTCCCTATCCTTCAACTCACTGGCTCATTCCTCTCCCTCATTCCTTTCTGGAACCCCCTTCTCTTCTCTTCCCTCTGTCTCATGAGACCTGGGATCCACTTGCCTCCACAATCTTAAGGCTGTCATCAGACGGGTTCTCAGGCAGCAGGGGGAAGGGGCTGGGCAGCATCAGTTCCCGTGTGGCCACTGCCTTCACCAGCAGGGTGGGAGAGCGTGATGGCATGATCACATAGTAGGTGGTGGCAGCCTCTCTCAGACTGTGGCCTCGGCTGGGCGGCTCCCCTTTGGCCAACAGCAGCCATTCTCTCTTCTGAAACAAGGACATACATACACTCTGGTTCATCTTCTGTCTTTGGAATGTTTTGAAGACCAGTCCCAACCGAGGATTCCCTGAGGGAAAAACTTCCTGCCTGAATCACCTGTGCCCGTAGATACAGTGCTCCTCTTCCTCCCTTGAGGGGATGTACACAAAAGTGTTGACATGTCCGGCTGGTGTGGCTCAGTGGTTGAGCATAGACCCATGAGCCTGGCAGTCATGGTTTGATTCCCAGTCAGGGCCCAGTTGTGAGCTCATCCCTCATTGGGGGTCATGTAGGAGGCAGCCAATTCAATGTTTCTAGCTCTCTAACCCTCTCCCTCTCTCTAAAATCAATAAAATGTATTTTGACAATACAGGGACAAATTAAGAGATTCCTTGAAGTAGATGTTCACCCTAGAGAGCCCTAATGTCTTACTCAATGGTAAATGTAGAGTTTTAAGAATTATAATTCTCTCTCTATTATATATATATGATTTCAGAGAGGAAGAGAAAGGGAGAGAGAGATAGAAACTTCAATAATGAGAGAGAATCATTGATCGGATGCCTCCTGCATGGCCCCACACCAAGGATCAAGCCCACAATCTGGGCACCTGCCCTGACCAGGAATCAAACTGTGACCTCCTGGTTCATGGATTGATGCTCAATCACTGAGCCACACTGGCTGGGCAAGAATTATAATTCTTTAAAACAGAGTCTTGAAACAAAGACTTGTGTGTGGTGTTGTGAAAATTCAGGTGTTATTTTTAGGGTGATAAAATCTGGTTGTGTTGCATGACTGGGGTAGAGTGGGCTGATAGGGGAACCTCTGGAATGCTCAGAGAAGGTTTAAGAAGCAAGTGGTTTAAGAAGAAAATGGTCAAAATTAACTGCATAGTGATATGGGGAGGGAAGAACAGGAAGAGGAAATCTTTGGTACAACAAGGTAGGGGTTGGGGTGGGGGACAGGGCTTTTGAGGTCAACTCAGCCAGTCACAGGACAAAAAGAAGGGTCAGAATTCTGGGGGTGATGACCGTGAGTGAAGGCTACTGAAGAGCAGAGTAGTGACACTTTGCTGTGTGCCATGGAGATGAGAAGTTAGCACATGGATAAGGAGGAGACAGACATAGCAGATTTTCTAAATTTTTAGGTGCGTCCTTTGAAACCAGGCATGGAAATGAGGCAATTTTCTGTGGTAGTTTTTCTTTTTTTAAAATATATTTTTATTGATTTCGAGAGGAAGGGAGAGGGGAGAGAGAGATAGAAACATCAATGATGAGAGAGAATCATTGATTGGCTGCCTCCTGCATGTCCCCCACTGGGGATTGAGTTGGCAACCCTGGGCATGTGCCCTTGGCCAGAATCGAACCTGGGACCCTTCAGTCCACAGGCTGATGCTCTATCCACTGAGCAAAACCAGCCAGGGCTCTGTGGTAGTTTTTCAAGGAAAAATACAAAACTCCAGGAAACATGGAGCCAGAACTGTGTTCTCTTGCTTTAGGTGACCATTACTTCTAGTTGTTACATAGTCTCCCTACTACAGAAGATGAACAACAGCAACCTTGCTCTACCCATTCCAATTTATATGAAAAGTTGGAAAAAATAATATAAGAGAAAAGGCAAAAAGGGGAAATATATTAAGGGAATAGAGGAATATCAGTGTCTTGTGGAAGACAAGTGAAAAGTGACACAATGAAGCAGAAAAACCTACCTGTGATAGTAAGAGTTCTACCCCAATGGGATGTGCTGGGGGGGTGGTGGTGGTGGAAGTCTCTGGATAATTTACATCACTGTCATCATTCTGTGCAGCACAGAACTCTGGGAGTTCTGGAAGGCCCAGTAGGTGATAGGTACCTTCAGAAGTTTATTCTCTTTTTTTTTGGGGGGGGGGAGGGGTCCTACAATGTTTTTTCCCCCTCTTTATTGATTAAGGTATTACATATGTGAGGTTATTCTTTTTTTTTTTTAACATTTTGCCTATATCTGGAATGTGCTGTCCTCCTGAGGAACCTTCATGACAGAAAGTCTACCTGATACTTATCAAGGCCATAAAATTGAAAATAGATTATATAGAATTTGTGGTGTCTGTGTGCATGGGGGAAATTGCCTCTGCTCTGAGGACATGGCCTCTTATTTTTATTTAGTTTTGTTAATCCTCATTGGAGAATATTTTTTCCATTGATTTTTAGGGAGGGAGGAGGGGGCTTTGATGTGAGAGAGACACATCAATTGCTTGCCTCCTGCACAGCCCCAAACAGCTGGGGATTGAACCTGCAACCCAGGTACATGCCCTTGATGAAGAATTGAACCCACAACCCTTCAAGGTGCAGCCTGACACTCTAGCCACTGAGCAACACCAGCCAGGGCAGGACATAGTCTCTTTAAGTCTGGCAGGGATGGTCTCTGGAAGAAATAAGAAGGACATTGCAGAGCTCTCCATTTCATTGGCTCAAATAACTTCTGATGTGGCTTTTGAGATCAACTCAGGCTTTGGATTATTATTATTTTTTATTATAATAGATTTTTATACTAGTTCATGAATTTATTTGAGTGTCTATTATCTGAGCACTAGGCATGGGTATATAGAAATTCATTAGATATGTTCATTGCCTTCTTTTTTTTAAAAAAAATATTTTAATTGATTTCAGAGAGGAAGGTAGAGGGAATGAAAGAAAGAAACATCAAGGATGAGAGAAGAATCATTGATTGGCTACCAATGCTCCCAACTGGGGATTGAGCCTGCAACTTGGGCATGTGCCCTTGACTGGAATCAAACCGAGGACTCTTCAGTTTGCAGACCGATGCTCTATCCACTGAGCCAAACAAGCTAGGGCTTCATTGCCTTCTTAGAGCTTATACCATAGTAAGGGAAAGGATTGCAAACTGATGTTTGTCCAGATTTAGGTGGCCAACTGTTTCAGTTTGCCCATTTTTAGCACTGAAAGTCCCGTGTCCCAGAAAACCCCTGGCTCCTGAGAAAACTGGAAGGGAGTGGTTGGTCACCCTTCCAAGATTGCATGGAGAATGGAATAGGAGACATTTCTTGCACCTTAGTGCTATGGAAAAAAAATCACACCTGCTACATCTGATGATTACTAGGAATCTTTGAATGTTGGACACAAAAACAAATCATGACACAAGGATTTTAGTCAACTGATTTTTAGACTACCTAGCTAAGATTTTGTTAGAGAACTGGCATGCAGAAATAAATGAAGTCTCTCCTAAGTAATACCTGATGTGAGAATTATCATAGGACTGGGAAGAGAGAGTTGAAAGGATTTTACAAAATGCTTTAAAATGCTTGGGCTGATTTAAAGAGAGATTGGCAGAAGGTTCTGGAAGGAAGAGGGACAAATCCATCCTTATTAGAGTTTGATAAAGATATTAATTTATCTGTAACTTCAAAGAGTATTCTGAAAAAGTGAGAGGTAAGGTAGTTGAACTTTAAGGCCCCTATTTTGGACTCCAAATTTCTAACCTATTTGGAGACTTGAAATCCAAATTGAACATGTTACCTAAGTCATGGGTTGACCTGTTAGTACAGGCAGTTGTAGCTGTGCTGGAAATGGTTAACTGCCAGAGCAGATATCTGAGACTGATAAAAGTCAGGGGCATGGGCATGTCTTTGGGATGTCCCAGACCAGCCTTTCAGGCCCTCAAATCGAACAATGTTTAATGATTAGATGACTGTGGAGTACTTAGAATATGCTTTTGCTAATTCTAAAGAAAGGAACATGAGTTAGATGCTGAATTTATCAGAAGAAGCTGAAAGTTGTGTATTTATGTTGTGGTTAGAGACTTTGCTGTAGAAGGGGCCAAGGAACTTATATTTTTAGAAAGTGGGACTGATTCAGTTTAGAACAGGTGTGGACAGGGGCAGAGCTGAATGGCTCCAACCTCAGCCTGACTAAAGTCATCCTCCCCCACCCTTGCCCTAACTTCTTTACTAAGGTTATGAAGGAAGGTGTGACAGCCAATTTTTGGTTGACTGAACACTGATTCCCTCCCTCTTTTCTTTCCCCTTCTCTCTACCCATTTTTGAGCCTTTCAGTGATTGGTCAAAGGGTGATTTCTGACCTAGATTTAAATAATGAGACATAGAAGTTGCTGGGTAATATTCTAGCAAAGCTTTATAATATGCCGGCAAGGTTTTTGTCTCTGTACCTACCTCTTCTTTCCCCCTAGGAGAGGACTTAGTCTTAAGTTGCAATAGCCATCTTGTGACCATGAGACAATTGGTATAAGGATGAAGTATACCTGCTATGGTTGCTGTATGGAAAAAGGGAAAGAGCCTGGGTCTTTGATGGTATCATTGATCAATTACACTAACTCGTAATTGTCTGCCCTCACACTTCTTGTTAATGAGAAAAATAAACTCTTAATTACTCAAGTTAGACTCAGATTGGTTTTCTGTTAGTTGCAGCCAAATTGATCCTTTACAGATACCAAAAGGAAAGAAGAGGATGTGGTTATTTACTTCTGATATCTGGGAAAACAGAAATAGAAGGGACAATTTTAGGCCTTGCCAAAGGGCCAGTGGGAATCCTATATAATAAAGAAGTAACATGCAAATTGACCCTCACATCTCATGTCATCACAAGATGGCTGCCCCATGGCATCACAAGATAGCCACCTCCAAATCATCACAAGATGGCTGCCTCCACAGTGTCACAAGATGGCCACCACAAAATGGCTGCCCCATGTCATCACAAGATGGCCAGAAGGGAGGCAGTTTTGGGGAGACTAGGCCTGCAGGGGAGGGCAGTTGGGGGCTATTGGGCAGGCAGGGGAGGGCAGTTGGGGGCAATCAGAGCAGCTGGGGAGCAGTTAGGTGTCAATCAGGCCAGCAAGGGAGTGGTTAATGGGTGATCAGGCTGGCAGGCAGAAGCAGTTAGAGGCAATCAGGCAGGCAGACAGACGAGTGGTTAGGAGCCAGCAGTCCCGGATTGTGAGAGGGATGTTCACAGGGATCAGGCCTAAACCAGCAGTCAGATATCCCTTGAGGGGTTCCAGATTGGAGAGGGGCAGGCTGGGCTGAGGGACCGCCCCCCCTCCCAGTGCATGAATTTCATGCACCAGGCCTCTAGTTTATTATAGCAGGTAAAAGCTTTAATTCACCTAACCAGAGCTCCCTTGGTCTGCCAATAGTATGATGGTCTGGGACCAAATTCAGTGATTAAAGAAGCAGCGACTGACCAATTCCTGAATAGGAGTGTTTCTGAAGCAGCCATTGAGAGTATGGAAGAGCAAGAGCACTCATTTTGCTTCGCTTTTGGGCAGAGACACTTTTCCTTGTCCTCATGCATCCCGGAAGAGAAATCAGGGCTAGTTATGGAAAAGCAGTGCATACCTGGGACTTTTTGGAATCTGGAAGGGCATTAAGAGGAAATCAGATTAATTTGAGATTATTTGCTTATTTTCTTACACCAGAAGGAGGGGAAGAAAATGAAGCTGCAATATCCACGACTCTGCTACTCTCATACTGGCTTCCAAAAAGGAGACTGGGGAGAGATAGCAAAAGACATTGCAACCCCCAAATGGAGGTTATACATTTTTCTCAAGTGAGCATGGAACATTTCCAGGCTAGACCATATGACAGGCCATAAGTCAAGGTACAATACATTTAAAAATATTAAAATAATCAAAAGTCTCTTCTCTAACCACAGTGGAATGCAATTAGAAATCAATAACAAAAACTTTTTTGGGGAAATTCATGAATATGTGAAAATTAAATAATATATTCCTAAATAATCAATCGTTCACAGAAAAAATCCCCAGGGAAATTAGAAGATACTAAAACTTATGAGATACAGTAAATACAGTGCTTACAGAGAAATTTATAGCTGAAAACCCCTAAAAAAACCTGATCTCAAATCAATAACCTAACCTTTCACCCTAAGAAATGAGAAAAAGGAGACAAAACTAAAGCAAGCAGAAGGAAGAAACAATAACAACAAAAAAATACTAGAGCAGAAAGAAAGGAAATAAAAGAATAGAAAAATAATAGCAAAAATCAATGGAAATAATAGCTTGTTCTTTGAAAAATTGACAAATATTTAGCTAGACTAGTCAAGGAGAAAAGAGAAAATATCCAAATTACCAAAATAAAAAATAAAAGAAGGGCATCATTACTGACCTTATAGAATTTGGAAAGATTATAAGAAAATATTATAAATAACTGTATGCCCCAAAAATATAGATAACTTCCTAGAAAGACACAAACTACTGAGACTTACTAAAAAAAAAAAAACAACACAAAATCTGAATAAATCTGTGTCATGGGTCTCCAAGACCACTCCCAGGTTCCATAATTCACTAAGAGAACTCACAGGATTCAGTATTTAGTCATACTTATGGCTATGACTTATTAAGCAAAAAGATACAAAGCAAAATCAGCAAAGGAAAAGGCTCATGGGGTGAACTTCAGAGGAAGCCAGGTATAATCTTCCAAGAGTCCTCTACTTATGAAGTGACATAGAATGTACTTTTCCCCTCCAGCACTGTACTGTGACAAGATGTGTAAAATGTCCACCAGGAGAAGTCGTTAGAGATTTACTGTCCAACATTTTTTAGTTTTGTTAATTCTCACATGAGGATATTTTTTTCCCATTGCTTTTCAGAGAGAGTGGAAGGGAGGGAGAAGGAGAGAGAAAGAAACATTGTGTGTGAGATAGACATATAGACTGGTTGCCTATTACATGTGCCCCGACTGCATGTGCCCCTACTGCATGGGAATCAAACCGCAACCTGGGTACATGCTCTTGATTGGGGATTGAATCTGTGACTCTTTGGTGCACAGGCTGACACTCTATCCACTTAGCAACACTGGCCATGACAGTGTGTGTCCAACATTTTTATTGGGGATTGATCACATAAACACCCTGTACCTAGCACATATAAAAATTATAGACTCCTAGAAGAAAAGCAGATGTTTAGCATAAGCCATATATTTTTTGCACAGTTAGGCACAGGGTGCCACTCTTATTATTTAGGGAATGGTGGGAACACTCCCCAAGTCCAAGTTTCCAGATGCCATCCAAGAGTCAATCTTGCAAGTAGGACTATCTAACAATAGGAGTCTTAGCTTGCTATATTAACTTTTTTTTGGTACAACCTAATACAAGTAAAGATAAAGAATTAGTAACTAGTAAAAGCCAAGGCCTAGATAGCTTCACTGGGAATTGTACCAAACCTTTAAAAAAATATTAATTCTTGCCGAAACCGGTTTGGCTCAATGGATAGAGCGTTGGCCTGCGGACTGAAAGGTCCCAGGTTCGATTCCGGTCAAGGGCACATACACTGGTTGCTGGTGCATCCCCAGTAGGGGGCGTGCAGGAGGCGGCTGATCGATGTCTCTCTCTCATCGATGTTTCTAACTTTCTATCCCTCTCCCTTCCTCTCTGTGAAAAATCAATAAAATATATTAAAAAATATTAATACTTCATAAATTCTTCCAAAAGATAGAAGATGAAGGAACACTTCCCAAATCATTCTATGAGACCAATATTATCCTGATACTAAAATCAGACAAAGACATCACAAGAAAAGAAAATTACAGACCAATATCCCTTATGAATATAGATGCAAAAATCCCCAACAACATCCTAGCCAACCAAGTGCAGCAACATATAAAAGGATTATACACCACAACAGAATGGGATTTATCCTAGGAATGCAAAGTTGGTTTAACATAAAACATCAACCAATGTAATACACCATGTTAATAGGACGAAGGACAAACCTACATAATCATCTCAATAGATACAGAAAAAGCATTTGATAACATCCAAAACCCTTTCACAACAAAAACATTCAACAAACTAGGATTAGAATGCCTCAGTTGTAAAGACAAAGGTCTCTACAAAAACCCACAGCTAATATCAGAAGTGGTGATAAAGATTGGATGCTTTGCCCTTAAGATCAGGAACAAGACAAAGATGTCTGCTCTTGCCACTTCTATTCAACAATGTACTGGAGGTGTATTGAAGACCAAAGGGCCATTTCCATATTTTCTGGACTGTTAGCCCCCAGAGATTCTGAGGAAGGGGGTGAGAGACTCATAGAGATATTGAGTGTGTCAATATCTTGAGGACTAATATTTTAAGTTTCATTTAGGAAAATACAGCAATGTGACATTTCTCAAATCAGAGAGCTAAGATAAAAATCCACACTACTTATCAGCGCTGTGAAGCTCCAGATAGATGTGGCAACAGATTCATGGTTAGGGAAGGGACAAAAGAGAATAAGTGGGGGCTGGCTGTAGATGGGATGGAGAGTACAGGGAAGGCTTCATTGTGAAGGTATATGAGCAAAATCTGGAAAAAAAAAAGTAGATATTTGTCAGGTGGACAGAGGCAAGTGAAGGAGCAGCATAAAAAAGATGAAGGTGCAAACAGTTTACCATATTTGAGGGAACCCACTGAACCCATGTTAGTCTGCTCTCCTGACACATCTGTTTCCATGCACATGCTATACAGTACTTTAAACTCATTCTGATAGTCCCCCCGCCCCCCAAAATGGCTTCTGACCTGCCACCACCCCACTGTCAGCTTAGTTTCTTGCTCTTGACTCTGCATATATAACCAAGGATTTTCCATTTCCCCACCCATTTACAGCCCAACCAGGTCATTGCCTGTGTACTTAGACTCCTGCTGGACACATCCTGGCTTGAATTCTGTCACGTCTGTGGCCAATTAGGGCAGACATGGCCAGTAAAACTCTGGAATGCATCTCCAGAGACACCGACATTTTAAGTAGGAAACTGAGACCTAGGTGGTATTTTCATTTCTCTTTCTAGTTCACACAGACATGACTTTGTAAGAGAAATGAGGATGTGGAAAATGAGTCACTAACTACATAACTGGGACTACATAGTAGGATTTGGCAACTGAAATTATGTTTTCCTGGTGATAGGTAAATTCATCTCATAAATACTTGGGGAAATTAATTATCTATATATACATGTATTCCCTACCACATTCCACAAAGCATTTATGCCAGTTTAGAAAAGTAAACAAATAAGTGGGTTGGGCAAAGGAAAAATAAGGGTAGGGCAATAACAACGCCAAGATTAGATAAGCTCACAGAAATGCAAGCCACCCACTTTTACTAGAAGGGAGCCTAACAGCTTTTCCTGATATGAATAAAGCCGGGGAAAGCTATTTTGTGGATTCTTATTGAGTAGTGAATGCGTTTCAGAGGACTGAATTTCCACATGGTTATAGAGTGGTTAAGTGTTTGGGTCCTGGAGTCAACCTTCCTGCTCTACCATTTACTAATGGTATAATCTTGGGAAAATACTTAACCTCTCTCGGCCTCAATTTCTCATCTGTGAAAGAGGGATAATAATTGCTGCTTTACAGGTTGGTTATGGAGATAATATAAATTAATATTTGTGAAATGTTTAGAACTGTTTTAGGTGGGTTTGAGCCCCAGTTAGGAAGGACATGGGAGGCTACCAATTGATGTTTCTCTCTCTCTTCCTCTCCCTCGAAAATCAATAAAACACACACTTATCTTCAGATTAGAAAATACATTTAATAATTATTAGTTTTGTTTTGGTCTGAGGTGAAATTTATGGGAATGGTGGATGGCACATATCTTTCAGAAAGGGCTGGGAGATGGATGTATCAAGAGCCTTGCTTATCTTATTGAAGGGATATTCTGAGGAAAAAGAAGTAAAATACTAAAATAAAACAAAATCATCTAGGAGGAGGACAGAAAGATATAACTCACTCAATTGTCAAGCACAAAATAAATGAGGGCAATGGAATAACACTTAAGGCTGCAGTTGACTAAGGTTTTAGAGTATGTGTAAAACGTAATTTGAAAAGCTACACAACTTTTAAAGTTGAGGCCTGGTGGCTGGCAGTAATAATAGAATTAGATTATGGCAGTGTGGACTTAGTTCAGAAGAACTGCTCAGAAAGGAGGAACAGACACCATTAAATGAACTGAGCTGTGCTTATAATTGTAGGGAAGTCCAGGGAGCTGAAAATGAGAACACAATAGAGTGCCAACTGTTTGAGAGTAAATCAGAAAATGTATTATGGAATGTCTAGCCAGATAAAGGGTGAAGAGAGGGAACAAACGAGGATTTAATAGGCATCTACTTCTGCATTTCAGTGGGTTGAAATGGCCAGAGTCAGGCTGGTTCTCCTGACTAGAACAATTATTTATTTATTTTTAAATTTTAATTAAATCTTTATTATTCAGATTACATTTGTTTCTCTTTTTTCCCCCTCCATAGTTCCCCTCCACCCAACTCCCACCCTTCCCTCTGCCCTTACCTCCCTCCCATTAACCTCATCCATAGATGTATGATTTTTGTCCAGTCTCTCCCTGTACACCCCTCACCCTTCCCACTGAGAATTATCAGTCCACTCCTTTTCTGTGCTCCTGATTCTATTATATTCACCAATTTATTCTGTTGATCAAATTTTTAATTCACTTAATTTTTAGATTCACTTGTTGATAGATATGTATTTGTTGTTCATAATTTTTTATCGTTTACCTTTTTCTTCTTCCTCTTCTAAAAGAGTGCCTTTCAGCATTTCATATAATAGTGGTTTGGAGTTGATGAGAACTCTTTTAGCTTTTTCTTATCTGTGAAGCTCTTTATCTGCCCTTCAATTCTGAATGAGAGCTTTGCTGGATAGAGTATTTTTGGTTGTAGGTTCTTGCTATTCATCACGTTGAATATTTCTTGCTATTCTTGCCTGGCCTGCATAGTTTCTGTTGAGAAATTAGCTGACAATCATATGGGTGCTCCCTTGTAGGTAATGAACTGTTTTTCTCTTTGCTGAAAAGACAAATATTCTCTTTGTCTTTTGCTCTTGGTATTTTAATTATGATGTGTCTTGGTGTAGTCCTCTTTGGATTCCTATTATATGGGGTTCTGTGTGCTTCCTGGACTTGTAAGTCTATTTCTTTTACCAGATGTGGGAAGTTTTCAGTCATTATTTCTTGAAATAGGTTTTCAGTATCTTGCTCTCTCTCTTCTTCTGGCATCCCCACAATTCTGATATTGGTATGCTTGAAGCTGTCCCAGGAGCTTCTTACATTATCTTCACATTTTTGGATTCTTTTTTCTTCTTGCATTTCCAATTGAGTGTTTTCTGATTGTTTATATTTCAAATTTTTGACTAGATTCTTGCAATCCTCTAGTCTGCTGTTAGGACTCTGTATAATATTTTTTATTTCAGTCAGTGTATGTTTAATTTCTAGTTGGTCCTTTACCATCTCTAGTTGGTCCTTTTCCATCTGTAATTGGTCCTATTTCATCTCCTCTTGAGTCTTGCTAAATTTATCCATCTTTTCTAGGATATTCTTGAAAAACCTTATAACCGTGGTTTTGAACTCTGTATCCAGTCATCTGTTTTCCTTCATTTCTTTTGTTTGTGATCTCTTCCTTTGTCTCTGCATTTTCACTATGCCTGGAGAACTTCTGTGTTGAATTCAGCCTTATGATACAAGACTTGTGAAATTGCAAAAGCCTCTCTGTTGAGCTTGGGATGGGTGGAGTCTTAGGGCTTAAGGGACCGCCTTGCCTTCCAGTCAGCCCCGCCCTCGATGGCCCACCCTGAGTCTTACGTGACTGGGTAATCGCTGGAGTGGTCCTTGTGCGCACGCACAAGCTCTCTTTCAGTGCCTCTAGACTGCTGCCTTTCTGGCTCCCCTGCGCTCCGGGACCATATGAGTCGGGTTCCCAGGGTTTCACCTGAAACTGGGGTTTAGTGAAGTTAGAAGTGGCACAGTTGGGAGGCTCTGTCTCCCACCCACTTGTGAAAGCCAGCGCACAAGCAGCAGTCGGTCTTCTGTGCACAGTGCTGTGCGTGCCACCAGACTTCTGCCCTTTTGCGACTCCCCTAAAATTCTGTGCACTTCTCCCTTTTCACAGTCCAAACACCCCACCTATGAGATTTGGCTGGACCTGGGGTTTGGTGTCGTAGGATAAGGGGTTCAATGCAGTTGGGAGTCTCCGTCTCCCTCCCACCAGAGAAAGCCAGCCAGGTACTCCAGCACCCGCTCTCTCCACGCTCACGTCTCAGCTTTTTTCAGCTCCTCTGGGTCTCTGTGGCCCCTCTCTTTCCTTCTAGTTGTAGAATTTCCACTCAGCCAGCTTTCCTGTGGTTCTGGATGATGTCTGTTCTGTCTTTTAGTTCTAGTTTTGAAATTGTTGTGCGAGGCAGCAGTGTAGGTGTTTACCTATGCCGCCATCTCCCCCCTGGATTCTCCCTCCTGCCTAGAACAATTAGAAAAGCTGGATAATACACTGAAACTGTTGATTTGAAAGCAGTGGGGAGGTGCTGTAACAATGAAAATGAGAGGCAACTAAGTCTCTGGAGAGGAAAGAATCTAGAGAAATGAGGGAATTATTGAAACTGCTTTCACCATGAGGGCATATGTTGGTTCTGAGTTGGAGAGAATCAGTGTGGGGGCTGAGAATCTAGGATTTGCACCTGCTGAAGCACCTGTAAGGGAACAGAGAAACCAGCAGATCTTTTGGTAGAGACTTGACAGGGTTAGGGTAGCTGATAAAGCCAGTTTTTCACTTAGCACATGTGCCAAATACTGGGGTTGCACCTAAAGGGAAAGCCTCTAGATGTAGTGCATTGCAGCAGCCAGGGGGAAGGGACACTCACTATATACCAGATTTTCAGTGGAAAATCCTGGAGGGCCAGGGGCAAACATGGAGCCATAGCAGGACTGCAGCCCAGCCTTGACTCAGCAGAATTGAGGAGAATGAGATAATCTGCTACCACTCTGTCTGCTTAGTGCAGGGCAGGATGGGCCCTCTCTAGAGGAAGCCAACATCAGCCTCTACATTTTTTACACGCAATAAGCATGTTTCATTGTAATATTATTAGGTGCACCTAAATTCAAGACCACATGTCTGAAAACCACAAGAAAAAAGGGAGAATAGAAAAAAAAGCTACAGGTGATCCAGGTATTTGGGTTAGTGGATAAGAACCTTAAAATAACTATAATTAGTATGTTCAAGACTGTAGGTGAAAATATGGAGAATTTCTACAGAGAATTAGAATAAAAAAGGAACAAATGGAAATCATAGGGCTACTAACCAACCATGATGTGCAAATGTATGCCAGATATATGCTAGATGCTTTACACACCCACCATTATGTACTCATCTTAAAAACTATTCGAGGTATATTTTTATTGTCTCTATTTCACATTTGACAGGGACAAGAGTTAATACTGTGTATCTGTCATGCACCTTCCCCCCTTTTTTTCTTCTCTACCACCTCACTTCTACTAAAAAAAGGAGAAGCATTGTGGGTTCTATTCTGGATATTTTAAATAGGTAGAGAGAGACAGGATTTGAGAGGAAGCGGATGATGTCAGAGAAGCTGTCAATCTACAGAATGTATATATGGAAGAGGGAGGGAGGGAGGGAGAAAGAGACTAAACCACATAGGGCCACTAGATTTGTTAGGATTATGAGTAGATTAATACACTGATAGAAAGGTTAAGTATGTTGCCTAAGTTCACACAGTGAGGAAATACTGAAGCTTCATTAGGGCCATCTGACTCTAAAGTCCATGCTTTTCATGGACAACAAAAATTATATTTTACCTCAACAGTTTAGAAACTGCCTTGTCTTGACCCCTCTGCAACCAAAAAAAAAATAGAGGCAACAATATCTTCTTTGAACCTAAATTTGACTAAGGTTGAGAAATTATTTGGTAAAAGAGAGAAGTGGTAGAAATGTCAGGGAAAGGCAATCATGTTATCCTGGAGTCTTGGTAGTCAAATTTATCTACTAGATTTTATTCCATATCTTGCAGAATCATATATTTAAAATGGATTGAAATATACTTTTCTCTAAAAATAGATAGAGCACACAAAGGTCTAATGATAAATATAGTGATCAAGAAAGGCTTCAGTGCAATAGGACCATTTGAGCTGAGTCTTTCAGAATGGGATAGAATTTGAATATATGGAGACAGAAGGAACAACATGAACAAAGGTTGAAAGGCGGGACAATTTAACGTCTGTACATTAATTTGGTTGCTGTATATAGTACATGAAAGGAATAAAGGAATACAAGACTGGAGTATGAATACTTGGTTAAGGAATATGGACTTTAAAATATAATGAACACTCACAAAATATCTTTCAATTGAAAAGGCAGGATAAGTGCTGTGTTTCAAAAATATTAATCTGGTGGCAGCATGTAAAATGGATTGGGAAGAGAAAATGGGCAAGGCATTTAAACAAGTTAAGATATTTTTCTGGAGAAAACAAGATGGCGGCATACATAAACACCTAAACTGCTGCTTTGCACAACAATATCAAAACTAAAACTAAGACAAAATGGACACTATCCAGAATCACAGGAAAGCTGGCTGAGTGGAAATTCTACAACTAGAAGAAAAAAGGAAAGCACACTGAGACTCAGGAGAGCTGCAGAAGGCAGAGGTCTGGAGGTGTGCATTCACAGAGAGGACTGACTGCTGAGTGCACGGGCGGCTGAGTGTGTGGCTGGCTTTCTAAAGCAGGAGGGAGACAGAATCTCTCAACTTCGCTGAACTCCAGTTCTGGGCAACTCAGACTCATTTGGGGAGAAACTGGACTGTCTGGCAGTGGGTGAAACCCGAGGGTGAATTTCTCTCAGAGGTGCTTGCAGCAATTACCATGGGACACTGAGACACAGGTGCCTATTAGGGCAGGGCTGATAGGAAACCAATGCTGTCTGCTCTGCCCTGAGACTCCGCCCCATCCAAGCTAAGCACAGAGGCTCTTGCAAGTCTTGTCTCATAAGGGTGTCTCCAGCACAGAAGTTCTTCCAGCATAGACACAGCTGATCCTCACAGCCAATTGGCCTGGAGGTCAATTCCTCCCAGTGATACCAACAACAATGAAGACTTAACTACAACAAGGCTGTGTACACAGTCCACAAAGGGGTGCACCAAGAGTGTCCACCTCAGATAACTGGGGGAGGCTGAGCCACTGGGCCCTATAGGACATCTACCACACAAAGCTATTCTATCAACTCAGGGAAGCAGCCAAAATGCAGAGACAAAGAAACATATAACAAATGAAAGAAATGGAGAAAAGAAAATGACTGGAAAAAGGTATAAGAAAGAATGAAAAACTAAGAATTGAGTTAAAGAGATGCTAAAAATTTGAACAAATAGAACCAGGAAGGTTAATAGTTTTGTCATATAGTAGGCACCACAGTTATAAGGTTTTTTCAAGAATTTCCTAGAAAAGGCCAATAAATTTAATGAGACCCTCGAGGATATGAAAAAGGACCAACTAGAAATTAAGTATACACTGACTGAAATAAAAAATATTATACAGAGACCTAACAGCAGACTAGAGGACCGAAAGAATCAAGTAAAAAATTTGAAATACAAAGAAGCAAAAATCACTCAACCAGAAAAGCAAAAAGAAAAAGAAATCCAAAAATTTGAAGATAGTGCAAGGAGCCTCTGGGACAACTTCAAGCGTACTAACATCAGAATTATGGGGGTGCCAGAAGAAGAGAGACAGCAAGATACTGAAAACCTATTTGAAGAAATAATGACTGAAAACTTCTCCCACCTGGTGAGAGAAATAGACTTACAAGTCCAAGAAGTGCCAGAACCCCAAACAAGAGTAATCCAAAGAGGACTACACCAAGACTCATCATAATTAAAATGCCAAGAGCAAAAGACAAAGAGAGAATATTAAAAGCAGCAAGAGAAAAACAGTTAATTACCTACAAGGGAGCACCCATACAACTGGCAGCTGATTTCTCAACAGAAACGATGCAGGTCAGATGGGAGTGGCAAGAAATATTCAAAGTGATGAATAGCAAGAACCTACAATCAAGATTACTCTACCCAGCAAAGCTATCATTCAGAATTGAAGGTCAAATAAAGAACTTCACAGAGAATAAAAAGCTAAAGGAGTTTATCACCATCAAACTGGTATTATATGAAATGATGAACTATATTCTTTAAGAAGAAGAAGAAAAAGGTAAAGATAAAAATTATGAACAACAAATACATGTCTATCAATAAGCCAATCTAAAAGTCAAGTGAATTAAAAATCTGAAGAACAGAATAAACTGGTGAATATAATAGAACCAGGGGCATAGAAAGGGAGTGGACTGACAATTCTTGGAGGGAAAAAGGTGTGAGGGATACGGGAAGAGACTGGACAAAAATCATACACCTATGGATGAGGACAGTGTGGGGGAGGTAAGGGCAGAGGCTGGGGTGGGATCTGGATGGAGGGAAGCTATTGGGGGGAAAAAGAGGAACAACTGTAAATAATCTGAATAATAAAAATTTATTAAATTAAAAAAATAAAATAAAATATTTTTTCAACATTAAAGGAAGGAGATAAATAGGAACTGAACTAGGATAATGATAAATAGAACGGAGAGAAGATAGATGCAATACTGATAGATACTATGTGATAGAATAGACAAGGCTAAAGTCACTGAGTACTGGCACCATGGGAAAATTTGTGATAGTCAAGAGAATTCATCTGGTTCAATGAGCTGGGCAAATTAGAAGAGGGAGAGATTGGAGGTAAGGAAGCTAGTTAGGAGTTTACTAATGTCTTGGTTCGAACAAGCAGTGGGAAGGACAGTTACAATTCATGTTTTGAGAAGAAAACTGATATGAATTAGTGACAAAGTGGATGTGAAGAGTGAGAAGGCTGGAAGTGACGGAAGTTTCAAGCCTGAGTGAGTAGCTATTAAAAGAAAGACAGAAGTTACAATGAGAAGCTAGCTGGAGGGGAAACATCACAGTGAGAAAGAGACGGCAAGAATGTTTGTTACATGGGGAGCTGACAACATCAGATTTTAAAAGAACATAAGAAGAAGGTGTAAGAAAGAATACAAAACTAAGAATTGTTAAAGAGGTGCTAATAACTAGTACAAATAGAACCACAAGGTTAATAGTCTTGTCACATAGTAGGCACTCAAAAAAATTGTGTTGTTGAGTAATGAGCTGAGGCTTGTGGAAAATTCTTCTCTCTATAACACACTGCCCTTCAGGCTTTCTGTTGCTTGGAGAAGATGTCATGTGAAAAGCAAGAAGGAAGAGCTATTCAAATGCTACTTCGGTTCTCTCTTTTCCAGAAAAGAGTGATCTTTAATCTGGATGAGGTGGAGCAAACATAGAGTAGAGGGAACAACAGTAGTGTAAGATGGGAGAGGAGCTGGACAAGTACCCAGTCCCTTTAATTAATGTTCAGTGATGTACCGAAGCATGGGGGTATTCAGTGAAGGGAGAATTAGCCTCAGTGCTGCAGTCAATTTATCTGAGTACATCCTGAGTAGGAGTAGGAATTTAGCAAGAAGTAAAAAGCATTGGCTTTGCAACCCATAGAACTAGATTCAAATTTTGAGGTAGCCACTTTGGTAGCTGTGTGAACTTTGGTAAGTCACTTGATCTCTTCAGATGTCAGTCTTCCCCATTTGTGAAAACAAAATCAATAATCCTTATTCTCACAGAGTTGCTGTGATGATTAAATGAGGTAAAGTATGCAGAACCTGGGTTAAGTGACAGGCATTTAGTAAGATGAACATGCTGGTACAAATATTTTTGCTCCTTTTCTGATTGTTTTCTTGGGCCCAGCAATGGCATTAAAGTGTGGAAGAGGACCACTCTCCAGAACATGTACACTCTCTCTAGCTGTGTTTTAAAATGTATTTTGTTGCCAAGACCGGTTTGGGTCAGCGTCGGCTTGCAGACTGAAAGGTCCCAGGTTCGATTCCGGTTGGGGGCATGTACCTTGCTTGCGGGCTCCACTGTGGGGTGTGCAGGAGGCGGCTGATCGATGTTTCTGACTTTCTATCTCTCTCCCTTCCTCTCTGTAAAAAATCAATAAAATACATTAAAAATAAAATAAAGTAAAATGTATTTTGTTTTGAGCCTCTAACAGCCGAACAAATTAAAACTAGATTGGTTAGAAAATCGAAAGCCAAGCTGGGAGGTCTAGTCACAGAAGTCCCCCGAAACAGGGCCCAGATGTTGTTGGGTGCAGCATTATAAATTTACTTGAGCTTTTCTATGAATCTGTTACCAAGGGTTAAGATGCTGAATTGTAGCAGGGAGGAGACAAGATATACTTGGGAGAGAGGCAAGACATATTTGGGAGAGAGGCAAGATATATTCCTTACCAAATCTGGTGGCTAGAGGGGATTCCCAGACTAACACCACCTGGTTCATTTTATCTAGCAGGGAAAACTTTCTATTCTAGAGCCACCACCAAGAACTCCATATAAAAAAAAAGAAAGAAAAACATGATACAAAAGAAAGAACTAAGAAATGAAAAATGAACTAGAAGGATTCATAGCAAACTCATGGTTGGTAATTGCCGGGGATTAGGCAGAGGTTGGAAAGTACCTCTGACATTGGGGATCAAAGGTACTTCAAATGTATTGGAGAAAATTTTATTACATACATAGAAATACATATAAAGGCTAAAAGCAGATATGTCAACATGCTAACAACTCTCAATTCTTGGAGCTTAAAAATTTTTTTAACTTTATGCTTATTTGTATTTTTAACTTATTTAAGATAAAAAAATGAAAATAGGAGAGATTACTGTAGGGGATGGTACATTGGTAAAGGATTCCTGGAAAAGATATGGTTTGAGGCAAACTATAAAAAATGCACTTTGGGCCCAGCCAGTGTGGACCAGTGGTTGAACATTGACCTATGAACCTGGAGCTCACAGTTCGATTCCTAGTCAGGGCACATGCCCGGGTTGTGGGCTGGATCCCTGGTGGGGTGGGGGAGGATGTGCAGGAGGCAGTGGCAGCTGATCAGTGATTCTCATCATTGATGTTTCTATCTCCCTTTTCCTCTCTGAAATCAACTACACACACACACACACACATACACATACACTTTGGATGGCCTCAGGGGATAGCTGCCAGGGTCAAAGACAGAGAAACTTTCTGTTTGGAAATAGTCCCGGTTTTTCAGAAGTCAATTAGGGGTAAAAAATTACCTATGAGAAACACCCAGATTCCAATTCACAGTAACACAGAATTAAAAATTATATCACTTATTACTAATAAAAAAGAAAGCAAAACAAAATTACTTCAGAATAAATAATCCAGAGTTTTTCATATGACTTAGCTTCAAAAATAAAAACAGAACCAATGTCTGTTTAAAATACGAGAAATTCCTCTCCAGTGATGCAGCATCTCCGAAGTGCTGAGGAATTAGGTGGAATATGTGGTAAGCCGATCTGTTGAGCTCTAACAGTCAGAATATATCTGTTGTCTCTGCTCTGCAAAGACAGGAGATGAGTGTTCTTCAGATCGGAAACAGGAACTCAGTGGGTGGACCTAAAAGGGAGTGTGGGCTTTGAAACAGGAAAAAAAGAAGTCTGCTTCTGATAGTGAAAGATACGCATGGCTGCACTATTCCGATCACGCACATCCTGCTGGGTCAAGCCTCTAGTCTGTAACCACTAGCAGTGATACACGTCCTTAGGTCATTTTGGCGGCTGTTTTATTTTGCTTCGTAAGTGTTGTGTTACTGATTCATGTATGTGGCAGTTTTGCCATTGCAGGAAATATCATACACTCACTTGTTCGAATCAGAAACAAGTTCATGCAATTATGTGATCATTTCATTTTCCTTGCTCCCCACATCCAATTCTTCAACAAGTCTTTCTTTAAAATATTTCTGACTCTTTCTCTAAAATATTTCTTTAATTAGTTTGCCTTTCTTTTATTGACTTCCAATATTGGAGTCAGAATCACTATCATCTCTTTCTCAGTGCCTTCCTGCCTTGTTTTCTTGCTTCCATTCTTGCCTCTGCCAGTTCTTTTCCAAATTTAGGCCCAAGTAATCTTTTAAAAACTTAGATGATTCATTCCTCAGCTTTCTTTCTGTGCTTAAAGTCCCATATCCTTAATCTGGCCTACAAAGCTTTGCCTGGTTTGACCCCCAGTCACATGTCCTCCCCACCTTGTGGTTCTCTCCCTCACTCTGTTTCAGTCCTAATGGTCTTTTTATTCTTGATTATTCTCTTAGCTCTTTCTAGGCTTGGGTTCTTTGCACATTTCTTTCCCTGCACCTGCAGTGATCTTTCTACCACCCCTCACCTGGCTCATTACCATTTATCTGGCAGATCTCAGTTTAAGTGTCACTTTCACAGGGACGCTTTCTGATAGCAGCTACTTCTTCTCCTTCATAAACTTTTCATAATTAAGAATATACACTGAATGGCCAAATTATTATGATCTCCGAACGCATAATAATCTGGCCACTCAGTGTATATTCTCTATAATAAAAGGCTAATATGCAAATCGACTGAACTGCAGAATAACTGGTTGCTATGATGTACACTGACCATCGGGGGGAAGACACTCAAAGCAGTAGCTGCCCTCTGGTGATCAGTGTGCTCCCGCAGAAGGAGCTCTGCTCAGCCAGAAATCAGGCTCACAGCTGTCAAGCACAGCGATGGTGGTGGGAGCCTCTCCCATCTCTGTGGCAGAGCTAAGGATGTCTGATTGCTGGACTGTGAGAGGGTGCAGTCCAGGCTGAGGGACCCCCCTCAGTGCACAAATTTAATGTACCAGGCCTCTAGTCCTATCTACTAAGAGTAATAAGCAAAGTAACCATCACTCTGTTACACCCACAAGCCACACCCACCAACCAAACAGGAGCAAGTATGGAAATTAATCCAACCAAGATGGCTGCAGCTACTGAGAGAGCAGGGGGCTTTGGTTTCCCCGGTAATGGAGGAAGCCAAGCTTTCTATACATCCTGGCCGGCCTAGGCCTCCACTCAAGGCTACAAAGTTTCAATTACAGAAGATAAATAAATCCCAGATACCAGGGCCTTTGCTTGGGTCACTGAGGGGCGTGGCTGGCCTGCAAACCACCACAGGACTCTCGCCCAGGCTGCCCCACGCTTCAAGGGAACCCCCATCCTGAACCCAGACCCTTCAGGGCAAACCAGCCGACCCCCACCTGTGCACTAGGCCTCTATCCTATCTAATAAAAGAGTAATATACAAATTGACCATCACTCCAACACACAAGATGGCCATCCTCATGTGGACACAGATGGCCGCCACAAGATGGCCAGCAGGGGAGGGCAGTTGGGAGGGACCAAGCCTGTAAGGGAGGGCAGGTGGGGGCAATCAAGCCTGCAGAGGAGGGCAGTTATGGGTGACCAGGTCAGCAGAGGAGGGAAGTTGGGGGTGATTGGGCCTGCAGGGAAGGGCAGTTGGGGGTGACCAGGCCTGCAAGGGAGGGCAGTTAGGGGAAAACAGGCTGGCAGGGGAGCAGTTAAACATCAATCAGGCTGGCAGGCAGAAGCGGTTAGGGGCAAGCAGGAAGGCAGGCAGGCGAGCAGTTGGGAGTCAGCAGTCCTAGATTGTGAGAGGGATGTCCAACTGCCTGGTAGGATTGGGCCTAAATGGGCAGTCAGACATCTCTTGAGGAGTCCCAGATTGGAGAGGTGTAGGCTGGGCTGAGGGACACTCCCTCCCCCCAGTGCACAAATTTTGTACACCAGGCCTCTAGTATATATATGAGGCCCAGTGCATGAATTTGTGCATGGGTGGGGTCTGGCCAGCTGCTAATCGAACTCCTGGTCGAGGGGACAATTTGCATATTAGCCCTTTATTCTATAGGATATATACTGAGTGGCCAGGTTATTATGCATTCAGAGATCATAATAATCTGGCCAGTCAGTGTATATGTTCATTTGTCTCTTCCATTAGAGAGTAAATTTCAGGAAGCCAAGATAATGTCTGTTATGTTAATCATTAAATACCTAGGGCAATGTCTAGCACAGACTAGGTGCTCTTCTTTTAAATGAACCATAATGCCTAGCACCGTGTGAGGGAGAAAATAGGTTTTAATATACAGTTACTATGGAAAATTCCCTACTGCCATTTAAATGTAAAAAAATTAGGGTCTTGTAAATTTAATATCATAAAACTGAATTCAGAAATTATTCTCTACAACATAAAACCAACAGAGGCAAGTCATACTTAACCCATCTTTCAGAGTATTTCCAGTTTTTTTCCTGTCCTCTTGAGGATTGGGGCAGGTTTGGGATCAGGGCAGGATTAAGCTATGGGCTTTTCTACAGTTGGTACTTTAACATTTTCCTCTTCTTCACCTGGAGGCAAAAAACACTCACCAGCAGACTGTGACACAAAGCATGGAAATGCTGCTGATTTGTCTCTAGCTCATCCCAGTCCAACTGCCAACAGCTTGTGGGTCTAAGGATGAATGGGAGTCCATATGTTACTGACTCGCAGATCCCACTGAATTTTAGAGCCCTGGGAAGAGACAATGGCAGTGAAAGTCTCCTCAGTGATCATAAGAACCTCGACCCAGATCCACTCAGATTCAGTAAGTCTAAGGCCCTATTGTGAAATCCTTTAGGTTTGGGACTGTAAATTATTCATCTATGTATGGCCAGTGCCTGGAAGGTATCTGGCACATAGCACATTCTAAAAGCCTGTTAATCAATGAATGAAGCAGCCATCATGAAGGCTCCAGACACTGTTGGCTATTTCTTCTCCTGAGCTCATTCCATTCTCAGTGACATCCCTGGAGACACTCCGATAATACCTCTGCTACAGAACCATAATATGGTTATACCATCTGCTCCCCAGTCCTGGCTCTTTTGTGGTGACAGAGGATGCATCTAAGAAGAGCATGCATTTTAAAAGGCTCCTAGCAACATCCATGGTCACAAACTTACTCAGATACCTGTGCATGGGCACTGTGATAGGAACTAGGAAGCAATAAAAGTGGCCTTTACCATCATTGTTAACTGCCTTGGACTTGGTTCCCCTGGAAGCAGGATTCTAGTACTTAGCAACGAATTTCAACTGGTGTGCTGCAAGAATTTTTAAGACATGAAATACCTGACTATTTAATCAGAAGTACTGACCTCTTTTCCCTTAGACTGTCAAATAAAAAATGATAACAGTCATTTGATTCATTCACATAGCTGACAGCCACTTTTCCTATGTAGGCTCTTCTAAGGCATTGGCACTAATGAATCAAAATTATATCTATTTCTTGCCGAGACCTGTTTGGCTCAGTGGATAGAGCGTCGGCCTGTGGACTAAAAGGTCCCGGGTTCGATTCTGGTCGGGGGCATGTACCTTGCTTGCGGGCACATCTCCAGTATGGGGTGTGCAGGAGGCCGCTGATCGATGTCTCTCTCTCATCGATATTTCTGACTTTCTATCCCTCTCCCTTCCTCTCTGTGGAAAATCAATAAAATATATTTAAAAAAAATTATATCTATTTTTTTTGTCAGATCGGCAAAAATGATATATTTTTTAGTGTGCTACAGAATTTTAGTAATTCATTTATGTGTGCCATGAGGTGAAAAAGGTTCAAAAGTCGCTGACTTAAGAGAAATGGGAGAGGGAGGAGGCAGGGGAAGCTCCTATATGCCACTTGCTCCTTGAAGGACATATCTCTGTCTTGGTGCCTAAACACAATGTGTACTCAATAAACATTTTCTGCTGATCTTGTTTTGCCCTGCATTCAGAGACTTTCTGATTTTCCAATCCTCATCCAGACCTCAGAGTGTCCTACTGACACTTCACCATCTGCTCATTTGTCTCCATGAGCAGCTTTGACTGCTCTTTCATGCCCATATCTGTAATTGCTGCTTTGGACCTGACTCCTGCCTGCCTGAAACTTGGGGATGTCCTCTGTCTCTGGACTTTCTAGCCATGGAACTCATGGAATCAGCATTTGCACAGACTGGGGAGGTTCCCATGATTCCATACTTGATCACCCGGAGCTTGTAATAAGAGGCTGATGACTCGGAAGCCATTTGGTAGAGTGTGCTGAAGTCTCCTTTGGGGTCATCAATTTTCAGGGAGCCATCAGCTGTGCCAGGCAGTAGGGATGGGCTGAGAAGCCGCTCTTGGAGATCACATTTCAGGCACACTACAATTAAAAAAAAAAAAAAAGACATTGGGGGAAGGATGTTTGTCACAAGTTACCTCAGGCTATGTGATAATATCTGCCACCCATTCCACCTCCATTAGTGAAGTAAGAATTGGAAGGCAGGAGAGAAGAGAGATTGGTTTCGGAAGGCAGAGCATGTCTGGAGCCTACAGTACTGCACCACACCAGTGGTCGGCAAACTCAGTCAACAGAGCCAAATATCAACAGTAAAACTATTGAAATTTCTTTTGAGAGCCGAAAACTGACTTCTGTGCATGGCCCACGAAGTTTCAAACACACTGTACTTGCGCGCCCGTACAGTGGAAGAGCCACACTCAAGGGGCCAAAGAGCCGCATGTGGCTCGTGAGCTGCACTTTGCCGACCACTGCTCTACACAATAGGTAACATTTTCTGGGTCTGACATGATTTTTACTTGTTTTACATCTGGGCTGGCTGAGCTGTGCCCCATAGTGAGATCTGGCTTGTGATCCAGGCTGAGAGGAACATGTGTCCTTTGGGGAGGAGGCAGCTAACACTACAGTGTGGAGAGAGCCTTTGGCAACTACACAAGGAAATTTTGCCTCTGCTGCTTCCCTGTGGCTAAAGTTTGGCAAGATTACAGGTCAGATGAAAGCAGAGCAGGAAAGCAGAAGTCAGACAGTCAGCTGAGGCACTGTTCCTCTGTGGGTTCTTCTAGGGCATTGGCACCAGGGGAGGAATAAGTTCCTGAAATAGTTTACTGTTAAATTCCCCAAAGAAACTGAAGTGTGGAACTTTCTGAGCCTTGGAGCATTGCTGTGGCATCAGACCACAGTTCTGAGGGGGCTTCAACTAGGTATGAATTATTCATCAAGATATTATGCTCATCTGCATTAAGCTTCTGCTCCAGCAGGTGTATTGACATGCCACAGTGTACAATGTTCTGTTGTACTAAGCTTGGATCCTTGATATTACAAAGGTTTTCAATACAATTTATACTAGGTTTGAAGACTGTTAAAAAAGCAATGAATATACAAATGTGGAGTCCTTGTGAGAAGGATAGTAGTTGATATTAGTGATTTATGAAATAACTATACTAACTGCAACATGAGGTAAAAACGAAAGTAGAAATAAGGTAGAAAAAATAGGATGACAGAATAGATGTCAGGTCCATATGGCCCTCTTGGGCTCAGCAATCAGACCTAGACATTAATTTTGGGTGAGGTGTGTCCCAGAGTCCAAGAAGTCAGTAGGAGGAAGTTTGCCCAGGACTTCAGCTTCCCCTCATTCCTGCGTGTCTGTCTTCATTGTTAGGTCCCTGGGTTTTAGGATTGGACAGGTGTATTAATCTGGCTGAGGTTTTCAACTCTGATAGAATTAAAAATCACCCAGGGCCGAAACCGGTTTGACTCAGTGGATAGAGCATCGGCCTGTGGACTGAAAGGTTCCAGGTTCAATTCCAGTCAAGGGCATGTACCTTGGTTGCAGAAGGTAGCTGATGGATGTCTCTCTCTCTGTCTCTCATCGATGTTTCTAACTCTCTACCCTTCTCCCTTCTGTAAAAAGTCAATAAAAATATTAAAAAAAAATCACCCAGGGAACTTTTAAAAGATATTGACCTCTATTTCATCCAATCAAATTGGAATCTCTGGGGATGAAGCTCAGATGTTGGTATTTAAGAAAAGTTCTTCATGTGACTTTTATTGCAGCCTGTGCTGAGAACTATGGGAACAGTAGTCTTAGCAGTGCTTCAGATTTGTTTTTGTAGGTCTTGGGCCTAGACCAAGATACACATCTCACCACACAGAACCTAGGTGCTGAGGTGGCAGACCCCAAATCCAAGGGATGAGGAAATGCGCTCATCTGAAACTGATGATATACTCTGTCCATCACAAGGAGGCCTCTGAGGGAAACATCTATAAGTGGGGTGAAGGGCTATAGGTAGCTACAGAAGAAGGTGGTATGGGGTGCTGCCCTTAAAAGAGAACCTTCTAAGGAAGAGTCAAAGTGCATATCTTAGGGGCAGTCCTCAAAAGATTCTGTAGTATGAGAGCTTAGAATTTTGTTTTGTATCTTGTTTTTTTTTTTTTGTAATGAGCCACATATATAGAAATTCACGTGTGTGGCAATGCATTATTTTTTTAAACAATGGGTAACTACAGTCTGGTCTTTATTATGATTGCATAAATTCTTAGGTGGGTCATACTTAATGCTGAGTAGGTCTACTTTCACCAGACCTTATTCCAACTATGTGTGAGCATCTGGATGCCAGTGAAGTCCTCCCCAGCAGAAGAGCTGATGAGTCTGGATTTAAGTTCTACCATACACCATGAGGCTCTGTGCATTGCTGAAAAATGGTTGCAGATGAAGACAAACATTTGGGATCTGATCATGGTGCTGAAAGTCATGGAAAGAGAGAGGGCAAAATAGAGAAGTTCTCAACAGTACCATGAGCAAATGCTATGCAACCGTGGAAGAAAGGCTGGTTTCAAGAGTTCCTGGCCTTTGAGCCTCCTTCTCTCCTTAATAAGAAAAGTGAATTTCTAGCTTCTTTGTTTAGAATTACCCAGCATGAGGCAAGCTAAGTAGTAAGTACATGCTCTAGCTCTGGAAGTAGATAGACTTAGTATAGCTTTCCTTTTGGGGCCATTTTTCTCTTTGAACTCCAACTCTCAAAGATACACCTTTGTCCTTTATTTTTGAAGTAGGGCCTTAAGGAATCAACTTTTCCAAACTGAGTGTGGCTGACTGTACTGATGGGCCCATTTGCAGGCCCTTGTCACCCTGGGTCCTGAGCCAATCTTCAAAGGGGATGGAGACTAGAAATGGCCTTCTCCTTATCATCTATTGGGATGTGGAATGAAATATCTCTACCAGACAGCACAAAATCCAGGGCCATGTTGGCATGTTCAAAACACTGACTGATCTCCTGTTTTTCATTGCCAGAATGTGCTTTGTGAATATGGTCTTGGGCCTCTAGATATCCTCTCTAGGGCCTGCCTTAATAGTTGTTTTAGTAGTTCCCCAATATGATGTCTTCCTATCCAGAAGACCTCTGTTTATATGGTTTTTAAATTTTTTTTTTAGAGAGAAAGGGGATGGGAGAGAGAGAGAGAGAGAGAGAGAGAGAGAGAGATAGAGAGAGAGAGAGAGAGAGAGATATCGGCTGCCTCTTGTACCATTTGACCCCTGACCAGGGATAAATTTCTCAATCTGGGTATGTACCCTAACCAGGAATCGAACCCATGACCCTTTGGTCCATGGGACAATTTTCAACCAACTGAACCATACTGGCCATGGCCAGAATACCTCTATGTAATATTGGTTTAGTCTTGGTTCTTTTCCTCTACTCATAGGCTCTGTTGATATTGTTGAGGTGCCAGCATGCCTTAAATTATATAAATATCTACCTCATTTAAAATGAAAAACTTGAGAAATACATGATTTACTATGCTCTTATGCAGCAGATCTGCTGTCTTGTTATTGAGATGTCTAAGTCTTTGCCTCTAAACTAGCAGTTCCTTGCTATCTGGACTTAATTACATTCAGTTTTCTAATTGGTCACTTTTTAGAAATGTTCTTACTCTGCTTGCCTACACTGGAGAACTTCATCCAATCCTCCTCTAATCCCTAAACCTCAAGGACTCTGTATTCTGATGACTCACCAATCTAGAGTACTAATCCTAGACTAGGATAATCATAGCCTATATAGTATGTTTTTTTTTTGGAGTGTGTACTTGGCTTATCTCTGGCTCTGGAAATGTCACTGAAAGACTGTGAAGGAAGAAGAAGATGAATATGTTCTTGGTCTGTTCCACTGTTATGTAGCCAGGCTTTGAAGAAAACCTCCATGCTGACAACATCATTGTCTACAGTCTGAAGGTCAATGTCAGTTCCCAGGAAAGAGCTTTCTGCAGAATAAAGGGAAAGAGTAGTGAAAGTATTTAACACTTTAATTATAAAATTTGAAAAATAAAAAACTTTAAATATACCATTTTTGACCCATCAATTCTACCTCTAAATATCTAGCCTATAGGCATTCTTGGGTAGCACACAAAGAGACATATGCAAAGATGTTCAGCACAGCATTGTTATAATAACCAATAATCAAAAACTTAAACAGGAAGCAATTCAAATGCCCACCAATAAGGGAATATTTAAATAAATTATGGCACAATTAAACTATAGAGTATTATGTAGCTGTTAACAAACAAAGTAAAGCTAAATGTGTTGACACAGAAAGCTACAAGGTAGTAAGTGAATAAAGAAAGTTGTAGAACAGATGTACAGTATGAGCCCATTTATATAAAAATAAAACTAATGGCCTAAGTACATATATGTTTATGTGAATGTATTTTATAAAAGTCTGGAAGGCTACCATCAAACTGTTAAAATTGGATAGGAGTAGAAATGGGGCAGTTCTGAGGTACATTCTTTTTTACTATTCATATTTCTATACTGATTGAATTTTATTATAATCATGTGTTTCTTATATTTAAAATGCATTCTAGAAAAAAATAGTAAAATAACATAGCAATGTAAGTTAAGTAGTTAATAAGGGGGAACTTCAGTTTTATGTTGTTGTTTCATAGTGAAAATGTATTCAATTATTACTTCTTTCATAAAAAATAAAATTTAAAAGGATGAAAAGAACAACAACAAAAAGATGAATTCCCCGGCCCTACCTTCTGACACAGGTTATACAAGTTTATCATTGGTGTGCTGTATCTCACAAGTGTGATTAGCAGCCCAGAAGACAGAGATGATAGAGTATGATTTGATGCCAAATATGAATGAATAGAGCCAGGTCGGTGGGTGAGGAGGCTCTGCTAGTCTACTTCCTGCTTCAGGCAGCACTAGGATCTGGGTCTGCAGGTAAAGGTTGTTAGTAAAAACCAAATATAAGGTAGTAGAGGAAATGAGGCAGGAGCTGGAAAGAATCTTTTTTTTTCCCTTTCCTGACCATGAGAGGCTCTCTGAAATACTTTTACAAAGAGCCTAAGAAAAGCCAGTTGCTCCAATGAATTAACTTCTGTGTATGACTCATGGACCCCAGGGAGAAGGCTGGTTTATTTCTAGAACGACATTCCTGAGGACAAGTATGCAGAGGTGGCAGACTTTCCACAGGGAACAAAGGGCTTCAGTCCAACGTATTGGTACCCACACAGGGGAGGTGTGGTGAGACCTGGATGACTTCACATCATATTGAATGACTTATTCTTTGGCTGAAAAGGGGCATCACATGCATTTCTCTTGTGACATGTTCAAAAGAAACTCCACCATCTTCTGTGGATAGTTACAAGGATTCATTAGTGAATTAGTTATTTCATTCATTTCAGCAGTAATATTTATTATGTAGAACATAGAAGATTAAATACTATACAGTGTACAAAGATATATGAGATATATGGTACTCTGTGCTCTTTTGGAGTTTATAAAGCAACATTATATATATTTTAATAAAGGAATATTCATTGCAGTTATAAAGGAACATTATTCTTTTTCTTTGTCCTCACCTGAAGATGTTTATTGATTTAGAGAGAGAGGAAGGGGAGAGAGAGAGAAAGGAACATTGATGTGAGAGAGAAACATTGATCAGTTGTCTCCTGTATGTACCCAGTTGGTTAGAGTGTATTGCAACAACACTCTAATCAACTGAGCTACCTGGCCAGCACAGGAACATTATTATTATTATTTTTTTAAAAAAAATATATTTTATTGATTTTTTTTACAGAGAGGAAGGGAGAGAGATAGAAAGTCAGAAACATCGATGAGAGAGAGACATCGATCAGCCGCCTCCTGCATGCCCCACAGTGGAGACGTGCCCGAAAGCAAGGTACATGCCCCCAACCGGAATCGAACCTGGGACCTTTCAGTCCGCAAGCCGATGCTCTATCCACTGAGCCAAACGGTCTTGGCAGGAACATTATTTTTGACCATTCCTCCTTAAACTCTACTACAGTGATACATATGAAGTCATTGTCAAAGAAACATTCATCTTAAGTTAGGAGAAATGTCCTTTTATTTTTGTTTTTTGAAAGGTTCTGAATCTTATTTTGTCACAGAGAAACAAGAAATAATTTAGATTTCTGGGCCTGGACTTCACCTTGAATGACATATGGAAATAACTGAATAGCTTCTCTTCAGGGAGGCAGAATAATTATTAAAACATAAGGAGGCAGATACAAACTACAGAAATGAAATTGAGCAAAGGACCTCAGAAAACAGAAAGGATAATATTACTTAGAGTTCAAACAACAGAAATTTGAAGAGAAGAAGTGTTTTATTTTATCTCCCTAGGGATAGAATGCAAGAGTAGAAACTCCTCCCATGGTCCGTATAAGGAGACAACACAAAGTTACTCCCAGCAAGAATCTGGACATAAAAATAGGGGTTTTCCTCAGGTAGTTAAACTATAAAATCAACAGTGGTGAGATCCATAACAACAAAACAAACAACCAAACAAAAAACACACCAACCAGTGATCTTAAGAAAGGAGAATGGTTTACTAACCAGAGCAAGATTGGGCTGGAGCCTGTGGATGGCACTGGCTTACCCAAAGGATGAATGTGCCCCATAGAAGGAGAGAGGGTTGGCCAGAAATGGAGCACAGAGAAAGGAGCAACAGGGGCACACACTGACAGCATTCATTCCAGAAAGGTTCAGTGGAGAGGGCTTGCCAGCTCAGTGATGTGTCTCAATGGCAGGATATGTTTGTTAGGTCTCTGCTCCCTTTGATGATGATGGTGGTTAGGATTCTCCCCCTAAAATATTCTGGTTTATACTTTTGCCTTGAGTTTGATAGGGTGAGTCTATCTCTGAGGGTGCTGACAAAATAACTTTCCAATTCCTCCAAAGCTGAAGAACCAAGCTTGCAACATGGCATCTCTATGAAGGATGATGACAATCTTCCCTGCAGATACCCATCAACATTCCTGAAGTTCTTTCCAATTTCTCAACCTACAGGTTCTTTTTTGGGAGAGCCACAGAACAGAACTTCTGTTTTCGAAAACAGGCTCATGTAATTTCCACACAGACACCGTGCAACAAGTTTGAGGCTGCAGTTTTGCAGGCTCAGGAGGGAGTCAGCGGCTTCTCAGAGACAGTCACATGGTGCAAGCTAACGGCTAATGTGTAAAAAGCAGAAAACCCTCGAGGGAGAGCTTCTTTTTCATTTTCTGTCAGTGGATCAGGCCTTGTGCCTGGATCATAGCAGTAACCATTTCGCTGTCCTATCAGGCTCCATTTTTTCTCCTCTGTATGTACTACTACGAGCGAAAGTTTCTAAAGTATGGTTTCATCAGATCCCACCTTTGCTAAAGAGTACATTCTGCCTTCCTGCTCTCATCTTCTTTATTCCCCTCACTCGTCCTATACAACTGGTGATACTCATTATTCCTCAAACACCTGGCCCTTCCCTTTTTCTATGATGGCTCACAGGATTCCTCCCGTCTCCAGGGGAGATCCTGTATTCCAATCCCCCTCAGATAGTTTGAATGGAGCTGAAGCTTAGCAAATGCCTGTTGAGTTAAACAGTAAGTTAAACAATTGCTTCCTCCTCCTCAGCTCTCATTAATTTTTCCTGTAACTCTTCTGCTTCAGCTAAGTTAGTCTCCTTACCACATGACTTCCTTCCTTCCTTAGTGCTGTCAATCTATGGCCTGCACCTCCCACAGAATTCAACTCAGCACTGACTTTGTCCCAGAAGCTATGCTTAATTACATCCTTCTTTATTCAGTTTTAATCAGCATTCCTTGGATATCTGTGGGCTTCATTTGGTCAGTGTAAACTATACTTATTAATTGGTTTCTTCTAAAGGGTTTTATTTTTTTTCCTGTCACAAAGTTGTTAGCTTTGTGACTTTGAGCAAAGTGGGAATAGTACAACCTATTTCAGTGATAGAGAGGCATAAGAAGTGAGATGATTATCTATGAACAAGGTTCAACAAATGGCATTTTTTCCCTTTATTCTCATCAACAGAGTGATTTGCTTTTATAGGACAAGAATGTGCTTTCCTTTTTAAGACATTTCCTCCTATCACTTCCCTTGGTGACTGCTTCCTCCCCACCACCAACATAACTAAGAACACCAACATTCAGTGCTGTGTTCTTCACAGGTACAATTAAACATGCTAAACCTGGGGATGGGGAGGAGACTTCTCACTTCTCAGATGTTGAAGAGCAGCTCCCACTTTGACTGGCGAGCAGGGCACTGGGCACAGGATAAACCAGGTCCTACTGAGGGTATGAAATAAAAAGGTTGCCAGAATGAGGGTGCAGGCAGCTTTTGAGTGTCTGAGTAGTTAAAGACAAGTGAGGAAGGCGTGGTTCACTGCAACTGCTACACAACCAGCATTCACATTCAGTTTTTGGACTTACCCTGCCCCACTGTGGCCACAAGCAGTAACACCCTTCACGGAGGTTTCCCTTCCTCCACTCCCAAGTTCCTCCCCTCCCCTCCACTCCCCTTCTCCCTCCCTTTCTTTCCTCCTCCCTCCTTCCCTCCCTCCCTCCCTCCCTTCCTTTCCTTTCCCCCTTCCTTCCTTCCTTCCTTCCTTCCATCCATCTATTTATTTTATTGTTGACAGTATTACAGATGTCTACTTTATTGTACTTTTTGGGAGATTTCCATGATCTTATCTTTCAACATTTAAACTTAAAATATTTCTCTTATTTAAAATTTTTATCAAGAAGCAAGATGTTTTGTTCTCTGCTTTTTATAACTTCCTTTTAAAAATCTTTAAAATTAAATTTATTGAGGTGACATTGGTTAATAAAATTACATGTTTCAAGTGTACAACTGTATAAAACATCATCTGTATATTTCATTGTGTGTTTACCCCCCAAAGTCAAATTTCCTTCTGTTTTCATATAGTTACCCTTCATTATTTCCCCGATTTCCCCCTGGTAACCACCACACGATACTGTTGTCTGTGTCTGTGAGTCTTTGTTTGTGTTGTTTGTTCATTTGTTGCTTTCAATTTTATGTTCCACATATGAGTGAAATTGTATGGTTCTTAACTTTTTCTGTCTTATTTACTTTTTAAGCTTTTCTGAAAGGACCACAATTATGAGAAAAACTAAGAAAGCCTAATCATTGAAGATAAGGTAATGCCTACAGCAGACCTTCTCAAAAGTCAATCTAAAATCAGGGTTACAAAATCAAAATGTGTAATTTTTAAAATGGGAGCATTTAACATTTTGGCACACATATGCAGAGATAATGGCTATATTTCTCTCTTGACATAGAATGTCTAAAGTAGAGGCCCAGGAAAATGGTGCTCCTGGCAGTCCTACATATCCTCTACAGTCCTACAAAGGCCCTGACCTACAGGCCAGCCATATTTCTTTCCAAGTGGGGATGCAATGCAGTTTCTCCCATAGGGCAGCCCCACCACCAGTCACAAGCTTCTTCCCCATGAGAAATACACAGGCCTGAGAAAAAGGGATTCTAAAAAAATTACTCTCCTAGTGAAAGTAATTGCTCTACTTTGACATATGGGTAATTCAAGTCCCAGAAGGAGAGAAGAGGGGGAATAAGACAAAAAATACTTGAAAAATAATGGCAGAAAGTTCCCAAATTGGGTTAAGGATATAAATTTACAGATTGAAGAAGTTCAGTGAGCCCCAAATAAGAAAGAAATCCATGCCTAGTCACATTATTTTAAAGCTGCTGAAAGACAAACATAAAGAGAATATAAAGCATAAAGCAGTTGGAAAAATGATACTTTATATACAGGGGAAGTAATTTAAGAACTGTGACTTTTAATGAGAAACCCTGGAAGGCCAGAAGATAGTAAAACAACATCTTTAATGTGTTGAAAAAAAAGAAAGATCCTGTCAATCCATAATTCCATATGTAATAAAAATATCCTTCAAGAATGAGAGTGAAATATACATTTTTATATAAATAAAAATTAAGAGAATCTGTCATCATCAGAACCACACTGCAAGAAATATTGAAATTCTTTGAACTGAAAGAAATGATACACAAGGGTAAATTGGATCTTCAGGAATGAATGAAGATAATTGAAAATGATCAATGTAAAAGACATTGTTTTTCTTAGTTTCTTTAAATTACACAGAATTGTTTAAAAGAAAATTTATAATGTTGTCTCATGTAATTTATAATGTAGATGCAATATCATGACAATTATAACAAAAAGTCAGTGTGTGTGTGTGTAATAAATGGAAATGGTACTATATTAATTATAAGTAGGCTGCAAAAAAGTTTAAAAATAGATTTTAATCCCTATTTTATGTGAAGTATTATAATTCAATGTTTTATTTGAAGTGGGACTATTTTGACTCTAAGTAGACTGTGAAAAGTTAAGGATATCCTGTCTAATAAAGAGGAGATATGCTGATTGACAGTCACACTCTCACAAAGAGAGCGGTGCCCACAGCCAAAAAGGAGGAAATATGCTAATTGACTGCCATACCCTCAAAGATGGCAGCACCCATAGCCATAAGATGGCGGCATCCAGTCCTCTCAGCTCTGCTGGGGCAGCAAGCATGCAGCTGCTCCGAGTGCCTGCCTCTGGAGTCCCCCAGTCCTCTCAGCCCCCAGCCACCCAGGGCCGGCCTGAGGCGCAGGCAAGCCTTGAATGTGGGCTGCCCAGCCAATGCCTGAGGTGTAGGCAAGCCTTGGATGGCAGCTGCCCAGCTGCCCAGGGCCGCCCGAGGATAAGGTAACCAGGGCCAGCCGAGGCTTACACTGCCAACAGTGGCAGTAGCAGAAATGTGATGGGGGTGTCACCTTTCCCTGATCACGGGGTTGCCTCCTGCCCCTCAGGGATTCTGGACTGTGAGAGGGCGCAGGCTGGGATGATGGACTCCAGTGCATGAATTTTCATGCACCAGGCCTCTCGATCTATATAATAAAAGGGTAATATGCAAATTGACCCTAACAGTGGAATAACTGGTAACTGTGATGTGCACTGACCATCAGGGGGCAGATGCTTAACATAGGAGCTATCCCCTGGTGGTCAGTCTGCTCCCACAGGGGGAGCTCCACTCAGTCACAAGCCTGGCTGATGGCTGCAAGTATAGGTCAATGGAGCATCCCTTTGGATGCTCAATTGCATCGATCACAGTGGCCTTTTAAGTTTTGGCATATTTATTACTTATGCAGTCTTTAGCCTCTCCCACAACCTCCGCAGCACTAAGTATGTCCGACTGTGAAGGATGCCTGCTCCCTGTCAGTCGGACATCCCTTGAGGGCTCCCAGGCTGCCAGAGTGATGTCTGACTGCCAGCTTAGACCCGATCCCCTGGGGAGTGGGTCCCAGACTGCAAGAGGGTACAGGCTGGGCTGAGGGACCCTTCCCCCCGCCCACAAATTTTCATGTACTGGGCCTCTAATATAACATAACCCCTAGATCTATTAAAAAATAATGCAAGGAAATACAGCTAAATGGCAATAAATTAAAATGGAATTCCAAAAACATTTAATAACCTGAAAGAAAGCAGAGAAACAAGGAAAATATGAACAAAAAACAGAGAGGTCAAGCAAAAATATAAAAATAAAATGGAAGAGCTAAATTCAATCATATCAATTGTTACAGTAAATGTGAATGGACTATTTATTCCAAATAAAAGGCAGAGATTAACTGAATAAAAAGTGAACTCCATTATATGCCATTTATAAGAGATAAACTTTAAGTAGAAAGATACAAATGGGTTGAAAGCAAATAAATGGGAAAAGATGAACCATAAACATATAAGGCCTAAAAGAAATAAAAACATGTATACAAAGATTTGTGTATAATATTTGTGGGAGTTTTAATCATAACAGGCAAAGATTGGAAACAACTGAAGTGCCCATTAACAGGTGAATGGTTAAACAAAATGCGGCATATTCATACCACATAATGTTACTCAGCAACAAAAAGATATAACAGAAAGACATGAACTACTGATATAAATAACATGGTGAATCTCAAAATCCGAATGGAAAATAGCAGACAAAAAAGGAAGAATATACTGTATGATTCCATTTATATAAAATGCAAATCAATCGGCAGACAAATAGTAGATCAGTGGTATGCACCAGAAACCAAGGAAGGAATGGAGTGGATGTAAAGGATAAAAGAAATCTTTTGGGAGTGATAGAAATATCTTGGTTGTGGTGATGATTTGTGGGCATATTCAACTATCAAAACTCATTGAATTGTGCACTTTGAATGTATGCAATTTATAGTATGTGAATTATTTTTCAATAATGTTGGCAAAGAAAATTGCTAATAATTCCAATTTTCAAATAACTTTATATTTTACATCAAACTCTAAAAAATTACTTAATTCAATTTTAAAAAGAGAAGAGTTTGTTTTCTGAGGCCATGGCCTCTCTTAATGAAATAAATGTCTCTCTGTGTTAAAAATGCTTAGGTAATAAATACAACAGTGGCTGTAATTTAGTTGTAACACCATAGGGAAATGACTTTAATGCAAATTCAAGGAACAGCTGTATTTTCTAGTCTATTTTCTAAGACACTAAAAGGGGAAACTAATATGTGGAATCCGACAACTGAACTGAAGCATGAAGCACAGAAGAGCTCCCAACCCTGCCCCCACTGGAATCCTTTAGGAAGCAATGAATCTTTATCTTCTATGTTTGGGTTGTTAACATGAACATGTGGTGTTTCCTTAGAACACATATGGATAAAATTCCTTTCCAAAAGAGCTTGACATCGATCCCTGGCAAAGTCTAGGAGGAAATATTAAACAGAGGTTTGTGAGCACTTAGAAAGGAACCTGATATCCTTGTGTACAAGGCTGAGAGATGTAGGCTAGTTGACAGCATCATTAGGTTGATTTGTAACTGTTTGAAAGACTTACATACCCAACAAGTTCAGACTTTTGTCAACCTGAACAGATGCACTCTGGATGCTCAAGTGCATTGATCACAGTGGTCTTTTAAGTTTTGGCATATTTATTACTTATGCAGTCTTTAGAAAGCTATTATAAAATATGCAAGTGAATAGATGTAACATACATGTAAGCTATGAAGTATAGCAGCATTTGAACACTCATGAATCCTTTATTCAACTTAAGATGCAGAACATCATCAATACTAAGATATCTGTATGCTTTTTCCTGATCTTCTCTAAGGGAAGCTTGCCACATTGAAATTTTTTTTTTAATCATTCCTTTTCTTTGGAAAGTAGTTTTATTATTTTAAACAAAACCTTTATTATTTTAGTTTTTCTTGAGCTTTATGAAGAGGCACCATATTGTTTATATCTGGTTATCTGCTTTTTTCTAAATATTAAGATTTAGAAAATATTCTCATTGCTATATGTAGCTGTGGTTCATTCATTTTCGTAACTATATAACATTTCACTTTGTGACTATACCTAATAATATTTATTCATGCCTCATTCAATGAACATTTGCATGGTTTCTAATTTTTGGCTTTTTGACAAGTTGTGTACCAATTTACATTCTTTCTTTCATTGTATAAGAATTTCCATTTCTCTGCTGTTGTCAATACTAGTTATTCCCTTGATTGATGGCTCTTCTATGGGATTAACTTTGGCTGCTGGAATTGGCAGGCTCTTCTAGATCCTAATTAAGGATTTGCTCTAAGATGTAGAGTAGGCTTATATGTAAAGAGGGCACAGAAAGATAGAGAAGGTATCCAGCTTCCCCATGATAGGTATACTTCTTCATATTTGCATTTTTTTTAAACTATATTTTTATTGATTTTGGAAAGGAAGGGAGAGGGAGAAAGAGATAGAGACATCAATGATGAGAGAGAGAGAGAGAGAGAGAGAATCACTGATAGACTGCTTCCTGCATGCCCCTCACTGGGAATTAAGCCCACAACCAGGGCATGTGCCCTTGATCAGAATCAAATCCAAGACCCTTCAGTCGAAGGCCAATGCTCTATCCACTGAGCCAACCCAGCTGGGGCCATATTTGTATTTCTTAGATCAACAGTTCCTAGTCCTCTTTTAAGAGCAAAAAAGAAATTAAATAAATAAATAACAAAACTATGGAAAAACTGTATATTATGTTACATGAAAACAAAAATTAGATAATGAATTATAGTGATGTAACCTAAATATGATTGTGGACAACTGAGAAACAATGTTAAAAAATAAATTAGTGTAATGGAAAAGTGAGACTATGAATGATTTTAAATTAAAAAATTATTTTATGGTCATACCATCTTTTCAATAAAAGAAATAGAACCTGATATTTTCTCAGTTAAAACACATGTAATACTGGCTAGTTTGGCTCAGTGGTTACAGTGTTGGATCATACACCAAAGGGTTGCAGGTTCAATTCTCTATCAAGGGCACATACCTCAGTTGTAAATTCCATCCCTGGTCCCAGTCAGGGTGCATGTGGGAGGCAACCAGTTAATATGTCTCTTTCACATCAATGTTTCTCTCTCTCTACCCCCTATTCCCTCCCTTGCACTCTCTATCTAAAGATCAATGGAAAAAAATATCCTCAGTGAGGATTAAAAAAAAAAGAAGACATGTAAAAAAAGTACTCCCAACAAAAATGGTGGCAGCCACAAAGCTGGAGAGAACAGGAGGCTAGGGTTGCCCCTGGTGATGGAAGAAGCCAAGCTTTCCACAGCCCTGGCTTTCCTTGGCCTCTGCTTAAGGTTACAAAGTTTCAATTATAGAAGATAAATAAATCCCAGATCTCAGGGCCTCACTTGGGTTGCCGGGAGGCATGGCCATCCTGCAAACCACCACAGGCACCTCATCAGGCAGCCCCATGCCCCAAGGGAACCCCCACCCTGATCTGGGACACCCTTCAGGGCAAACCAGCTGGCCCTCACCCGTGCACCAGGCTATCTTACCTAATAAAAGAATAATATGCAGGAGAAACCAAGATGGTGGTATAGGTAAACACCTAAACTGCTGCCTTGCACAACAATTTCAAAACTACAACTAAAAGACAAAATGGACATTATCCAGAACCACAGGAAGGCTGGCTGAGTGGAAATTCTACAACTAGAAGGAAAGAGAAAAGCACACTGAGACTCAGAGGAACTGTGGAAGGCAGAGGTACTGAGGCATGCACTCGGAGATGGTGGGCAACTGAGTATGTGGCTGGCTTTCTCAAGATAAAAGCTCCTGACTACACTGAACTCCAGTTCTGGGTGAGACTCTGGGGACCCAGACTCATTTGGGGAGAAATGTCTGGCAGCAGGCACAACTCAAGGGCAGCTTTCTCTAAGAGGTGCTTGCAGTGATTACCATTACCATGGGACACTGAGACACAGAGCCCTATTAGGATAGGGCTGATGGAAAACCAATGCTGTCTGTTCGTCCTGAGACTCCGGCCCATCCAAACTGAGCAGAGAGGCTTTTGTCTCATAAGGGTGTCTCCAGCATAGAAGTTTTCCCAGCAGAGACAGCTAATCCTTATAGCCACCTGGCCTGGAGGTCAATTCCTCCCAGTGATATCAACAACAATCAAGGCTTAACTACAATAAGACTGTGCACACAGCCCACAAAGGGGTGCACCAAGTGTGTCCACCTCAGGTAATTGGGGATCCTGAGCCCCTGGGCCTATAGGACAGGTAGCACACAAAGCCACTCTATCAACTCATGGAAGCAGCAAAAATGTGGAGACAAAGAAACAGATCACAAATGAAAGAAATGGAGGAAAGCAAACTACTGGATATAGAGTTCAAAACAACAGTTATAAAGTTTTTCAAGAATTTTCTAGAAAAGATCAATAAATTTAGCAAGACCCTCGAGGATAGGAAAGAGGACCAACTAGAAATTAAACATACACTGACTGAAATAAAAAATATTATACAGAGACCTAACAACAGACTAGAGGATTGTAAGATTCAAGTCAAAGATTTGAAATACAAAGAAGCAAAATCACTCAACCAGAAAAGCAAAAAGAAAAAAGAGTCCAAAAATTTGAAGATAGTGTAAGGAGCCACTGGGACAACTTCAAGCATACTGACATCAGAATTATGGGGTGCCAGAAGAAGAGAGAAAGCAAGATACTCAAAACATATTTGAAGAAATAATGACAGAAAACTTCATCCACCTGTTGAAAGAAATAGACTTACAAATCCAAGAAGTGCCAGAACCCCAAACAAAAGGAATCCAAAGAGGACCATACCAAGACACATCATAATTAAAGTGCCAAGAGCAAAAGACAAAGAGAGAATATTAAAAGCAGCAAGAGAAACACAGTTACCTTCAAGGGAGCATATGACTGTCAGCAGATTTCTCAACAGAAACTATGCAGGTCAGATGGGAGTGGCAAGAAATATTCAAAGTGATGAATAGGAAAAACCTATAACCAAGATTACTCTTGCCAGCAAAGTTATCATTCAGAATTGAAGGTCAGATAAAGAGCTTCACAGATAAGAAAAAGCTAAAGGAATTCATCACCACCAAACTAGTATATATGAAATGCTGAAAGGTACTCTTTAAGAAGAGGAAGAAGAAAAAGGTAAAGATAAAAATTATGAACAACAAATACATATCTATCAACAAGTGAATCTAAAAATCAAGTGAACAAAAAAATGTGATGAACAGAATAAACTGGTGAATATAATAGAACCAGGGGTATAGAAACCGAGTGGACTGACAATTCCCTGAAGGAAAGGGGAGTGAGGGTGCGGGAAGAGACTGGACAAAAATCATACACCTTGCCCTAACCAGTTTGGCTCAGTAGATAGAGCGTTGGCCTGCGGACTGAAGGGTCCCAGGTTCAATTCTGGCCAAGAGCACATGCCTGGGTTGCAGGCTCAATCTCCAGTAGGGGGCATGCAGAAGGCAGCCAATCAATGATTCTCTCATCATTGATGTTTCTATCACTCTCCCTCTTCCTTCCTCTCTAAAATCAATAAAACATATTAAAATAAAAATAAACTAACCAGACAAAAGCTACTAATACAAAGAGTGCTAGGCAGAATTTTCCAGCTAATTTTAAAGTAAAGAAAAAGAGAATAAGTTAGATCAAGTAGGAGTAGATGAAAGAAAGTACTCTTTACCACATTTAGAAGAAAACATACAATATAGACTACACAGGTTGAAAATTTATAAAAAAAACCCTAACAGATATAAATGTGATTTAAAGTTAACCTTTTCATTTCAAATCCTATTAAAAAACTTTCTAAAATGTGAGTTCACTTTCTTAATTTCAAAGTTCACTTTTTCTTTTATGATTCTGGGTCTTTTAGAGTCTGCAAGTCATCTCTGTAATGATTAGTTCTCACTGTATAAAGCTGTATTCAAGAAGAGGGAATTAGATTCTCGATTTCAATAATCATAGGCTGTTGTTCCTTGTGATTAAGCCCCTAATCAAAGGATACAGTCTCATAGTTACTTTTTAAATTTACCTGCAATATCAACATTTCCTTGTAACATGTTTTCTTTTTTTTAAAAGTGGAGCATAGACCATTTTTATTTAATTGATGATTATGGTTATCTGAGTTTAAAAATTATAAGTAATAGATTCAGAAAGTGTTTGAATCAATTCATGATGTTCATGGGCTACAAAGGGAAACTATGGGTGATTGCGATATGTCCCTAACTATTTGAGTTGGTGTCAAAGAGAATGACCATGACTTTTCCCAAATCATTTGATCTTTTTTAGCCATTCATTTATTTATTCAACAAACATTTATTGAGAGTATATTATGTGCCAGGTAGAATGATATATGCTGATGATACAGAGATATTTAAGACATAGTCATATCCTCAGGTAACTCATAGTCCACTTGGGACCTAGCTATTAAAAAAAATCTCAGGCTTGCTGGTGTTTCTAATGGTTGAGCATCAGCTTATGAATCAGGAGGTCATGGTTCCATTCCCATTCAGGGCACATGCTGGATTGTGGGCTCGATCCCCAGTAGGGGGTGTAAAGGAGGCAGCTGATCAATGATTCTCTCTCATCATTAGTGTTTCTAACTCTCTCTTCCTCTCCTTTCCTCTAAAAATCAATAAAAATATATTTAAAAATAAAAAAATCTCAGAAATATTATACCATCTATATACAAAAAACTGAAAATGTTAATAACAATAGCTAACTTTTACTGAGAACTTATGATGTACTAAGTAATTAACATAAATGCGTAATCTCATTTAATCCCCACAACAACTGCATGGGGTAGGAATTAATAACTAAGGCTTAGATAGGCTGAATACCTTAAGCAAAGTCACATTAGCTAGAACGTGATAGAACTGAAATTTAGACTTAGGCAACCTAATTCCAGGTCATGCATCCTTCTGAGAATGAGAGAAGCTAATTTTGCTAGTCTCTTGATAAGGACACCAAGATAAAATGAAACATAACAGAATAAAGGAATTAATTATAAGGCAAGTACAGGCAAAGCAGGAAGATTTCAAGCCATGAATCATTTGTACACTTACCCCACAAAGAGGAATTATAAGCAATTTGTGGGATGCTGTATTATTTATAAGCAAATAGGAAGTTACTGGAAGAATCATCAGCAGTGACACAAAGTAAAAAGCTGTTTTCCTGCATTTAAAAGCTCTTCCATACATCTCTAGCCATTATCAATTCTAAATAAAGGCATCAGGCAGCCTCAGAGTACTCCAAGCTCTGTTAAAGATACAGTAAAGTTCTTTCTGGGTATAGTCACTGAAGGTAGAAAAGGGCATAGTCCATGCCTGATCTGTTCATGGCCAAAGAGAAAAAAAAAGAGTTTCTTACTCACAAATTCAGTTTGAGAACCCACTGGGAAGGACTATGAATGGAGGATGGGGAACTATGACTGCCTCACTTGGGTCATGGCTCACTTTGTAATCAAAAAGGTGGAAGTGTTACTAAAGATCTCCACAGGTATCATTGTCATCAATTCATTCAATAGTTATCTATTGATAATCTAGTATATGCTACACTGTGGTACACAAAAATGAGTAAGACAAATTTCTAATGAATGAAGAGAGAAAAGATATTAAGTATTTTACAATTTTAGGAGAGAAGGCAAAATTATCATACTGTAATACAGTGGTAAATAATTCTACATGGTATATATTGTATAAAGTGCTAAATTGTATGGTACAGACCACAAGTGATGTGGTTGTTCTAAGGAAAGGAAAATCAATACGGTAGTCACAAGCATGATAGGGAAAATTTGGCTAGAAGAAGATAGGGGAAGAAATTTAGAGGAAAGAAGAGGGAATTCAGAGGAAAAGGCTACTGTGAATGGAGGGATGGAGAGAGAAAGAAGGGCAGTCAGTGAGCACACTGACTTGAGGAAAGCAGAGTGTGTGCAGTAGGGGCGAGCTAACCACCACACACCTAAGGCTGATTACCCACCCTTTCTCCCTGATCAGAATAATATCAGTAGTCTCATGATGCTGGAAGGATCCATATGTGTCAGAATCTGACAGGAATCTAGGTACCAACTCCCTGACTAATTAGGGGGTAAAGGACAGAGTAAGATTATCCATGGTATCAGAACAGTGGTATCAGAACAGTGGGCATCTCCCTGTGTGCATAAGCTTGGAGAAGGCCAATACAACTAGAAAGGACTGCTAGAGGGTAAACTATAACTTGACTGTTAGCTAAATTAAAACTAGTTAAGAACCTCTTAAACTCCATAATTTGGGAATCTCTACTTGACTTTCTGACTAAAATATTTTAATAAATTTCCATTGTCTTAGATGGTCTTAGGGCATATATGGCCCTTCTTGATCTAATCATTGCCTACCTTTATAGCCTCATTTCCACCTCTGCCCAATGAAGTTCCAGTCATAGGGAACCATGGGTAAGTCTCTGCAAGTTTGACTCATCTTGCTTTCTCGTGTTCCTAGGTCCCCTGTTTGAGTGCCCATTTCCTCTTCTTCCGCTTGGCTACTTCCTACAGTCCTTTAAGACTCTGTTTGAAGATTTGTTTTCTTTTGGAAGTGTAGGATCATGGGTGATTTATATAGGATTTATTGACAGGGACCTGGATGCCAGTGGTTGCTACATGGGGGTGGACAGGTAATAGATACCAGGACTGGGAAGCTGGTGACTGAGAATCCATTCTGCAGAGGTGGGAGGGACGTAGAGACAGGGTGTGTGTGAACCAAAACTCTAATCCTATGGCACCTGCTTCATTGTTCCATCAAACTTCACTTACAAATCATGAAGCCAAGATAAAAATTATTAAGGATGCCATGACAGCAAACTAAGAGCATTAAATCCTAAGCATAGGGCTTTTATGAGTGCAGGGCCTGTGTGGCTGTGCTGGCCGTAAGCCCATGAATCCAACCTTGCATAAAAGGCTGTTCATACAGTATTTATTAATAGCAAAATGTAATAAAGCAATATTGTTCATTAATAAGTGATTAACAAATAAATTGTGGTCCAATCACACAGCAAAATAATCATGTAGCCAGTAAAAAATGAGACAGATCATCTTATAGATATCTAACATAGATAGCTGCTTAAAATACTAAAGTAGAATATTATGTATGTAACTATCCCATTAAAACGTTAAATACAGTTGACCCTCCATATCTATGAGTTTTATATCATTGGATTCAACCAAGTGGATTGAAAATGTATGCGAAAAAGGTTACGTTGTTTTTGACATCTTATGTAGTTATGCCTATTATGGTTTCATCTATACTGAACATGTATATAGACTTATATTTCTTTTTTTTAAATCCTCACTGAGGATATTTTTCCATTGATTTAAAAAAATACACTTTATTGATTTTTTTCCATTTTTTAAATTAATGTATTACATGTGTACATATCTTCCCATTGCCCCCCCACCCACTCCCATACATGCTCTCACCTCCCAGTGTGTTGCGTCCATTGGTTATGCTTATATGTATGCATACAAATCCTTAAGTTGATTTTTAGAGAGAGTGGAAGAGAGAGAAAGATAGAGAGAAATATTAATGTGAGAGAAACACATCGATTGGTTGCCTCCTGCAGAAGCCAGGAACAGGACCAGGGCCCAGGCCAAGGCCCAGAGAGGAGCCTGCAACCAAAGTACATGCCCTTGACTAGAATTGAACCTGGGACCTTTTGGTCTGCAGGCCAATGCTCTATCCATTAAACCAAACTGGATAGGGCCATACTTTTCTTTTCTTTTCTTTTTAAAATATATTTCATTGATTTTTTACGGAGAGGAAGGGAGAGGGATAGAGAGCTAGAAACATCGATGAGAGAGACACATCGATCAGCTTCCTCTTGCACGTCCCCTACTGGGGATGTGCCCGCAACCAAGGTACATGCCCTTGACCGGAATCGAACCTGGGACCTTTCAGTCCACAGACTGACGCTCCATCCACTGAGCCAAACCATACTTTTCTTTTTGATCAGTATTCCCTAAACAATACAGTATAACAACTATTTACATAGCATTTACATTGTATTAGTTATTATAAATAATCTAGAAATGATGTAAATTATTCTGGTGGATGTGCATAGGTTATATACAAATTCTATACGACTTTACATAAGGGACTTAAGCATCTGCAGCTTTAGATGTACATGGAGATTCTGGAACTAATACCCTGCAGATACCCAGAGAAAAATGTGTATACATGAATGTCTATCTAAAGTAGGTGGGGAACATCTGGCCCGTGGGCCATATAAGGCCCACAAAATTATTTGGTCTGTCCCTGTAAAGGCATTAGGAGTGAGTTAATTAAATGTTTGAAAACATAGCACGCTAATCATTAAGTTTATAATTTTGTATGGCCCACGAATGATATTATAAATAACCAAATGGCCCTTGGCAGAAAAAAGGTTCCCCACCCCTGATATAAAGGAAAGTTGGGAGGACTACCTGAATTTCATAAAAGTGATTAGAGGAGGAAAGAATTTATACTTTTTATACCTATTATATTTCAGGCTTTACATGAACATATATTGTTTCTGAAATTAAAAATCTGATTATAATTTAACTCTAACACCTAGAAACACATGTCTGACCCACAGTGAAATCTGTTGCCTTCATTTTACTTAAGAACATAACAAGACCATGGAAAATAACCTTCTTGATCTGTAAAACACTGCTCATTAAAATTCTTACCTTCTTTTTATCTTTCCATTTAATTCTTACCATCATTGCTGGACGCTTCAATAGGGGATGCTGTACATTCTAGGGCTTCCTTTGTGATTTCAACCACCTGAAGCCTCCTGACCCTGACTAGGTCTGTATCTTTCAATCCTTTCTCCAATTGTTTGACCACCTCTTTTCCAGGCTGGGAAGTCAGAATAGTAATCTGGAAATAAACCCACAAATCAATGACTCTGCCTTACCTGGTATACAGAGTGAGAAACATAGGTTAGACCTAGAGAATAAACACAGGAGAAATCTGTGGTAGTGGCTATTGTCTTCAGGAAAAATTTCATTTGACATATTTTGGGATCATCATAGGACACTTCCAAACAGGGTGAGCCTACCCTAGACAGAAACTGGTGAGGTCATCGCCCTCATTTTAGTTTTTTTTTTTTTCCTTCAGATTTTTTGAAGCACTAGCGTCTGTCCTGCTCAAAATGCCTTGACTTTATGAGGAAATAAAGAACTTTGGATCCTTGAAGTCCACTCAATAAATATAAACTAAATAGCAGAGAGCCTACATCTTACTTTTTTACCATGGTGCTTCCATATAGATTTCTTTCCTTGTTCAACTTGGATCCAGCTGCACTATTTCTTTTGCTCTTAACTCTAAATTATATTCAGTATGGAGGGGAAAATGGGGGAAAAAGGGAGACATCTGTAATACGTTCAACAATAAAGATAAATTAAAAAATATATTCATCCTTGGAGAATCCAAGATGGCGGCATAGGTAAACACCTACATTGCTGCCTCGCAAAACAATTTCAAAACTACAACTAAAAGACAGAACGGACATCATCCAGAACCACAGGAAAGCTGGCTGAGTGGAAGTTCTACAACTAGAGGGAAAGAGAGGGGCTCACAGAGACCCAGAGGAGCTGCAAAAAGGTGAGGTACGGAGACGCAAGCGCTGAGAGAGCGGGTGATGGAGTACCTGGGTGGTTTTCTCTGGCGGGAGGGAAACGGAGACTCTCAAAGGCATTGAACCCCTTATCTTACAACACTAAACCCCAGATCCAGCCGAAACTCATACGCGGGGAGTTTGGACTGTGAAAAGGGAGAAGTGCACGGAAATTTAGGGGAGTCTCAAAAGATCAAAGGCCCGGTGGCGCGCACGGCACTGCGCACAGGACAGACTGCTGATTGTGCCGCTGGCTTTAACGAGTGGGTGGGAGACAGACCCTCCCAACTGTGCCACTTCTGACTCCACTAAGCCCCTGTTTCGGGCGAAACCCTGGGGACCTAGTCTCGTGTGGTCCAGGTGGGCAGGGAAGCCGGAGGGGCAGCGGTCTAGAGGCACTGCAGGCGCTCGGGCACAAGGACCGCTCCAGCGATTACCCAGTCACGTGAGACTCAGGGGCCGTGGAGGGCGGGGCCGACTGGAAGGCAAGGCGGTCCCTTAAGCCCTGAGACTCCACCCATCCCAAGCTCAACATAGGCTTCTTAGGTTTTGCATGTCTGGTATCATAAAGCTGAATTCAACACAGAAGTTTCCCCGGCATAGTGAAAATGCCGAGACAAGGGAAGGGATTACAAACAAAAGAAATGGAGGGAAAAAAAATGACTAGATATAGAGTTCAAAACCACGCTTATAAGGTTTTTCAAGAATATGCTAGAAAAGTTGGATAAATTTAGTGAGACCCAAGAGGAGATGAAAAAGGATATACTAAAGACACTGACTGAAATAAAAAATATTATACAGAGTCCTAACAGCAGACTAGAGAAAGGCAAGAATCAAGTCAAAAATTTGAAATATAAAGAAGCAGAAAACATTCAACTGGAAAAGCAAGAAGAGAAAAGAATCCAAAAATGTGAAGATAATGTAAGGAGACTCTGGGACAGCTTCAAGCGTACCAACATCAGAATTGTGGGGGTGCCAGAAGAAGAGAGAGAGCAAGATACTGAAAACCTATTTAAAGAAATAATGACAGAAAACTTCCCACATCTGGTAAAAGAAATAGACTTACAAGTCCAGGAAGCACACAGAACCCCAAATAAAAGGAATCCAAAGAGGACCACACCAAGACACATCATAAATAAAATACCAAGAGCAAAAGACAAAGAGAGAATATTAAAAGCAGCAAGAGAAAAACAATTATTGACCCACAAGGGAGCATAATTGTCAGCTGATTTCTCAACAGAAATGATGCAGGCCAGACAGGAGTGGCAAGAAATACTCAACGTGATGAATAGCAAGAACCTACAACCAAGAATACTCTATCCAGCAAAGCTATCATTCAGAATTGAAGGTCAGATAAAGAGCTTCACAGATAAGAAAAAGTAAAGGAGTTCATCAACTCCAAACCAGTATTATATGAAATGCTCTTAGGAGAGGAAGAAGAAAAAGGTAAAAGACAAAAAATTATGAACAACAAATACATATTATCAACAAGTGAATCTAAAAATTAAGTGAATTAAAAATATGATCAACAGAATAAACTGGTGAATATAATAGAATCAGGAACACACAAAGGGAGTTGACTGATAATTCTTAGGGGGAAAGGGGGAGGGGAGTGCAGGGAGAGACTGGACAAAATCATACACCTATGGATGAGGTCAATGGGGGGGGGAGGTAACTATAGAGGGAGGGGTGGGAGCCAGGTGGAGGGGAGCTATGGAGGGGAAAAAAGAGAAACAAATATAATAATCTGAATAATAAAGATTTAATTAAAAAATGTATTCATCCTTGATCAATATATGAAGTTAAATTATAATCATATTTTAAATTTCAGAAACAATATATGTTCATGTAAAGCCTGAAATATATTGAGATGTTTGTGTATAATGTGAATATTTAATTCTACCTCAATGAATATACTCTGTTTTTATTAGCAGTTTTGTCTTAAATTTGAAATTCTGGGAGGCAATTCTTTTTTGCACTTAGACATTTGATTGAGGAAGAGAGGCAGATAAAAGCACAGTTATTTATTTATTTATTTATTTAATATATTTTATTGGTTTTCTACAGAGAGGAAGGGAGAGGGATAGAGAGCTAGAAACATCGATGAGAGAGAGATATCAATCAGCTGCCTCTTGCACGCCCCCTACTGGGGATGTGCCCGCAACCAAAGTACGTGCCCTTGACCGGAATCGAACCTGGGACCTTTCAGTCCACAGACTGACGCTCTATCCACTGAGCCAAACCGGTTTCGGCCACAGTTATTTTTTAAACTGTTTTTAAAAATCTGTTTGATGCCTGAGGTTACCAGAAACTGAAAGTGTTGTTAACTCACACTTACACATTCAGTGCAGTATGCAGTTATAACTTAATTATATTTTTAAGATTGTCTCACTTTGGCATGAGAATTTTAGAAATTTTTATACTTCCACATTTGCTAATCCCAAGAAAAGTTACTCATTTTGTGGTAAGATTTGATTAAGTTCTTAAGGATACCCAGACTGTATAAATATAGACAGCCATCTAAGGCAACGTAACAATTGCTTTACAAGTTCCCCAAATCCAAAGGCAGATGACATATTCAGATTTTATCTGATTTCAGTTTTCCCTTAAAATTCACTGTAGTCCCCATTTTTAGAGCTCCTCTTTCTACCTAGCTATGTAGTAAGAATTGCACAAGTTACAGGACAAAGGGACCAAACCTAGTCTTGAATATGACATTCAATGTGAATGAAACATAGAACAATGTAAGAATGATAAATAAGGAAGCATTTAAGTGGACTGAAATGGGAAGATGGCTTAGACTTCTGAGGCCAGCATCTCCTACCTCCAGGGAAGTGTAGGTCAGAGCTGCGCCTGTGGTCACATGTCTGCTGTACTGTTTGAACTGCTGGAGCCCATCTTCTACTGCCAGCTGCAGAGAAGTACCTTGTGGTCTGAAACAACCTTCTTTCTGTAATGTGCGGATCTCTGAGATGCAGGTCTGCAGCCTGGCAAAGTTCCCTTTCACTTGCTGCAGAGAAAAATGAATCAAAGATACAAATCTTTAGTGACCCAGGTTTCTGATTAATTGGGAGTCTAACTTCATTATCATTTATTCCTCTTCAGGAGTCCCTTCTGTTTATTTGATCAACATTAACTGAATGCTTACTATCTTCGTTTTAGGCACTACACTAAAATCTTTTCTATACCAGAAGAACGAAAATTTGCAGCCAAAGGGCTTTGATTATGTGGAGTTACCAGAAACAGGAAAGGAAGGTCCAGTTGTTACTACTTAGTTTTACTTTGGGGTGGCCTGCAAATTGGAGGCTTAGCAAGGCTACTCTTAAACATTATCAGTGTTTCTCAGTCAGTCTAGGCAGTGGCAGCTTCTTTATTCAAAGGTGGTGTTTTTTCAGAAATGAGGATTTTGATGTGGTTGATCATTTCATAACTGATAAGGTCCTACCTAGTCTGCTCCTCAAAACTACTTCAGTAAGTAAGAGATGTTTGGTTTTGTCTGCAGTCAGCTCAGGAAGCCAAGAGATAAACTTCTTGGTTCTCTTCACCCTCCTTATAAAAACTTGCTATCAGGAAGTGTTCTAATATAATCTGATTCTAGGTCAATGTTACATCTCCTAAGTATATATGCATTTTGAATAAATGTGAAATGAAAATTTGTGACACTACTTGAAGAAATTCCAAGCATCAATAGCAGGTGTGGGATGGGAGTAGATGGGAAGGATAGCCAAATTAGTCCAAAATCTTATTGTAGGTCATACATGATAACTATGTATGATGCCAGGTGGGTACTGGAAATATCGGAGGAACACTTTGTAAAGTATATGCCTATCTAACCACTCTGCTGTATGTGTAACTAAAACTAATACAAAATAATATTGAATGTAAACTGTAATTTAAAAAAATTTAAAAATAAAGAATTGGTAAGATCTTCACAGTAAGGGAATTCTTCTGAAACTGCTTTGAGAGAAGATTAATCACTTTGGTCAGATTTATTTATATTAATGCCACAATGGATATAAAAGGAATTCTAATATTTTAATTATGATTCCTCTGTCATGATTCTTTACAAAAAGTTCAGTATTATTTGATTATACTCATAAATTAAATATGAGGAATTATATTGAGGTTTTCAGTTTGGGCAAGTCTCCTACTTGATATCGTTCTCCTTTTATATTTTGAGCTAACTCTGCAGATAGAAAAATGTCAGATGCTTATATAGGTCAGAGGCAATGAGTTTAAAGTAGCATTCTTCCTTAACCAAAGATTCAATTGTTCTATACATAAGGTAATGGCATTGTTCAGTGATTTTCTTGAGCTTTTAACCAGGTTTGAGTTTATTGTTTTTTTAAGGACATGAGCTCATTTCTTAAAAAACCTCTACGCTGGATATCTTCCATTTTGTCCTTCCAGGTCACTCTCTACTTTTCTCTACCCCTATTGCCTGAGTGAAGATAGACATCACAGGCATGTATGTTTATGGGAAAGACATGCACAAGGAAAATGGCACAACAGAAGAACATATTTGCCACATGGCCAGAAACGTCAGTATCACTTTCACTCTATCCTCAGTATACTCATAGGATATATAATCAGTGGATTATATACAGTCAGAGTTATACAATTTACTTACCTGTTTACCAGCTAACAGACATTCTGTTTCCAGTTTGAGACTATTATGAATAATGCTGCCATGAATATTCATGTATATTTATTTGTATGAATGCATGTTTTTATTTCTGTTGGGTAGATTCCTGGGGTGGAATTGTTGGGTTATATAGAAGGTATATATTTAACATTTTAAGGAATTGACAAACTGTTTTCCAAAGTGGTTGTATCATTTAACCTTCCCATCAGCAATGAGTGAGAGTTAAAGTTTTCCCACATTCTCACTAACACTTGGTATTGCCTGTCTTTTAAATTGCTGCCATTCTAGTGAGTGTGTAATGTTAACTTTGCTTTCCTTTAACTTTTCATTTTGAAATAACTATAGATTTAAGCAAAACTAAAAAAAATTGTACATAGGGAACTTGTGTAACCTTTACCCAGTTTCTTCCAGTGGTTACATCTTAAATAACTAGAGCACAATTTTAAAACCAAGAAATTGACCTTAGTACAATGTATGCATAGGGTTTTATTTTATATCATATTATCACATCTGTAGATTTGTATAATCACACCCTCAGTCAAGATACAGAATTAGAGGAGAATCCAAGATGGCGGCATAGGTAAACACCTACACTGCTGCCTCGCACAACAATTTCAAAACTACAACTAAAAGACAGAACAGACAGCATCCAGAACCACAGGAAAGCTGGCTGAGTGAAAATTCTACAACTAGAAGGAAAGAGAGGGGCTCACAGAGACCCAGAGGAGCGGCAAAAAGCTGAGGTATGGAGATGCGTGCGTGGAGAGAACGGGTGCTGGAGAACCTGGCTGGCATTCTCTGGCTGGAGGAGGACGGAGACTCCACGGCATTGAACCCCTTATCCTATGACATTAAACTCCAGATCCAGCCAAAACTCATACGGGGGGAGTTTGGACTGTGAAAAGGGAGAAGTGCACGGAAATTTAGGGGAGTCGCAAAAGATCAGAAGTCTGGTGACACGCACGGCACTGCATGCAGAGGACTGACTGCTGATTGTGCCACTGGCTTTCATGAGTGGGTGGGAGACAGAACTCCACTAAACCCCAGTTTTGGGCGAAACCCTGGGGACCCAAACTCATATGGTCCTGGAGCGCAGGGGAGCTGGAGGTGTAGCAGTCTAGAGGACTGCGAGGGCACATGCGCACAAGGACCACTCCAGCGATTACCCAGTCACGTGAGACTCAGGGGCCATGGAGGGCGGGCCGACTGGAAGGCAAGGCGGTCCCTTAAGCCCTAAGACTCCACCCATCCCAAGCTCAACAGATAGGCTTTTGTAGTTTTGCAAGTCTGGTATCATAAGGCTGAATCCAACACAGAAGTTCTCCCAGCATAGTGAAAATGCTGAGACAAGGGAGGGATCACAAACAAAAGAAATGGAGGAAAACAAATGACTGGATATAGAGTTCAAAACCACGCTTATAAGGTTTTTCAAGAATATCCTAGAAAAGTTGGATAAAGTTAGTGAGACCCATGAGGAGATGAAAAAGAACCAACTAGAGATGGAAAAGATCCAACTAGAGATGGAAAAGGACCAACTAGAAATTAAACATACACTGACTGAAATAAAAAATATTATACAGAGACCTAACAGCAGACTAGAGGATCACAAGAATCAAGTAAAAAATTTGAAATATAAAGAATCAGAAAACACTCAACTGGAAAAGCAAGAAGAGAAAAGAATCCAAAAATGTGAAGATAATGTAAGGAGCCTCTGGGACAGATTCAAGCGTACCAACATCAGAATTATGGAGGTGCCAGAGGAAGAGAGAGAGCAAGATACTAAAAACCTATTTGAAGAAATAATGACTGAAAACTTCCCACATCTGGTAAAAGAAATAGACTTACAAGTCCAGGAAGCACACAGAACCCCATATAAAAGGAATCCAAAGAGGACTACACCAAGACACATCATAATTAAAATACCAAGAGCAAAAGACAAAGAGAGAATATTAAAAGCAGCAAGAGAAAAACAATTATTCACCCACAAGGGAGCATAATTGTCAGCTGATTTCTCAACAGAAACGATGCAGGCCAGACAGGAGTGGCAAGAAATACTCAACGTGATGAATAGCAAGAACCTACAACCAAGAATACTCTATCCAGCAAAGCTATCATTCAGAATATCATTCAGATAAAGAGCTTCACAGATAAGAAAAAGTAAAGGAGTTCATCAACTCCAAACCAGTATTATATGAAATGCTGAAAGATACTCTTAAGGAGAGGAAGAAGAAAAAGGTAAAAGACAAAAAATTATGAACAACAAATACATATTATCAACAAGTGAATCTAAAAATTAAGTGAATTAAAAATATGATCAACAGAATAAACTGGTGAATATAATAGAATCAGGAGCACAGAAAGGGAGTTGACTGATAATTCTTAGGGGGAAAGGGGAGAGGGGAGTGCAGGGAGAGACTGGACAAAAATCATACATCTATGGATGAGGTCAACGGGAGGGAGGTAAGGATAGAGGGAAGAGTGGGAGCTGGGTGGAAGGGAGCTATGGAGGGGAAAAAAGAGAAACAAATGTAATAATCTGAATAATAAAGATTTAATTTAAAAAAAAAGATACGGAATTATTCCCTTACCAGAAAGCTCTCTCTCTCTCTTGTGCTATGCTTTTATAGTCATCTCTGATAGGGGGGATTTATAATCTAATAGAGCATCTGAGTTAATCTGAAAAGTAATCATATTACTTTAAATCTTAGAACACATATACTTATGTAAATAGGGCATAAAGTTTCTCATATGTGAATAGGGGGTTAAGATTTTCTTAAAGTTTTCTTTTCAAGGCCTTTGCAAAGCAATTGAAGGGACTCAGCTGTGAATCCAGCAAGTAGAACCGATAAACATTGTCAGGGTGATCCACCAGGAGTCAAAACATCACCTCATCTCCTGATGACTAATTACAATAGCTGACATCTGCGGATCCCCAGGCCTGCACATATATGCATTCCTCACCCTGGCCCCTTCACCTTTATAATCTTGTTCCCTGCACCTTGTCTGGAAGGCAGAATTTGATGCTTGTAAGCGCCTGTCTTCTTGGTTGGCTAGCCTTCTCAATAAAGGCCCATATGATTCAACCCTGCCTTTGTTATTGGACAGGGCAACAGGCAGCTGAGCCCAAAGGGGCGTGGGTTCCTGGTAACACCTCAAGGCCCTCCCATTCATAATCCTTGGCAACCATTAACCTGTTCTTATTCTTTATAATTTTGTCATTTTGGGAGAGTTATATAAATAGAATTTAATGTGTGTGACCATATGAGATTGGCGTGTTTTTTTTTGTTTTTTTTTCACTCAGCCTGATGCTCTCAAGATCCATCCAAGTTGTATGTGTCAATAGTTCATTTCTTTTTATGGCTAAGTAGTATTCTATGGTATGGATATATTAGTTTGTTTAATCATTAATCTATTAAGGGACACTTAGGTTGTTTCAAGTTTCTGGCTATTACAAATAAAGTTATTATTAATATTTAAATATGTGTTTTTGTGTAGCTGTAAATTTTAATTTTTCTGGGATAAATGTCCCAAAGTGCAATTGAGGTGCTATAAAGTAAGTGTATGTTTAGATTTTTAAGAATATTACAAACTATTTTCTAGAATAGCTGTACCAGTTTATATTTCCAGCAGCAATGAATGGGAGATCCAGGTCCTCTGAATCCTTGACAGTATTTTGCAGTGTTACTATTTTTTTTTATTTTAGCTGTTCTAATAGGTGTGTAGTATTATCTCATCATGGTCTCAATTTGCATTTGTCTAATGGCTAGTGATGTTGAATATTTTTTCATGTGCTCATTTGTCTCTTCATTGAAATTTCTCTTCATGTGTTTTGCCCACTTTTGAATTAGATTTTTTTTAAATATTGTGTTGAGACTCTTTGTATGTTCTAAATATGAGTCCTTTGTCAAATTTGTGATTTGGAAATATTTTCTTCCAGTCTGGAGCTTGTCTTTTTATCCTCTTGACAGGGTTTTTTGCAGAACTAAGGTTTTTAATTTTGATTAAGTCCAATTTGTCAAGTTTTTCTTTTATGAATTGTGCTTTTGTGTCATATCTAGGAATCTTCACCAAGCTCTAGGTTCTGAAGATTTCCTTCTATGTTTTCTTGTAAAAGTTTTAGTTTTACATTTAAATCTATAATCTATTTTGAGCTAATTTTAAAATAAAATAAAAATTTTAGGTTCAGGTTTATTATTATTTTTTCATAGGTGTCCCATTGCTACAGAACCATTTGTTGAAAACGCTATTCTTTGTACATTGGACTGCTTTTGCATCTTCATAAAAAATGAGTTGCATATATTTCATTGGATCTATTTTTGTATTATCTGTTTTGTTCCTTTGATCGATGTATCTATTCTTCCACCAATACAACACAATCTTGATTACTGCAGCTATATGATAAGAGGATATTTTATAATACTAAGTTAGAATAGAAAAAGTTTCAAACTAGTAATATAAGCTCTCTACTTCAAGAAACTAGAAAAGGAATAGCAAAGTTAACCCAAAACAAGCAGAAGGTAGAAAATAATAAAGAGTATAAGTCAATGAAATTAAAAACAGAAGATTGATGAAACAAAAAGTTAATTCTTTGAAATGATCAATAAAATTGATCTAGCAAGGTAGACAAAGGAAAATAAATAGAGAAGATGTAACATCACTATCATGAATGAAACCAGGAGTCTTCTTACAGACCTAGTAGACATATGAAGGATAATAAGAGGATACTATAAACAAGTTTGCCTGTATAAATATGAATACCTAGAAGTGGACTAATTTCTTGAAAAGCACAAAATACCACAATCAAATATGAAATAAGTAATTTAAATAGCCCTATCACTATAAAAGAAATTTCAAACTCCTGAAAAAGTAATTTTTAGGCCTGGATGGTTTTACTGGAGAATTGTACCAAATGTTTAAAGAAGAATTAATATCTATTTTATACAATATTTTCTAGAAAATATAAGGAAACTCTTAACAACTCATTTATGAGGCCAGTTATTACCCTAATACCAAAAACAAAGGGAGTATAAAGAAAAAAACAACTAAAGACCAATATTACTTATAAATATAGATTTTAAAAAAGAATATTAAAACAATATTAACAAATATAATTCATACAGAATTACAAACTATCTATATATATAAAAGCCTAAGCAACTGTTATAACCAAATGACTGGAACAACTGGAATGACTGGTCTACCAGTTGCTATGACATGGACTGACCACCAGGGGACAGACATCCAACACAGGAACTTCCCTCTAGTGGTCAGTGCGCTCCTACAGCCAACCTCCTAGGATCCCTCCCCCACTGCAGTCCTTCTCCCCTGGCTGGCCAGTCCCTCTGATAGGCCTCTAGTACTATAATAAAGTGAGGTTTATGTTAGGGATGTAAGACTGTTTCAAAACTTGAAAATGATTAAAGTAGTTCAACATATTAAAAGGCTGGAGAAAAATCACATGATCATATCAACTGAAGCAGAATAAGCATTTGATATAAAGTTCAACAGCTAACATCATATTAATGGGTAAAAGACAGTATTTTACCTTTAAGATTGGGACTGAGGCAAAGATGTCTGTGCTCACCACTCTTATTTAACAGTAGAGGCCTGGTGCATGACATTCATACACTGGGGTGGGGGGGTCCCCCTCAGCTTGGCCTGAGCCCTTTAGCAGTCCAGGAGTCCTCAGGAGATGTCTGACTGACGACTTAGGGCTACTATGGCTGTCAGTTGGACATCCTTAGTGCTGCCTCAAAATCGGGAGAGGCTCCTGCCACAGCTGCTGTGCAAACCAGCCATCAGCCTGGCTTGTGGCTGAGTGGTACTCCCCCTGTGGGAGCATACTAACCACTAGGAGGCAACTACTGTGTTGAGCGTCTTCCCCCTGGTGGTCAGTGCACATCATGGCGACCAGTTGTTCTACTGTTTGGTCGATTTGCATATTACCATTTTATTATATAGGATAATACTAGAAGTCTTAAGGAGCACTTAAGTATTTCTTCAATGAAGGGGAGAAATTTGTTGAGGACATGATGGTTTATATAGAAAAATCCCAAAGAATCTACCAAAAAAAAAAAAAAAGCCTTCACAGAACAAGTGAATCAGCAAGATAATAGGATAGAGCAATATACAAAATCAATTGTATTTCCTTAATCTGAGAATATCTCTATTTCTGATTCATTCCTTAAAGATATTTTCATTGGATAGAGTTCTAGGTTAATGTTTTTTTTTTTCTTCTCACATTGAAAAATGCTATACCTCCTTTAGCCTCCATGATTTCTGATGAAAATAAATCTATTGTTACTTGTTTCTCCCCCACCCCCTATATGTAAGGTGTCAGTACTCTGCTTTCAAGAGTTTGCCTTTAGTCTTTAGAAGTTTGATTATTATGTATCTTAGAACAGATTTATTTGTATTTATCTGTTTGGAACTTACCAGTCTCTTGAATATTTAGGTTTATAACTTTTGCTAAATTTGGGCAATTTCTTTTTTCTTTTTCTAAAAATATATTTTATTGATTTTTTACAGAGAGGAAGGAAGAGGAATAGAGAGAAACATCGATGAGAGAGAGACATCGATCAGCTGCCTTCTGCATACCCCTTACTGAGGATGCGCCCGCAACCAAGGTACATATACCCTTGACCAGAATTGAACCCAGGACCTTTCAGTCCACAGGTCGACGCTCCATCCACTGAGCCAAACGGGTTCCGGCATGGGCAATTTCTAATAACTATTTTTTTGAATAATTTTTCAGCTCTACCCTTGTTTCCCTTTTCTCTTGGATGATGTGAATGTTAGATCTTCTATATCACAGATCCCTGTGGCTTTGTTCGTTTAAAAAAAAATCTATTTTCCTGGGGCAATGGGGCCTTGTCTAGGGTGGGAATGGCTGAGGTGGAGGAGGTAGAGGAGGGTCAATCGGGGAAAAAGGAGACTTATGTAAAACTTTAGACAATAAAAGAAATCTATTACCTCTCTATTGCTCAGATTGAGTAATTTTTAAAAAAAATATAGAATGCTTCACAAATTTGTGTGTCATCTTTGCATAGGGGCCATGCTAATCTTCTCTGTATCATGCCAATTTTAGTATATGTGCTGCCGAAGCAAGCACTCAGATTGGGTAATTTTGATTCTATTTTCGAGTTCATTGATTCTTTCCTTTGACCTCTCCATTCTTTGTTGAGCCCATCCATTGACAATTTTATTTTTTCAGATTTTGGTTATTGAATTTTTTGTTTCTAAAATTTCTATTTGGTTCTTCTCTGTACTTCTCTTACTTTGATGAGATGCACTATTTATCCATTTGTTTCAAGCATGTTCACAACTGCTTGTTAAAGCATTTTTTTACGTTAGCTGCTTTAAAATCTTCTTTTTAAGATAATTTCAACATCTGGGTCATTTCAGTATTGTAGTCTTCTCATTCAAGTTGGGATTTTCCTGGTCCTTGATATGATGAGTGATCTTTTTTTTTTTTTGTATTCTGGATATTGGGGTATTATGTTCTAAGAACCTGGATTTTTTTTTTTTAAAGGCAAGGAAATGTTTTTTTAAAAATATATATTTTCTTGATTTTTTACAGAGAGGAAGGCAGAGGGATAGAGAGTTAGAAATATCGGTGAGAGAGAAACATCGATCAGCTGCTTCCTGCACACCTCCTCCTGGAGATGTGCCCACAACCAAGGTATGCCCTTGACCAGAATTGAACCTGGGACCTTTCAGTCTGCAGGCCAGTGCTCTATCCACTGAGGCAAACTGGTCAGGGCAAGACCCTGGATCTTATTTAGATCTTCTGCTTTAGTAGTTCTCCTCTGATACTCTGCCAAGGAGGAAAGTGAGCTTTCTAGATAATTATTGCCAGGTGGGATGTAATTCCATTTGGCCTCTGATTACAATCCAGAAGGGAAGGAACTTTGTTACCAGTCTCTCTACATGGCTTCCAATGACACTCAGGGGATGGAGAAGCTTCTTTACTATCAGGTGGGCATGAAAATCCTGCCTTTCCACTAGTCCTTCATTGATACCACCCTGTCTTGGAAGTAAAATGGTGCCTCATTGCTGCTCCCCACTCTGACTCCTCTGACACCACCTTAGGGGGGAAGAGATAACTTCTTAATGTTGGATAGGAGGTGGGCAGTCCAGGCTCCTACACCAATTCCATGGACACTAGGGGAGGAGGTCTTGTTTCCACCAAGTAGGGATAAAAGTCCTGGATCCCCAGTAGTCCTTCTCTGATGATCCTAGTAGCAAGCTGTCTCAGAAAGGGTATGTACTAGAATCTCTGAAGTCTTTCTGATCCCTGTGATTGTGAACTTTGTATAGGGGAGAAAGTGATGATTTGGATTTGTTTCAGGAGGAGAGATAGTTGTGTATGTGTGAGGGAGCTTTATAAAAGCACAGCCCCTGGCCCGCCTTTGTCTTTTGAAACCTTAGGAACTTTCACTTGAGTCTTGTGTGAAACTATAGAAAACATATTTTCAGGTTTCTGTACAGTTAGGGCTGTCTGAGCAAAAAACATTGAAACCTGGGTTAAAGGATAAGTCTTAGCTATTTACTTGAAGAGCCAAAGACGTCTGAAGAAATTTAGACTTATTTCCTTGTGTTTGCATTTCAAAGGGGTATAAAAAAAGTCAGCTGCTTATATTCCAGAGGGCTGTAAATGCCAAAGTTTTCCCCAGGAGTGAAGGGGAAAGATGTGGACTATTTAAACTTCAATATTAATAATTTTGGAGTTTCTCTTTTGCATATAAAGCTCCCTTATGTGCAGGATGACATCTGGCTTTCATTGTGTTGCTTGTGGGGTATTGGGCATGGGAACAGGCACAACTATTGCTGTAAGTAATAACTATGATATGAGGTTTCTGCAACAGAAACTTCGTATTTACTTTCAGGATAAAATGAATAAATACAGATATACTCACCACAAATGGGAGGATGCATTCGTGTTGATTTTGCACCATGTATAAGCTGAAAAGGGACATGCGGCTGGGGCCCATCAAGCTGCAGGCCAGAGAGAAAAAGTTCTGCATAGCCTCACAGAGGTTGGAGCAGATGTCAGCCCAGGATGGTAGAGAGATATGTACAATGAGAAGCCTTGGAGGTTGCTGGTAAATCTGCGAGGGCCCTTTACCAGTAGTTCGCCCATGATACATGGCAGTCAGATCAGAGGTGGAACTGCAGCCACCACCTTGATATTCTTTGCACCTGTAGGGAAGAAAGAAAAATCACTGGCTTTTGTAAAACTGAATTATATGCTCTGTTGAAACAGAAAGTCCAAAAAGAAGTCACTGGGTACTAACTCAAGCTTTTCTAGGCAGGCTACCCATTGTTTTTTTTTTTTTTAAAGGTATAATTTCATTTCTGTGCAATGTCCAAAACCAACAAATCCATAGAGACTGAGAGTATATTGATGGTTGGGAGAGGTTAAGGGAAGAGAGAAATGGAGAATGACTGCTAATGGATAAAGTGTTTCTTTTACAAGGATGAACATTTTGGAATTATAGAGTGTAATGGATGCCCACACTTGTGAATATAGTAAAACCACTGATTTATACTCCTTAAAATGTTGAGGGTTTTAGAAGGCTACCTCATCTTAATAACTCCTGAGGGATCTAGATATTTGCCTGTAATGTAAGGCTGAAAATACTTAGAGATTCTTAGTAGTTCTAATGAAAAAGTTACACAAAACTTCAGTCTCAGAGTAAGCCATATCCCCTCATAAACTTTCTTTTTTAAAAAATTCTTTATTGTTGAAAGTATTATATGTCTCCTTTTCCCGCTATTGACCTCTCCCAGCCCACCCCTACACTAACTTTCTTTATTAGTATTTATTGTGCTGTATAGTAATTTGTTTCTATGACTGTCTCTCCCACTATATTATGAATTTCCCAAGGGTGGAGAACCTGTTTTGTCAACTTTATTTATCAATGCTTAACACATTTATTTTTAAATTACATTTAAATTCTTTATTGTTTAAAGTATTACATATGTCTCCTTTTCCCCACATTGACCTTTCCCGGGCTGCTCCCACCCCCCAGCTTATGCCCTAACCTCCCTATTGTCTGTGTCTACTGGTTATGCTTATATGCATTGCATGCATACAAGTCCTTTGGTTGATCTCTTAGGAACCCCCACACCCTTCCCTCTGAGATTTGCCATTTTTAAAAAAAAATATATTTTATTGATTTTTTACAGAGATGAAGGAAGAAGGATAGAGAGTTGGAAACATGGATGAGAGAGAGACATCGATCAGCCGCCTCCTGCACGCCCCCTACTGGGGATGTGCTCGCAACCAAGGTACATGCCCCTGACCGGAATCGAACCCGGGACCCTTCAGTCCTCAGACCGACGCTCTATCCACTGAGCCAAACCGGTTTTGGCGATTTGCCATTTTTTAATGTTAATTACATAACATCTTTTTAAATTTTGTTTTCAGTTTGTTGCTAATGCATAGAAATAGAATTCATTTCTATATATTGATTTTTTAAATTTAACAACTTTGCTGTACTTTCCTACTAATTTTAATAATTTATCTATAGATCCTTTTGGATATTTTTGTTCACAATCATATATGGTGAATAATGACATGCATAAGGTACATGAACAAAATCAGATTATAGCAGCATAAAGAGTACCCATAAGAGTCTTGTTTGCAACTACCCCACACTGCAAACAATTGTGAAATGATCTTTTTTTTTTTAAAAAAAATTGTTTGTTTAGAGAGGAAGGGAGATGGATAGAGAGATAAGAAACTTCATATTAGGGAACTCTTGGAAATATTTTACAAAATTTAAAGCACAAAGGATAAAATATTGTAAGCTGATTCAAACTTAGGAGTATAACAATTTGCTAAGGCAGAGAAAAGAGGCTTGCTCTATCCTAAGTTATGTCTCGAGAGGAAGAAAAGCATAAGCACTATTCAAACTACCATTGATAATTTTTACAAAGAAATAAAACACTTTAATTCTCAATGTTTCTAATGTTTTAAATTATTGTGTGCTAAACAATACTAATTTTATTACTTTTCATTTCCCTGTGCACTTATAACTGACAATAAGAGAGCTTTTAACATTTGACAACAATTTTGTAATTTTCCCCATTGATCATTAAGATCACTTTGGCTGGCCAGCTTGGCCAAATGGTTGAGCATCGACCCATGCACCAAGAGGTCACCGATCCATTCCCAGGCAGGGCACATACCTGTGTTGTGGGCCTGGTCCCCAGTGGGTTGCTTGCTAGAGGCAGCTGATGAATGTTTCTATCTCTCTATCCATCTCCCTTCCTCTCTAAACAAACAATTTTTTTTTTTAAAGAAGATCATTTGACAATTGCAGCTTGCACAGTCATTTTTAGATCCCACGCTGTGTGCAATTCCAAGACTGGACTTTAATGAGATAAGAGGCCGTTCTTTTCCCTATGTCTTCAAACATGATTAATTAATGCAGTTGATGTGTCTGGGCATAATAGTAAGCAGCATCTGACTACATCTGACCCTGTACTATATTCTCCACTTTTGCCAAGAACACCTACTTACTGGTGTCCTGCAAACTGGTTAAACTTGGAACTGAGCCTCCAACCACCAGGAGCCATCAAGTTAGTCCCTTACTAAAAGCCTTTCAATGGTTTCCAATCATACTTGGGACAAAGTCCAAAATCCTTACTCTGGCTTCGAATTTCTGTATGCATCTGTATTCGAGCTGGCGGAAGCCATGCCACCTCCCCTCCCCGCCCGCCCCCCACCAGGGCGCCTTTCACATCCACAAACTGTGGGCCTCTCACTGTGATTCCCACTGTCTGAGCATTCCCCTCCTTAATCTCCTCATCCTTTAAATAACAGACTTATGTCTTACTAAGTTAAGGCCCCCCATAAAAGCTTTTATAAAAAGCCTTTAGGACAATTTATGTGGACTAATGATTTTCAATGGTTCTCCCTCAACGCTCAATTTCGTGGATTTTGAGCACTTTTAAAATTTATTTAAAAAAATACCCTTATTGATTTCAGAGAGGAAGAGAGAGAGAGAAACAGCAATGATGAGAAAGAATCATTGAACGCTGTCTCCTGCATGCCCTATACTGGGATGGAGCCCGCAGCCACAACCACAACCACAACTAGGGCATGTGCCCTGACTGGGAATCCAACCGTGACCTTCTGGTTCAGAGGTCAAAGCTCAGCCACTGAGCCATGCGGGAGGGCGATCCTGAGCACTTTTGTCTTCCCGGGGTCTCACCTCATTAAAAAAAAATAAAAAAATTAATGAATAGATTTTTTTTGCGGACCCTAAGTATTTCTCTCCCTCTCCCTCCCCCTCTCCCTTTCCC
>JAAGEH010000041.1:23996997-24039180 GCA_011751065.1 Lasiurus cinereus | reverse complement strand
CCCTCCCCATCCCCCTTTTCCTCTCCCTCTTCCTGACTTTACAAGAAGTTAGAACATTTTCGTGGCTCCCATGAGTGGCCCAGTCCCCAGGCTTGGGAGAGCCCTCCCGGGAGACAAGGCGTCTGTCTGTCCGGCCTCCGGTCAGAAGCCCCCGCCAGGGCTGAGCGGCCGCGCAGGGTTTGGCCTCTGGGCGTCCCGCTGGCCCCAGGCCCGAGCTGCTAGCACCTCCTGGGGGAGGGCGCGAGCTGGCCCAAGCCCAGCCGTGGAGGTGGCTTCTGTTCCCCGCCTGTTTCCGCCCTCAGGTCCCCTCAGCCTTCTCCGGCCGCCGGGAGGGGGGCGTGAGGGGCGCTGCTGTCCGCCCGCCCGTGCTGCGGGATGGCCAAGACCCCATTACCCGCCCTCCGGCTCCCCCGCGCGCGTCTGCGCAGAGGAAGGCGCCCCCTCGGGCCAGCCGCTCGCCGGGGAGTCACCTCCGGTCCGCCTCAGGCGGCGCCGCAGAACCTCAGCCTCCACGGCCGGCCGCGGGGAGGGCCGGGGTGAGGTGTGTGTGTGTGTGTGTGTGTGTGTGGGAAACCCTTCTTTGGCTCTTGGTAGAGTTTTGGGTTTCTGTGGAGAATATTGTTACACCTGACACTCCTTTCTCTTCTACATCATCCACCCACCCATCCATCCATCCATCCACCCATCCACCCACCCACCCATCCATCCATCCATTTGGTGAGTCAGTCACTCTTTCATTCAATAAATATTTGTTGAAGGCACACTATGTGCCCGGCACTGCGCTAGGACTGGGGGTACAGGGGACACACAAACAATGGTCCCCGCCCTCAGGGAAGTTAGTTTAGTCTCTCTCCCCTCAGGAAGTTCTCCGAAGTCTTTCCAGACCTCCACAAGTCCAGGCGCGTCGGCCCCTCTCTCCTCATCCCCATTTTCATTTACTTGCTGTTGATTTCTGTAGTCCCCTTGACAAAACCCAGCGGGGTAGGAGTGTCCTAGTCCTGTAGGTGCGTTTCTCTGGGTCTTCAGCTCTCCCCGGTTAGACGGGAATTTTTCTCCGCTTAGCCCTCAGGCAGGAGGGGGGCCTGCAGCCCAGCTGGGAGGAGGAACTCCCACCTACACCTGGGTCTAGCTCCGCCTCCACCAGGGCTGGGCGTCTCAGCGCAGCCTGCGCTCCACTCACCCCCATTGGCTGGAGGAGAAAACCAGCACTGCCATTGGTCTCCTCCCGCAGGGGCGGAGCCAGATTGCGTCTGGTCTGCCGCCGCAGGCCGAACCTGCCCGCCGAGAAACGAGTGGGACCGAGGCCCGCGGCGCCGCGGCCCTGAGCGGAAACGGTAGGGTGCGCCCCACCCGGCGGCCAGGCGGAGCCAAAGATGCCGGCCTCGGCCGCGCGGCCCCGCCCGGGCCCCGGGCCGCCTCCCGGCTCGCATTTCCCGCTGATGCTGTTGGCGGTGCTGAGCGGCCCGGTGGCCGGTCGCGTTCCCCGCTCGGTGCCCAGGACCTCGCTGCCCATCTCCGGTAAGGCGCGGGCGTCCTCGCCCTCAGCCCTTCGCGCCGCTCCCAGGCGCCGCCGGCGGTGCCTGTCCCCTCCGTTCCCCTGACCCAGGCAGCAGCATCCTGGGTCGCTCTGCGCCGGCCATCCCCGCCCGAGACCAGGCGGGACTCCCACGCGGCTCTGCTCCGTCGCACCCTGGGCCGCAGCCTCGCGCCTCGGCCCCCGTGACACGCCCAGGCGGCTCCCGCGGGCCCTTCTTCGCAGAACCGCGGGAGAGAGAAGTCGGTCGCGGTGCAGACACGGACACTGAGGCCCAGGGAGGGTTTGGGAGTTGCCGGAGGTCATCTGTTTCGAAGTTCTCTCTCCCCCTTATTATCCTCCTACCAGACACGCACCTGTGTCGACCACGCCAGTTTGGTACCCACCCTGGCTTCCAAACCCAGAGATCCTTCATTCTGTTCCATCCACCCATTCTTTTGATGACCAGCTCAGCATTTTCATCTGCCCACTTCTCAAATTCATCCACGCATCATTAGTTCTACCCCCACCCCCTTTTGTCCTGCCCACAGCCTAACCCACTTCCCAGTCCTCTGACATCCCTGACAACAATTCCCATTCTCCCACAATCCCATCTCTCATAACCCTAATTTCCCAACGTTGCCTGCTCTCCCTACCCGTTCCCTCTATTGAATGGTGGGAAACCACTCAGTGAGCTGACTTAACATTCTGTTTAAATGATTTTTAAAGTCTTCAGAAAAAAAAAAAAGGAGGAGGGAGATATGGTCCTTTCAAAAGGTGTTGCAAGAAGCCAGGGGATGCCACAAGGTTAAAAGTTGGTCATTGGAGTGATTCGCACTTTAAAGGCTTTCTGCTGAGGTGGGCATGAGTGTGGCTGTGGATCTTGTTTTCTTCTCAGTGGGCATTGAGTATTAGCACTGTGGGCAGACAGAACCAGTGAAGCTGAGTACAACCTGTTGGCAAAAAACTCTCAAATAGTAGTTTGATATTAATTTAGTCTAAACTTCAAACCATTGACAAATAGGATGTTTTGAATCCAGAGGACAAATGACTGGAGTCTGGGCTTTCAGGTTGTGCTGGAGCAATATCCACTACATAGAGTTGTGATTACCAGGCGGGGTTGATGTCCAGGGATCCAGAGTGGTCTAATGGCAAGGTGAGGCGGAGCTGGGGATACAATAGGAGGTTGAGGGAACCAGGGCTTATTCTAAGCATGAGAGAGACAGCACAATCATGAATATGATTGTAGGAAGATGGGTGGGGCCCCATACATCTGCATATCTAGGAATGGATGGCTGCTGCCCACCCTGTCAGTCTTGAGGGGAGCTGAGCAATGAAACAAGGTAGAATAGAATTGTGTTGGTGCGGGAATAGGATCCCCAGAGCCAGTCATTGAGCTAAGAAGGCATGCTAACTTATTTGTTATAATCTTTAAAATAAATAAGAAGATTTTTTTTTCCCAATGGCTTTTTTTTTTTTCTTCTTCAGAAAGAGTGGAAGGGAGGGAGGAGGAGAGAGCAAGAGGGAGAGCTAGGGAAACATCGATGTAGAGTGACATAAATAGATTAGAATTTTGAATGCTGAATTGAGATTTAGATTTGGTCAAAACAGAGCTCATACTTAAGGAAGGAAGAAAGGAACGATTTGTACTATATGTAGATACTTCCACATGTTATTTCATTTAATTCTCTCAATGACCCTGGATGGTGGTATTTACAGATGAGGAAAGTAATGCTCAGAGAGGGCAAGTAACTTACTCAAGATAATACAGCTGGTAAGTGCAAGAGCCAGATTTAACCTTGGGCTGATCCGTTTCCAAAGCATATACTCTTGCCCACTACACTCTATACCTCTTTGCTTTTTGGGTAGAATGGAGATGGGAGGAGATCAATGGTTGTGGGAGAGAGAGGAGGTAGTCTCCTAAAGTGTTAGTGAAAAGAGTGTAGCATTTCCCTTCTAAGTAAAAGGAAGTTATTATTATTATTTTTAAAAAACATATTTTATTGATTTTTTACAGAGAGGCAGGGAGAGGGATAGAGCCTTAGAAACATCGATGAGAGAGAGACATCGATCAGCCGCCTCCTGCACACTCCCTACTGGGGATGTGCTCGCAACCAGGATACATGCCCTTGACCGGAATCGAACGTGGGACCTTTGGAATGGAACCTGGGACCTTTCAGTCCGAAGGCTGACACTCTATCCACTGAGCCAAACCGGTTTTGACAGGAAGTTATTATTAAGTAGTGTTTTTTTTTTTTTAAGGGAAATTTAGAGAGGAGAGTACTTGAAGCATTTATAGGTATTTTCAAATTGTGTGTCATGTTGCTATGAATAGATTTTGCAGGCTTAATATTTATGTTGTTATTTTAATAAAGTGTTCTACTTTTTTAGAGGAAGCATACTTGACTGCATTGTGTTCTAAATATTCTGGCCTCATTGGTTATCTATCTCTGGGAAAGTTACATGGCCTGTCAGGTTCTGTGTTTTTCCCTTGATGGCTGATAAATAAATGGAAGAAAACAAAAATTGGCTCTTTTGGCCTTGTGGACCTATCCCTTATGAAACGATGGCTGATATCACTCTTCCCTCTCTTTCTGCCAGAGGCTGACACTTACCTTACCCGGTTCACCGTCCCTCAGACATACAATTACTCTGTTCTTCTTGTGGATCCTGCTTCCCATACACTTTATGTCGGCGCCCGGGATACCATCTTCGCTTTATCTCTGCCCTTCTCAGGGGAGAGACCTCGAAGGGTGAGAGATGAGAATGGGGAACACCCCAGAGCATGTGATTAGATCCATGGCTTTATGGGAGGTCAGGGAAGGGTGTTGTGGTGGGAGGTGAAATGCTAGTGAAAATGAATAAGGGGAGGCCAGCAGGTACATTGTCTCAGCTGAGGGTGTTTGGCGGGTAATGCTGATGGGGGAGGCTGTGAGGGAGGTTCGTGATAAGGGTAGGAGGCCATAGTGACCAGGTTTTAGGTGATAGTGAGTAGAGGAATCATTAGAATCACATTAATCTAGGACAATAGCTTTCAAACTTTTTTTGATCACCCCTTAATAAGAAATATATGGTATATTTTGACTGTACATAAAGTGTGTACTGAAAGAAACTTTCTTGAACCAATATCTACTCTCCTATATGAGATATTTCTTGATATATTTTGTTAAAAGTAATGTTGGCTGTGACTTCACAATTGATTTTATTACTCATTAATAGCTGGGGACCTCCAGTTTTAAAAACAGTGCTCTGGGGGTAAGGAGTGTCTCTGAAGTTCCCAAATTGATGGAGATTGTGGAACTGTGTTATCTACCCTGACTTGGGAGGAGTTGGGGGAGAATCAGGGGAAAATGGTCATTCCTCCTTTCTCAGATTGACTGGATGGTGCCTGAGGCCCACAGACAGAACTGTAGGAAGAAAGGCAAGAAGGAGGTAGGTGTAAATCTGGGCCCTGTCCTGAGTATCAATTGAAATGGTTCAGCCCTGACTCTGTCAGTCCCCTGCAGTGCTGCCATCCCAATGGGCCCAGGCAGAGATTCTAACACCATATCATCACCCATCATTTCTAATCCCAGAGCTGCATCTAACTGGCCTGACACTACTAGACCTTTCCTTGTACCTGCTGCTTCTGATTCTCTCTAACCATCTCTGACCTCCAGGACGAATGTCACAATTTTGTCCAGATTCTCGCCATTGCAAATGCCTCTCACCTCCTCACTTGTGGCACCTTCGCTTTTGATCCGAAGTGCGGGGTTATTGTGAGTGACAGGGGTGGGAGGATGGGAAGGGTCTTCTGTGAGTGACCACGATGGGGGGCATGCTTAAGGCAACCCTTGTGCATGATAAGCATTGGGGGTGAGGGGTGTCCTCACTGGGTGGAGCCTTTGCCACTGGAGGAGGTACGAAAGGGTGGGGAGGGAGGTTGTCTGTAGAAGGTAAGTTATATAAAGTCTAAAGGGAGATGTAGTGGGACAGTGAAGGAAGTTAGGGATGCTAGCTTAGCTGGGGAGAGGAAAAATCCAGGAGAGACTTCAGAGCCAGTAACTCATGTTTCCCTTGTCCTATGTATGCTTTGTCCAGGCAGGGTCCATTTTTTTTTTTCCTGAGTCCATTTCTTAATCAGCACTATCCATGCCTGTTTCTTCCTCCCTGGCATGTAACTCTCACCACCTTCTCCCATATCCACTGCCAACTTCTCTGAATGTGGGCTATGATCCTTTCTTCTCATGAGCTTCTGAGGTCACTGCCACTAATTAGCACCTGCTGGCACCATACTCTGGATGATCTTGCCTTCAAGGTGGCTGCTCTGTTAACCATGTTTTCTTCTAGGTCCTATTCATTGCTGCTGAAGCCGTGGCATTTCCATCCTCACACTCTGGCAGGCTTGGGACATATTTACCCTTAATCAGATCTAGGCTGGTCTTGGTATCAAAAGTCCCTGGGACTGTGATATCTCAGGAAGGGTCTTCATGTTTTTGAATCATCATCTTTTCCCTTCAGTTATCCAGTAGTCAGTCATTGGTCCTCTGGTAGCACACCTTTGTGACAAGGCCCTAGAATAAGTTGAAAGCCTTACACATCCTTTGCATGCAGTGACTTTTCTTCCTACTCCATGAAGCAATAGGAGGGAGTGCAATGACTCCTTTTCCTGACCCTGATCTTTAACTTCAATCTTGACTTCACTCTTCTGCAACCTTCAGTAATCCTTGCCACTTGGATCTAGTCAGTGTGTATCTCCAAACCTCTCTCTGTTAAAGGCCATCCTCATATCTTTGGCTTAGAATGCTATAATTGCATATATACTCGATATATAGCCAGTCCCTGTGGGCTGCCCTTGGGCTTATGCTGAGTCCTTTTCATAATGCAAATGATAGGCTCCCTGCTGGGTGTGGATAACTCCCTCATCTTGTCATCCTGGGAAGGTTTCCTAGGCATGTGGTATTGAAAATCTCTATATTTTGTCAGGTAATATTGAGTCTCTGATTTTCCTATAGTCCTCACAAAGTAGCAGTAGAATTGTCATTGCCATATTTGTCCTTTTTTAGTCTGTGCAAGCTCAGGGAGCCCATGGGATGAATATCAACCATGGCTTATAGAAAATAGACTTCCAGCTAATCTTCCAGGGTCTTCTATTCTTCCTTGGCTCACTGAGGTGGAACTCTAATGGTGGTTAGGTATCCAGACAGAAAATGCTCTGGACATAACTGTCAGAATTGGCGTGACTTGGACCCCTGTCCATTCTCAAGGAACATCAACACCCAGAGCAAAATCAGGGGTCTGTGTTCTGCAGCCCCACAACTTTAGCTCTTTTTCGGTACCTTCTATCTAGCAGGCTCATGAAATGAAGGACTGTTGTTTTGTCAAGGCTTTTTTAGGAGAATATAGGGCACAGAAAGATCAGCTGTGTTAACTCTTCAAGCCACATACCCTCCAGACTTTTTGGATGCTCTCTCTGCCTTTACCTGCCTGTCTTATCCTATCTGCCCATGCCCATCTACTTGAGCAAGTTCATGCCATATCCTGAGTTCTGAGATTCTCATGTTCCAGACTAATAACTTTGAGACTATTCATAACTATTTTCTGAGAGCTTTGACTAGATAGCTGCTCCTGACACAACAGCTTGCTCAGAGAAATGAAGGTTCTTACAAAAGGAAGTTCAAGCACTGGACCTATCAGTTCCAGCAATGTGGAGTGCTGCCTTTCAGTGATAGCTCATTAGCTTTTGGAGATTAATGTTTTAATTTGTGTGTTGAAGGAACTCCAGCATATAACAGAGAAAAACGTTAGATTTACATTACAACAAGACTTCACATTCAATTGAGTATCTGCTTTATCCCAGACTTGGCACTGGGTATTTTACATTCATGATTGAGTTTAATTCTCATCACCCCATTATAATATTTAGGCATTCTTTCTTTCCATTTTACAGGCAGTGAAACATAAGTTCAGAAAAGTTAGGTACCATGTCTAATATATACACTGAGTGGCCAGATTATTATGATTTTGAATGGCATAAAAATCTGGCCACTCAGTGTGTGTGTGTGTGTGTGTGTGTGTGTGTGTATGAATTTGTGCCTGGTGGGGTCTGGCCAGCCTGGCCAGGGAGAGGGGATATGGGTGGTTGGCCAGCCTGCCTGCTAGTCAAACTCCTGGTCGAGCGGACAATTTGCATATCAGCCTTTTATTATATAGGATATACACTGAGTGGCCAGATTATTATGTGTTCAGAGATCATACTGATCTGGCCATTAAGTGTATATCTGCATTGCAGCTCCAACTACAATCCAGGTGATTAGGCTCTAGCAACACCATCTGTTCACACTAATTTGTGAGCCAGAGATATCATAGCACTTCCATACCATAACTTTGATTCCCAATCAGCCACTGTTAACATTTTCTGTTAGTTTTAGGTTGAAATCATCCCTGATTTCTATTTTTAGTTGTTATCTTGAAGCCTCTCTAAGTGTATAATGCCTAGCTAAGGTAACTTCTGGCTGGCTCTTACACCTTTTGCCCACACCTAGGTCATTCCTCCTGGAGTCTCTGGATGAGGAAGGCATTAAATTAGCAAATCCTCAAATTCTGACTGAGCTTCAGGCCTTCATGACTTTGCAGATTCTCTTCCCCCTTCTCTGTATCCTTGGCTCTGGTGCTATCTTTTATCCTTGGGGTGGGTGTGGGGAAACGATGGCCCTTCTCTTTAGACACCTGGGCTTCAGATGGTCCTGTATCAGTCTCTACTTTTCTTTATCCTTCCTAAGGGCTTCAGACTTCAGTCTGCTCTTGTCCTCCTTGTCCTGTAGCACATTCTCCAGCCAGTTGCAAACCCTACAATTCAGCATTTCAGAGGAAAGATCTGCCTTTGAGCCTCTCTGTGTCATCTAGGGCCATCTTAGGTGCCCCTTCATGTGGTTGTTGGGTATTAGGGGAATTGAAGAAAGAAGAATAAACTGATGAAAAGGGATGGCAGAGATGGGGGAAATGCAGGAATGGCCAGGGCAATCAGGAGTAACACACTGAGGATATGGGGATGGTAGCAGAAGAATGGGAATTGGGCTTTTCCTTCATCTGAACATCTTTGTGATTTTCATCATGAACCCTATGACCCCTAAACCAATTGCCCCCTTCTGGTCTGTAGGCCGTGTCCAGTTTCCAGCAGGTTGAAAGAATTGAGAGTGGCCGGGGGAAATGTCCTTTTGAGCCAGCTCAGCGGTCAGCAGCTGTAATGGCTGGTGAGTGGGAGAGATAAGAACCTGTGACTTCTTGCTATAATTGCTTCCTTCCCCACCCCTGCTGTTGGAATTTCTGTGTCCTTTCTTTCATTTCCTAGGAATGTCTATTATTCCCATGTCTCTTTCTAGCCTTCCCTATTCTTCCCAGCGTGCCTGTGTCCTGCTTTTCTCCAGAGTACTATTTCCCTGCGTTCTCCCTAGAGAATGTGTTCTCTGCACCTCTAATGTGAGTGTGTCCTCTGCTAACCTCATTCCCCCCCTCATATATTTTTTCTGTTCATAAGAGGATTCTGCTACAATGCATATTGTAATACACTTGGAAAAAGTATAAAGAACATATGATGTTTTCTAGAAGAGAAGTGTTCAAAAGAACTTTGTGTGATGATAAGAATGCTCTGTATCTTTGCTGTCCAAAAGTAGCCACTAGCTACATGTAGTTATTGAGCTCTTGAGATATGATAGTGCAACTAAAGGAAAGGATTTTTGGTTGTATTTAACTTCAATTTCAATGTAAGTAGTCACATGTGTATAGTGGCTACTATATTAACAGAAGTCTAGAGTATCTACTCAGAAAACCACTGTTAATATTTTAGGATATTTCCTTTTAGCCGGTTGTAATGTGTATGCAAGTGCATATAGTCAGTAATGACTATTCAATAAGTTCCTGTTGCTACTTCCTTTGAACAAGTCATATACAGTTGCTCAAGTGTTGAGTGGTTCTTTCATAGTTTATGTATAAGTCTTTTCTGGAGAGTGACCGCGAAATTCTTCAGTTAGCCACAAAGTGATTGTTTGTGCCCCACACAGCCTATATTTTAGATTAGAGGACTCCACATGCACCTCCAAATTCAGTGAGGATCTAGCCATTTTCTCATGATAGTGTAAAACCAGCAGGTTAGTAGAAATTTTATGTGTGTGTATATATTATAAAACTTTTAAATGTCATCCTACATGGGTATAATTTTGAATTTTGTTATATAACTTTATATCATAGGCATTTTGGTATAATTTAAAAATTCTTTATAAAGAGAATTTTTAATGGACATCATGCTATTATTCATCCTGTAAGCATACAGTAATTTAATTAAGCAACTCCAAGTAATTTCTATAAATTAATTTTATTTAGTTTAAGTTTTTGTTATATCTATTAACACTGTAATGAACATTTTTATGTATAAATATTTATACTTATTTTAGATTGTCTCTTTAAGATTTCTGGAAAAAGATTACTATATCAAAGGGTGTGAGCATTTTATGGCTCATTATCTGTTGCTAATTGGGTTTTTAGGAAGAGTGTACCAATTTACACCCTAAATCAGCAGTAAGTGAGAGTGCTTTTTTTCTCATATAATTTTCACCAAAATATATTTTTGTCACTTTAAAAGATCTTTGAGTCCTGACTGATGTGGCTCAATTGGTTGGGTGTCATCCTGTGCAGCAGGAGGTTATGCATTGGATTCCTGGTCAAGGGCATGTGCCTTGGTTGTAGGCTCAATACCCGGTGGGGTTGTGCTGGAGGCAGTCAACAATCAATGTGCTCTCACATCGATGTTTTTTTCTCTCTCTCCCTGACTCTCTCTCTCTAAAAACCAATAAACTAGCCAAAACAAAAATAAAAACAAAAACAAAAACAAAAAAAAAAAGGAAAAGAAAGATTGTTGAGACTAAAAATAGTACCTTGTTTTTTTTAAATTAAATCTTTATTATTCAGATTATTACATTTGTCTCTCTTTTTTCCCCTCCATAACTCCCCTCCACCCTGCTCCCACCCCTCCCTCTACCCTTACCTTTCCCCCATTGATGAGTCCATAGGTATATGATTTTTGTCCAGTCACTCCCTTTCCCCCCTACCCCCTTTCCACCTGAGAATTATCAGTCCACTCCCTTTCTGTGCTCCTGATTCTAGTATATTCACCAGTTTATTCTGTTGATCAAATTTTTAATTCACTTAATTTTTAGATTCACTTGTTGATAGATATGTATTTCTTGTTCATAATTTTTTATCTTTTACCTTTTTCTTCTTCCTCTTCTAAAAGAGTACCTTTCAGCATTTCATATAATACTGGTTTGGAGTTGATGAACTCCTTTAGCCTTTTCTTATCTGTGAAGCTCTTTATCTGCCCTTCAATTCTGAATGTTAGCTTTGCTGGATAGAGTATTCTTGGTTGTAGGTTCTTGCTATTCATCACGTTGAATATTTTTTGCCACTCCTGTCTGGCCTGCATCGTTTCTGTTGAGAAATCAGCTGACAGTCCTATGGGTGCTCCCTTGTAGGTAATGAACTGTTTTTCTCTTGCTGCTTTTAATATTCTCTCTTTGTCTTTTGCTCTTGGTATTTTAATGATGATGTGTCTTGGTGTGGTCATCTTTGGATTCCTTTTATATGGGGTTCTGTGTGCTTCCTGGACTTGTAAGACTATTTCTTTTACCAGATGTGGGAAGTTTTCAGTCATTATTTCTTGAAATAGGTTTTCAGTATCTTGCTCTCTCTCTTCTTCTGGCACCCCTACAATTCTGATGTTGGTACGCTTGAAGCTGTCCCAGAGGCTCCTTACATTATCTTCACATTTTTGGATTCTTTTCTCTTCTTGCTTTTCCAGTTGAGTGTTTTCTGATTCTTTATATTTCAAATTTTTGACTTGATTCTTGTGATCCTCTAGTCTGCTGTTAGGTCTCTGTATAATATTTTTTTTTTCAGTCAGTGTATGTTTAATTTCTCTTTGGTCCTTTATCATCTCTAGTTGGATCTTTTGCATCTCTAGTTGGATCTTTTGCATTTCTAGTTGGTCCTTTTGCATCTCCTCTTGGGACTTGATAAATTTATCCATCTTTTCTAGCATATTTTTGAAAAACCTTATAAGCGTGGTTTTGAACTCTATATCCAGTCATTTTTTTCCCTCCATTTCTTTTGTTTGTGATCCCTCCCTTGTCTCAGCATTTTCACTATGCTGGGAGAACTTCTGTGTTGGATTCAACCTTATGATACCAAACTTGCAAAACTACAAAAGCCTCTCTGTTGAGCTTGGGATGGGTGGAGTCTTAGGGCTTAAGGGACCACCTTGCCTTCCAGTCGGCCCCGCCCTGCACGGCCCCTGAGTCTCACGTGACAGGGTAGTCGCTGGAGCAGTCCCTGTGCGTGAGCACACGCTCTCTTGCAGTGCCTCTAGATGGCTGCCTTTCCGGCTCCCCTGTGCTACAGGACCACACGAGTCTGGGTCCCCAGAGTTTCGCCCGAAACTGGGGTTTAGTGAAGTTAGAAGTGGCACAGTTGGGAGGGTCTGTCTCCCGCCCACTCGTGAAAGCCAGCGGCACAATCAGCAGTCTGTCCTCTGCGGCATAGTGCCGTGCCTGCCTGCCACCAGACCTCTGATCTTTTGCGACTCCCCTAAATTTCCATACACTTCTCCCTTTTCACAGTCCAAACTCCCCCGTATGAGTTTCGGCTGGATCTGGGGTTTACTATTGTAGGATAAGGAGTTCAATGCCATTGAGAGTCCCTGTTTCCCTCCCACCAGAGGAAGCCAGCCAGGTTCACAGCCACTCGCTTTCTCCATGCGTGCGTCTCCGTACCTCAGCTTTTTGCAGCTCCTCTGGGTCTCCGTGAGCCCCTCTCTTTCCCTCTAGTTCTAAAATTTTCACTCCACCAGCTTTCCTGTGGTTCTGGATGATGTCCGTTCTGTCTTTTAGTTGTAGTTTTGAAATTGTTGTGCGGGGCAGCAGTGTAGGTGTTTACCTATGCCGCCATCTTGGATTCCCCAGTACCTGTTTTAATTTCTATTTCTTTTCTTTTTTTAAAATATATTTTATTGATTTTTCACAGAGAGGAAGGGAGAGGGTTAGAAAGTCAGAAACATCGATGGGAGAGAGACATCGATCAGCCGCCTCCTGCACACCCCACACTGGAGATGTGCCCACAAGCAAGGTACATGTCCCCGACCGGAATCGAACCCGGGACCTTTCAGTCCGCAGGCCAACGCTCTATCCACTGAGCCAAACTGGTCTTGGCTAATTTGTATTTCTTTGAATATTAGTGAAGTTGAACATTTTTCATGTTTTAGTACTACTTTTTTATTTCTTCTCTCATAAGTCCTCTGCTTACTTTCTTGGGTCAATTACCAGATAGGATATTAAGGTTTCAATCTACATATTTTTCTTTATAATTGCATTTTTTAAGCGAAATCCTTCTTCAGTTAGAGAGCAGATAAAAACATTTTTCTTAAATTTTTTCCACCAAACACTTAACATTTTGATTTTTAAAAATCTTTTGATGAATGACGTGAGATGGAGACCTAAATTACTTTTTCCCAACTCGCTAATCAGTTAACTCATTCATCATACTGTTTTTTCTTTCTTCACTGATGTTAGCTGTGAACTTTGTTATAAAATTGATTTTTTAAAAATTATATATTTTATTGATTTTTTACAGAGAGGAAGGGAAAGAGAGAGAGTTAGAAACATCTATGAAAGAGAAAAACCCCCTACTGGGGATGTGCCTGCATCCAAGGTACATGCCCTTGACTGGACTCAAACTTGAGACCCTTGAGTCCGCAAGTCAGTGCTCTATCCACTGAGTCAAACCAGTTAGGGCTAAAATTGATTTTTATCTATACTTTTGTGTAATATTTTATGAAAAAAATTGGAATGTAAGATCTAACAATAAATTTTTTCTTATATAGGACTTCATAGGAAAAGTCATAAAAGCTATACAAATTTAAATAAATTTTAGTCAGATAATTATTTATTCTGAAAAGAAATAACAAATGTTTTGAAAGTGAACAAAAGTATATATGTATATATATAATAAATACTATATTTGGGTTGTCATTTCTATCATTCATCTATAGTTGATATTGATGAGATCTTTTTTATACTCAAACATACTTGAATAAAATAGTTTAATTATGGCTTTTTTTTCCTTGACTTTTTATCAAGTATGTGTGGCAAAATTCTGAGCCAGTCATTGGGAACATTAAGAACGATAGTGATTGAATGTCTCTCTTGTAAAAAAAAATTATTTTATTGTTGAGAGTATTACAGATATTTCCCATTTGTGAATTTATATTTTTTAAAAAAGGGTTTAAACTAATTTTTAGAGAGAAACATCAAAGTGAGAGCAAAACATCAATCAGCTGCTGGGGATTAAGCCTGAAACCATGGGCATGTGCCCTGACCGGGAATTGAACCGGAGACCATTTGGTACATGGGATGGTGCTCAATCAACTGAGCTACACCAGCCAGGGCTGTGAATGTGTCTTGATTCTACATAATTGCTTATCAACAACATGACGTTTCAATTGCAGCAACCTAAGACAATTATTTAGCATACTTTCTTTTTTTCAAGCAGCAAACTTTAAGTACATTCAACCTTCTGCTTGTAATTTCTCAGTGTTCCAGTCAGCAAGTGGATTTGCATTAGCATGTGGCTCAAGAACACAGTTTCATAAAGAAGATCATTTCATAATAAAGAAAAATTTCAAAAAGGAGTAACATTTTCAAAAAGGTTTCAAGTTTTTTCCCCCAAATAATGAAGTTGTCTTTTTTTCCAGATAATGATGTTGGCTTTCATCTGATAATTGATGGAAGTGATCAGAAATCACTTTCTACAGTTTAGACAGTTAACATACAACCTCAATGTTTCCTTCTGTCTCAGATCCATGTCATAGTCAATACCAATATAAATTTATCTCTCAAGTTCTAAACTTTATAGGGTTATAATTTAAAATTTTTCTTGATCTAAGTAGGTGCTATTATTTAGTCGGGACTTTCAATGTTGATCCATTATGTCCTGCTATCCTCTGTTTTGAAAACAGTGATATAGAAATAGGGCCAACATTAGGTAGGAACTAGAACCAAATTTCCTAGTTAGGAGATATAAAAATGTCCTTAAAGATAATAGAGGTATTTTGAAATAAAAAGTTTTAGTAATGAAAATATTATTAGACTATAATATTTATTAATAGAATATAATAAAATAACATTTTTAAATTATAAAAATTACAATGTGCATTGTAGAAAGTTGAGAAAATGTAGAAATGTTAAAGAAGAAAGTGAAAGGTTTATTTGCAAATCAATCATTACTATTATTTTAGATTACTTCTTCTGTGTATCTGTGTGTGTATTTATAATAAATTGGAATTATTATGCATATTTCACTTAGTATTATATACTAAACATTTTCTTGTTATAGAAATTAATTTTTCAAAATATGATTTCTAGAGACTATGTAACATTCCATCATATAAGTATTGCATGGCACAATTTAATTATTCCTATAAAATTATACATTTAGATTTAAAAACTATTGTTTTTGTGAATAATACTGTAGAAGAAATTTTTTTATATAAATTCTTCACATAACTGCCATTAATTGCATATGAGTAAATCCAAAAAGTAGATTTATATGGCCAAAGGGTGTAAAGATTTTTATGGTGCTTGATGAATTTATCTAAATTCCTTTCCATTTAGTCCAACCAACAGTGACTTCCCCCAAAAACTAATTTGATGTATTTTTTACTTGTATTTCTATTAGTGAGATCGAACAATTTTTCATTTGTTTATTGGTACTTGTATTTTTTTTTGGGAAAAGCCTCCAAAATCGTGTCTTCAAATATGACATTTATCTGTACTGCAATTAGATAAAATTAATAAAATTATCTCAGTGTCTCTATTTGCACTGTTCAGATTTGGAAATATTATAAAATATTTTTTTAATATATATATTTTAATATATTTTATTGATTTTTTTTTACAGAGAGGAAGGGAGAGGGATAGAGAGTTAGAAACATCGATGAGAGAGAGACATCGGTTAGCTGCCTCTTGCACGGCCCCTACTGGGGATGTGCCCACAACCAAGATACATGCCCTTGACTGGAATTGAACCTGGGATCTTTCAGTTTGCAGACCGACGCTCCATCCACTGAGCCAAACCAGTTTCTGTAAAATATTTTGACAGTAACATTCACATTACCCTAAATCAGTGGTTGGCAAACTGCAGCTCACGAGCTATATGCGGCCCTGGCCCCTTGAGTGTGGCTCTTCCACAAAATACCATGGTCTGGGCGAGTCTTATTTTGAAGAAGTGGCGTTAAAAGAAGTTTAAGTTTAAAAAATTTGGCTCTCAAAAGAAATTTCAATCGTTGTACTGTTGATATTTGGTTCTGTTGACTAATGAGTTTGCTGACCACTGGCTTAAAACATCAGCAGTCCCTTCCCAGTCTCCTTTGTAGGGTCTTTGTCTTTTGCTCATCAGTGTTGGGCCTCATTAGATTTCCATGCAGGATCTTCTGTACTCATTCTATGTGGTTATGATCTCAACCAGCCCTATAGATTGTTTTCACTGCCTTCTGATGCCTCCCAGACCTTATCTGGAGCTACAGACCACACATCCAACTGCCTTCCAGATATCTTAATTTGAATGTCCCATAGGAATCTCAAAATCAGCATGTCTCAAAGCTCATCATCTTCACTCACCTCCCCCAAACCTGCTCCTTCATCAATGTCCCCTTTGCTGCGTGCTTACCCACCCAGATACCTAAGCTAGAGATAGCAGTCATCTCTGGTCTTCCTGTCACATCCTATTAAAAAAGAGAGGGGGTTTTATTAAGAAGAGCAGAGGAAGGAAGCTGTCATGGGTTTGTCTCATTGTGTCCTGTGTTACTGTATCTGCCAAGGAATACTGCAAATGTTCCAGATGCACTGGGTACTGCCAGCCCACCTCTTAAATCTAGGTGTATCTGCCCCAAGACTAACATACACACACTGAAACAAGACAGCTATACAATCAGGTCAATAGAGGAAAAGGTAAATGCCACATATCCAACTATCTAATTATGGCCTGATAATAGACTGTTTTTAAAGAAAATTATCTAGCTGCCCCAATCCTTAGATAAGGAAATGTAGACTATTAGGGTAGCACCTATTTATCCTGCAAAGCTCTGATCATGAGAAGAAAAGAAAGTGGAGGAAGGAAAGCCAGGGCATGTTTAAAATAGTTTTGTTTTTAAATATATTTTTATTGATTTCAAAGAGGAAAGGAGAGGGAGAGAGGGATAGAAACATTAATGATGAGAGAGAATCATCGACTGACTCTTCCTGCATGTCTCCTACTGGGGATCGAGCCCACAACTAGGGCATGTGCCCTTGACCGCAATCAAACCCAGCACTCTTCAGTCTGCAGGCCGTTGTTCTATCTACTGAGCTAAACTGGCTAGGCTGCTTAAAATCATTTTAAAGCTAATGAATGATAATTCCTATTATAAACCTTTGAAGGTGAGCATTTTGATAAGAAAGTGAAAACTTGAAACCCTAGGGGAGTGAAATATTTATTGCCAAACTTACCCTAGTCTACCACTGTTGTATTCTAACACATCTGGGAAGCCTGTGCTCACAGGCTTACATATGGGCAGGTAGAGATGTGGATTGACTTCCACAAATAATTGTGATTCTTCATCTTTTGCAATTTTCAATCATTTTTTTTGTATTACCAAAATGAAAATATCTCCATTTTTTGGGTTATAAAATTAAATGATGCTAACTATAAAAACAATTCAATAAACACAAGAAATATACAGAAGAAAATGAAAATCACTTTTAATTTCATTAGACAGAAAAAAGCTTCATTAACACTGTAGAGCTATAGCTCCTTCAACAATCTTTCCTACATCTGCAGACATGTATACATATCTTTAAACATTGGGTTGAATTGTACCCAGTTTTTGTTCTAACCAGCTTACTCCCTGAATTCAACACTGTGGGTATCTTTCTCTTTTGCACATCATCTTTTGCCAATAGCAAATGTATATTTAATGTCTACTGACTTGATCCATTCAATAATAATCCCCCCAAAATTGCACATTCAGGAATATTTTATTATATGGACAGTACAACAAAATACTTGGAAGTGAGACTGTTCCAGGGAATCTAAGACATGAGGTGATCCTGTGTCCTCTGTAGATTCTTGCCCTCCTTAACTGATGGCTGCTGTATTTTCTCTGTAAGACTGTTTCAAGTTCCTTTGTACACCTGAAACTCTGCTATTTCCTCCCAAAGTGTCTGATCCCTTTTGTAGTCCCTTAATGTCAGTGACTCTCAGTGTGCTCCTCAGCAATCTAGGCTCCAGAGGTGCTTAGTACCTTTGATGATCTATTAGAAAGTTTTGGGACCCTTTACCTCTATCTATCATTGGATCCTTGAAAGGTTAACAAAGGTCCTTTACTGTTTGTAGAATACTTATGATTGTCCACACACACACACAAACACATCCCAAACCCTGCTGCCAACGTATTTATAACTGTCTCCACAACATCTCCCTCCATTCTCAGGTTATCCATGACACAACTTCTACCAGACTTTAGATTTTTAGAGTGTTTTATTTACAACACTTCAGGGAAATTTTCATTCCAACTTTGGCTTCTTTATCAACTTTTATTTCCCCTTGGAAATACAGAGGACTGACTTATTTGCTCTTCCATTTGGTGCCCCAAACCTGGTTTCTTCCTCCTGAAACCACTGCAAGGAAATGGATGCCATTTTATAATCCCTCCACCTCAGGCAACAATTCAAGCACATGGCCCCATGAGAGTTCATAAGATCCTATCACCAACATGTATTGAATGCCAGCCATGGGTCAGGCCCTACCTGGGCCCTGTGTTTATCTCATTTAAGTCTCAGTGCTACTCTGAGGAACCTGTCGTGACCCACAAGTTGAGAACTGCTAGCAGGGTCGCCTAAGGCCATCAGGAAACACAGATATTTACATTATGATTCATTAACAGTAGCAAAATTACAGTTATGAAGTAGCAGCGAAAATTTATGATTGGGGATCACCACAGCATAAGGAACTGTATTAAAGGGCCGCAACATTAGAAAGGTTGAGAACCACTGCCTTAGAGGGTGGTGTACAAGGGTGCTTCTCTCACTTTTCCTGTCTATGATGTTTATGTCATGGCTTCAGTGTGACTCCCAATTGGCCTGATTTGGCCCTGCTGCCTGACTCCTTCTTTTGATTGCCTTCCAATATCTCTGACCAGATGTCCTGAAAGTTCTTCAACCTTAGCATGCCCAACAACTAAGCTCACTTCTCCAGCCACCTCCTTTATGGACCTTCTCCTAGCATTTCCTGGCTTTGTTCATAATATCATCCATCTTCTAAGCAGGAAACCTTAGAGCAGTGGTTCTCAACCTTTCTAATGCCACGTCCCTTTAATGCAGTTCCTCATGTTGTGGTGCCCCCAACCATAAAATTATTTTCATTGCTACTACATGAGGAACTGCATTAAAGGGACGTGGCATTAGAAAGGTTGAGAACCATTGCCTTAGAGATACATTTTATTCTATTCTTTCACACCTCATACTCAATTGATTTGCAAACCTTGTTAATGGACTTGACCTCAGAAGTATCTCCCAAGTCCAATCTCTTTATTCCATCTGCCCCTGCCTTAATTCAGGCACTCCATTCTTGCCTTCACTGTATGAATGACCTCTTAACTAGCATTATCTTCTTCAAAACCAAAACTGATTATGTCACCTGTCTTCAAGAAAATCTCTGCAGTTTTGCTCTTACCTGTAGGATCAAGTCCATGTTCCTGATTTTGGCAGAGCAAAGTCATCATAATTGGGTGCCTATCTCTGCACCTCCAACTGTACCTCTGCTCCCTTGCCTGTCAGCTCCTGTATCCCATTGGCACTTCAGCCTGGGGAGTAGCACACATCCCTAAACATGGCATCCTTTTCCCCACATGTTATAGTCCTCCCTGAAGCCCTTCTACCTGGCAAATGCTCATTCTTCAGATCTGGCTCAAATGTCATCTCTGAGATTCTGCTACTCAGTCTGATGTGGCTGGGCCATCCTCTGTGCTCCTGCACACATCTGTGCATCCCACCTCTTGGTATCCATTTGATTAAATGGACTCAGATGAGGGTTCTTGGGGGCATCAATGTGCTTAACACCTGGCACAGTGCCTCGTATGTAGTAAATGATAAAGTAATGCCACTCAGTTCTCTCCAGGACCGCTATCCTCTGTGATACACAAAACTCTGAGGGAGAGGGGATTGTGACCTTTCACTCCCACAAATCATTTTCTCTGGCTCATGTCTGAGCTCTAGGTAGCGGTACTCATAGTGGCTATAATGCTCTTACATTTAGCCCAGAACTGCACCACTCCCTTCTTTCCCAGGAATCTGCATCTTGATCAATTCTCCAATGATGCTAATATTCCCTAAAGTTGTGACTAGTTCCAGAGCAGTGTACACCCACCACTGTTCAGAAAGAATGTTAGTTCCTTCAGACATTTACCACAGGGGGAGAACTTAAGTAAGACTGGGACTTGCTGTAAAGCAAACCTCCTTCCTGGAGAGTCGCAGTATAATTAGCATATTATAGGGTAGAGAAATCTCTAAAATAAAGACAATACAAGCAAACCTACCAAATAGCCTGATTTCCACAAGGGTAGCTTTCTTCTTTATATACACACACACATATACACATAAATTTTTTTGTTGGTTTCAGAGAGAGAAAGGGAGAGAGCTAGAAGCATCAATAATAAGAGAAACACTAATTGGCTGCCTCCTGCACATTCCCTATTGGGGATCAAGCCCACAACCCAGGCAAGTGCCCTCATCAGGAATTGAACTGTGACCTCCTGGTTTATGGGTTGACGCTCACCCATTGAGCCACACTGTTTGGGATACAAGAGCAGCTTTCATTCTCCCTTCATATACATTAACACTCCGGCCCTTTCCCCTAAACACTGGTTCCCCACTCTGCCCTGGAGCACTTTATGTCCAGGATGATTTTAAATGAGGGAATCCTCTCATGTGCTTAGCAGTGCCCTGCACTTAATGGGCACTCAGCCCCTGAGAGTCCCTGCCCCTGCTTTATCCCTGCTCTGCCTGTGGCCCCTTTTGTATCCTTCAGCAGGTCTCATAGCTCATCTTCTCCCTGTCTCCCTGCAGGGGGGGTTCTCTATGCTGCCACTGTGAAAAACTACCTGGGGACGGAGCCGATTATCTCCCGGGCTCTGGGCCGTGCTGAGGATTGGATTCGGACAGAGACCTTGCCATCCTGGCTTAACGGTGGGAAGAGAAAGAGGGATACTCTGGGGACAGAGAGGGTGGGTGGAAGGGGGTGGCCCCACACTGAGTCTGTGGGATCTGAGGGCACAGGTCTCCCCAGCTCCAGCCTTTGTCGCAGCCGTGGCCTTGAGGCCAGCTGAGTGGGGTGATGAAGATGGAGACAAGGAAGTCTACTTCTTCTTTACGGAGACTTCTCGAGCGTTTGACTCATACGAGCGCCTTAAAGTTCCTCGGGTGGCCCGTGTGTGTGCGGTGAGACTCCGATCCCAGTTGTCTGTCTGTCTGTTGTCTCCTGCTCTGCCTGGTCTCTGCCTTTGCATTTCTCCTCTGTTTCCATTTCCCCTGTTTTGACTTTATTTTCTGCAAGTTTGAAGAGTATGCCGAAAAGGCTCTAGCTCCTTTAACTCTACAACTACCCTGTGACACAGTGTCCCTAGTAGGTATAGAGGTTAAAGGTGGGAATTGTTGACAGACCTGGGCTCCAGACCCTGATCCACTACTTCCTGCCCCTGTAATGTGGGGCAGGTTCTTTAGCATCCTTATAGATAAGGATATTGATGATACCTAGGTATAAGTGTTGTTTTGAGACCTAAATGAGTAAGGTATGTAAAGCACATAGCATAGTACTACATAAGTGCAACAATGAACTTAGTCACTGTCATTGTGACCCTGTCTACCCATGTATCATTCCCTACTGCTAACTCTGTCTGTATCTCTACATTGCATTTTTATGCATCTGTCTCTCCATCTGTCCTTGTCTGGGGGAAACTCGCATTGGTTTCCACATTCTCCCTACAATGTTGGTCTTCTAAAGAGAAATGCCCATGCTCTTGTCACCCTAGGGGGACCTTGGGGGCCGGAAGACCCTCCAGCAGAGGTGGACAACCTTTCTGAAGGCTGACCTGCTGTGTCCAGGGCCTGAAGATGGCCGGGCTTCTAGTGTCCTGCAGGACATGGCTATTCTTCGACCTGAGACTGGAGTGGGGGCCCCCATCTTTTATGGCATCTTTTCCTCCCAGTGGTGAGGGGGTCCTGGTGTGGAGGAGAGTTACAGGGTGGGAGATATGTGGGGTTGGCACCTTTCAGTTGCTATCTCTTCCAGAGGAGGTGGCCTCTCCCAGGAGCTGGGTGCATGGCTCCTATGCATTTCTTATGGGTCATCTCATTTGACAGGAGGTGAGTTGTCCCCTAGTGCTCTTCAGATATCTAGCTCCAACCTGTGTCTTTTCCAGGGAGGGGGCTACCATCTCGGCAGTCTGTGCCTTCCGACCACAAGACATTCGGATAGTGCTGAATGGTCCCTTCAGAGAGCTGAAACATGACTGCAACAGGGGACTGCCTGTCATGGACAATGATGTACCCCAGCCCAGACCTGGAGAGGTAAGGTGTCTGGGGCAGCTCTTCACCCATGCCAGAATTGCCTCATTAGGGTAAGAGCCCAACTAAGCACCATGGATACATCCTGGCCCCTGGGAAACTTTGTCACCTATCTTGTGTTTTCTCTAGTGCATCGCTAATAATATGAAACTCCAGCAGTTTGGCTCATCACTCTCCCTGCCTGACCGCGTGCTCACCTTCATCCGGGATCATCCCCTCATGGACAGGCCAGTGCTTCCAGCTGATGGCCACTCCCTGCTGGTCACTACAGATACAGTCTATCTCAGAGTTGTGGCCCACAGGGTGGCCAGCCTCTCAGGGAAAGAGTATGATGTGCTCTACCTGGGGACAGGTATGTTTAGTAGCTAAGTACATTGCTCATCCTGTGCTCTTGTCAAAGAGAGGGTTGTATACTTACAGGTATAAGAGTCCCAGGCACAGGTCATTATGTCATGCCCCCTGCCTGCTTCCTAGAGGATGGACACCTCCACAGAGCTGTGCGGATTGGAGCCAAGCTCAGCGTCCTTGAGGATCTGGCCTTATTCCCAGAGCCACAGCCAGTTGAGAATATGAAATTGTATCAAGTGAGTCATAGATTTTGGGAGTCTGGTGGGGAGACAGCTGAGCTCCCTGAAGTCTGGGAGATGCAGCATAATCCTCTTTTTATTCACTTTCTCTAGAGCTGGCTCCTGGTTGGCTCCCATACTGAGGTAACACAGGTGAATACAACCAACTGCGGACGTCTCCAGAGCTGTTCAGAGTGCATCCTGGCCCAAGACCCTGTCTGTGCCTGGAGCTTTCGGCTAGATGCGTGTGTGGCCCATGCTGGGGAGCATGGAGGGTGAGTGTGCCTGTCCTGGCCTCTAGCCAGCTGTCACAGGGTTCTGACCTCTCCATATATCTGCCTTGTTTCTGATCTATTCATGCTGCCATGTGTGTTTCTTTTAGTGTCACTGTATTTGTCAGTCCCTATTAACTCATCTGTTTGTTTATTGTGCGGCCTTATCAATGTTCCTGCCACCTTGCTGAACCTGCTCTGGGCCATGTGACTGACTTTCATGTTGCCATACACTTCTCAGTTTCCATTTTATAAGAGCTCATAGAAGTATTTTCACAGTTGACCACTCCCTCCTTCCTGCCTTGAAATACTCTTTCCTGTTGCCTTCTATGAATCTGCATTCTCCTGGTTTTCCTCCTTATCTCCCTTTACTCATTCCTTTCCATCCACTTTCTGAATTTTGATATTCTCACGGTTCAGTCCTTCTTTTTACACGTCTATGCACTCTCTAGGTGATATTATTCCCATTATTTTCAACACCAACTGAGTGTTGTTGATAACTACAGATGTATCTGTAGTTGAGCTACAAAACTCCTCAGCCAACTGCCTACTTGGATGCTTTAAAGCTGCTCAAATTTAGCAAGTTGCACTGTTGTTTTCTTGTTCTTTCACATGGTTCTCTGGTTTTCCTCATGTCAAAAAAGGGACCTCCTTATCCAACTACCTACTTGGATGCTTTAAAGCTGCTCAAATTTAGCAGCATGCACTGTTGTTTTCTTGTTCTTTCACATGGTTTTCTGGTTTCCTCATCTCAAAAAAGGGACCTCTGTGAATCCAGTTGCTCAAGCCAGAAATTGCCCACACTATATTGCAGTTGGTACTGATTCTAGCTCCATCTATTATATCCCTAGTCTACAGCAACTCCTCTCCTTCTCTACTGCTATCACCCTTGTCCTACCAATCATCATTTCTTTCTTCCTTTTTTTTTTTTTGATTTTTACAGAGAAGAAGGGAGAGGGATAGAGTTAGAAACATTGATGAGAGAGAGACATCAATCGGCTGCCTCCTGCATGCCCCCCACTGGGAATATGCCTGCAGCTAAGGCACATGCCCTTGACTGGAATCGAACCTGGGACCCTTCAGTCTTCAGGTTCCCTCCACCTTTTCAGCTCTATCCATTGAGCCAAACCAGCCTCAGCATCATTATTTCTTAATTGAATTACTCTAATAACTTCCAAATTGGTCTTGTTTTGTCCATTTGGGGATCCTATCATCCATTTTCCACTCAGCAGTTAAAATCATGTACCACATTGAAACATATCCCTGACATTATATTCAGCTATAATATTTCATTATATACCTGTATCAGATAAGGACTCTCTTAAAATCATTTTATTATAGGAAATTTCAAACATTCAAAAACTAGATAGTATAATGAATTTCCATGTATCTGTCATTCAGCTTTAACAACCATCAACTGACCAGTCTTGCTTGATCACTATCTTCACTCACTCCTAATTAATTAATTTATTTTTTATTTATTTTTATTTTTAAAATAAATCTTTATTGTTCAGTTTATTACAGATGTTCCTCTCCCCCCCCAATAGCTCCCCTCCATCTGATTCCCCATCCCCCTCACCCCATTCCCTTACCCCCTTGCCACTGTCCTCATCCATAGGTGTAAGATTTTTGTCCAATCTTTCCTGCACCCCTCACTCTCCCTTTCCCCTGAGAATTGTTAGTCCATTCCCTTTCTATGCCCCTAATTCTATTGTATATTCGCCAGTTTATTCTGTTCATCAGATTTTTTTATTCACTTGATTTTTAGATTGACTTGTTGATAGGTATGTATTTGTTATCACTTTGTTGTTCATAATTTTTATCTTTACTTTTTTATTCTTCTTCCTCTTCTTAAAGAAAACCCTTCAGCATTTCATATAATCCTGGTTTGGTGGTGATGAACTCCTTTAGCTTTTTCTTATCTGTGAAGCTCTTTATCTGACCTTCAATTCTGAATGATAGCTTTGCTGGGTAGAGCACTCTTGGTTGTAGGTTCTTGCTATTCATCACGTTGAATATTTCCTGCCACTCCCATCTGGCCTGCATAGTTTCTGTTGAGAAATCAGCTGACAGTCGTATGGGTACTCCCTTGTAGGTAACTAACTAATTATTCTCTTGTTGCTTTCAAGATTCTCTCTTTGTCTGTTGCTCTTGGTATTTTAATTATGATGTGTCTTGGTGTGGTCCTCTTAGGATTCTTTTTGTTTGGTGTTCTGTGCGCTTCCTGGACTTGTAAGTCCATTTCTTTCACCAGGTAGGGAAAGTTTTCAGTCATTATTTCTTCAAATAGGTTTTCAGGATCTTGCTCTCTCTCTCTTCTTCTGGCGCACCCATAATTCTGATGTTAGTATCCTTGAAGTTGTCCCAGAGACTCCTTATACTATCTTCACATTTTTGGACTCTTTTTTTTCTTTTTTTCTGATAGAGTGTTTTTTGCGTCCTTATATTTCAGATCTTTGGTTTGATTCTTGGGGTCCTCTAGTCTGCTGTTGGATTTCTCTATATTATTCTTTATTTCAGACAATGCATGCTTGATTTCTGATTGGTCCTTTTCCATTTTTTTGACATTCTCATTAAGATCTTTGAAGGTCTCAGTAAGTTTCTCAGAGGTCTCACTAAGTTTGTCAGTGGTTTGTAGAAGATTCTTGAATAACCTTATAAATGTGGTTTTGAACTCTATGTCCAGTCATTTGCTTTCCTCCATTCCTTTCATTCATGACATGTTTCTTGGTCTCCTCATTTTGACTGCTTCCCGGTGTTGATGGAGTGGCTTTTTTTGCTAGTTGTCTTTAGGGCCCAGTAGCTCTGCCTCCCCAACCACCTGAGGTGGACACTCTTGGTGCACCCCTTTGTGGGCTGGGTTCACAGTCTTGATTGCTATTGGTACACTGGGAGGAATTGACCTCCAGGCCAATTGACTGTGAGGATTAGCTGTGTCTATTAAAGGAACAACTGTTGTGCTGGAGACACTCCTATGGGGCAGTACTTGCTTCAGTGGGGCTTTGGTGCTCACCGAGTCTGCCTTTTGAGTGTGTCACTTATGTGTGTGAGGAGTTGAAAACTGGTGTCTTCTCACACTGACCTCTAGGTACACTGGTTCCTGGATCTCCAAGGAGGTGCAAGTCAGCTAGTGTCTGAGGCCACCCAGCAGAAGCTACAGGGAGATTTGCTGATTTCTCCTCTTTGCTTGGAGTTTGGAAATTTTGGAGTTGATTTCTCCTCTTTGCTTGGAGTTTGGAAGTTTTGGAATTGTCTGACTCAGTTGCAGTTAGTTAGGTTAAGCTGCCAGGGGGCAGGCCATTCATATGCTAAAGTCACTGCACAGCTGGGTGGGTTTGTAAATTGGGTGGGGTGGGGTCTCAGGGAGTCTCTAGGTTAGGGCGTGGCAAACAGCAATTGCTGCCAGTCAGCCCTCTCTGCTGCATTCTGTTCAGTGTCCTGTGTCCCGTGCCCCAGCGCAGTAAACAATGATTCCAGTGCGCAACTCTGCGAGAGAGCCACCCTTCCTTTCTGACCCGATGGCAGACAGTCCAGTTTCTCCCTGTGTGAGTCTGGGTCCCCAAAATCTCACCAGAATCTGGAGTTCAAAGAGTCGGGAACTTGTAACTCCCTTCCAATTGAAAAACAACAGCGCACGCCAGCCCGATTTGCATGGGTCTCTGGACCTCTGCACGTCCTACCAGGTCTGAATGCACTTTTTTCTTTACTTTTAGTTGTAGAACTTGCACTCCACCAGCTTTCCCATGGTTCTGGGGGATAGTTGTTTTATCTTTTAGTTGTAGTTTTGGTGTAGTTGCGAGAGACAGCACGTATAGGTGTATATTTTATGCCACCATCTTGGTTCTCCCCCACTCCCAATTTTTTTAAAGCAAATCTTAGGCATCATATCATTTCATCCATAAATCGTTTTGTGTGTATCTCTAACACAGAAAGGCTTCAAAAAAAAATGTAACCATATTATCATTATCATACTGTAAACTCTCTTTAATGTCATCAATTATCTAATCAATGTCTCATTTTCCCAATTGCGTATACTTAAAGATAGATTGCTTAAGTCAGGATCAAAATAATGTCCATCAGTTGGAATTGGTTGATATGTTTCTTAAGTCTTTTAATCTTTAATTAAGATTCCTTTCAAATGAGTAATTTTTAGTTGATTGCTTAGAAGGTATTTTTTTAGACTGACTTCATGACTTCCTATTTTGAAGCCCAGTTAATTTACTGTATATTCGTGCATATTACTAAATCTCAATCTTACAAATATTTTAGAAGTAAAAGTACTTATTTTTGGGAATTGATTTTGGTTAAGAACTTTAATCTGGTATTTTATTTTCTCTTGGGAGAACTTTGACACGTCTCAGATGAAAACAAGTGCTTGATTCTTTTCTTTATTACTTCAATATTCATTAAAATAAGAATTTCATTGGTGTTGGATATCCTGTGTACTTGAGCCTTGAGGTCTCCTTCACATATATATGTATTTGTGGGTAGGATGTGGGCTGTACATACATGCCACTATACTTCTTAGTAATATGAGAAATTACCAAGCTGGTACTTCTATGCACTCTACCCTTCATATCTCAATTCATATAAGGGAGAAACACAGACCATGAAGTTCTTGTGGCTATAGCCACACCTATGACCTTCCCAAGTTCCCCACTGACAGCTAAACTAAGCAAACTTGATTTTACCCAGAGACTTTAATATATTCATACCAGTCTCAGACCTTATTTCAGGGACTCCAATTCATGCTGAAGGAATTCACACTCAAACAGTCTACTTTCGGTTGAAGCTTTTGTGTGTTTCATTTGGTCTTCACTGACAGCCCACTAGAGGTCTCCCTGGCCTCTCTCCCTCCCTCTGATAGTGGTGCCAGGAAGTTCAGAGTGAGCAGCCTGTCTTGCTGTCCTTCTGTCAGACACAATCCATTAAAATCCTGAAAATACCAATATTGTATTATTTGAAACATATCCGTTAGAGGCCAGTAGGTACCAGTAGTTGCTGAAGAAAGAGTTCCTACACAGAGATGAGCTGCTTTATGAAATAAAGTCATCTCACTGACCCTCACAGAATTTTGATTAACTTTTATAGAGAAGTCTTCCCTTTCTTTTAACAGAATAAAACCCAAACCACCCTGTAGTTTTAATATTTTTTTCCAGAGAAATCTTATGGTGTGAATAGTCAGCTATATTTCTTAGAAAATTCCAATGTGTTTTTTTTTAAAGCACACCACCAAATATCTTTCCAACAGACCTAGTGCAGATTTAATTTTCTATGGTCTGCTAGAACATATGTAGAATTTGACATGTCAATCATCATGAGGAGTATTGGGAGAAATTTTAATGATGAGAATGTTGACTGAAAATTTCAGGAGTGATTAATGAAATGATGGGAGAAATAACGAGTGAGTGAATAATCTGTGGTGCTGAGGAGTATAGAAGGGAATATTGACACTGGATTTATCAAATATTCTCTTCTTTGTAGGCTGGTCCAAGACATAGAGTCAGCGGATGTCTCTTCTTTGTGTCCTAAAGAACCTGGAGGTCTGTGTGATTTAGGGAAATGTGGGTGGAATTGGGTGGAAAGAGGCTAGAAAGTTGTCTATTTTGGACCCACTTTTAAACTTAGATTCTGGAAGATATCGTAGCCAGTGACCTTGGCCTTACCCTTTTTGGGAACTCCTTTTAGCTTTGCCCCCATGGTTCCTTCTCAAATCTGGTACCTCCCTATGTTTCTCTTCATTACCCCTTTATCCCACAGCCTATAGCCTCACTACCTTTTATGCCTTTGGTGTTTTCTTGCAGAACACCCAGTAGTGTTTGAAGTTCCTGTGGCTACAGCTGCGCATGTGGTCTTGCCATGTTCCCCAAGCTCAGCCTGGGCATCCTGTGTGTGGCATCAGCCCAGTGGAGTGACTGCTTTTACTCCTCGGAGGGATGGGCTAGAGGTGGTGGTAACCCCAGGGGCCATGGGTGCTTATGCTTGTGAATGTCAGGAGGGTGGGGCAGCCCGCGTGGTGGCAGCTTATAGCTTGGTATGGAGCAGCCAGCAGGGCTCCTCAAGCCGGGCCCATACTATGGGGGCTGGACTGGCTGGCTTCTTTCTGGGGGTTCTTGCAGCATCTCTGACTCTCCTCCTGATTGGTCGACGTCAGCAGCGACGGCGACAGAGGGAACTTCTGGCTAGAGACAAGGTGGGCTTGGACCTAGGGGCGCCGCCATCTGGGACCACAAGTTACAGCCAGGATCCTCCCTCTCCCTCTCCTGAAGATGAGCGGCTGCCCCTGGCTCTAGGCAAGAGAGGCAGTGGCTTTGGTGGCTTCCCTCCACCTTTTCTGCTTGATCCTTGCCCAAGCCCAGCCCATATTCGGTTAACTGGGGCTCCTCTGGCCACATGTGATGAAACATCCATCTAGGGCGGGCAAATGACCACTAGTGCATGATTGGCCACTGGAATGGAGTGACCATTGAGATGTTGGGGTCACTGGGCCTGGAAGACCATCATGGCCTCTCAGTTCTCTTTGGCCTTTGAGTGATCACTTGACTTCAATATCAGCTCTCTCTGGGCCTAGATGGGCTCCAGGCCAGGCCTTTGTCTGAGTCCTGATTCCTGATTCCCAGAAGAGATCAGAACTTCTCTCTGCAGTGAATCAGGACTTTTCCTACCCCTGCTTTCTGAACCACAGTGACCCCTTCAGTCCTGAACCATTATTTTGGGCCCATAAATTTGGGGAGGGGCATAGAACATAGCTATGACTTTGCCTTCTGGTTTTACCCTGGCCAGAAGGAGGAGCTATGGAGACAATTGGAAGCTAATGTGCACTGAGTCCTTGGAATGGTTTTGCTGATTCTTCTAGTTAGTCTAATATTCTGTGGAGAGTGCATGATCTCCCTCCACCCCATTTTTCCTTCTTCCATGAAAGAGCATGTATATATATGAGTGTTCATAGGACACCTGCCAAATGCGCATGAATGACTGGGCCATTGCTCAGGTGTATTCATCGGGGGTAAGGAGGGGAAAGGTTGGGATGTGGGAGTTGACTGCAGAACTTTAGAGCCTATAGCCAGTGAAGGAATGGCTTTCTAAAAGAAAATAAACTGCCCCCACTCCCCCAATCACTTGTCATAATCCTTCTTTGAGTTGAGAAAAACTCCCAAAGAGGCCTTCTGGGTGGGAAGGGTAGCAGTACATGTGACCCCATGTTCTGTTTGTTTTTGCCTCCTGGCTGCCACCACTGCCATGCTCTCTTCCTCTGGCTGGAATGCAGGCTGGACCCCCTTTCCTTGGCTCCCATTAAAAATAAATTTTACAACATTCTAAATATTAGGGAACAACAAAAGGGGAACAGTCATAGGAAATGCAAACAGTGTAAAGATAAGTTTGTATCAGTGACTTTACTCAGGTTGACACCCTTACCCTAAAGCAGTTAGTTCTCCAGTGGGGGGTCCATGGACTCCCTGAAATCATATGCAAAATGTTGTCTGTATATGTGTGTCTGTGTTTTTCTGGGGGATGTTTTATGGCTTTCATCAGATTTTCAAGGCCTTAACAAAGTTAAAGGACCACTGCCCCCAAGTCATGACACCGTTGGCCAAGCTGAAATGGTGCCACTCAGCAGCAGCTCTTCTGCCTGGCCCACCTGCTCTGTGGCCAGCCCCTGGACTTACAGCTCCTGGATGCCATCTCATTTCTCCAAACCCTGGAAGCTGTGCTCTGTGCATATTTGAAGACACTATCAACTCTCACTAAACCTAAAGACTTCCTGCTTCACAGCTTGCAGATGTTTAAGGCTTCTCCTGCTCGGTTCTGGACTTGGCCTATAAATGTGCCTCATTCATCCCTGGTGGGGGATCTTCCCCACCCCCCTTGAGCTCCAGTGAATGATCTAGCCCTTCCCAGTTGAAATTTTCAGCTCTACTTTCCTTGGTGGCAGCCTGTAAATCACCCAAAAGAGTCCCCTTGGGTTTGGATTTATCAGTGGCTATGCCCTAATAAGTGAATGATCTTCAGCAAGTAATCTAACCTAGGAACATTGGTTTACTCATCTGTAAAGTGGGGATAATAATACCTACCTCAAGGTTGCTACAAGGATTAAATGAGAACATGTAAACAATAAAGCACTATCTATACCGGTAGAGATGGTTGTGTAAATATTGGACTATTACACCATAATCATATGCCTTAACCAAATGGTAACCATGATACATGCATCACTTTAAGCCCCATTTGGTGGAAGGAGGGTCATTGCCTCACACAGATGTCATCTCTGGCCAGATCTTAGAAGCCAGTGTCTAAGGCCCATGGGAGGCAGGGCCTATGGTTTATTGTAATCCTCATATGTCTGACCTTAGTGACCTTATTAGTCCTTTGTGGAAATGGAGAAGGGTGTGTGTTCTTGGGTTTGTCCTCACTTTACTCTTTCAAAGTTAAGCATTAATTCCATTTGATGAGGAAAGGAGATGGGGAGATGTCAGAGGGGTCTGGCGTTTCTGAGGAGGGAAGGAGAAAATTTCTCAGGACAGGGTGGGAGGGTGGGGAGGAATTCAAGCATATCAAACTCATGGCCAGTGGGCCACATACAGCCTGCCGGGCATGAGTTTGACATGCTTGGATTAGATCATGGTAGATTTGAGCATTCGGTGCTTGAACAGTGGCTCTGGTTGCAGGAAAATTGGATGAGGAATTTAGGAACAATGACGAATGATGGGAATAGACATGGAGTGAGGAAAATCACCTCTTAGTTAGAAAGTTCAAGCCCTAAGAGTGAGTAAGAGCTCAGGAATATGAAGCCAGCTCCTAGAGAAATAGTGTGAGTAATTGCATTATTTTTGGGGTGTGGGAAGGGATGAGAACTGAAGGAGGGTGCAGAATTTTTACGGGGACAATTGTGAGGATTCTGGCAGTCAGAGACCTGGCTGGGTTCTCACATTAAAGAAGAGTGAAGATGGGACTTGTGCCTCACTTCCTGGCCCTCATTTTTAAATTCCCCTCTGTTTTTGGCTCTGTTCTCTGATCCCTAAACTGTTACCCTCACCTTGTCACTCTTACCATTGTCTGCTGCTACCCACCTCACCTTACTGAAAATAGAGTCAGAAAGAGATGCTCATTATGGTCTCTTATGAGCCAAAGGAGCTCTAGCACAGCACTGGCCTACCCCAACAGGAGGCCAACTCACATCTTTTCCCTGGAGACTGCCAGTCCCCCCCTTTTCCCAGCAGCCCACAACTTCACTAGTGGCCTCAGTGATCGCAGGAAACGTCCTTTTGGTATCTGCTGGGCCCTGACTGTCCTGGCTTCTCTGCTTTTGTCATGGCTGCAACAGACTATACACAGGTCCTGCCTGTCTCAAGGGTATAGTGATAAGATTTGCCTTTTTTGGTTGTAGCAGAAGCAAAGTTGGAATTTTGAAAGATTGTTTTTACCAACTAGAGGAAAAACTAGCAATAAAAGTACAAGAAATCTTTCTGTAGTTTTTAAGTTTTCCCTGGTGGGCCCCAGGACATGGTTACTTGTGTGATCAGTAGACAACAGGTGTGATTCCAGACAGGTCTATCTGGACTGATGAAAACACCAGGTCCTGGTTGAGGTGGGGAACGGCAAGCAATAGAGAAGAGTCTAGCTTCCTGAGGATGTTAGATGGGGCCAGGCGTCAGGTTAAGAGGGCTGCTCCAGGTCCTGTGGAGAAAAAAGTGCAAGGCAAGAACTCTTTCCCCTTAGTTCCCGCCCAGGGGACTGGGGTTTAGGGCTACAGATGCATCTTGGACCTGCCTACTGGTGGGTATAGCACTCCTAATTTATGACAGAGGTGGCACTCTGAGATTTGTCAGTGCTGGACCACAAGCTAAAGGCTTTCACCACCTGCAGCTGGAACCATCATTGGGGCAGGAGAAGTTAGCAATTGTTGCTAGATCCAAAGACCAACATCTCACCCTCTGGTTCGAGCAAGTCCTTTGAGTTGAGGTTGGCAATAAAGTCCTTCTAGGACTGAGATTTACACAAGGCACTCTCTGAGGGGTAAGTGTTGAGGAAGCTGGTTCGATTTCTCTGGTCAGAAGCTGAAGCAGAGAACTGGGGAAAGCTCAGGCCTGCATAGGGATACATTATATGTGTCAAGTGAGGGGCTCCGATTAGCCTCAGATGGAGTTCCTAAAATTCTCCCCTGCAAGCCCAGGAATGCAAACAGTCAACATTCATTTTTAGCATTTTCCTTTCAATTCATGCTTACTCACTTATGATAGAAGCTCCTATTCCTTCCTCTATAAGAAGCAAGGAGGCAGAAGTGGCCCTTGCCTGAGGTGAGAGTGGGGATGGCTGTTTTAGTCTTTGAGTGATGTAGACCTGTGCAGTTTCTCCAGAAATGACACAAGCTATGTGAGATGGAGGAGTGGATGCTGGAGACAGTCATTGCCTTGAGGTTGAGGGGGAAGAGTCCCATACTTTGTTGTGAAAAGATGGAGCTGCCTGCCCACTGGCTGAGTGGGTTTGGAGAATGAGCTTCTCAGCAGCAGCAGTCATGGGAACCAGACTATTCTGTCCTTTGCTGTCCCATGAATTTATGTTCAATTCTAGGGAGAAAGATGCCCACCCTCAAAATATCTGAGATAAAATATTTTCCTTCCGAAGTGCTGGGAGTGCTGGCTATATTGATTCAAAGAAATAATTTTTTTGTCCCCTGTGAGTTTGTAGAGAAACATTCATGTCTACTGTAACTAATATCAGCATTTCTAAAATTAGCTGAGTCTGGATGTCTGCATTATGAACTGGCCTATAGACCTAGAGAACAGAAGGCTGTAGAAGGTTAGTTTTGAATGGCTTCTAAAATGAAGAAGCCATTTCTCCTAAGGTAGCTTTTCCCAACACATAACCACCAAATTAATCTTTTATCACACTTAAAACCTATTGCCTCTCAGATTTACTGGAATTAGGCAATTTGCCTGTGATTTCATCATCCTATATAATAAAAGCCTAATATGCTAAGTGTCCAGTCGGTTGTTCAACCAATCAAAGCATAATATGCTAATGATACGCTAAGGCCGCTCAACCACTCACTATGATGTGCACTGACTACCAGGGGCAGACAGTCAACCAGTTGACCAGTTGCTATGACATGCACTGACGACCATGGGGAAGACACTCCAAACAGTAGGTGAGCTTGCTGCTGGGGTCTGGTTGGTCAGGATTGAGCGAGATGGGCCAGACATGCCCTGGAGCCCTTCCGCGGTCCTCCTTGGCTGGCCAACCTCCCATGTCCTTCCCCAGCCCCAGTTGTGCACCAATGAGGTCCCTTGGCCTGGCCTGCACCCTCTTGCAATCTGAGACCCCTTAGGGATGTCAGAGAGCCGGTTTTGGCCCGATCCCACAGGCCAGGCCAAGGGACTCCACTGGTGCATGAATTTGTGCACTGGGCCTCTAGTAATATTATAACTTATCATAGATTGTGATCACTTTGCAATTCCCAAGTGTCCTACCCTGTTTCCCCGAAAATAAAACAGTGTCTTATATTAATTTTTGCTCCCAAAGATGCGCTAGGTCTTATTTTCAGGGAATATCTTATTTTTCCATGAAGAAGAATACAGCACACATTTATTATTGAACAAAAAAAAGGAAATTTATTACCTGTATACAGTATGGTAGTAGTTGTCATCACAAACCTGCTCACTGATTGGCCGTAGTGCAGCCAGAGCTGTTCAGGCAGTGCGAGGTCTCTTTAAATCAGGAGTCAGACACCTTACGGTAACTTCGGGGGCCTTATATTTCGGGGAGGCCTTGTGTTCGGGGGAGGTCTTATTTTGGAGGGGGATGTCTTACTTTTGGGGAAACAGGGTAGTTGACAAACCAAAGTGTCTGCATGCTACCTCTACAAAGGTTTGTGACAAGGCTACCATTAGGAGCTTTGCTAAGTAAGTTATTCTTTTTGGTATTTATTGCTGTGCTAGTAAAGATAGGCTTTGTTAACTATATATATAAAAGCCTAAGCAACTGGCCGACTGGCCAGTAGCTATGATGTGCAGACGTGCAATGACCATCAGGGGGTAGATGCTCCGACTGGTAACTATAATGCTCACTGACCACCAGGGGGCAGACGCTTAACACAGGAGCTGCTGAGCTGTGGTGACTTGGCAGCTGTGGTTCCTGGGTGATGTACCTGGAACCAGAGAGAAGGGAGCCCGATTCCAGGGTGCTTCATTTGAGAACCCCCTCTTGCAACCCGGCACCCCTCGGGGGATGTCAGAGAGCCAGTTTTGGCCTAATCCCTGCAGGCCAGGCCGAGGGACCCTCACCAGTGCACGAATCTGTGCACCCGGCCTCTAGTGACATAATAACAAACAACCTCATACTTTTAGTGGTTTAAAAATGTTTCTTACACACACTACTTAAAAAGGAGGAAATCCTGACACATGCTACAATATGGATAAACCTTGAGGACATTATAAGTGAAATAAACCAGTCACAAAAAGAAAAATATGGCATGATTCCACTTCCATGAGGTACCTAGAGTAGTCAAATTCATAGAGTGAGAAGCTAGAATGATGGTGGCCAGGGGCTGGGGATGAAAGGAATGGGGAGGTTATTGTTAATAGGGGTAGAATTTTAACATGTTTTACAAGGTGGAAAGAGTGCTATAGGTAGATGGTGATGGTTACATAATATTATTTACTCATTTTATTCAAGGTCCAGTCCCAAGTTCCAAGGAACCCAAAGATAGTGTATTCTGACATCTCTTCTGAACTGGCAGCTTGAGAAACAGACTTGAGACACCAACCAAAGGCTCTGTACTCCCTACTGGACCCCCTTGCAGCTACTGAGACAGTCTCATGTGGTCTAGTGACAGATAGGCAGCCCAGGAAGACATGCTTCATTTGTTCTTTTTTTTTGGATCCAATATTTCATAATAAGATTATTGAAAACAAGATGTTCTTCTGTCTATGAAACTGGCAATGATTTTAAAAAGTGAATGATCATTGTGTTGACCACAGTTTGGGAAGGAATTGGGTGTTCTATTGTTAGACATGAAATTAATACAAACTATACAGAAGGTCTTCTATTTTAATATCTATTAAAAACTTGAAGATGTTTATATCATTTGACCCAGTAATTACCTTCTGGAAATTTATTTTAAGGAAATAATAGTATAATTGTGCAAAAATACGTTTCTAAAGATTTTCATTTTAATGTTAATTGTAAGTCTACAATATTAGAAGAATCTAATTATTCAACAAGAGAAACTTGGTTAAATAATGCCATATTGACTAGGAAAACCTAAGTGAAAAAAATAGGAAACCCTAAGGAAGAAAAGCAGCCCTGCCAGCCAGGAGCCTGGCTGGGATCACAAGCGGCCCTGGCGTTCTCCCACCTCACAGGACATCAGTATCCGCTAAGGCCACGCTGGGATGCGACGGATTGAGAAGAACAAGACCACTCCATAATCATGTGTGCACACAGACAAAATGGGAACATTGTCCAGGCCATGAAAATGATCAGGCATCTACCTGTTCTGGCTGGAGGAGAGGCTGCTGCTGCTTTACCAGTCCTTCACCTGCTCCAGCATCATGTTAGTCATCCCTTGTCTGGATGAGACTTAGTAAGGCACCCAGTCATAGCATTACCCTACTTCCTGGCAACACCCCACCCAGAGCAAAGCCCTGCTTTCTTAAAGCCTCATGCAAACACCCAGCGCAAGCCCTAAGTTCCTTCTAATAGCCTATTCCTGAAATGCCCCACAGTTCCTCAAGAGTTTGTAATATATATTTCCATAGTCATAAAATGTGTGGAATAATACACACACAACTGTTAGCAATGGTTATCCTTGATGAATAATTTTTACCTTTAAAAAAACATATATTTATATTCATTTCAGAGAAGAAGGGAGAAGGAGAGAGAAAAATAGAAACATTGATGATGAGAGAAAAACATTGATTGGCTGCCTCTTGCAGTCCCCACACTGGGATCAAGCCTGCAACCTGGGCATGTGCCCTGACTGGGAATCGAACTGGGGACCTTCTGGTTCATAGGTAGACATTCAACCACTGAGCTGCATCAGCCAGGTAATTTTTACCTTTTTAAGAAAAATAATATGCATGGAGAAAGAGAGGAGAAGAAAGGAAAAGAAAATAAAGGAGGAGAATCCATGGTGGTAGCATAGGTAAACACCTACACTGCTGCCTCGCACAATTTCAAAACTACAACTAAAAGACAGAACAGACATCATCCAGAACCACAGGAAAGCTGGCTGAGTGGAAATTCTACAACTAGAAGGAAAGAGAGGGGCTCACAGAGACCCAGAGGAGCTGAAAAAAGCTGAGGTACAGAGATGCGCACATGGAGAGAGCGGGTGCTGGAGTACCTGGCTGGCTTTCTCTGGTGGGAGGGAGACAGAGACTCCCAACTGCATTGAACTCCTTATCCTTCGACACTAAACCGCAGGTCCAGCCAAAACTTATACGGGGGGAGTTTGGACTGTGAAAAGGTAGAAGTGCACAGAATTTTAGAGGAGTTGCGAAAGGGCAGAAGTCTGGTGGCGCGCACAGCACTGTGCACAGAAGACTGACTGCTGATTGTGCCTCTGGCTTTCACAAGTGGGCGGGAGACAGAGCCTCCCAACTGCACCACTTCAGTTTTGGGCGAAACCCTGGGGACCCAGATTCATATGGTCCTGGAGCGCAGGGAAGCCAGAAAGGCAGCAGTCTAGAGAGAGACACTGTGAAAGAGCGTGTGCGCACATAGGGACCGTTCCAGTGGTTACCCAGTCATGTGAGACTCAGGGGCCATGGAGGGCGGGGCCGACTGGAAGGCAAGGTGGTCCATTAAACCCTGAGACTCCACCCCTCCCAAGCTCAACAGAGAGGCTTTTGAAGTTTTGCAAGTCTTGCATCATAAGGCTGAATCCAACACAGAAGTTCTCCAGGCATAGTGAAAATGTGGAGACAAAGGAAGAGATCACAAACAAAAGAAATGGTGGAAAACAAATGACTGGATATAGAGTTCAAAATCACGGTTATAACGTTTTTCAAGAATATCTTAGAAAAGTTGGATAAAGTTAGTGAGACCTAAGAGGAGATGAAAAAGAACCAACTAGATATGGAAAAGATCCAACTAGAGATGGAAAAGGACCAACTAGAAATTAAACATACACTGAATGAAATAAAAAATATTATACAGAGATCTAACAGCAGACTAGAGGAAGGCAAGAATCAAGTAAAAAATTTGAAATATAAAGAATCAGAAAACACTCAACTGGAAAAGCAAGAAAAAAAAAGAATAAAAAAATGTGAAGATAATGTAAGAAGCCTCTGGGATAGCTTCAAGCGTACCAACATCAGAATTGTGGGGGTGCCAGAAAAAGAGAGAGAGCAAAATACTGAAAATCTACTTAAAGAAATAATGACTGAAAACTTCCCACATCTGATAAAAGAAATAGACTTACAAGTCCAGGAAGCACACAGAACCCCATATAAAAGGAATCCAAAGAGGACTACACCAGACACATAATTAAAATGCCAAGAACAAAAGACAAAGAGAGAATATTAAAAGCAGCAAGAGAAAAACAGTTCATTACCTACAAGGGAGCACCCATACAATTGTCAGCTGATTTCTCAACAGAAACGATGCAGGCCAGACAGGAGTGGCAAGAAATATCCAACGTGATGAATAGCAAGAGCCTACAACAAAGAATACTCTATCCAGCAAAGCTATCATTCAGAATTGAAGGGCAGATAAAGAGTTTCACAGATAAGAAAAAGCTAAAGGAGTTCATCAACTCCAAACCAGTATTATATGAAATGCTGAAAAGTACTCTTTTAGAAGAGGAAGAAGAAAAAGGTAAAAGACAAAAAATTATGAACAACAAATACATATCTATCAACAAGTGAATCTAAAAATTAAGTGAATTAAAAATTTGATCAACAGAATAAACTGGTGAATATAATAGAATCAGGAGCACAGAAAGGGAGTGGACTGATAATTCTCAGGAGGAAAGGGGTGAGGGGTGTACAGGGAGAGACTGGACAAAAGTCATACATCTATGGATGAGGTCAATGGGAGGGATGTAAGGGTAGAGGGAGGGGGGGAGCCGGTTGGAGGGGAGCTATGGAAGGGAAAAAAGAGAAACAAATGTAATAATCCGAATAGTAAAGATTTAATTTAAAAAAAAGAAAGACAAAATAAGAAAAGTATTAATTATGTCTAATCATAGCTTTGGCATTTCAATAAAATTAAGAAAACTGTAAAAAAAAAGAAAATAAAGGAGAAGAATGAACTGAGAGTGATGATGACACTGATGGGGGAGGTGGCTCTAAATTAAGTGTTGATAGTGATTTTATTGGACAATTTTTATTCTACAATTAATTTACATTACATTTGGATATGAAAAAAATTATTTTTAAATATGAGAAAATCATGATTTTTCCAAGGAAAATACTCTATGTTTGTTTTTAATTTTTACTTTTGCAATGGCATCTTGTGCCCACTAAAATTGTATATAGGTCATGGCTGGTTTGAAGACTTCTGATTTTCCGGGTCAGTTGCAGTGCAGTGCAATAGGTGTCACTCGTTCCCTGAGAAGGGCATATTGCTAATGCTGGCTAGAAGTCTGCTCTGAGCTGTGCCCAATTCTAGATCAATTACCTGTCTGCAAGATATACCTAATTTCTAATCTTTGAGTTACACACTTGAACTTGTAATTTTAAATAGTACTTGTAATTATAAGTATTATGTACTTGTAACTTTCCTTCCTCTTATAATTTTAACCCAATTTAGATAAGAGGAATTATTACTACAGTAAAACACACATTCCTTTTATAGGCAGAACTTTCACATAACTACTCTATCTTCAAAGTAGTCTTTTGAAGTACTTTTAGGCAGGTATATATACTTCATTTTACAGATGAGAAAAATCAAGTTAAACAGAAAACTTAAGTCATTAATAGTTTGTTGGTCCAGTTTTCTTTTCCCTTCATTGGCTAGTTCTATGCAGTAAAACAATACTATTTGTGCTTTAAATATATTGGTATATAAATGTATCAACAGTAAAAATACCTTTGGATTAGTTTCTGAGAAATGCCATTTAAAGGATGAAAGCCGACCAGTTTGCAGTGTGGTTGTTCGAAAGCTTCTGATGGATGCATGGCAAAAAAGGAGCCCTCTCTACTGGGGCTGGGTAAGTAGTCTTCAGATGTCTGGGACTTCTTTGAAAACACCTGGCGTTCTTGGGGAACATGCTGAAAGGGACCTATGTTTATATGTGAGGTGGGGTTACATTAGAAACATCAGTTATTGTACTCTGAGGTAATAGCAGACACATAGGGCTGTTTGCTTCTCCCATCTGAGATCTCACACTTTTCTAATCCCTACATGTGGTCATTCTCAGGATCTCAATTCCTGATGCTTGCCTTGTAGCTGCTGCTTTCCTTTTTTCTTGTTTGGAGAAATGTTATGGAGTTAGAAAGCAAATGATCAAGATGAGACTGATAGGGAGCTGGTTTTAGAGAGATGAGGAATGACTATATCAATCTTTTAAAAGTCTCAAGATAATCAAGGTCAGCCTTGATCTCAGTCTACTGAGTCACCCTGAGACTTAGTCACTCACTCCAATGCTGTGGCTATTTGGAGAGAATTCTCCAGCTGGAACGAGGAAGTCCGGCCTTATGGAGCTGACCTGACCATCTTCTCACAGAGTGGTGGTCTCTGGCCCAGGAGAGATCAGAAGAGGCTCCAGGGAGCGGCTGGTTGAAACAGGGAGATGGCAAATCCAGTCCTCTTTCCAGCAGACATTGAGACCAAAGAAGGGCCTTCTTATAACATCTGGGGTGCAGAATGGACAATCATTAAAAGGACTGAATGCACCACATATAGCCAGGCAATGTTTCTACAATGGGATGGGCAATGGCAGATGTAGGTTCAGACACAAAATTGTGGCCAATAGGAATGAGGTGGCAGAATGAGCTCAACCAGCCATTTGAGGTACAGGGCTGAGGCTCTCAGGAGGGGCACAGATGAGGGATATTTAAGACCCCCCAAGAGATGTGGGATCAGGTTGCTGGAACTGGCATGCTCTGCTCATGACCTTCAGCCCAGTAGTGGGGCAGAGGAGCCTGGCATATGGAGGCTTGAGGCTGCCAGAGTGATTTCCAAATTTACCCACTAGGGAGGCAAAAGCTTCTGCTGTGTGACCACAAGGAAGAGCTCTCTTAACTTTGGATAAGGTGGGCAGCCTTAGAGGATGAAGCTAGGACTGGGTGTGGGTGCTAACGCCAGGGCCCATGGTTATCTGGGGAATCAGGCTCAGACTATACCTTTCTGGAATCCACAGATTTAGGGCTCCCCTTTCTAGGGGAACAGGCTAGGTGAAGAAGACCAATCTGGTTTTTCAGGGAGGTGGGAATGGTTTGGGAAGTGGCCTTAAGGAGAAACACAGCTCCTAATGAACTTGAAATGAGTTTTGCATGCACATCCATGTGCGTGTATTTGTGGGTAAAAGAGATTTATGTTTTTTTCAATTCTATAAATATGCTTATTATGGAGCATTCAGAAAATCCTGAAAAACATAGAAAAATAAGAACCACCTGGAACTCCATAGGCCAGAGATATAATCCCTAAATATATTTTGGTAATTTCCTTCCTGATTTCTCTCTCTGTATATATTCAACATAGTATGTACATGTATATTTCAAATTAAATCATGGTATAATACTGGCTGTATCCTGCTTCTTCCCTTTGGTTCTCTCTCTTGGACACTCTCCCACAATAATAAATGTGGTTCTACACCATCATCTTTGGTAGCTGTACAAAATCCTATTGCCTGATATTTCTTATTTTCTTTTAACAAAATATGTTTATATTGCTTTCAGAGAGAAAGAGGGAGAGAGAGATAGAAACATCAATGATGAGAGAGAATCATTGATTGGCTGCCTCCTGCATGCCCCCTACCAGGGATAGTGCCCGTAACCGGACCACGTGCCCTGACTGGGAATCGAACCATGACCTCCTGGTTCCTAGGTTGACGCTCAATCACTGAGCCACACCAATCAGACTGATACTTCCTATTTTAACGAATCCTCTTTTGTTTAACATCACGTTATCTGGAAATAATGATAAATCTGTTTCTCCCTCCAGTAGTCCCATTCTACAGCTAATAATGACTTGGGAAAAGCTAA
>JAAGEH010000041.1:23956869-23982557 GCA_011751065.1 Lasiurus cinereus | reverse complement strand
AAGAATGCACCTCACTCTTCCCTGCAAGGGTGGTGTTCCCTGGAATGACTCTCGCAATGATGTCAGTGAAGGCCATGTGGGAAGTTGGGGCTCTCACCCACACCCAGCAATAAAGATACCTCTCCTGTACCGAAGTGTCTATTGGAGGCCAAATGGGGAACATGGACTTCCACTCCCACCTGGCAGGAATGAGTCAGCAAAACCCTTTTTCTTTCCTCTTCTTCTTCTCTTTCTTTTAAGTTAATCCTTACCGGAGTATATATTTTCCTTTGACTTTTCAGAGAGAGTGGAAGAGTGGGAGGGGGGAGAGAGAGAGAGAGAGGGAGAGAGAGAAACATTGATGTGAGAGAGACACATTGATTGGTTGTTTCTTCAATGAGCCCTGATCAGGGGTGCTTGAACCTGAAACTCAGCTATGTGCCGTTGACTGGGAATCGAATCCTTGACCCTTAGGCCAATGCTCCACCACTGAGCAACACTGGCCAAGGCACAACAACTTTTTATTGATGGCATGGGTCTGAAGTAGCTTGCTATTTGCTAAAACAGAAAACTTAAATAAAATCTAGGGTCATATAACATAAATTCCAAAATCTCCAGGATATAATATAAAGTTATTCATCATGTCAAGAAACAGGAAAATCTTAACTTGAATGAGAAAAAACAGTTAATAGATGTCAACATTGAGATGATACAGATATAGACAAAATTTTTTTGTGTCTTTGGTTAATCCTCCACCCAAGGATAGTTTTTCCATTGCTTTTTAGAGAGAGAGAGAGAGAGAGAGAGAGAGAGAGAGAGAGAGAGAGAGAAGGAAGGAAGAAGGGAGATGGTGAAGAGAGAGAAACATCCATGTGATAGAGACATATTGATTGGTTGACTCTCCAAAGAGCCCTGACTGGGATGGAACCTGCAACCCAGGTATGTGCCCTTGCCCAGGAATGAAACCCATGACCCTTTGGTGTGTGGGCAGATGCACTAACCACTGAGAGACACTGGCCAGGGTGTGATGTAGACAAACATTTTTTTAAAGAAACTATTACAGAAATTCTTCAATAGAAGTTACATATATGCTTACAATGAATAAAAAGTAGAATATCTCAGAAAAGAAACAGAAGATTAAAAAAAGAATAAAGGGGAAATCAAGATATTTTTAGATGAAAGAAAACCAAGAGAGTTTGTGGCCAGCTGACCCAGTATACCCTAAAAGAATGGCTGAAGAAAGTTCTTGAAACAGAAGGATAAAAGGTATCTTGGAACATCAGAAAGGAAGAAAGAATTATGGAAAAAATAATAATATACCACAGCTGTTCACCATTTGAAGAGATCATCACAATGCTCAGAAGATAATCCAAAAAACTATTTAAGAATAGCATCCTGCCTTTTAAAAAGACCAGCCCAGCTAGTGTTGCTTAGTGGTTAGGCATCAACCTATGAACCAGGAAGTCATGGTTCAATTCCTGGTTAGGGCACATGCCCGGGTTGCAGACTTGATTCCCATTGTGGGGTGTACAAGAGGCAGCCAATCAATGATTCTCTTCCATTATTAATGTTTCTCTCTCCGCCACTCTTCGGTTCCTTGTTGAAATCAATAAAAATATTTTAAAAAATAAATAGAGACCAGTGCCCATGCTCAAAGGCAATGAGCTTAGGCAGAAATCCAATTGAGATCTCCATGTTAATCCACTCATCTAGGATTTAATACAACCCATTTTTATAATATTAAAGTCAACTTTTTACAGGTACATGTCTTAATTGTCATGAATACCATTTCTGCTGCTATTTTTGGTAAACAGAATGAATATTTTTACATGATATGAAAATGCTAGATTGTCAACAGCTTCTCAGGGTCTTTGTGGTCTGTTATGATCTCTTTGATGATTTCATCATTGTCTAACTGTATTAAAGTATTTAGCTAAATGCAACTTTCAGGAACTTATAGCCAGTGTTTACTGCTTTCTGATGTTTAAGATAGAAAAGTTATTTTATAAGCAATGTGAATACAAAATAATGGAGATGCTAGTTTGTAAACCCAGTAAATTTTATATGCATAGGGAGAATCCAAGATGGTGGCATAGGTAAACACCTACACTGCTGCCTCGCACAACAATTTCAAAACTACAACTAAAAGACAGAACAGACATCATCCAGAACCACAGGAAAGCTGGCTGAGTGGAAGTTCTACAGCTAGAGGGAAAGAGAGGGGCTCACAGAGACCCAGAGGAGCTGCAAAAAGCTGAGGTACGGAGATGCATGCGTGGAGAGAGCGGGTGACAGCGAACCTGGCTGGTTTTCTCTGGCGGGAGGGAAACGGAGACTCTCAAAGCATTGAACTCCTTATCTTACGACACTATACCCCAGATCTAGCCGAAACTCATACGGGGGGAGTTTGGACTGTGAAAAAGGAGAGGTGCACAGAAATTTAGGGGAGTCGCAAAAGATCAGAGGTCTGGTGGTGCACACGGCACTGCGCCCCAGAGGACAGACTGCTGATTGTGCTGCTGGCTTTCGAGAGTGGGTGGGAGACAGACCCTCCCAACTGTGCCACTTCTGACTCCACTAAGCCCCTGTTTCGGGTGAAACCCTGGGGACCTAGACTCGTGTGATCCTGGTGCGTAGGGGAGCAGGAAAGGCAGCGGTTAGAGGCACTGCAGGTGTGCGCACACAAGGACCGCTCCAGCGATTACCCAGTCACGTGAGACTCAGGGGCCGTGGAGGGCGGGGCCGACTGGAAGGCAAGGTGGTCCCTTAAGCCCTGAGGCTCCACCCATCCCAAGCTCACCAGAGGCTTCTTCGGTTGTGCAAGTCTGGTATCATAAAGCTGAATTCAACACAGAAGTTCTCCCAGCATAGTGAAAATGCCAAGACAAGGGAAGGGATCACAAACAAAAGAAATGGAGGAAAAAAAACAATTGGATATAGAGTTCAAAACCACACTTATAAGGTTCTTCAAGAATATGCTAAAAAAGTTGGATAAAATTATCGAGAGCCAAGAGGAGATGAAAAAGGACCAACAAAAGACACTGACTGAAATAAAAAATATTATATAGAGTCCTAACAGCAGACTGGAGGAAGGCAAGAATCAAGTCAAAAATTTAAAATATAAAGAAGCAGAAAACATTCAACTGGAAAAGCAAGAAGAGAAAAGAATCCAGAAATGTGAAGATAATGTAAGGACCCTCTGGGACAGCTTCAAGCGTACCAACATCAGAATTGTGGGGGTGCCAGAAGAAGAGAGAGAACAAGATACTGAAAATCTATTTAAAGAAATAATGACTGAAAACTTCCCACATCTGGTAAAAGAAATGAACTTACAAGTCCAGGAAGCACACAGAACCCCATATAAAAGGAATCCAAAGAGGGCTACACCAAGACACATCATAATTAAAATGCCAAGAGCAAAAGACAAAGAGAGAATATTAAAAGCAGCAAGAGAAAAACAGTTCATTACCTACAAGGGAGCACCCATACGACTGTCAGCTGATTTCTCAACAGAAACGATACAGGCCAGATGGGAGTGGCAAGAAATATTCAACGTGATGAATAGCAAGAACCTACAACCAAAAATAATCTACCCAGCAAAGCTCTCATTCAGAATTGAAGGGCAGATAAAGAGCTTCACAGATAAGAAAAAGCTAAAGGAGTTCATCAACTCCAAACCAGTATTATATGAAATGCTGAAAGGTACTGTTTTAGAAGAGGAAGAAGAAAAAGGTAAAAGACAAAAAATTATGAACAACTAATACGTGTCTATCAACAAGTGAATCTAAAAATTAAGTGAATTAAAAATTTAATCAACAGAATAAACTGGTGAATATAATATAATCAGGAGCACAGAAAGAGAGTGGACTGCTAATTCTCAGGGGGAAAGGGGTGAAGGGTGTACAGGGAGAGACTGGACAAAAATCATACACCTATCGATGAGGTCAATGGGAGGGAGGTAAGGGCAGAGGGAAGGGTGGGAGCTGGGTGGAGGGGTGCTATGGAGGGAAAAAAAGAGAAACAAATGTAATAATCTGAATAATAAAGATTTAATTAAAAAATTTTATATGCATAGATTGCATACTTTAAAGTATTTCATTGCAACAGTTAATTGCACTGTGTAACCCATAGTGTTTGAATTGTTGGTTCAGTATATGGCTTTTTTTGTGTGTTTGTTAATTCCCAGGCCTGCAGGGGAGGGCAGTTAAGGGTGACCAGATGAGGGCAGTTGGGGGAGACCAGGCCAGCAGGGGAGGGCAGTTGGGCAGGGGAGGGGGCAGGCCTGCAGAGGAGGGCAGTTGGGAGAGGAGCCAGGCCTGCAGGGGAGGGCAATTGGGGGTGGGGGGACCAGGCCTGCAGGGGAAGGCAGTTGTGTGGGGGCAGGCCTGCAGGAGAAGGCAGTTGGAGGCAACCTGGCCAGCAGGGGAGGGCAGTTAGGTGCTGAAACCCAGGATTTGTCTAGAAAGCCTGTGTGGACCCCCACTCCCAGCTGCAGGCTTCTCCAGACCACACCAGCCACTCAAATTTCTGGTGAGTAAGAGTCACTTCCCTTGACCCTCTGATTTGCTGGCTTTTGCCTCACCAAAGTCCTCGTGCCCAGGGGCTGGAAGATTCACTCTTCCACCCTGTGTTAGTGGAGCTCCCTAACAGAGTGTCAGTCTTTTTCTTCTCTGGGGTGCTTAGTCCAGAGGGTGGGGATCCCTTCCCTTCAGACCTCTCACCTCTGGGATAGATTTCTTACTCACCTTTCCCCCTCTACACCAGGCCCACCCATTATGGGGAACTAGCACCCCTTTGCGTTGCTTCTGACGGAATCTTAACCACCTTAACCTCACAGCCAACATCAGACCCAAATGGCTCATTTTCTACTGCAGCATGACTTGGCCCCAATATGATAATGAATTCGTGTGGCTTGAGAATGGCACTTTCAATTTCTGTACCCTCACTGACTTAGACAACTAACTATTGCCTCCTTCCTTCTCCAAAGTCACCCTTCTCTCTGTCAGTACTGCATTTCTTACCAAATTCCTCTTCTTCATTCTAAACCTTCCTGACGAACTTCTCTTTGACCCAGCTGATCATTCAGCCTCAATACCAACTTGGGGACAGGGAATTCTGGCCTGTAAATAACTCTCTAAATTGTGGCACTGTTCTCCAATTAAGTTTGTTTTGCTAATGCTTTTAGCCCTTTACCAAGTTAGGGACTTAGGGAAAACTTATAGAGGGTGTATTGCTACAATTTGAACCATGGAAAACTTTCCTTACAGTACCCCTCCATCTCCCTACCCCCACAAACTGCTTGCCTCTCAGAGGCAGAACCACCTGCTTTCTTACCCCACCTCTTCCACAGAGTAGCCGCTGTTTAATTCTTTCTTTGCTACAAGACTGCAGGCACTTGTTTGCAAAACTGCTAACACATACTCAACAGTTTTGCCACTATCAGAAGCAGAGCCCATTATTACCCAAACCTTAGCTTGTTATCTCTAAGGGAAGTAAGAAACAAAAAGCCTCTTTGGGGATGCATTTGATCCAACAGACAGCCTCAGGCATTAGAAAAAAAAGTTACCCAAACTAGCCTTAGGATCCTGGACCACCCACTGAGGAAGTGTTAAAAGTAATTTTCAGTGTTTTTAACAACAGAGAAGAGCAAGAAAGCCATCCCATAGAAACAAAAGGCTCAGTTTTAAGCCATCTATCACCTCAAGGGCCCTGTGCCCTCTGCCACAAGTTCGGCCACTGGAAGAGGGCCTGTCCCTGGGGCTGGAAGGTCCCCAGGACCAGAACTTACCCCACTATGGCCTTGAACTGAGGGGGCCCAACGCTCCAGCAGGTCCCAGTAAGAGCATCACCATTGAAGGGGTGGAGCCAAGGGTGGTCCTCGATGTGACAGGTAAGACAATTTTTTCCTAGACATGGAGGCTACTTACTCTCTCTTCAAGGCCTCTTTCTTCCAAAATCTGTTTGATCACTGGGGTGAATGGGCATCCTCAACACTCCTCTTTCACTCCACCCTCAACTGCACCTTGGAGAATCTCACTTGTAGTCATGCCTTTCAGAAGCTACAGGGAGGAATACAGCCCTTCCCCTTGTAAGGAAAGAATGTGGCGCTTTTGAATCTAAGTGGCTGGAGGCTGCAGTCTTGAGAACTGGCTTGGGCCTGCTACAACCTCCTCTCCTACCCCCGACTCCCACACCCACTTTTCTTTCCCCCAGTCTCCTAAAAAGTTGTCAAGGTCATGTTATTCCTGTTACAAAATTTATCAGAAAAATGGCTTGATATTATTAAACATCTAAAAATTTTAAAAATAACATAAAACATTAATTGCTAGGCAAGTTTTAAATTCTCCTACTGTTAGCTTTTATTACAGAATGTCTATAAAGTGGATTTGGAACTGTTGCTGTAATGTCTTGTGCTTTGTTGAAAGTTTGTTTTCCTGGAAATAAGAGTACGTTCAAAGGATGTTCATAAATATTAAGGAATACTGGTTATTTGCTTTTTTGTTGTCACTGGAAATTAAGGTTTCTAAGAGTTAAAAGTTCAACTTAAGTTGGAAAATCATATGGGTTTAATAATAGAAAGCATAAAGTATAAAAACACATTTTTGCAGGACAAGAACTGAAATGGAATTATTCTAATAATGGTTATTTCTGAGTGGATAGAAAGGTTTGTGCAAACTGTAGAAAGGTTTGTAAAAGGTTGTGAAGGTTGCAAAAGTTTGTAAAAGTTTAAATTTGTACAAAAACCAGTCAGCTCCAGGCCCCTTCCTCCACCTAATTTCTCCCTAGTGGACCTAGAGTTACTTTCATTGCACTTTCTCCTGCCCTTTATTAACGGCGTGGGGGGAAGCTGCCTGTCCAGCTGCGGAGTAAGTCCTTTATCAAAACACCTCAATGCTAAAATGAAAGGTAAGCCTGCCTCTGGACAGGGGTCACCTGCCCGCAGGATCGTCGTCCCCAGGCAACACCTGGGCAATGGGGCCCAATAAGTCAGGACCTGATCCCCCCTGATATCCGAAGGGACCCCTTCTCTCCTACTATTTCTACCAACCCCACTCTTGTCATGTCCCATCTTAGGTCCCCAGGTTTCTGACTTTTCAGTGAGCCAAAGCAGCCTCCGCCACCCCTCCAACCCCTCCCCCCAGGCTCTCTCTTGTTGCTTAACCTTTTGATTAGAGTCTAGACTTACTTTGTTTCCACTGCTTATTCAGAGCCCTTCACACTTCCACTGAAAATCTCAGCAGGTCTTCCAACTTGGTATTTGAGAACATCTCTTTCTTCCCTTTTCCAGTCTTCTTAGAAGTCATCAGAAGCAAATGAAAAATTTTATGTCTTCTCTACAAAAATTAGTCATTTGAATCATGTATATGTCTTTATATATTTGTCTATATATTACCTGCAATGTGTTTTCTGCCTGTGGATGGCAGTACTAGGGTATAATATCTTTTTGGCCTGCAGAGGATTAAACAGGATCCTATGGTCTAGATAAAATATTTAATATTAAAACCAGCCATCAAAGAGGAGGACTCAGAGAGCAAGGGGACCTCAAGCACTTGAGAACTCACCCAAACCCTTACAGGCAAAGTCAGATGGCAACTGTGTGGCTGAATCTCACTCTACATATTTCTTATAAGTGAAATTGCAGCAAAGTAAGTCTGAAGAAGCCTCTATAACCAATTATTCTTCTTATTGTGTATATACAAATAATCAGGTCAAGTTAACACTTAATACAGTCTCTTTGATAAAAACGAGGATGATATTAGGGAGAGAAATTATGTTTTAATAAAAACCACAATGCCCAATTACAGGTATTAAACTCCAGTACGGTTAATTGTCTTCAAAGTTTTGTTTTAAGACTATGTCTATATATGCTATACAGACCTCAGCACTAATAATGTCACCAGAAGTATTCTACCTACAGACAATCTGTCAAATTGTCACTGCTTGTTTGCTTTTCAGAAAAATCTTTGCATTTAGAAATCTCAACTGGTTTATAATTTGCTATATTGATTAACATTTGTGTTCTTCCTTTGTTTTCATAGGGTATATGCCTATGACTTATTAAATGCCTAATTACTTATTTATCTTGAATTAAACCTATTTATTTTAAAAAAAAAACCCTATTTCTTATAAGTCCTCACAGGACCTATTCTTGTGAGCCCATTGAGGACCTCAAGCTTCTCTTCAAGAAATAATAATTTATTACAGATAAATAATATAATATGTCAACGTTAATATAATTGTCCTCTACCCCTTCCAGCACAGCCACCTTCTTGCTACTGCTGTAGCCTTTAGGACTGTTCACTCCCCTCTTCCTAGGTGACTCTCATTTGAACTCTCCATCAGGGTCAACACCCCTTACCAGCTCGACACCCCTTCAAGTCAATACAGAAGAAGGGCTTTTGCTCATGTTCTCCAGTTCTGAGTCCATTATTAAGAAGAATATCATTGAAACAAAGAGGGTATTCTATCCTTTATCGCTTCTGTTGGGCATGTTTTCTGAAATACATGCTGTTATAAGCCTTTCCTTATAGCTCGGGGTAGATGGCCTGTACCCGCAGAAGCAAGATAAGAATAACTCCTCTCCACCTGACCGACCTGTGCATTATCCTCCCTTGACTCCCTTGACCAACTCATGTCTTCCCCTCTGCTTGACCGACGGATGCACCCACATCTTGACCCTACATTGCATACTCTTACCGTATATAAGGGAACCTAGTTATTCCCTTGGGGCTGACACCAACACACTGGTCCCAGCCTGCTGTGAGAAAAATGCAATAACAATTTTAAAACTCTTGGCCTGGCTCCTGTTGGTGCGGACCTAACAATACATTTAGTCCAAGAGAATAAAAATAATTCTAAGAAGAATAATTAAAAGTGGGATGAGCTGCTGTTGCATGTCCCATACTGCGCACATTGAAGAGAGGTTGCCTAACAGCTCTCTGGAATGTGAGGTTTATGAGTTGCATGAGAAGCTTAATTTTTAGGTCCTTTCTGGATGTGGGATTCTGGGGTCTTTGAGCCTCTTTCTCATCCATAGCACACTCCCTCAGTCTCTTCCTCCTGCTTGCCCTCCTTTCTGAATACCTTCCTCAGGAAACCCTTTTCTGTTTTTCTGTCTCCTTGCTCTCTGAGTCCTCCTCTTTGATGGCTTCAGGCTCCCTCTCCCACCCAGATGTTCTTAGTGCCTCAAGCAGCTTTTTTTTTTAAGTGTTTACCTGTGGACCTCCTACATGGGAAGAGATCCTGTTGACCCTGATTGTCTGGGCCCCACTTCAGACCCCAGGTATCAGAATTCCTGGGGGAGGGGTTCCAACAGCTGCCTTTTAGCAAGCTCTCTGGGTGCTTCCTCTGCATCTGGAGTTGAGAAGTTCTTGTTCTGTGGCCTGTGAGGCTGCTCAGAACCTCCATTCAGCATCTCCTCCTGGTCTCCCGTCTTCTTTAGTCACAGTTGCTTTTCCTCAAGTGCTACAGTGGCATAGACATATTTGGTTGCTCACTGCCTCCACTGTAGGTGCTCAGCAAGTGCTAGTTGGTTTCTGGGGCCTGCTGCAGGACCTACTAATCATTTAGAACCACATATGACAGGGAAATGAGTTTAGAATTTTTAACAATCCTTAAAAAGATTTTAAAAGAAGTCTTGCGAATGGAAGCTATGAGTGGTCTGAGGCTCCCTGTGCAGTTATTGCTGAAATTACTGAAGCTGCTGAGTATTTGGAAATCAAATGACAAAAACAAATTGGCTGTGCCATCGGTCATAAAAGAGTCTGGACCTGGGAGGTCCCATGGGTAGAACAAACAGGGCCATGGGAAGAGAATGGGGAGGCTCAGGACTGTATGAACCAAGAGGAAACGTTTGGCCTTTGGGGCCCCGAGCATGTGAGAAGCAGCTGCTCCCTGTGAGCTGGGCATTTGGGACTTGCTGTGGGAGAGACAAGGTCTGGACTGACCGACAGTGATTGAAACCACTCATCAGAGGCATGGGTGCAGTGTCAGCTGGGAGGGCAAGTGCTCATCTGTCACATGGAGGGCTTTGCTGATCCCTGACACTAGATATTGCCCCTTGCCCTGGTGCCAGGAACCAGGGGAGAGAGCACTCTGGGGCCAGAGTAGGGCCAGAAGTGCCAGACACAGGCAGGGAAGGAGCCAAAGAAGATGACTCTGGTATAAACCTCAACTAATTGAAATGCAAAGTAAATTAAAGAGAAATAATCGAGACGGGGAGGCGGGGGTGGGGGGGCAGGGAGTGGTGGTGGGGGGTAAGGGTAGAAAACATGCACACATTCAGCGTCTCTGTTGTTCCACATCAGGCACCTCTTCTGAACAAGCCAGCAGCAGGTGCTCTGCCACTCCTGGGAGGCAGGCTAGCCGGCCAGAGGCAAGAGCCTTCTCTCGCAGTGTTGGATAGGCCTGAGTTCAATTCCAGTTCTGCTCCTTTAACTTACTAGCTGTGCGACACTGGCAAGTCCCAACTCAGCCTGCCTCCTCATCAGTTAAAAGAGGCTGAATAGAGTATGGGGGGGTTATGGAAGGACTTGAATGAACCTGTGTGTGTAACATGCTTGGTCTAGTGCAGTGGTCGGCAGACTCATTACTCCACAGAGCCAAATATCAACAGTACAACGATTGAAATTTCTCTTGAGAGTCAAATTTTTTAAACTTAAACTTCTAACACTACTTCTTCAAAATAGACTCGCCCAGGCCGAGGTATTTTGTGGAAGAGTCACACTCAAGGGGCCAAAGAGCTGTATGTGGCTCGTGAGCCGTGGTTTGCCAACCACTGATCTAGTGCCTGCTCATGGTTGACGTTTGATATATATGTTAGTTTGTTTTTGTTGTTTAAATATGTTTTATTGATTTTTTTTACAGAGAAGAAGGGAGAGGGATAGAGAGTTATGAAAAACCAAACTAAAGAGAAACCTCCAGAGGATGTGTGGAGGCTAGATAAGTCTTTTGCCAATTGCTGTGCTGTTTGGAATGAACATATTTAAACCTCAGTGATTCCAGTAATCTGAAATACACTCAACCCTGTCCTAAAATCCTCCCTCCAGTCACGGGCCACCAACTACAATTCCCCCTTTCACCTGCAGGTGGCAGCACGAGCACCACCTGGGCGCTGCGGGCTGAGTCCCAGGCAGAGCCACTTGGAAAAAGAAGATGAAAACCGAGATAGAGACGGAAGTAAGATCCCTTGAACTTAGACTTCGGATAAAACACATCGTTCACTGAAACCCCTCCAGTTGATCTGAATTTGAAACTCTCCGTGAGCAGGCCTCGTGGGCCCTGGAGAGCTGCAGCGCGGGGCGGCCCCGGGTTGAGCGGGCGCGCATCCTCTTCCGGGCCTTCCCCGAAGCCTTTGCCAGGGCTGCGGCGGGCAGGGATCTGATCAACATGTCGCGTGCTTGTCGGTCACTCGCGCCCATACTGCAGCGCCAGGCTGGTCCTTCGCGTTTCATAAGCCCTTACATAACGGCAGTCAATGCCGCCGAGGACCGCGCAGGGTCAGCTGCCCTCCCACGTGTCCTCCCTCCTGGGGGCAAGGCGAGACCTGCAGCTCTGCACGTCCGAGGGGTGGGCTCCGCCGCGCTGACAGCCCGCGAAGTGCAGGCTCCGGCAGAAGCAGAGGAATCCAGCCTATCCCAGGACAGGGGGCTTTTTGCTTTAGACCAGGCAGGGTGGTGGTTATTTGTCCCCACTTTTCCATCCCTGAACCTGTCCTCCATCCTTCTTCTATGCCTTCTCTCCTCCCCTCAGATGAATGCTAATTGCATTCAAACCGAAGATGAGAGAGGAAAGTGGCTTTCCTCAGGGGGACTTACATTTGTAAGAAGAGAACTGGCTACAACCACGTGATAGAGCATAAGGCTCGAGGGGGCAGTTTCTTTCTAGGATTCCTTCAATTACATCTCATAACTCACATTCGGCTCATGCCTCCCTTAAGCCACATGTGGCTGAGAGGGAAGTCCCACCTCCTTCTCTTAGGTTTTGCCATCTAGACGTGACCTCATTAATCAGAACAGCAACTTAGATCTCAAAATAGAAAAGTAATAAAACTCAGGAACTTCTTTAATCGAAGCTAATTCTCTAGGAACTGCAGGTGCTCTTATTCAATCACAGGTTTGGGAGACACCCATTACTCCCATCAGCCTCCGGCAGGTAAATGCTAAGCCCTGGTGTTTATAATTATGATAATGATACATGTGAGCAGTGTCACGGCGTCCATTGTCATCCACTGATATCCCAGCACAAAGAATCGTTAACTTAGTGGGAGGCACACTCTTCCTAGCTTATCTGGCCCCTTCCCACCCAGCATATATAATTTTCTGCTGTAAAATTGTCCCTCCCTCTACTTTCCCTACCTAAATGTGTCTGCCTTTCAGTGAGCTCAACCTTCTAGTGAAAATTTCTGCCTCTGCTCCTTCCCTCTTCCCCCTCTACTCCCTCCAGACCCCTCCCTAGATTGACCACCCAGGAAACTGTCTGGATTACATTGTGAACTTTGATTATAGTTAAACACATTGTTAAATATTGCCCTGACTCATTCTCAGTTTTCTTTCTGAGAGTATAATCTTCTGAACTGGGCTGTAAGCATCAAGAGGGCAAGGACCATAGTCATTAACGTTAGGCTTAATAAGATGTATTAATAAGATTAATAGGATGCTTAATAAATATTTGTGCAATAGATAGGCATCAAAATGGATTTTGTTGTTGTTGAGAAACAGGAAATTCATCCATTTATGGGTATGTGACAGACCCTATGCTGGGTTGTGTAGAAGATATTAAATATAAGGAAGGCCCACTTCAGCTTACAGGAAGATAAAGCTTGACACAGCTCACCAGAAGGCAGTATAAGTGCCTCAGCAGTGTTGGGAGCAAAGAGACCAAAGGGGTATGGGGAGAACTCTTATTGCTGGTGGTCGAGGAAAAGTTTAGCGAAATAGCAGGGCCTTTGAGTATAGAGGAGATTTCAAAAGGTGAAGGTGATGGGTGAAAGCAGCAGGCAGAGGGAATAGTATGAGCAAAAGTAGGGGATATGAAATAAATCCTAAAACTTGTATGGGGGAACTAAGCAATTCAGTTTGACTTCAGTGATGTAATAAAATTAATAATACTGTATCTGACAGTTTCTAAAAACCTACTGTGTGCCTGGTAATAGGCTTTATGTACTTTATCTCATTTTATCCTCCCAACAACAAATGAGGTCGGTGCTCCCATTTTATGGATGGGGGAGTAAAGGCTCAGATAATTTACCCAAAGCCATGGCGCAACTAAGTGGGATATGGTTCTGGAGCCATGCTCTTCCTCCTCCATGTTGTATGTGAAAGGAAGTGAAAAAATGAGATTGGAGAGGGTTTGGCAGGTCATATTATATTGGGTCTTAAATGTCAGAACTCAATTTGGTGAACTGCTGAAGATTGTTGAACAGGTAAGCCCTCCAAGTCAACCTTTAGGAGGGTGAATATGGTGGTTGGAGGTAAGAGGAATTGGAGGAAACAGAAAGAGAGAAGGAAAGACCACGTAAGAAATAAATGCAAGTGGGGAATGAAAATTCAAAGTTTGCCCTAGTTGGCCTGCGGACTGGAGTCCCAGGTTCGATTCCAGCCAAGGGCACATGCCTGGGTTGTGGGCCGATCCCCAATAGGGAATGTGAGAGAAGTAGCCAATCCATGATTCTCTCTCATCATTGATGTTCCTCTCTCTCTCTTTCTCTCTCTCTCTCTCTCTCTCTCTCTCTCCCTCTTCCTCTCTGAAATCAATAAAGAAATATATTTAAAAAAAAAGAAAATTCAAAGTTTAAGTGGAGCAGTAAGAATAGAATATGAGACATTTCAGAAGTAGATGCTACAGGGCTTGGTGACTTGGTGAAGTGGAGGTTGAAGGAGAGAGTGGATAGTGATTCTAAGGCATCCAGCTGAACCCCGAGGAGATGGCAGTGACATATATGGGTACAAAGGGTCATGCAAAGCTAAAGATGACTCCCTTTGCTTGCTCAGTAGTGTTGGTGGGACTACACTGGACTATATTATGGTGGTCATGTACAATAGACAGGGAAGTTGGTGGTCTAGAACACTGGAATGAGGTTAGGGTTGAGTTTATAGATTTGGGAATTCTTCAGAGTGGAGCCAAGAGAAAAAGAGCTCACTCATGGAAAGAGGGGAAGAGGAGGCTAAGAGGCGGGGGGTGGGGGGGGGGGCCGCCTAGATAGAACCTTAGGGAGGAACTGAAGACAGAATTATTACTCAGTTGTGAAGAAGAAGATGGAGAAGATATCACAGAAGCCAATGGAGGAACTTTTCAAGGCAGAAGGATGGTCAATAACATCAAGTAATGTGGAGAGTCAAAGAGGAAGAGGACCAAATTGCTTTGACATCTGAGTCACTGGATCTAACAATAGAGGATAAGATAAATCCATTATGGTGCATGTATATGGTGGAATATTCTGCAGGCATCAAAAACTAAGTTTTCTAAGAATAGATAAAGATTCAGGTAAGTGCTTATATTACAACGTTAAACAATAAATAAGTACTATAAAGAACAAGAGCAAGAGATAGGATACAAAAAAATAATCCAAATTTATTTAGTCTGCATAACTTTTTTTGATAGTATACAATTTTATTATTAGGAGGAATTTGTAACCAGATAATTAAAGAATTTTAATAAGGTCCCCTCCCCCCCAGGTTTCTAAATATTCTTTACAGAAGAAAGTGAGTGAAATGGTAAGGAAATGACAAAATATACACCCACACTCAGATTAGTACATATTGTGTATAGTATTTTTGTCAATTTTGTCAATATAAATGTGACATTTATAGTTAAAAAAGATTTGAACTTGGATATTAATATTCTCTTTAAAGGACTAAATTATAATTTCAAATATAGCTGAAGTTAATCTGTTTTACAAATTTATTTCCAGATTACAAAGTGTTTACATTGGCTCAGTGGATAGAGTGTCAGCCTGCAGACTGAAGGGTCCTGGGTTCGATTCCGGTCAGGGGCATGTACCTTGGTTGTTGGCACATTCCCAGTGGGGAGTATGCAGGAGGCAGCTGATTGATGTTTTTAGCTCTCTGTTCCTCTCCATAAAAAAATCAGATTACATAGTATTTACATATTATAAAATAAATTTAACACAGTTTCCATATTATTGGTAGAGGTCTTATATTAAAATAAAACAACAAAGAGCCGAGACTGGTTTGGCTCAGTGGATAGAGCGTCGGCCTGGGGACTGAAGGGTCCTGGGTTCAATTCTGGTCAGGGGCATGTATCTTGGTTGTGAGCACATCCCCAGTAGGGAGCATGCAGGAGGCAACTTATCGATGTCTCTCTCATCGATGTTTCTGGCTCTCTATTCCTCTCTGTAAAAAATCAATAAAAAAAATAAAACAACAAAAGAAATAAGAACAACAAAATTTCTTAATGATATCTTTTCTAGGTGTTTATGCAAATATGGAGTTTCTAATTATAGCCTGAAAAATTAAAACATTATGAAATAGCATTTGAATACAGTACTTGGAGTATGGTACCCATCTTTTATCATTCAACAAGTGTTAATTTGTGTATTCACCTTCTATAGTAAAAGTTAATACTTGCATTTTTGCAGCATTATACATGAACAGGATATTAATATATACTGGGGTGTTTTCCGACAGACTCTGCTGCTCTTATTGAGCTAAGTAGGGGTATAGGCAGAGCTGAGAATTGGAAGGAGATTCAAAAGACTGGACTGCTTGATATTGGAAAGGGCTTGGAGCTACTTTCCAATAGGGCAAAGCAGTACGAGGGCAGAAAGGAATATCACTTTGAAGTTATATCATCTATAAATATTCCAATAGGTAACTAAAGTAAATGTCCTTTAAATATAGATCAATGATTAAATTTAAAATATATTTTATTGATTTTTTACAGAGAGGAAGGGAGAGGGATAGAGAGTTAGAAACATCAATGAGAGAGAGACATCTATCAGCTGCCTCCTGAACGCCCCCTACTGGGGATGTGCCCGCAACCAGGATACATGCCCTTGACCGGAATCGAATCCGGGACCTTTCAGTCCGAAGGCCAATGCTCTATCCACTGAGCCAAACCGGTTTCGGCAAGATCAATGATTAAATTTAGAAACTACCAATAATTTATTAAATTACCAAACATTCAGAGTGCACAGTTTCCAATTGTCTTTTAATTTATTAAAAGTTTAACCCTTAAATTGTTGTTTTTGTTACTCCTCACCTGAGAATATTTTTCCTTTGATTTTTAGAGAGAGTGGAAGGGAATGGGAGAGACACACAGAGAGAAACATTAATATAAGAGAGACCCATCAATTGGTTGCCTCCCACATGCACCCTAATGAGGGCCAGGATGGAGCCTGCAACTGAGGTATGTGCCCTTCACGGGAATTGAACATGAGACACTTTACTCTGTGGGCTGACGAGGGCTCATGAATCTTTTTTAAATTACAGGTTCCCCCTTCATTCTTCTATTGTTCCTTGATTTTTTTTTTCCTGAAGAAATCCACAGTATAGATTTTGCTGATGATATCTCTATGGTATTGTCATTTAATGTGTTCTTCTGGCTCTTATATTTTCTTTTTTATATCTTTCCACATTTTCCAAATTTTCTACTCATCACTCCTTACTTTTATATTCAGAATTTAAGAAGCTAAAAAAAAAAAGTTCTTTAAGATGGCTTTAGTAAAAAGCTTTCTCAAAAGTATGGATTTAGAAGTTAGACATTGGTGAAACTGGTGAAATGAAGTCTGTAGTTTGTTAGTAGTATCGTATCAAAGTTAATTTCTTAATTTTGATAAACATACTATAGTGATAAAAGGTGTTAAATTTGGGGAAAATAGGTAAAGGTATATGGAAATTTTTCCATAATTTTTGCAACTTTTTCATAAGTCTGAATTTATTTCAAAATAACAAGGTAAAAAAGTTGAACGATGAATTTTAGTAGAGTGATAAGAGATTGAAGCTAGATTTCAGGAAGTTAAGAAATAAAAGGGATAAAGGAAAGAACTTGTTGGCCTCATCTGATCATTAAAAAATGTAAAGAAATTAGGAAGCCGCTCAAGGGAATAGCAAGATTATAATAGTTTTTAAACACTTATTTTTTAGGCTGGTATCTTGCAGGCAAGAAAGTTTGGAGATGCAAAAAGTAAATAAGATTATTTGTATGTGTTTAAATTTTTCTGAAAGAAAAGTTTTTTGTTTTTTTTAAACAAATGAGATAATTGATGTTTTAAAGAGGGAAGGGATTCAGAGCAGAGATGCATTTGCATGGATAACACAAAACAAAACCTCTTCCCCTGAAATAGGAGGGACCCAAGAGAGGATAGATGTGAATAAAGTGAAATTCTAAGCTGGAGAGAAACAGAGTTGAGGTGTTATATGCCTGAAGACTTTACTTTACGGGAAAATGAAAATGACATTCTCAGATGAAAATGAAAGGCATGGGATGAAACTGATTTGTGGGGCCTAGAAAATTCTTTGAAAGTGTTGGGAGTGAAACAACAGAAGGCCAACTTGAGATGGATAGCCCAAATGTAGTTGGGGAGTGGGAATACTTAGTAGGCCCTGTGGAACAGTTGTGATACTTTCTCTAGCAAAACTTGGCCGTCTCAGAGTGAGCAGATGGCAGGTGGCCTATAGTGAGGACTGGTGTTGGAAGCATTGGCAGGTAAAAGCATCAAGGTGGCCAAGGATGTTAGTAAGGGCAACACAGAATTACTGGAAGCCAAGAGTTCTGTGGTAGACTTGCTGTCCCTGGTCCCATGGGGTTACATCAATCATCATGCCATTGGCCTTGATATAGAGAGTTCTTGGAAATTCTTTGTTTAGCCAAGGGGGATAATTATTTCAGCAAAGTCTAAGTCATAAAGTGACAGAGCAGGGTTTACCTTCTTTGTAGGTTGTTCCACCTGTTACAGCTCTTTTCTCTCTGGGAGAGCTACTGGCAGAAGGTTAAAGGCTCCACAGGGATGAATATCTTTCTCCTCTGGCCTTACCCATTGCTTGAGATTTTTGGCACTGATTACTTCCTCAGGTAGGGAGAATAGACATTTATACCCCATAGTTTTTAATCACTAGAGCAGGTTATTTGATTTCTCAGGAGGGTTCTGGGAACAAACTGATTAATGACCCAGAAAGGCCACCCTCACTCACTCCTCAAGCAGAAGAGCATCCAGTACCTCAGGTTGGAAATACATACCTCATTCTGCAGTCACCACTTCCAGCCCTCTCAGGAGGGTAGCTTTGGAGAATGTGAAGAAGAGGTAACTTGAATCCCAGAATGGGTTTCCAAAAATATGGTGTATTAGTTTGCTAGGGTTGCCATAACAAAGTACCACAGACTGGGTGGCATAAATAATAGTTTATCATCTCACAGTTCTGGAGGCCAGAAGCCCAAGATTAAGGTGTCAGCAGAGTTGGTTCTTTCTGAGGGTTGTGAGGGAGGACCTGTTCCAGGTGTCTCTCCTTGGTTTGCAGATAGCCATCTTCCCCCTATTTCTCTTCATATCATCTTTCTTTTATGTGTGTCCATGACAGTGTCTAAATCCCCCCCCTTTTTTTTATAAGGAGAGTAGTCATATTGGATTAGAGCTCACCCTAATAAATTAAGATGTAAGTTAATTAGTTACATCTGCAATGACCCTATTTCCAGATTAGGTCATATTCTGAGGTACTGGGGGTTAGGTCTTGAACATATGCATGTGATTGGGGTGGGGATACAGTTCAAACTATAACGGATGAATTGACAAGGTCCCCCTCCACCCAGTCACTTCCCTCCTGCACACCCTCATGACACTCTTTGCCTTGGGTAGTGAAATTGCTTCCCATGCATCTTTGTCTCTTGTCCCTCAACCTCTAGTCCACCTTGCATACAGCTGTCAAATTCATCTTTCTAAAATTCCCACTTAATCCCACGATTTCTATTATAAACCACCCACAGTTCATTGCCTAAAGAAGTGATTCCAAAACTTACCAGTTTGTCAGAGTCATGTGGTAAGTTTGTATGTTTGTTTATTTTTTAAATTGATTTCAGAGAGAAAGGGAGAGGGAGAGGGAGAGAGAGATAGAAACATCAATGATAAGAATCGTTGATCGACTACCTCCAGCACATCCCACACTGGGAATCAAGCCTGAAACTTGGGTATATGCCCTGACAGGGATTTAAACTGTGACCTCCTGGTTCATAGGTCAAAGCTCAACCACTGAACTATGCTGGCCAGGCCATGTGGTAAATTTAAATAAACATAGGTTTCTGGAGTCAAATCTCTGACATTCAGATTTTTAAAGGTCTGGTATTTTTTAAAGCTCACCAGTTGATTTTCATCACTAGATCCACTGATTTAGAGAAGAGACTCAAATTCTTCACAATCTGGCCCAAGTTTACTCTCCAACTTCATCATTCTCTAGAATCCTCTGTCTATTTACCAGGCCCCAAAAGTACTATAACAATGCTGCCTCAATATATCTTCAAGCAGGGCCACCTAAGGAGGTGCTCCCTCTTCCTTCTTCTCCAAATTGCTTTAATTCTTCTGAAGTCCCATCTTTTTTTTTCACATCTCCCTACCATCCTGTCACACTGTCACCTCCCCTTTCTTGACCTCCTGTATCTCCCTGTCTGTGAGCTTCACCTTGGGAATGTTCACAGGTCACAGAAGATCAGGGCTCAGAGAGCCCTAGAGACCACACGTGATGGAGCCAGGAAATGGTTCAGGGTGTAACTCCAAACAAGAAGACTGAATAAAATCCTTGGACTTCATATCTCTTTTCTTACCCCATGTATCCAGGAGATTGATTGTCCACTCTGGCAGGGGACTGGAGAAGATGTATTCTCTGTAGAGAATGAGCTGAAGAAGCTTTGGAGTTGAGGACTCAAGGCACAGCAGAGGGCAAAGCAGAGGACCATATTGAAAAGAGTGTGATTAAGTGAGAGTCTGCATACTGAGTAGACCCTCTTCCCCAGTATACTATCATCACAAATTCTTTGCACACAAAACTAAATCACTTCTATCTGGAGAAAGTCACCCATCTAAGAGGAAATACAGACAGAAAGGAAGTGGCTAGTTTTCAACATGCTCCTCCCATGTACACTGAACTATCAACCAGCCTTTCGATCTCTCACACATATTAATAAGTAGTCATGATCAAAACAAACAAACAAACAAACAAACAAAAAAACACAGGAAACAAGGAAAGTCCTAAATTTCAGAGATGAGCATACAAAACAAATTTGGCAATTTGAAGATTAGAAGACAGTGGAACAATACCTTCAATATTCAGAGGAAAAGAGTTTTCAACATAGATTTTCTTACACAGATAAAACTATCCATCAAGTCTGAGAGTAGGCAACTGCAGATATGCAAATGCTTATCTCCTCTGCATACTGTCTCAGGAGGATACTGCAGGACGTGAGTTTTGAAGACGATTAAACCAAGAAAGAGGAAGTGTGGGATTCAGGAAATTGATGATTCAACATAAGAGAGAAGACATCCAGGACCTTGGGGAAGGGAAGCTCCAGAACAGCTTAAGCAAAAGGCCTCCAGAAGAAACAACAAACCTGGAGCAAGGGCTCCAGGAGAAAATAAAATAAAAACTGATGGATCATTTGAAACATTGACTATAAAACTCTGCAAACGTAATATCTCCCTTGCCAGAAGGTTCCATGTTAGGCTCTGCCAATAGGAAAATTAAGAGAATATTATAGAGCTGGTAGAGGAAAGAACTTGCCTCTTCCTATCTGCTTCCTTCTCTCTCAATATTGTCCATTTATCATTTTTTCAATTATTCAACGAAGATGTATTAAGTGACTATTGTGTGCCCAGCACTGTCCTCGGTGTTTAGGATTCATTGGTGACAATATCTCTGAGGCCACAGAGTACCTTCCAGTAGAGAAAGAGAGATAATAAATAATGTACATAACAAACAAATTATGTAGTATTGAAGGGAAAAAAAACAAAGCAGAGTAAGAGTGATTGGGAATGCATAGGTAAGGAGTATTACAATTTGAAATAGGGTGGTCAGGATAGACTTCTTTGGGAAGAAGATATTTGAGCAAAGATTTGGCCTTAAAATGAGAGTAGGTGTGGCATGTTCCAGGAACAGTGGAGAGGCCAGTATGGCTAGACTGAAAGAAGGGAGGGTAAATGGAATGAGAAACCTGAAATACTTTGCCTTGGAGAGAAGGGAACTTGAGGTGAGGAAGGTTTGGGCAGAAACAGCTTTTCTTTGTCATAAGTCATATATGATCATTTCACTTTTCAAACCGTGAACATGTGTAAATTTTATAAAGTTAAAATAAAAATGTAAAACGATGAATCACAAAATGCAATGTGTTGTCCTGAATTGAAAGCTGGAACAGAAAAAGAACATCCATGGAAAAGATGGTGAAATCTGAATAAAGTCTAGTTAATCATAATGTACTAAGACTATTTTCTTAATTTTGACAAATGGACCATGAAATCTAAGATGTTAACATTAGGGGAAACTGGGCGAGAGATATATAGCAATTCTCTGTATTATCTTTGCAACTTCTCTGTAAATCTAAAATTATTCTAAATAAAATGTTTATTTAGGGCTTTGCACGTCTGGCAATATAAGGCTGAACTCAACACCGAAGTTTCCCCGACATAGTGAAAATGCCGAGACAAGGGAAGGGATCACAAACAAAAGAAATGGAGGAAAAAAAACGACTGGATATAGAGTTCAAAACCACGCTTATAAGGTTTTCAAGAATATGCTAGAAAAGATGGATAAATTTATCAAGTCCCAAGAGGAGATGAAAAAGGACCAACTAGAAATTAAACATTCACTGATGGAAATAAAAAATATTATACAGAGTTCTAACAGCAGACTAGAGAAAGGCAAGAATCAAGTCAAAAATTTGAAATATAAAGAAGCAGAACACACTCAACTGGAAAAGCAAGAAGAGAAAAGAATCCAAAAATGTGAAGATAATGTAAGAATACTGTGGGACAGCTTCAAATGTACCAACATCAGAATTGTGGGAGTGCCAGAAGAGAGAGAGCAAGATACTGAAAACCTATTTAAAGAAATAATGACTGAAAACTTCCCACATCTGGTGAAAGAAATAGACTTACACGTCCAGGAAGCACACAGAACCCCATATAAAAGGAATCCAAAGAGGACCACACCAAGACACATCATAATTAAAATACCAAGAGCAAAAGACAAAGAGAGAATATTAAAAGCAGCAAGAGAAAAACAGTTCATTACCTACAAGGGAGCACCCATACGACTGTCAGCTGATTTCTCAACAGAAACGATGCAGGCCAGATGGGAGTGGCAAGAAATATTCAACGTGATGAACAGCAAGAACCTACAACCAAGAATAATTTATCCAGCAAAGCTATCATTCAGAATTGAAGGGCAGATAAAGAGCTTCACAGATAAGAAAAGCTAAAGGAGTTCATCAACTCCAAACCAGTATTATATGAAATGCTGAAAGGTACTCTTTAAGGAGAGGAAGAAGAAAAAGATTAAAGTCAAAAAATTATGAACAACAAATACGTATCTATCAACAAGTGAATCTAAACATTAAGTGAATTAAAAATTTGATCAACAGAATAAACTGGTGAATATACTAGAATCAGGAGCATTGAAAGGGAGTGGACTGATAATTCTCAGGGGGAAAGGGGTGAGGGGTATACAGGGAGAGACTGGACAAAAATCATACACCTATGGATGAGGTCAACGGGAGGGAGGGAAGGGTGGGAGCTGGGTGGAGGGGTGCTATGGAGGGGAAAAAAAAGAAAAACAAATGTAATAATCTGAATAATAAAGATTTAATTAAAATTTTTAAAAAAAAATAAAAAAATAAAATATGTTTACAAAACACACACAAAAAATGTTTATTTAAACACACACACACACACACACACACACACCTTTGCAACAAATAGAAAACTGAATCAGGTGGTAAGATGTTGCCCTTTCCCTTCCCTCAATCCAACCCTCTACTCTTTCTTGGTTGAATCTGAGCAGTTGGTTATTTATCTGGTAAAAGGATGTGATTTCCCCCACAGACCAGGGCTAATCAGAAGATAGAAGGGAAAAGGTCAGCAGGTAAGCCTTTGTGAATCACATCTATGGAGCATCCATCCAGCTCATGGACGACATTCAGAAGCCGAGAAGCAGAAACCAGAATAGCCCTAGCCAGTTTGGCTCAGTGGATAGAGTGTTGGCCTGTGGACTGAAGGGTCCAGGTTCAATTCTGTTCAAGAGCACATGCCCAGATTATGGGCTTGATACCTGTAGGGGGCATGCAGGAGATAGTCAAGCAATGACTCTCTCTCATCATTGATATTTCTCTCTCTCCCTGTCCCTTTTTCTCTGAAAAAAAAAAAAAAAGAAAGAAAGAAAAAGAAAAAGAAAAAAAAACCAGGACAGAAGCATTTGTGCAGAAAAAACATGAATGTGCAATTCCCTTAAGATTTTAAGAAAGCAGAGTACCAAAAATATCTTTATAGGACTATTCTTTTGCTTAATCTCTGTCTCTAGTGAGTTGTAAAGTTAAAAAAAGTGGCTTCAAAGTACAGATAATTTCAGACCCTTGATTCGGTGGCTTTTCCCTTACTCTAAACCTTCCTGAAATTTTTGGTGGGGGTATCTGTTTAAGTGATTCTGTTATTGATGTTAAAATAGTGCCCATGTCAATGCTTTCCATGTGTACTTTTATGTTCTTCACGTAGAAGTTAGTAAGAAGTTTTTTTTTTTTTGACAATTATTTAATGTTAGGGGACAAAAAAAAAAAAAAGCCTAATTTTGGTGCCAGTGCTCTGAGATGATCAGTCTCATGTTCTTCTCACAGGGGAGCCTTTTCCTAGAATTGAGATTTTTTTATGTTTATGTTTTCCCACATATTCTGCCTCCACCCATAATCTCTCTGGTGCTTACACTTTGAAAATAAAAGCCAGGAAAGGTAGTACAATTGCTCCTTGAACAACATGGATCTGAAATACATGAGTCCATTTATACACTTTCCCCCCCAATAAATATACAATTGGCCTTCTGTTTCCATGGGTTTTGAATTCACAGATTCAACCAATCTAGCACTGAAGATAGTATTTTCCATCTATGGTTGGGAATCCATGGATGCAGTAGGCTGCATTGTTTTATGCCATTTTATAAAGGAACTTGAGCGTATGCAAATGTTGGTGTCTGAGGGGGACTCTGGAACCATTTCCAGTGGGTGCCAAAGTAAGATTAAGTTTTGGGGCAGTCCAATTTTTTAAAATGGATTTCTAGAGAAGAGAGAAAGAAAGAGATAGAAACATTAATGTAAGAGACAGAAACAACCAGTTGCCTTCTGCGTGCACCCTGATAGGACATGGAACCTGCAACCTGGATATGTGCCAGGAATCGAACTGGTGATCTTTCGCTGCGCAGGTTGACACTCAACCAGTTGAGCCAAACTGCCAGGGTGGGGAGTCCAAATTTATGTGTAGGTTTTCCATTGCACAAGGATGGGTCCCACTAATCCCGAATAGTCCAAGGGTCCACTTTATTTTGTTTTCTGTCCCACCACATACTTCCCCTGAGGTAGTGCAGGCTACCCCTCAAGTTGGAGTGAAAGGAGAAAATAAGAGGGAAAGAAAACATTTAGTTAACTTCTGGCATCCAGGTGTCTGGCATAGTATATTTTCTGGTATTGTGCGTAGTTAAGTGGTGATGAGCAATGAGTACTCAGAAGTTTGATTTTATTTTTCGTCTTACCTTTTACAAATTACATTAGAAATACATATTTATTACAGAAAACTTAAATGAACAGACAAAAAAAGTGTTAACGCTCTTTTAAAATCACTTGTAATCTCAGAAATAATCATCCTAGTCAAGGTAGCCTGCACTATCTCAGGGGAAGTATGTGGTAGGACAGAAAACAAAATAAAGTGGAGTCAAGTGATTTTCAATCTTTTGCATCTCATGGCACATATAAACTAATTACTAAAATTCTGTGACACACCAATAAATAAATTTTTTTCTAATGTGACAAAGAATAGGTATAATTTTATTTATTTATTTATTTATTTTTAATTAATTTTTATTAATTTTTTATACATATCTCCCCATTGCCCCCCCTCCCTCCCAGGCATACCCCAACCCCCCAGTGTCTGTGATCATTGGTTATGCTTATATGCATGCATACAAGTCCTTTGATTGATCACTTATCTACCTCACCTAACTTTAATCTTTCTGCTGTAATTTCACAGTGTTTGATGCTCTATGATTTTTGTCCTCCTGAGAATTATCAGTCTACTCCCTTTCTGTGCTCCTGATTCTATTATATTCATCAGTTTATTCTGTTGATCAAATTTTTAATTCACTTAATTTTTAGATTCACTTGTTGACAGATATGTATTTGTTGTTCATAATTTTTTGTCTTTTACCTTTTTCTTCTTCCTCCTCTAAAAGAGTACCTTTCAGCATTTCATATAATACTGGTTTGAAGTTGATGAATTCCTTTAGCTTTTTCTTCTCTGTGAAGCTCTTTATCTGCCCTTCAATTCTGAATGATAGCTTTGCTGGATAGATTATTCTTGGTTGTAGGTTCTTGCTATTCATCACGTTGAATATTTTTTGCCACTCCCATCTGGCCTGCATCGTTTCTGTTGAGAAATCAGCTGACAGTCGTATGGGTGCTCCCTTGTAGGTAATGAACTGTTTTTCTCTTGCTGCTTTTAATATTCTCTCTTTGTC
>JAAGEH010000041.1:23910240-23956469 GCA_011751065.1 Lasiurus cinereus | reverse complement strand
CCCTGAGTCTCATGTGCCTGGGTAATGGCTGGAGCCGTCCTTGTGCCTCTAACCGCTGCCTTTCCAGCTCCCCTGCGCACCAGGACCACACGAGTCTAGGTCTCCAGGGTTTCGTCCGAAACAGGGGCTTAGTGGAGTCAGAAGTGGCACAGTTGGGAGGGTCTATCCCCCACCCACTCGCGAAAGCCAGCAGCACAATCAGCAGTCTGTCCTGCGCGCAGTGCCGTGCGCGGCACCAGGCCTTTGATCTTTTGCGACTCCCCTAAGTTTCCGTGCACTTCTCCCTTTTCACAGTCCAAACTCCCCCCGTATGAGTTTCAGCTGGATCTGGGGTTTAGTGTCGTAGGATAAGGGGTTCAATGCCTTTGAGAGTCTTCGTTTCCCTCCCGCCAGAGAAAGCCAGCCAGGTACTCCGGCACCACGCACGTGTCTTCGTACCTCAGCTTTTTGCAGCTCCTCTTGGTCTCCGTGAGCCCCTCTCTTTCCTTCTAGTTGTAGAACTTCCACTCAGCCAGCTTTCCTGTGGTTCTGGATGATGTCCGTTCTGTCTTTTAGTTGTAGTTTTGAAATTGTTGTGGGTGGCAGCAGTGTAGGTGTTTACCTATGCCGCCATCTTGGATTCCCCCAGGTATAATTTTTAAAAATACAAATTGTTATCGATTTCAGAGAGGAATGGAGAGGGTGAGAGATAGAAACATCAATGAGGAGAGAGAATCATTGATTGGCTGCCCCCTGCAGGCCCCACACTGGGTACTGAGCTTGCAACTCAGGCATGTGCCCTGACTGGGAATCGAACTGTGACTTTCTGGCTCATAGGTTGAGACTTGACCACTGAGTCATGCTGGCCAGGAGGTATAATTTTGATTCATTCACACTGAGAGGCTACTGTTGTGTTGGCTGTTGTCATTTTTTTATTTGACAATCTAAGGTAAAAGAGGTCAGTGCCCCTGATTAAGTAGTCAGGTATTACATGTTTTAAATTCAGTGGCACGCCGGCGGAAATTAGGGCACACTGCCCTAATTTAACATACCGCCGACCAGTCAATGTGAGAGCAAAAGCAGAACCGAGAGGAAGCTCTAGAGCCTGTGCACCTCCCACTCCAGGAGCCTGAGACTCACAGGCTGTTCTTGTGGCCTGGTGATTTCCGTTTTCCCTGGATGATCATCACGGTCACACTAATCTTTGTATTAGATAGAAACCCAACACCCATACATTTATACAAAAATGAATAGAAGCAAAATATCTGCTTCAATCGTATAAGTTTAATACCAGCTCTGTGTGGTCTTTAGCATGGTAATACCTTGCAAAGCTTTTGTTTCCTCATTGGACAATGATACCATCTTCTCTTGAGGTTATTAGAGGGATTGAAAGACATAAGTAATGTGCCTGGTGCGTGGTCACTCCTCCATAGATGGTAGCTGGTATCAGCTGGAATTGAGTAGTATTTGTCTCCTTAGAGGAGTGGGAAAGTTGTGTTGCTACCATGTTATTACTACAGGAAGTTGGAAGGTAGGAAACAAGGGGGAGTGAGGCAGGAGCTTATATTTTCACACATACACCCCAGAAGTCTACCATGACTGGTGGCAAGGTTTGCTGGTGCGGATGGCTATGCTGCTGACCTCTTTCTTCACTATGAGCTCCCCAGGAAGCACCCACAGTGCCCTGGTTATTTCTTCTTCTTTTTTTTAAAGTAATATCTTTTAATTTATTTCAGAGAGAAAGGGAAAGAAAGAGAGAAAGATAGAAACATCAATAATGTGAGGGAATCATTGATCGGCTGTCTTCTGCATGCCCCTTACTGAGGATCAAGCCCCAAATGCCCTGCTAGGAATTGAATGGTAACCTCCTGGTTCATAGGTTTATGCTCAACCAGTGAGTTACACTGTCTGGGCAGCCCTGACTATTTCTTGACCAACAGGCTAGCCTTGTAGCCAGAGAGCAGAAGATCTCCAAACTTCATCAATCATAAAGAGGTTACCTGGGGAGCTGAGAACTCTGTGGTTTGAGGTGGGGGTTTCAGACCTGCTGGAACCCAGAAAATCATGTGGGACACCTCTGATAGTTTAGGGATACTCCTCCTACCATGGGTTTACTCAAACATTGTGTTTATGTCCTATGTCCATATTTTTGTCTCTTTGGGTCAAATCAAATTCCTTTTTTGAGGTATGGGGAGAGAAGATTTAGGGTCTAGTTAATAAAATGTGTAATGAAAAACAGACCAAAGTCTGGAAAATCTCTTCAGAAAGGACTACCTTAATCTCTAGTTGTAGATCTTCAACGATTCCTACTAAACATTCAAAGGTTCTTAATGAGATATTTATCAAAACACACCTGGGATGTAATATACTCTGTTCTAGAGTCAAGTAAATGTCAATGTCTCCATCAGAATTTGTGATGAACTAACATATAGTTGATCAGATCTGGCTCAATATGACCCTGGTTGAAAAATACACTCTCAAAAGGGACATGCTGTTTTCATCAATTCCCAGGCTGAGGTTGGCGAGGCCAAAGGGGATTTCTCTTCCAGGGCCTGTAGCCCAAGTAAAATTGCTACCCCAGGTAAAGCTGCCACCCGTGTGAATTGTGGGCTTGTGATCCAAGCAGACAGGCTTTTCCTAAGTATGGATAGCAGTCACAAACTGTAGCACCCTACCCAGCCCATATTCCCTCCTCACCACCACTAAAATAAAACTCTTCATTAAAGCCAACAGCAATTAAACAATTTGTAATCTTCACTTGACATTCAAGGCAACTTGAAATTTAGAGCAAGATTTAAAGAGAGACACATCTCCCCCTAGCCAGTTTGGATCAGTGGATGGAGCATTGGCTTGCGGACTTCTGGTCAAGGGGTACATGCCGGGGTTTCCCTTTTCAAAGGGCTGGTCTATTTTGCCTGTCATAAGACAAAGAGGAGATAGCCCAATGATTTATTTTAATTTAGGGTCAGAATGCAGATGTTCCTGCTCTCAAGAAAGTTCCCAGACCACTTATAACACAGCCATAATAATTTCTCAAAATTAAGTTTTACTTTTATCCAAGAAGCACATTTAAGATATTTACTTTTATCTATTAACTAGAGGTCTAATGCATGAATTTCATGTGTGGGTATGGTCTCTAGACCTGGCCTATGATCAGGGCCATCCTCCTGGCTGCCCACAGCTGGTCCCAAACCTGCCACCACCCACCTCTGGTTCCCCTTTCACCATAGGATGGTCAATGCCTGATGGCCGGGGGAAGGGACTGAGAGGTTGACTGTTACTGCCCGTTCACCAGCCCCGTCCCCATGGTGGGTTGCCCTCTGTGTGTGGGGTGACCGGTGGGGCCAGGGCCTTGGCCTGGCACCACCCACATCCCCTGCAATTCACCCTCAGTCATCAGGCAATTGGAAAGGAACCAGGAGGTGGTCAGTGCACATCATAGTGACTGGTCCAGTGGTCCATTTGATTGTTCTGCCTTTAGGGTCAATTTGCATATTACCCTTTTATTATATAGAATTGTTACTTATGTAACTTTTACATTGTTTAAAAGTTAAACAACGTCAAAAGGCTCATAAGGAAAAACAGCTATCTTCTGTCTAATTTACTCTTTTTTTTTCTTCTTTAAATTGATTTCAGAGAGGAACGGGGAGGAGGGGTAGAAACATCAATGATGAGAGAGAATCATTGATTGGCTATTGCTTTCACAGCTAGGGATCAAGCCCGAAACCTAGGAATGTGCCCTGATCGGGAATTGAACTGTGACCTCCTGGTTCATAGGTTGGTGCTCAACCATTGAGCCACACCAGCTGGCTTTAATTTACTTTTTAAAAAATATATATTTTTATTGTTTTTTTACAGAGAGGAAGGGAGAAGGATAGAGAGTTAGAAACATCAATGAGAGAGAGACATCTATCAGCCTCCTCCTGCATGCCCCCCAATGGGGATGTGCCCGCAACCAAGATACATACCCTTGACGGGAATTGAATCTGGGACCTTTCAGTCTGCAGGCCAACACTCCATCCACTGAGCCAAACCAGTTTTGGCCTAATTTACTTTTAAGATTTTTTTTTTTAGTTATTTTTTTCTTTACTACATCTTTAATTTTTCCATGTAATATGCATACATTGTTGGTTTGAGTCATGAATTGTAGACTTTAACTATTGGCTTCCTAACAGGTAAAATGAGAGATAGCTTTTTTGCTGTCTCCCACCTCCACTTTCCATTTCTGTTTTGCCAATATAGCTATATTGCAATTTTTAGTTAAATCTGATTTCATTGTTTCTATTATCATAATGATGTAAGTACCGTTTATTACAGAGCCAAGGACTATTTTGTGCTCATGCTTCCTTTCTTGTAGAGTTAGTACTTGTTTCCCCCCCCCGCATTTGCCTAAATTTCTCAGTTCTAATGGATGGTTTCTTAACGTGATTGTTCACAAAGTTAAAGGTACCAGGTAACCTACCAGATAACTTTCTTGCCTTCAGCATCTTGCTCCAAGCTGACTTGCTCCTCTCTGGGCTATTACTCTGGGACTTCCTATCATTATCTTAAAAATCCCGTTTGACTCTCGCTTGTGTTTGATCCTGTTTCCTGAATCCTGTGTCTTTCTCTTTTTTGATTTATTAATCCCCTTATTTCCATGGACTTATTCTTAAATAGCTTCCTGAAAAAGAATGCATGGGAGAAAAGTCTTTTGATACTTTCAAACCTGAAATTTTCTTTATTCTCACACTTGATTTATAATTTGGCTGAGTATAGAACTTAATACTGAAAATATCTTTTTTTACCTTAGAATTTTGAAAGGATTGTTTCATATTTTCTAGCTTCCTATATTACAACTGAGAAGCAGCCATTCATATTCCTAGTTATTTAGATGTGACTCTTTTTTTCCTCTTTAGAAAATTCTATTCATCCTTGGTGTTCTGAAATATTATCATGATATGGATTGTATTCTTTGTGCTGGCACTTGACAGGCCTTTTAATCTGGAAATTCAAGTCCTTTAGTACTAAGATATTTTTCTTAAATGATTTTTTTGATAAATTTCTTCCCTTTTCAAGTTTTTGCTTTCTCTTTCTAAAACTGTGAACTGCCTGAATTGATCCTCTAATTTCCCAGATCATTCTCTCCATTTCTTCGTTATTTTGTTCTGCTTTCTGGCAGACTTCCTTGAATTTACCTTCCACCCTTTCTATTGATCCCCCCCCCAACTTAAATATTTTTTCAACCTTGGCTATTACATATTTAATTTTCAGTGCTCTTATAGATTTCCTACTTCCACTCCTCCTTCTGTAGCATCCTCTTATTGCTATTATATCTCCAAAGTTTATAAACAAGTTTTTCCTGAGGTTTTTTTCTTCTTGATCTTTTCTCTAAGTTCTCTTTTTCTTCTATTTCGTCTGGTCTTTGTTTTTCACTTGGGTTTTTTTTTTTTTCAAATGTCTATGGATTCTTAGCTGTTCATGGATGTTTGAGTTAATCACTAAGAAGCTGACGGCTCTGTGTGCTTGGGTGGGGTTTGTTTCTGGTGACCTTCACTGTAGGCCAGTGGTTCTCAATAGGGACAGACCTCAGGTGCATTTTGGAAAGTTGTGAGGATATTTAGTTGTCACAGTTATTGAGAGGCTGTGACAAAATAAATACATATGTGGTCTTTGCCCCTGGCTCCTGGACAAAGAGTTTCTAAAACCCTTGTAGTTTATGAAAAATAAAATTTATGAGTAATAGGGGTACTATTGACTAATTTTTTTGCAATAGGAGTATTTTCTCTTCTAATGAGGTTCTTTTTGGTGGGCTCCTGGGTAGCTTTAGAATGGGAACTGGTCACTAGAAAGGCCGAGCCATGATTAGAAACTTGGAACTTTCAGCCCCAATTCCTATCTTTTGGGGAGGGGAAAAGGGCTGGAGATTGGGTTAATAATTAATCATGACTACGTGATGAAGTTTCCATAAACATACCTAAACTACAGTGCTTACAACACTCTTAGATTGGTGAACATATCTAGCTGTTGGGAGGGTAGTACACTCCAAATTCCATAGGGGTAGAAGCTCCTGGGTTCCAGGTCCTTCCAGACCTCACCCTATCTATTTCTTCATCTTGCTGTTCAACTGTATCCTTTATCATTTTTTAATAATAAACTAGTAAACGTAAGTTAATGTTTCCCTGAATTTTGTGAGCCATTATAACAAATGATCAAACCTGAGAAGGGGATTGTGAGAACTCTGATTTATAGCCAGTTGGTCAGAAGTACAGGTGACAACCTGACTTATTGTGATTAGTCTTTGAAGAGGGGAGCAGTCTTGTAGGAGTAAGTCCTTAACCTGTGGGACTTGTGCTAACTCTGAGTAGTGTCAACATTAAATTGTAGGCCATCCCATTGGTATCTGAAGAGTTGGAGAATTGGTTGGTGTGGGAAAACCCCCACATATTTGGTTCAGAAGTGTTGTGAGTTTTGAGGAACCAAATTTTCCTTTAGGGGCTTATTAGTATACTAGTATAGTATGTGAAAGCCAAGAATGCTAGTTTTCATGCAGGATAGGCCCACACAACAAAAATTGCCATATGTCTAGAGTCGCCAGATTAAATACAGGACCTCCATTAAAATTAAATTTCAGATAAACAACAATTTTTTTTTTCATCAGTATGTCTCAAATATTGCATTTTGATCTGGTTGTTCTGTGTTCTACTCCACTTTCAATGTTTTCCTGGACAGTTATTTGGTGAAAAACCTGTTTTAATGTTTGATCCAGCATATCAACTTTGTCTTATATATAAATGAAACCCAGGGTCCCTATGACTGTGATTAAACTTAATTTTATATCCTAGCTCTAGAAATAATCTCCTCCCCCATCCCCCTGCTCCTAGCCATTCTCTCAGGTTATGCAGAAACAGCTAGTCATTCTCTCAGGTAATACAGAAAACAGGCAGCCTGGACCTGACTAATGGTCATAAGATCTGAACCTCTGGCAGGCTAAAGATAACATCTTGACTTAAGTTATGTTTCAGCTTCAGAGCCCTGAGGTAGAATTACTCCCTGACTATCATTCCATAAGATGAGCTAGAGACACACCAGAAAAAACCTCTTAAGACTGTCCTTAAGACCTGAAGAAATGATTTATTATTCTTATCTGATCTCTGACCAACCAGTGCCCAGCACAACCCTGTACTTCCTAACCCATGGTATCTTGTGATTTTGCCCTACATAATCTATAACCTACATGCCATTGGGGAGCTAGGGTTTTATAGCATGACGTTCCCCATCTCCATATTTGCCAATTCAATATTAAACTATATTTTTTCTTTCTATACTGCAAAATCTTGCTCATGCATTCCTCAGCTCACACAGATAGGCAGACTCAAGGAAAAACCATTGGGATTCTGGTAACATAAATACAAATAATTTTTTACTATACCCTGAGATTTCTATAGGTTTGCATTTCTAAGAATGCAGCTACCATTTAACTAAGAGAGACTAGACTTTGTTTTGTTAAGAATTTAATCTAGGGTTTTCACCATTTAGAAAGACATATTACTGACAACGGCCTTGCTTGTAATCAATGCACTGATATTAGTCTATAATTGCAATAGTCTTACTCATGGTGATTCAAATATACTAATTTAGACCTCATTTAAAAATGGCAACTATACAAAATGTAACAAAATATAATAAAAAATATCAACAACATTCAGTTGAACATGATCTAACTTTTCTTAAGTTCAAACTTATTCATTGTAAGATGAAAGCATCTATTATGTTTGCTAGGGTGTTCTGCCCACATGCTTTCATAATGAAACACATGCTATTGCATTATAATTATTTTCCTTTTATTTCTTCTTTGTAAGAGCATTATAATATATTTTTAAAAATTATGGGTGGGTTTATTATTTTAAATAGTAATTTCATTTCAGATAGTAAAGGAATATTTAAAGTAAGTTATTTTTTAAAAAGAGATGGTGTTACAGCATGGTCAAATCTCAGAATAATTATGCTTCATGAAAGAAGCCAGGCGAAAAATGTACATACCTTTACAATTCTTTAAAAACAATATTTTTATTGAGTTTAGAGAGGAAGTGAGGAGAGAGATAGAAACATCAGTGGTGAGAGAGATTCATTGATTGGTTGACTCCTACACCCCCCGCACTGGGAATCGAGTTCGAAACCCGGATATATGTCCTAATTGGGAATAAACCTTGACCTCCTGGTTCATAGGTCGATGCTCAACCACTGAGTCACATGGGCTGGGCAGTAAAGCTGTTTTTTAGAAAAAGATGATGGATCTGATAGAATTGAGGCCACTGCTTTGGACAATTGAGCAATGATAGAATTTTTGCACTAAGGTGCTTCCAAGTGTCAGTATCTGTAGAATATGAGGTCTTTCTTCAAATGTGGTTCAACTCCCCAGATCAAGATGCTCCAATCTCCCACCCGGAGCATGTGAGCCTGGCTGTCAGCATTCCTAGAAGTAAGCAACTGAAGGGCAAGGGGGCTTCACCAGTCAGCATGCAGCCTTTTACTTAATCCTTCATGTTCAAGCCATCTCCTCACCCCACCTTTTAGGTGCCTCTCTCTTCTATGAATATTTATAGGACCCCTTCCTCTAGAATACATGCTTTAAATAGATATGCTCAAGTAGAACAATTACGAAAAAGAAAATACTTTCTGGCAATCATGTATTTAGATAACTTTTGGATGGCAGAATCAGTTGGTTACTAAGTGAGACCAGGAGAGACATTTGGAGTTGGTGGATGACATTTTAACCTAGAACTCCCCATTCTTTGTGAAGGCAGTGGCTCTTCTGCCATTTTAATAGTGGCAACCATTTGGTGAGCCAGGCACTACAAATAAGTTTCATTTCGCAGATGAGGCTACTGAGAATCAAATAAGTGAGAAAACAAGGCCAAAGACTCAGAGCTAGGAACCAAATCAGACAGACAGACGGGCTCCAGAGCTGGAGATTCCACCTGAATCCAAATACTTTTCTCTCAAGAACTCCGGCTATGAGGATATTAAGTAGAACTTGGGGAGTAGGGGGAAACTCTTTTGGGGTCATTCTTGCTAAGTCTGTGTGAACAGAGCAGGTCCCCACTTGTCTCCCTGCCTGAGATACTGAGGGGCAATATTTTCAATAAACCATCATATCTACCACGTCCTGTGCTTGCTGTCAGGAGACCCAGTTTCAAGTTTCTGCTCTCTTGCTATCGCACTGAGTGGTCACTAATCTCTCACTGGACTCTCTCCTAATCTGTGAAGGGGGAAGATTTTACTGGACAAATTTAAAGTTCCACTCAATTTTGAAATGCTGGGGGTCTATATGTTTATCTTTCCCAGAGGTATTTGTGTTGGGGGATGAAAGGCCTTTTGCTGCTGTCTCAGAGACTCCTCTCTAATGCCCTGAACTCAACAATCTTGAGCAGCTTTCTACCCAAGGCCAGCCCTCTCCAGTGCCAGGTCCTGGGAGAAGAGGGGTTAAATAGTACACCCTGCCCTGCTCCAGGCAGAGGAGTTGTAAGGCTTAATCATGTCTCAGCTCTGCAGGCAGCTGTGACTCACTGCAGCGCTGTGCTTATTATATAAGTGCTCATGAACAGGCAGCATTACATACGTGCTGTCAGCCACAGACCTCTCCCATTTGCTCACTACTATTGTTTTTAATCTTTCATTTGGATACAAGCTTTGTTTGAGTTCATCTTTGAAATGGAAATGGAAGCATGATTAGAAAACAGGCAGAGCAGGGATTGTCAATCAGTCAGAGAGAACCCAGCCCTTGGGAAAGCTGGAATCAGAATGTGGAGACCTTGAGCCTTGAACCTGCATCATCAAGCCCTGGCTTAACCCCTCTCTTTGCCTCTTCCCTCCTTCCTACCTGTGTGGTCCACCTCCCCTCTGCACATGCCCTCCCCCAACTCCCCCCCCCTCCCCACAGCGCCCTAACCCTATCAGGAGCCTCAGGCAGAAAAAGTGAGGCCCAGAGAAGGGACTGTCTCCCGTGTCATGTAGTGAGTAAATGTGTGTGCTCTGGGGGAGAGGACACAGGGATAGGAATGCCAGGATTCCGAAGCTGGGGCAATGACTTCAATAATATTCCTGTGAAAAAATGATAGAAACCAGTTTCTCAGATTCCTCCAATCAGATTGCATACTTCAAGCTCAGCTGTCATCCCAAAGGAAAGCTGTAGCCTGCATTTTAGCTTTTTTGACATCTCCATTGTCAAACATTCATTCTACTTCCAGGTTTATTTCTCCTATGTCCCTTTACCTGTCTGATGCTCACCTTCCCATCTGTGCTCCTATCCACTATACAAACTACAAAACAAGCATATGAACCTCCTTCCTCACTTAACCCATCACTCTTTCTCTGTTTTTCCTTTTGCAAATTTCTTGAATGGGTGAGTCCATCCTTGCTGCTTCTGCTTCTTCATCTCCCATTTGTGTCTTTGACTCTGCAGAGCAAAGAACTGTCTGTGCAGTCCCCTGTGACCTTCTCATTGCTCAATCCCACAGCCTGTTTTGAGTCCTCATCCAATTTAACCTCTTGGTAACATGTGACATCCTGACCAACTGTTCCCTCTTCTAACTCTGTCCCCTTGGCCCCTGTGGCCCATCACTTTACTACTCTACCTTCCTCTTAGAAATAATCACCTCCTTCTCAGTCCCTCCTGCCATTTTCTTTCCCCTGACCTGGACACCAATTATATGTGTAAGTACACACAAATATTTGTAAATAGGCATGTATTGATTTTTTATCTCCTTCCAAAAAGGTTAAACAGCTGACAGAAATATGCACAACACTAGGATAGTAAAAAAAAGGAATGAGATGGAGCTGATCAGAAGTTAAGAGTTAATTGTAGCTGGCCAGCATGGCTCAGTGGTTGATCATCGACCTATGAACCAGGTCATAGTTCAATTCCTGGTCAGGGCCCATGCCAGTTTGCAGGCTCTAACCCCAGTAGTGGGTATGCAGGAGGCAGTCAATCAATGATTTTCATCATTAATGTTTCTATCTCTCTCTCCCACTCCTTGCCCTCTAAAATCAATTATATATATATAACTTTTTTTAAAAGTTCTCATCATAAGAAAAAATTTTAAAAAGAGTAAATTGTATGCATAATAAATGAAGAATGCAAAACTTTATCCAAAAAAAAACCCCAAAAAAACCCACCAAAAACACCATGGAATCATTACTCTACCCAACAAATCCTCTCTTATGACTTTCCCACCAAAAAAACCTGATGACACATCATTGCCCAACTCCTTAGCTTATTCTGCCTTAGTTTATTCTGTTACAGTGAGATCTCATTTTGCTCTTCCAGCTCATTTTCTGCCTCTGAGCGTTGGTGCAAGCTAATCCCTCAGCTTAGAATACACTATGCTGACTCCTCTTTCTCCTGTTGACCATTCAACACACATCTATTCATTTTTAAAGACAGTTTCAACATCACCTTTGCTGTTGAAGCCTTCCCCAGCTTCTCCTGTGATAATTATCCCTCCATAAGTCTCGGTTTCTGCATGTGGACAATGGGAATAATAATGGAATCTGCTTCATTATGTGAGGATCAACGAGACACATGCAAAGTGCTTAACACAATGCCTGGTTGTGAACATTTACTAGATGTTGACAACTAGCTATTTTACCCTCTTATAAATGGAGAGGACAATAGCTAGGAGGAATAAGCTATTTTCTGCAGTTAATTAGGATCCCAATGATGGAGCTTAGACTAAGCCCCTGATTCCTCTTATCTGGGCCACAGGCTCTTCTATCTCTACCTAGATGGCCTTTCATCAGTCTGGGTTGTTCCTCTCTGAAAAATCCTTTGTATTCTGAATGCTGATCCCCTCAGGTTTAGGCACTACTAGTTTGTGTAACTTTATTGGTGCAAGTGTGAGTACAGGTGCTGTTCAGCTCTAATCCTGTTGCCTTAATTTTGCTGAGACCATTGTCTCTGTAATTAGCTGCTAAAACAGTATGGTCTCAGTGTGAACCAGATTGCCAAATGGATTTAGAAGCTAGGGAGAAGGTGTCCCAGTGCCAGTGGCCAGCCATATGCAGGGGCAACCAGCTCCAACCAAGGCATTTGCTGGCCTGTGGTGCCAGGAGAACTGGGGTGACCTGAAGTTTGGCTTTTAGTTTGCTAGGGTGGCTTCCCCTAGGGCTACCTCCTCAGCAACCTTCCGCCTGTGGTCACTCAGCAGGGCATGGGTGTGTGTATCTGCCCTTTGGTACGTTCACGGACCTTGTGCCAATTCTAAAGAGGTCACTTGTCAGCCAAGTAACATTCCTAGACCAGAGTCAGGGATCCAGTGTCATAGTCACTCAGCAACATGTCTTTAACTGGGGGCTGGGAAATCTCATAAGAATTATTCCAATACTAAGTAGTAGCTATTATTCATGCATATCAAGAGGGAGGACTAGGAGGCTCTGGGAGGTCAAGTGACTCACACCAAGTCACTTGCCTCCTAGGTGGTGTTTGTACAAGGTTTGCCTGACCTTGAGCCCGGGTTCTTTTTTAATGCCTTGCACACCTTCCAGGAAAATAGAGGAACGTACGAAGGCCTTTAGTAACCATATAAGGTACTATGTAAATGTAAGCTACCATATTATCACTTCCTGAGGCTCCAGTGCTACCCTACACATGCAGAAGTGCTTTTGATGAACATGCTTGGGTGACATGTATGAGCATGTGCTCCGAGGAGAGCACTCGCTGGCCCTGGAAGGCAGGCATTGCACAGTTGGAGCGAGCACATGGGGGGGGGGCGCCGGGTTGGAGTTGGGGGGCTGGTGCTAGCTCTGAGATCTTGAGCAGGTTTTTCTCAGGTTCTCCATATTAATATGAGAGGTTGGGAGAGGTGACTTTGAAGTTCCTTGCTTTAACAAAGGTTTTCATGTGGTGTCAACTCTCTCCCCTGAGATGAGTGTTAGTAAAACACTAAAGTGAGCTGAAACCGGTTTGGCTCAGTGGACAGAGCATTGGCCTGCGGACTGAAAGGTCCCAGGTTCAATTCCAGTCAAGGGCATGTACCTTGGTTGTGGGAACATTCCCAGTAGGGGGCATGCAGGAGGCAGCTGATTGATGTTTCTAAGTCTATCCTTCTCCCTTTCTCTCTGTAAAAAATCAATAAAATATATTAAAAAAAACAGACACTACAGTGAGTACATAGTGTCTTACACGTGTGTGGAATTTCCTTAGCACTGTCCATTGCTTGTTCATATTTAGAAGTGCATTTCAGTTTATCTTATTTTACACAGCACAGTATTTTTCATGCTACACGGTAATTAACTAGGTAATTAATTTTTATAACACCTTCCCTCTGATATGCTCCAGGCAGAATCCCCATGATTTTCATGGCAGACATTTGACTATCTATGGATCTCAAGGAGAGGAACAAGCAGGGTGGTACCTGACAGGCATAGAGAGAAGTGGCTGGCAGGCACTGAAGGATCCAGAGGGTGGCAGTCAGAGAGGGTAGCCTGGAGAGGCAGCACAAGCTGGTGGCCTGTAGCTGGGTCTGGTTTGGCACACACACTATTTTAAAGAAATTCAAGATAGTGGCTAAAATGGAAAATCAGGATACTTTATATTAAAAATCAGTATTTTGTTTAAAAAGAAGATTTGCTCTAGCCAGTTTGGCTCAGAGAATAGAGCGTAGACCTGTTCCAAGGGTCCCAGGTTCGATTCCAGTCAAGGGCACATGCCCAGGTTGTAGACTTGATCCTCAGTGGGCAGCGTGCAGGAGGCAGCTGATTGATGATTCTCTCATCATTGATGTTTCTCTCTTCCCTTCTCCCTTCCTCTCTAAAATCAATAAAAACAGATTAAAATAAGTAAAAATAAAATGAAGAAGATTCTGTTGAAAAATAGAAAGGGACAAGATTGAGCCTGAATTCCCACCTGCCCATCCCACCTTTGGCCAGACGCCTCTTCCCAGGGGACACACACTGTCCATCCAGCCCAGGGCTCACTCCACTTCGTTCCTCATCACTGTCACCTGCATTGTGGGCACTGTGTCTAGCTATGTGGGAACTAAGGTGTGCTCGAACAAACTAATTAAATTTCCCAAATGTCATACTGCAATCTGACCAATCTTAATTATGTCACAAATGGGCTGTGTTTTATGTGAGATTTTGTACATATAGGTGTATCTTACTTCCCAGAGCTGGCTATAAAAGTAGTATGCCTTCTATGCTGGGATCATCTGTTTCATGTCAGGCACTGCTCGAATTTTTTGAAAATAAGTTTTTATTTATTTAAATATATTTTATTGATTTTTTACAGAGAGGAAGGGAGAGGAATAGAGAGTTAGAAACATTGATGAGAGAGAAACATCGATCAGCTGCCTCCTGCATACCTCTTACTGGGGATGTGTCTGCAACCAAGGTTCATGCCCTTGACCAGAATTGAACCTGGGACTCTTCAGTCCTCAGGCCAATGCTCCATCCACTGAGCCATATTGGTCAGGGCTATTTATTTATTTAGAAAGAGAGAGGAGTGGAGAGGGAGACGCTCAACCGAGCAACATCTGCTAAGGCTGCCACAACTCACGCATGAGGTAGCTGCTCATGTCTCCGTCTGAGGCACAGAAAAGTGGAGCAACTTCCTCTGTGTCACACAGCCAGGAAATGGCAGGACTGGGATGGGAACCCAAGCAGTCAGACTCCAGAGGGCACACTCCCAACCACATATAGGTGTATCTTCTCATTTGTGAGAGGCCCCCTGTCGACCCATGCCTCACATGGAGCAAATGGGATCATGTGTAGGAAAGCACTTGGTAAATGGTAATGTACTTTATAAATGTGAGTTATTTCTAGTAGTTACTATAACCTGCAGGTCAGGATTCAAGCCAGATGCAAACCACAGGCTGAGGTTACCTTGCTCGTCAATATCTCTCCAGCTATGGCTCTGTGGCTGCTACATGGGGAGGGGGTGTCACTAACACTGATTCTTGAAATTACAACATGGTGTGAACAAGGAATCAACTAGAGGCCACACAGGTGGAAGCTGAGGTGTGGGGTCCATTTTCAAAGACACTAGTTTATTTCACTACTTCCTTCCCCTACCACAGTTAAGCCCACCCACAGTCACTGCTCCTTCTTGGAAGGTCCATACTTGCCCACTGCCAGAGAGAACAGGAGGGTTCCCACATCTTCTCTCTGGGAGGTTCCCAGGGCATCCATGCACACAGATCCTGACCCAGGGAGTAAGTGAACACTGAAATCTAGCTCAGGCTGTTAGCAAACTGTGTATCCTGGCGTGGGCTACAACTGCAGGACGAAGAAAAGTCTGTCTCTTCCTCCGAAGGGCTGCCACCTGAGGGCCTCTGGTGCGTCTTCTCAATTGGCCTACCCAGAGGGGCATCATTTTCAATTCACATGAGGGTCTACGTGGGCTAGTGGGGGTCCTGGTTGTGTACCGTAAAGAGGCAGATGACAGATTTTGTGTCTGCCCAGGAAGTCAACCTCCAGCTCTCAATTTCCCTCAGTCAGACCCATGGATCCCCTCCCTGGCAAGCTGACAGTCCTCTGTCCAATCCATACTCTCATATGGCCTTGTGCCGTTCATTCCCCTCCCTCTCCCCCATCTGATCCAAGGAGGTGATCCAAGGCCAACTTCCAAGTTGCAAGGCCAGAACCCCCATTTGCTTCCCCTTCAACCTCTGTTCCTGGTCCCATTTCTGGTAACCTGCCTCCCTGCCTGTACCTTCCAGTTCCTCAAGACTGGAGAATTCTCCTAAGTACCCATGCTCAATTGCACATTCCCACCTGTGGATAACTTGCCTGACCAGACTTCCAGGCGCTGCTCTGTTGATATTGCCTGCACTCTGCCCACTTTCCAGTCTAAACCCTGCTTCTTCCCCTACTACTCACCACCTGCTTCCCCCAGAGCTGGAAACTTCCTGAGATGGTGCCACCCAGCCTCACCTGCCTGACTGAGCATCTGGAATCAGGTTGGGTCAGAGGATCACTTCCCTCAGTACTTATCCTAGCCCAAGGGTGAAGTCGGGCTGCTTCAGACCTTCCTGCTGGACTGTCTTCTGAGTAAGTAAACCATCATGTGCAGACAAATCCAGAGTGATGACCCACTGGAGGTTCGGTACTCTGAGCATCTACACATGGTACCAGGATACAGGAGGTGCTCAATAGTTACTGAACCTTTTTGGCTGCTGATTCTATAACTATTCTTACCTGAAGGTGATTCAGAATTCCTGTAGGTGGGTGTGGTGGTGGTTGGAGAGAATATTAAAATCTCCCTTCTCCTACTGAGACTCATTCTTCCCGCCCCCTCCAAACCCCTTAGAGCAGTGGTTCTCAACCTTCCTAATGCCGTGACCCTTTAATACAGTTCCTCATGTTGTGGTGACCCCCAACCATAAAATTATTGCTACTTCATAACTGTAATTTTGCTACGATTATGAATCATAATGTAAGTATATGTTTTCCCATGGTCTTAGGCGACCCTTATGAAAGTGTCGTTCGACCCCCAAAGGGGTCGTGGCCCACAGGTTGAGAACCACTGCCTTAGAGGCACATCCTCTTAGAATCATTACACTGGAGTTTCTTTGTTGACTTTAGCTCAGATGTGACAACTCTAGATATGAGAAAGGATAAGTTCCTCTATTTCTAACTTGCTGCTTCCTGTATCATCTCCAATTATATATGTCTTTATCCCATCAGCCTGGCTCTCTGCCTTTGCTCAGAGGTGTTTTTGGGGAACAAGGTGATTATACCAGAAGCTTGGACTGTCTCTGAAGTTCCCAAGATTAAGCCAACCTGTGTTGAGAACTCAGCATCTCTTATCCCTCTCTCATTCCCCCGCACCCTGAACCAAGCTGGCTGGAGATTCCAAGCCTACCAGAAGCTCAGGGAAACCTCGCATCTCAGGAGTGCTCGGTGCTGGTAATTGGAACAGAAAGTCAAGCTTGGGGATATCAGGGGTGTTGGCTTTAACACCTCCTAGCCCTCCACTTACCCACAAAGGCAGATAGGAAAGGGGCTCCTTATCCCTGTTAATACTCTGGTCTGGGAAGTGACAGGGTGCATCAGAGGGCCAATCAAGAGAGGAAGCCAGAAATCCTACTGCTTGGTGCCCCTGCTCTCCAAGTCTTTAGAGGGGACACTCTGGGGCTTAGTCAGATAGCAGTGACACCAGCTATCCAGGGTTATGCAAGTCTCCTAGCCTCCGTCCACACCCACAACCCACCCAGTGGGCAGGGCTCTGACTCATTCCCATGTGACTGGCAACCGGGTTTTGGAGATTGACCTTGGCAGGAGGAACAGTAAGACAGGCTTGGGGCGAACTGGGAATGGCATATGGCGTGTGTTGGTGCTAGTATCACAGAGGCAGGTGTTTGCATGAAATAGGAGACAATGGGCTGTGTTGTTTTTTCCCTCTTATTCCCTTAATTCATTCCTCCTCCTCCCCCTCCTCTGGAACCCAGGGCCCAACTGCTTGTGCCTCAATGGTCAGAGCTTCTATCCAAGACTCCCCAACAGCTGAGGAAGACTATATATGCCCAGTTCTCCTCCCCTTGGCTCACTCACTAGACCTCACTTGTCTGTGAGGCTCACCTCTCTGTGAGCCCCCACATTGCACATGCCCTACACGTTCTAGTCTGGTTCTCAACCTTTCTAATGCCGTGACCCTTTAATACAGTTCCTCAGGTTGTAATGATCCTCAACCATAAAATTATTTTCATTGCTACTTCATAACTGTAAATTTACTACTGTTATGAATTGTAATGTAAATATCTGTGTTTTCCGATGGTCTTAGGTGACCCTGCTAGCGGTTCTTAACTTGTGGGTCGTGACAGGGTGCATCAGAGGGCCAATCAAGAGGGGAACTGCTGCTAAAGAGCCTAAAATCATCGGAAAACACAGATATTTACATTGCTACTTTTTTGCAATGTTGGCTTGTGGGTAAGTTTGAGGTTTGCTGAAATTTTCAGTGTTTTCCCTGTTTGTTGAAATCCATATATCTGCCATTCGACCTTTTCAGTCAGATGCTCTCTGTCTGATTGTAATAGATTGTGGGTGAGAAAGAGAAAAGGGGAAAAGCAACAACTTTCTGTAAGCATGATAATAATGTTTGAAGTTGACATTGACCAAGAAATGGCTAGAGAACACCATATATATATATATATATATACATACACACATATACACACATACACAAATGTCCCAGAGAACAGAGAATCTGGACAAACTCTTATAAATGATTTTGGTTATTGCTCTGTGGTGAGCTGTGAATGCAGAACAGCTGCAGACAGAAAACAATGGGCATGTGGCTCTGGAATGGTTGATATATGCTAGTGATCTGAACACATGTACCTAACTGCACAGAAACCCTGAAGGATTGCTAATAAGTAATTTTTACACCTGTTGTGTTCTGGTTTCACTTGGGTGGGAGAGGGATTGGGAGTTTTCCAAAGGATGCTTTACAAGGCAGCAGAGAGATTCCTGAATGAGATGTAAATGGAGTTACTGGCACAGCGGGCTGTCCTGAGGGCAGCAGGAGACCCAGCACCAGGATGCATGAGTGCCTGTAAATCCCCACCTGGGGTTTCAACTCAGCTTGTGCAGCAGGCTGTCAGGTTGGGGTTTAGGCCACATTTGTGGTCCCATGTTTAGATGAGTCAGGGGATTCTATGAAAGTCACACAGGAGTCTGGAAATCACCTAACTTAAATGGTTGCCTAATTGTAGTGCCCAATGTATTTTCTGGGCCATATTTGATGTTTGGGCTGGAATGTTGGAGGCCGTTAACATGTGCCAAAGACTACGGATTCTGGAGACTTGTTTAGAATCAAATTCTAGATCTACTGCTTGCTAGCTGTGTGACCTTGAGCAAGTTATTTAAACATTTTGATTTAAATTTCCTCACTTGGATTAAATAAATTAATTTCACATGGAAGAGTGTCCAATACATAGTAGGCACTTAACAAGTATTAGCTTTTTATTAGTGTTATTATTTAGAGAAGGAGTTTAGAAATTGAACTAGGCTACTACTAAAAGACTGTAAATAACTGTACTTTAAACAAATGTTAGGTTAACTTTGTTATTGTTTTTCTTTTTTGTAAAAGAAGTCTAGAGGTATAAAATTCAAAACTCATTCTCTCCATCTGCTCTGCCATTGATAGTGCATGGTTTCCATCTCTAGGTTGCTCGTGGTCCAATAGAGCTGCTGGAAATCCAGCCATCACCTGTGTGTTCCAGGCAGGAAGCCAGAGGGAGTGAGGAAGAACAAAAAGAGAGGAGCAATCTTCAGCTGCCTGTGCCCTTTTGGGAAGTATTTTCTGTGTACTGCTTCTCATCCCATTCCCAACAGCTTCTATTCATGTTTCCTTAGCTAAAATAATGTCACACGACCCTATGGATTTAACGGAGGCTCAAAAGTGTAGTCATTCCAAATAAAATTGAGGTTGTGTTATTCAGGAAGAAGGGGATAGTAAGCCTGGTTGGATAGGCAAATAGTAGTTGTTACCTAGTTATATCTGAACACATGATAGTGCTTTTAGATAGTTGTGGTTGGTTGTTTTTATATGTTGAGGATTTGGAAGTTGCTAAGTGAAGTGAAAAGTACCTGTAGATACATAAAGCCACTTGATGAAGCTCCTATCAGGTTTAGAAATGGATGTGGCTCTTTTGATACCTTTATGAATGCCTTTGATTGCTGATCTGATCTAATCTGTGTGGCAAACTTCAAAAACAATAGCTGAGAGGAATTCTGGATAACAGCCCTTTGTACAGCATCTCTCACCTTCTCAATTAAGTGTCTATGAAGGGAGGAAGTGGTGAGAGGAAAGCTTATAAACCACCCCCAAAAATGACAATATAGCCCTAGAATTTCAGAGGAATCTTTACCTTCATAGACAAATGAAGGTTAAGACCAACCTTTTCCTCATTTGGATCATGAAACAGAACATACTGGAGAAACATAAGTCTCTTCAGACTGTCCCACTGTTTACCTCTTGATTCAAAGACCCAGCTGACCCTCTACTGTGGGGTCTTGTGAGATAATCAATATTGAGTCTCCTCCTCCTTCCTTGTTATCTATCTGCATCTTTTTAAAGATAGCAATTCCCCAGAAGTTAACTAGGCAGTAAGTAGTGGAATGGTGCGTGAGTGAGAGAGAGAGAGAGAGAGAGAGAGTGTGTGTGTGTGTGTGTGTGTGTGTGTGTGTGTGTGTGTGTGTTGTAGACACCAGGGTGGGTACCTGGCTGCCTTCTGAGAGATATAACCCCTGCAGGGAAAGAGTTGTTAGAATTGACATTGAGAGAAAGAGCTCTATCAGAACCAGTCAGAAATGTAGCTTTTCAAAAACCGCATTGGTTCAGAATATCAGGTGCAGGGTTAAATGGGTGAACACCCACTGAAAAACAGAACGGGCCTGGATATTAGATACTTCACCTTGTCCTTCAGCTGTGAAACTGAGAATGGAGTTTGACTTCACACAAATAGAAATGGAGCCAGGAGAAATCTACACAACAGTGTCTGTTGTCTTTAAAAGCATTTATGCCTTAGACCAGTGGTTGGTAAACTGTGGCTTGCAAACCACATGCGGCTCTTTGGCCTCTTGAGTGTGGTTCTTCTACAAAATACCATGGCCTGGGCAAGTCTATTTTGAAGAAGTGACATTAGAAGAAGTTTAAGTTTAAAAAATTTGATTCTCAAAAGAAATTTCAATCATTGTACTGTTGATATTTGGCTCTGTTGATTAATGAGTTTGCCGACCACTGCCTTAGCTATGAATGCTGAGACACCAGGTTAGGCAACTTCCCCAAGGTCACAGAGGTATAAATGATGGAGTCAGGTTTGGTTTAGTGGCTGGAGCTTGGCGTGTGGACTGAAGGGTCCCAGGTTTGATTCCAGTAAAGAGCATATGCCCAGATTGCAGACTCATTCCCTAGTGGGGGGCATGCAGGAGGCAGCTGGTCAATTATTCTCTCTCATCATTGATGTTTCTCTCTCTCCCCCTCTCCTTTCTTCCCTGAAATCAATTAAAAAATATTTAAAAAAATTTACCTTTAAAAAATGATTTAAATATGACTGGGAGGCAGTATAATATCAATATCTCTGGGTTCAAATCCTGACTCCATCACTTATACCTCTGTGACCTTGGGGAAGTTGCCTAACCTTGGTGTCTCAGTATTCACATCTATAAAATGAGATTAGTAATGCTTTTCTTCACTGTTGTTGTGAGGATTATACAAGTACATAGTTAGCACTCAATAAATATGAGCTATATGATGATGAGGAGGAGGAAAATCACAATTAAAGAAGGACAAAGTTGGAGGAATCACAATATTAGTTATCAAACTATATTACAAAGTCACTGTTCTCAAAACTGCCTGGTACTGGCACAAGAACAGACATATAGACCAATGGAACAAAAAACAGAGAACCCAGAAATCAACTCAAGCCATTATGCTCAATTAATATTTTACAAAGGAGGCAAGAGCATTCAATGGAGTTGAGACTGTCTTTTCAATAAATGGTATTGGGAAAACTGGACAGATACTTGCAAAAAAAATGAAACTAGACCACCAACTTACACCATACACAAAAATAAACTCAAATGGATAAAGAACTTAAATGGAAGATGGGAAACCATAAAAATTTTAGAACAGTGGTGGGCAAATTGCGGCTTGTGAGCCACATGTGGCTTGTGAGCCGTGGTTTGCCACTCTGTTGACTAATGAGTTTGCCGACCACTATCCTAGAAGAAGCCATAGACAGCAAAATAGCATACATGTTATAGCAATATCTTTACTGATACTGCTCCTAGGACAATGGGAACTAAGGAGAAAATGAACAAATGGACTGCATTAAAATAAAAAGCTTCTGCACAGCAAAAGAAACCATCAACAAAACAACAAGAAAGCCCACTGCATGGGAGAATGTATTTGCCAATGTTATCTCTGATAAGGGTTTAATCTCCAACATTTACAGGGACCTCATACAACTTAACAAAAGGAAGATAAACAATCCAATAAAAAAAATGGGCAATGGATCTAAATAGACACTTTTCGAAAGAAGACAGAAGGAACGTCAAGAGACACATGAAAACATGCTCAAAGACACTAATGATCTAAGAGATGTAAATCAAAACAACAATGAGTTACCACCTCACACCTTGCAGAATGGCTATCATCAACAAATCAACAAATGATAAGTGTTGGGGAGGATGCGGAGAAAAATAAATCCTCATGCACTGCTGGCGGGATTGCAAATTGGTGCAACCACTGTGGAAAAAAGTATGGAGTTTCCTAAAAATGGAACTCCCATTTGACCCAGTAACCCCACTTCTAGAAATATATCCGAAGAAATCAGAAACACTAGTCAGAAATGACATATGCACCCCTATGTTCATAGCAGCACAATTTACAATAGCTAAGATTTGGAAGCAGCCTAAGTGCCCATCAGCAGATGAGTGGAATAAAAAACTTTTTATAGCCAAAACCGGTTTGGCTCAGTGGATAGAACGTCGGCCTATGGACTGAAAGTTCCCAGGTTCGATTCTGGTTAAGGGCATGTACCTTGGTTTCGGGCACATCTCCGGTATGGGGAGTGCAGGAGGCAGCTGACAGATGTCTCTCTCTCATCGATGTTTCTAGCTCTCTGTCCCTCTCCCTTCTTCTCTCTGTAAAAAATCAATAAAATATATTTAACAACAACAATAACAACAACAACAACAACAACAAAAACTTTTTTATATGTTGCAACAGCATGGATGACCTGGAGAACATTATGCTAAGTGAAGTAAACCAGTTGGAGAAAGATAAATATCACATAATCTCACTCATTTGAAAAATATAATGAGCAACATAAACTGATGAATAAAAATAGAGCCAGAGACATAGAAGCATTGAACAGACCATCCAACCTCAGAGGGAAGACAAGGGGGTGGGTAAACTATCAACCAAAGGACTTGTATGTATGCATATGAGTATAACCTATGGATACAGACAGTAGGGGGTAAGGGCATGTGCTAGAAACTAGGAACAGCTGGGGAGAGGTCCATAGGGGAAAAGGGAGACATATGTAATACTTTAAAAAACAAAGAATTTAAATTAAAACAAAAACTTTAAAAAAAGGAATATCACAATTAAAGAGCAAAACAATTTAATATAGAACCTGTAAATAAAATACATAAATAAGGTGAAGAAAAGAGCAGGCTGAAGATTCAGTCTAAATATTTCTTGAGAAATAATTTACTGCAGGTTCCAGAAGAAAATTTCTGGTGTCCTCAGTAGAGTAAAAGAGGTGTGATCTTTATGAGACAGGACATAAACCACTCGGAGATAGGAGAATGAGATAACAAATTTTTAAAATGCACATTGAGCCAGTAAAGACCAAAACTGATAACAGAGAAGATGTAAGCAAGCTTGAGAAATTCTCCCAGAATGCAGAGGAAAGGGGGAAAAATCATGTGAGAGAATATAATAGATATAGAGAACAGAACTTTGAGATGTGACTTAATAAATAATTGTTTTTGAAGAAGAGAACAAAACAAATGCGAGTGGCGACTGCAAGATCAAGCCTCTGCTCTTTACCATTCGGAAAACCCCAGAGTCTTTAAGTCACATAAGATTTTCAAAGATAAACTGCAAGTTATGTGGAGGGCAAACCCGAAGGCATGTGTCACCAGACAGTTCTTTGTGGAGTGGGTAAACCTGGTTTTCGGCCCTTCTGTTAAGAAATATCTACAGGAAAGCAACCTAACCATGCAAGCCCTCCTCCTCCTCGACAATGCTCCTGCTCACCCACTGACCCTCGAAGATGAACTCCTTGAAGAGTTCAGGTTTATAAAGGTTGTCTACCTACCTGCCAACACCACTCCTATTCTGCAGCCCATGGATCAGGAGGTGATTTCTAATTTTAAAAACCTGTTCCGGCGCTGCTTTGAGGTGACGGAGAACACAAACCTCACCCTTCGAGAGTTCTGGAAGAACCACTTTAACATCGTGATATGCCTCAGAATTATTGATCAGGCCTGGCTGGGTGTCACAAGGGGGACTTTGACCTCTGCATGGAAGAAGCTGTGGCCTGAGGCCGTAGCCGAAAGGACCTTCGAAGGATTCGAACCCGAGGTGCCAGTGGAGGAGGAGATAGTGTCTCTGGGAAAATCCATGGGCCTGGAGGTGGATGAGAGAGACGTGAATGAGCTCGTCGAGGAGCACTCTCTGGAACTCACCACGGAGGAGTTACAAAAGTTGCAGTCTCAGCAACATGCGGAGGTTCTCCAAGAAATTGGTTTCGAGGAGGAACCAGAGGTGGAGGAGATCTCTACAAGTGAGATAAAGGAGATCTTAGGAATGTGGGAGAGGGTGTTACACTTCGTGGAAAAGAAACACCCGGAAAAAGTTGCTAATGGTCGTGCATCGGAGTTGTTCAATGAAACTTGCCTCACCCATTTCAGAAACATTCTGAAAGGGAGGAAGAGGCAAACCTCGTTGGACACGTTTTTTTTTAAATCGGCCAAAAATGCAAAGACCAGTAGCAATTAAGTTCAGTGAAGATTAGTTAAGTTACATTCAGTTTAGGGATAAAGTGTAGCATTAAGAGTGTAATGAGCCGAGACCGGTTTGGCTCAGTGGATAGAGTGTCGGCCTGTGGACTGAAAGGTGTGGCAACACCTTTCAAGGGGGCATGTACCTTGGTTGCAGGCACATCTCCAGTGTGGGGCGTGCAGGAGGCGGCTGATCGATGTCTCTCTCTCATCGATGTTTCTGACTTTCTATCTCTCTCTCCCTTCCTCTCTGTAAAAAATCAATAAAATATATTTAAACAAAAAAAAAGAGTATAACGAGTAGGTAAATATACTTTATAAAACCAGTTTATTCCTTTACATTCTCTTTTATTATGTTTTTATACAATATTTGTCATTTATAAATACATTTTTCTTATTCAAAAACACGTAACAAGAACAACTGGGGTGGCATTTTGGGGGCTGGAACGGATTAACGGCATTTCAGTTGATTTCAATGGGGAAATTTGCTTTGAGATACGAGCAACTTGATATATGAGCAAGGTTATGGAACGAATTAAACTCGTATCTCGAGGTACCACTGTACTTCAAAGAGCTAAGTTGTGATTACTTGAATGAATGACTACTCTATAGTAACATAGAATAGGTCTATCTAACACAAACTACATATGACAGGTGCCAACTATGGGCGAGTACTTTCCACTTTAGAATTTAGAAGGAAACCAGGCCCGTGTTGCTCAGTGGTTGAGCATTGCCCATGAACCAAGAGGTCCCCAGTTCAATTCTGGGTCAGGGCACAAGCTGGGGTTGCAGGATTCCCAGTAGGGGGCATGCAGGAGGCAGCCGATCAGGGTCCCTCTCATGGATGCTTTTACCTTTCGATCCCTATCCCTTCCTCTCTCTCTACAATCAATAAAAACATTTTAAGAATTTAGAAGGAAATTAAATATATGACCCCAAGTTCTTTGTAAAAGTAGCCCAGAGACATTTAAAACAATTCTCTCTCTAGCATGATATCTTGGTGTGGCAAGCAGAAACTTTTTCTAGGCGTCACGGTTTGTGGCAGCATCTCTTTTACATACACAGCTGAAGGCTTCTGAGAGCTGAGAGAGCATGAGTTTCTTTCTTTTTTTATTGATTTTTTTACAGAGATGAATGGAAAGGGAGAGAGAGTCAGAAACATCGATGAGAGAGAAACATCAACTAGCTGCCTCCTGCACACCCTGCACTGGGGATGTGCCTACAACCAAGGCACATGCCCTTGACTGGAATCGAACCTGGAATCCTTGAGTTCACAGGCGGACACTCTGTCCACTGAACCAAACCAGTCAGGGCATGAGTTTCTTAGGTGATTCCAGAAATTTGACCTCTCACAGTGGTCCTCAAATTGGAGTATGCCTCAGAAGCCTCTGGAAGATGCATTCAAATTCATCTCCACTCCAAGCTTTCTGACTCAGCAGGTCTGGGATGCAAAAAAAATCTAAAAGCTAAAAAAAAAAAAAAAAAAAAAAAAAAAAAAAAAGGGTGAGGGGCACTCTTGTTGGGGTGCCTGATGCTTTTATCACTAGGTGCAGGAAGAGCAAAAAGGGAAAGCAGTACAGTAACAGTTAACATTTGAGAGGTTCCAATGTGCTTATTCTTTTGTGCATTGGTTCATTTAAGCTTCCATCAACCTGAGCAGACAGATATTCTGTTCATCATATTCATTATCATCATGTGCTTTCCACAGATGAGGAAACCGATATACACACTAGTAATTGGAAAAGCCCGGATTTGGACCCAACACTTACAACTTCCATGTTAGCATGGTTAACCCCACCTAAAGAATCTTCCTGATAAATGTGAACCCTCAGGCACTCACAACCTATCAGGAGGCTGGAGGCCCTGACTCCTTGAGCACACACCTTCGTAGGCTTGTGGAATTTTTTGGCAGACTGAGGACAAGACCGGACAATCAACAAACATTGATTATAGGCCACATTGCCAAAGGCATTTTATATACATTATCTCTATTCCCAATACCCTCTAAGATAGTTTTGTCATTTTCCCATTTCATGGCTGTTTCAAGAATTAAAAGAATATACCTAAAATGAGCACTGAATAGAAATTCATTCCATTATTGCCCCTCCTGCAGTTGCCTCTGACTACATTCCCAACAAGCTTTCAGAGGTTTCCAGTGGCTTTAGGCCTTTACTAGTATTTCAGGTGCTCGCTGAGCTTCCTAGGTTGGGCCCAACACTCATTTACGGCGGTGGCTTCAAATCTGAATTTCCAGGTCTTCCCCCACTCATGCACCCCAGGGATCTGCTGGTGATAGGGTGAGGTTAGGGGATGTAGAAGGCAGAGAAGGATGTGAGCTTCAAGGAGCAATTGCTTTTGGAGAGAGTTTCATGACTTCTTTGTTGTATTTTTAATTTGAAAACCACTGACTTGTAGCATTGTTTTTATGAGGGAAAAAGTCTTACAAGTTACAGATGAGACACTTAGGACACAACTGTTCCTACTGTAGGTAACAGAATGACATAATCAATGAGCCAGTGTCAAAATGTGGCAAGAGGCAGTGAACCAGTACCTGGCCCCGCAACCCGGTCATCAGAAGCATTCCAAGCTCAAGAGCAGCTCATGTGATGGCTCCTGTTTTCCTCTTTTACCTAAACACATCTATTTAATCAACAACAATTTATCCAGCCCTGCTATGAGCCAGCAGCAGAGGCCAGCATTGGGAATACTGAGATGAATAAATCCCAGACCACTCCTTCCAGCAGCAGTTAACCTGTTGGGAGGGATGAATGGGGAAGCCATGGAGTTTCAGTAAGAGGGGTAGGAGTACAAAGAGATGGAAGAGGGCTCCAAGGGTAATGATCAAACTTTGTGAGGAAGGTAATGCTGGATTGAGACTGAAAAGATGAGTGTTAGAAGTGGGATGAGACTAGCCCGTTTGGCTCAGTGGATAGAGCATCGGCCTGTGGACTAAAGGGTCCCGGGTTTGATTCCAGTCAAGGACACATACCTTGGTTGCAGGTTGCCAGCCCTAGTCGGTCGGGAACATGCAGGAGGCAACCAATCGATGTGTCTATCTTACATCGGTATTTCTCTCTGTCTCCCCTCTCCTTTCCACTCTCTTTAAAAATCAATGGAAAAAATATCCTCAGGTGAGGATTTGAAAAATTAATAAATAAAAAAAACAAGAAGTGAGGTGATTCTAAAGTGCAGAGCACAACATGGAAAGACAGATAGAAGGCACAGGTACCACACTGGACACCTGCCACCCTCATTTCTTCAGAATGAGAGCGTCATGCCCACAATCCCCTGAACTGGCAGCCTCTATGGCCTGCTTTATGCCTGTGTTTCCAAGTTCCTCCATCCCAGCTCCTTTATCACTGTGCCTTGTCTTCCATCAGACTCCCTTTTGGCCCATAGCTAGCTTGGACTTTGCCCAGTATGGCTGCAACTCTAGTTTGCCTAGAAGCTAATGCCCTGGACAAGTGAGGACAGGTATAGGTGTCCTCTCTGGCTAGGTCAACTCTCCCAAAGCCTGTTCCTCCCTACTAAGTAGCTCTGGGGCCAGTACTGCACCCCTCCTGGCTTATTCTTCCATAATGCCCATTCCTGTGCCTACCAGAGACACTGAATCCAGTGAGAGGGTAAGAAAATGAAAAGATAAAAAAGAAACAATTCTTGGGAATCAGACAAAGAAATGAGCAGAGAAAATTCCAGCTAGAGAATGGACATTGCTGTCTTCACTGAGAGTTAAAAATAAAGCACTGACCCAGCCAGTGTGGCTCAGTGGTTGAGTGGTTGAGTGTCAACCTAAGAACCGGGAGATCACGGTTTGATCTCCTGGTCAGGGCCCATGCCTGGGTTTCGGGGCTTGATCCCCAGCAGAGGGCATGCAGGAGGCAGCCAATTAATGATTCTCTCTCATCATTGATCTCTCTCTCTCTTTCTCTCTCTCTTTTCCTTCCTCTCTGAAATCAATAAAAAAAATATATAAACATATAAAGCACTGGAGACATGTGAGCACAGGAGTAGCCACCACTGGTCCATACATATTTTCCTGTTCAGACTGTATCTTCAATTTTGAGAAGAAGTTTCAAAAAAAGAGGTCAAACATGAGAAGGAGGGCAGTCTGAGGAGACAATTAGGGGAAGCACCACCACTGGGGATAAAGAGAAGAGCAAGAAAACATTGGAAGTCTCAGAACTGTTCATAAAAGGGGATCAAAGCAACAGAGAGTGAGAGAGGCTGGATTCTTTCTGTTGGATGGTAACAGTCAATATTATGTGATGGCCTGATCCCAACATTTAGAAATGAAACACTATTGTAAAGGGGCAGCAACAAGAGCTCATGAGATAGAAAACTTCATGCTTACATTAAAGTACTTGGATGATTTAATTGCTGCAAGAAAGGACCAATACAGTGGTACCTCGAGATACGAGTGCCCTAACTTATGAGATATGAGCCCTCGAGCGAGCAATTTTTGCTTTGAAATAGGAGCAACAGTTGAGATAGGAGTAATCTAGAGGATTGGCCGGCTGCACACGACCCACCAGTTTACCGAGACTCGAGCGTCTCATAGTTTCCCACGCCTCAAGGTTACGGAATGAATTAAACTCGTATCTCAATGTACCACTGTATTTTATTATATACCGGTATCAGTACATAATAAGCATTGAATAATATTACAGGCATATTGAGATTATATAGACCAAATGCCCAGTGAGATCAGATTAGATAACATCCAATATGATGGTTAAATGCTGCCTTCTATTTATTATCACACATTCATGCATTAAGTGGCTTTCTGTTATCTACTAAAAGCCCACTATTGCCAAAACCGGTTTGGCTCAGTAGATAGAGTGTCGGTCTGCAGACTGAAAGGTCCCAGGTTCCATTCTGATCTAGGGCATGTATCTTGGTAACGGGCACACCCCCAGTAGGGGGCATGCAAGAGGCATTTGATCCATGTCTCTCTCTCATGAATGTTTCTAACTCTCTATCCCTCTCTTTTCCTCTCTGTAAAAAGTCAATAAAATATATTAAAAAAAAATAGAAAAAGACCTACTATGAGGAGAATACAAGATGGCGGCATAGGTAAACACCTCACACAACAATTTCAAAACTACAACTAAAAGACAGAACAGACATCATCCATAACCACAGAAAAGCTGGCGGAGTGAAAATTCTACAACTAGAGGGAAAGAGAGGGGCTCACGGAGACCCAGAGGAGCTGCAAAAAGCTGAGGTACAGAAACGCGTGCGTGGAGAGAGCAAGTGGCTGCGAACCTGGTCGGCTTTCTCTGGCAGGAGGGAAACGGAGACTCTCAATGGCATTGAACTCCTTATCCTGCAACACTGAACCCCTGATCCAGCCGAAACTTATTCGTGGGGGAGTTTGGACTGTGAAGGGGGAGAGGTGCACGGAAATTTAGGGGAGTCGCAGAAGATCGGAGGCCTGGTGGCTCGCACGGCACTGCGCGCAGGGGAACGACTGCTGATTGTGCCGCTGGCTTTCGCGAGTGGGCGGGAGACAGACCCTCCCAACTGCGTCACTTCTGACTCCAATTACCCTGGTTTCGGGCGAAACCCTGGGGATCCAGACTCCTGTGGTCCTGGAGCGCAGGGGAGCCGGAGGGGCAGCAGTCTAGAGGCACTGTGAGGGAGGCGCAAGCACAGGGACCGCTCCAGAGATTACCCAGTCACGTGAGACTTAGGGGCTGTGGAGGGCGGGCCCGACTGGAAGGCAAGGTGGTCCCTTAAGCCCTGAGACTCCACCCCTCCCAAGCTCAACAGAGAGGCTTCTGCGGTTTTGCAAGTCTGGTATCATAAGGCTGAATCCAACACAGAAGTTCTCCTGGCATAGTGAAAATGCCGAGACAAGGGAAGGGATCACAAACAAAAAAAATGGAGGAAAACAAAGGACTGGACATAGAGTTCAAAACCACGCTTATAAGGTTTTTCAAGAATATGCTAGAAAAGATGGATAAATTTAGCGAGACCCAAGAGGAGATGAAAAAGGACCAACTAGAGATGATAAAGGACCAAATAGAAATTAAACATACACTGACTGAAATAAAAAATATTGTACAGAGACCTAACAGCAGACTAGAGGAAGGCAAGAATCAAGTTAAAAACTCGAAATATAAAGAATCAGAAAACACTCAAATGGAAAAGCAAGAAGAGAAAAGAATCCAAAAATGTGAAGATAATGTAAGGAGCCTCTGGGACAGCCTCAAGCGTAGCAATATCAGAATTGTGGGGGTGCCAGAAGAAGAGAGAGAGCAAGATACTGAAAACATATTTGAAGAAATAATGACTGAAAACTTCCCACATCTGGTGAAAGAAATAGACTTAGAAGTCCAGGAAGCACACAGAACCCCATATAAAAGGAATCCAAAGAGGACTACACCAAGGAACATCATAATTAAAATTCCAAGCGCAAAAGACAAAGAGAGAATATTAAAAGCAGCAAGAGAAAAACAATTAATTACCTACAAGGAAGCACCTATATGACTATCAGCTTATTTCTCAACAGAAACAATGCAGGCTAGATGGGAGTGGCAAGAAATATTCAACGTGATGAATAGCAAGAACCTACAACCAAAAATACTCTATCCAACAAAGCTATCATTCAGAATTGAAGGGCAGGTTAAAGAGCTTCACAGATAAGAAAAAGCTAAAGGAGTTCATCGACTCCAAACCAGTATTATATGAAATGCTGAAAGGTACTCTTTTAAAAGAAGAAGAAAAAGGTAAAAGACAAAAAATTATGAACAACAAATACATATCTATCAACAAGTGAATCTAAAAATTAAGTGAATTAAAAATTTGATCAACAGAATAAACTGGTGAATATAATAGAATCAGGAGTACAGAAAGGGAGTGAACTGATAATTCTCAGGAGGAAAGGGGAGAGGGGTGTACAGGGAGTGACTGGACAAAAATCATATACCTATGGACTCATCAATTGGGGGGGAAGGTAAGGGTAGAGAGGGGTGGTAGCGGGGTGGAGGGGAGCTATGGAGGGGAAAAAAGAGAGACAAATGTAATAATCTGAATAATAAAGATTTAATTAAAAAAAAAAGACATACTATGAGCCAGAGGATGGGAATGCAGTGATGAGTAAAAGAGACACAGACCCGGGGCTTCATGGTAATTATGGTCTAGGATTTACTATTCTTAGCTGGAGGCAGTAACATCCATATCACCAGGGGACATTTGGACATAGGGAACACTCTTGGTTGTATATTGACTAAGGATCCTATTGGCATTTAGCTGGCAGGGAACTAGGATGCTCAATATTCTACATTATACAGATTGACCATAGGCCCATGGTGCTCCTCATGGTAAGTATTGGTAGTGTAAGATGTAACACCATTTTTAGAGAGATTTTCTTCATAATAAGACTGTATATAATGTTTCTTTTAGAAGCATAATCTTTTTAAATTCATTTACAATGTTCTTATTTAATCTCATGGTATACTTTTCTTCTAACTTGCACACTTTAGAAAACACTAGAATAAAAGTTAAGGTCAGACACTCCTAGGTTTGAATCCAAGCTCTTATCACTTACTGGTTTGGATTGTGAGAAAGTTAGTTAACATCTCTGAGTTCCTGCCATGAGGTAAATAATAGCTAGCTCACTGAGGTATGGTTGGATTATTAAGAGTACTAAAGGCAATGGTGTCTCTGAATTGCCTTATATGGTAATCTGGATGTTAAGAAGAGGTGGTAGTACAGACATTGTGGCCCAGAAGTTTGGATATGAAAAAGATGATATGATGGATGGATGAAGGCAGGATTGGGGACAGGGAATAGCTTCTTAAGGAATAAGGTCACCTACAGTACTAAAGGGTACAGAGGAATTAGAAGAGGAGAAGAAGGCCTAGCAGGTGAGGGTGGACAAGTGAGGAAGTGATCCAGGCAAGAAAACACACCTGGAAGGTGTTATTCCTATTCTATTGCACATCCAAAGACTGATTTGTTTGCCACAAGGATTCCCCTGAGCAAACAGCTCCTCATGATACCTCACTTTATTTCTACCCTGCATCTACTTTGTGCAGAAGATACTACATGCAAACCTATTTCTTGTTCTCATGTGATCCTGCCTCAGATGATTCACCCACAGAAAGGCTCACTGGAGGAGAAGGTAGTAACTAAGCAAGGTCTAACCACACCCTTTACCTAGCTTCTCTTGGCAAGTCATATCAGGGCCCCATTACTATATTGTGAGGTCAGGAGCAGGGATAAGAGCAGGGAGTCTAAGCAAAGAGAGAGTTTGCTTCTACTCTGTATGATCTTTCTTGTTTGTTTGCTTGCTTGACATGTGTACTGTCTTGACAAGATTTCTGCAAAGTTTCTTCATATTACTTACATTGGCCATAGAGTTCCCCGCACTGGTCATGAACAATGTTCTCTCATTCCTGAGGCATGTGCCAGATGCATAACACAGAACAGTGCTTTGGGTGTGTGGTGCGGGGAGGAGACAGAACCATGGGAAGTTCTGCTTCTTGGCATTCATTTAATACAGACCATTGTAGAATTTGTATATGTTTGTTGACTCTTCTTGCTTGTTGTCTCTTCTCAGCTCTCAATTCAAGTATCGGTTTCACCCATGCATTAATGAAAGGCAATATCCTAGCTGCTGTTCCCACTCCCTTTGCCTCCTTCCCCAAATAAAAATATTCAGGAACTGAGTAAGAGTTGCCCCATTCTTAATCTCACCCAGGCTTCCTTTCATTCTCACTGTTCTATAGATATACAGCTCTCTGAGAAGGAGAATTAGAGCTGCCAGTCATGGCTAGTGGGGCATACTTCTACCCAGTGCTTTTGGATGTCACTAGGCAGGTTTTCTTGGCTGGTTTTGGCATCTGTCCTTGGCTAAATGCCAAGCTCTCAAATTAATATTCTTGATCAGTGCATGTGGGGTACTCTGAACTGTGGTGTCATTTGGTTTGTTCAGAAAGGGAAAAAGTAAAGTTATGCAACTATTTTTTCTTTTCCTTATTCACACTACAGAGTGGATGGTTAGGAAGCATTATTTATGAATGGACCTGGCCTTTTATATTGATAAGTCCTTCTCCCAAAACTGTCATTCTATGCAAAATTTCATCTTTCTATTTATAGCATGGATTTTGTATTAGAAATGGCAATAAGTATTTTTTGCAGGAAAGAGAGCTATGACGGATGAGTGATGTCTGCTTTGAAAGCAGAATGGGGAAATGGCAACAGGTATGCCATGTGTTTGCCATCCTTAGTCTATAACCAACTAGATTATAGAATTTCTTTTCCCATTATTCCTAGGGTCACAGTTCATCCCACTGTCTCTGTCATGGGAACCTATGATTATCTTTAAAAATTATTTTTAAGGGGAATGGATAAAGGAAGGTGGAAGGATTAGCTAAAGAACATATATACATAACCCACAGACACAGACAATAGTGTGGTGAGGGCCAAGGAAGAAAGGGGCAGGGACTGGATGAAAATGGAGAACATTTGCAATAGTGTCAACAATAAAAAGTTTAAATAAAAAATTATTTTACCTGGGTAGTTATATCTTTTATCTTCATGCCACTCAATTTATTGCATTCAATCAAGGATATTTATTGAGCTCAGCTATGTGCCAAATGCTATTCTAAGACCCTGACAAAATAGCAGTGAGTAAGAAAGACAAGATCTCTGCCCTCACAGAGCTTATGTCCTGGAGTAGGGAGACAAACAATAAATAAATACATATATAACAACATTTTAGGTAATAAGTGCTTCAAAGAAGCAGAGCATACCAATGTGATAGCGACTGAAAACAGATTTTGTTATTTTTTTAAAGATGAGAGATAAATTATGGCATGCTTGTATGACATTGGAAGAGTTGCTGTATAGAAAGAAAAACTATTCGTTGCAGGAGAAAAATAATAATTACAGGAATTACTTGGATGCCCCTTTCTCTCCCACACCCACTTTCTTCTCCAGAGCAAATCAATTTTTCTCTCTCTAACTGATCTCTCTGTAGTCTGTAGTCATCCACGTCTTTGTGCCTCCGGGGTTGTTTCCCATCACATATGCCAGGACCATTAGCTTTCCAGAGAAAATCAGCATGAGGTGCCCTTTTACATGTTAGGGTATTTTTCTATTATCGGGATCATTTGTGTGTTCTTAAAGTCAATTTAACTGTCTAGTATGTTGTCACCAAGGACTGGCTTTCTTCTCTCATGTTTCTTCAAGAGAATTCATTTTGTTGATTTTTTCTTTCAAGTAATCCTTTTCAACTGTTTTGACAATAGCAAAAACAACTCTCAGAAAACTATTATGGTAATAAAATAAGCAAACATATAGTATTTATCACCAGAGAACTTTGGGAATCCCCACATGGATTTCCTAAACTTTGTGAGGAAGTTTGGCTCAGCCAGGTCATGCATAGCCATAGGAATTTTTTGGATCCCTTACCCCAAATTCAGACTAACTCCAGGCCCGAACTCAATCTTGACCCAAGTAGTAATCTTTTTCTATAACTTCTAGAACAGCTAAGGTAGGATTCTTCATTAAATCAGTTGCTCTAGAAGAAGAGGGCGAAGTGCCAGGAGGTCTCAAAAAAAGAATCTAAAGAAATATCTACAGAGAAACCAAGATGGCAGCATAAGTAAACACCTAAACTGCTGCTTCCCACAACAATACAAAAACTACAACTAAAAGACAAAACTGACACCATCCAGAACTACAGGAAAGCTGGAAATTGTACAACTAGAAGGAAAGAGGAAAGCACATTGAGACTCAGAGGAGCTGCAAAAGGCTGAGGTACGGACATGTGCGAGTATGTGGGAATGATGGGCGGCTAAGTGCAAGGCCAGCTTTCTAAGGCGGGAGGGAGATGGAAACTCTCGACTTCACTGAACTCCCATTCTGGGTAAGATACTGGGAACCCAGACTCATTCAGGGAGAAACTGGACTGTCTGGCAACGGGCAAAACTCAAGGACCGCTCTCTCTCAAAGGTGCTTACAGTGATTACTGAGGGACACTGAGACTCAGGGGCCTTATCGGGCAGGGATGATGGGAAGCCAAAGCTGCCTGCCCCGCCCTGAAACTCCGTCCCATTCAAGCTAAGCACAGAAGCTTTTGCAATTTTGCAAGTCTTGTCTCATAAGGATGTCTCCAGCACAGTTTTTCCAGCGTTGACACAGCTGATCCTCACAGTCAATTGGCTTGGAGGTCAATTCCTCCCAGTGATACCAACAAAATCAAGACTTAACTACAACAAGACTGTCCACAAAGTCCACAAAGGGGTGCACCAAGAGTGTCCACCTCAGGTAACTGGGGAGGCTGAGCCACTGAGCCATATAAAATACCTAGCAGACAAAGCTACTCTACCAATTCAGGGAAGCAGCAAAAATGTGGAGACAAACAGATCACAAATGAAAGAAATGGAGGAAAGCAAATGACTGGATATAGAGTTCAAAACCACAGTTATAAGGTTTTTCTTTTTTTTTTTAATATATTTTATTGATTTTTCACAGAGAGGAAGGGAGAGGAGTAGAGAGTTAGAAACATCAATGAGAAAGAAACATTAATCAGTTGCCTCCTGCACATTCCCCACTGGGGATGTGCCCACAATCAACGTACATGCCCTTGACTAGAATCAAACCTGGGACCTTTCAGTCCACAGGCCGACGCTCTATCCAATGAGCCAAATTTTCAAGAATTTCCTAGAAAAGGCCGATAAATTTAGTGAGACCCTCGAGGATATGAAAAAGGACCAACTAGAAATTAAACATACACTGATTGAAATAAAAAATATTATACAGAATCCTAACAGTAGACCAGAGGAATGTAAGAATCAAGTCAAAGATTTGAAACAAAGAAGCAAAAAACACTCAACTGGAAAAACAAAAATAAAAAAGAATCCCAAAATTTGAAGATAGTTACAGAACCTCTGGGACAACTTCTAGCGTACCAACATCAGAATTATGGGGATGCCAGAAGAAGAGAGAGGGAAAGATACTGAAAATCTATTTGAAGAAATAATGATTGAAAACTTCCCCCACCTGGTGAAAGAAATAGACTTACAAGTCCAGGAAGCACACAGAACCTCAAACAAAAGGAATCCAAAGAGTACTACACCAAGACACATCATAATTAAAATACCAAGAGCAAAAGACAAAGAGAGAATATTAAAGCAGCAAGAGAAAAACAGTTACCTCCAAGGGAGCACCCATATGATTGTCAGCTGATTTCTCAGCAGAAACTATGCAGGCCAGACAGGAGTGGCAAGAAATATTCAAAGTGATGAATAGCAAGCACCTACAACCAAGAATACTCTACCCAGCAAAGCTATCATTCAGAATTGAAGGGTAGATAAAGAGCTTCACAGATAAGAAAAAGCTAAAGGAGTTCATCAACACCAAACCAGTATTATAGGAAATGCTGAAAAGTACTCTTTAAGAAGAGGAAGAAGAAGAAAAAGGTAAAGATAAAAATTATGAACAACAAATACATATCTATCAACAAGTGAATCTAAAAATTAAGTGAATAAAATATCCAATGAACAGAATAAACTGGGGAATATAATAGAATCAGGGTCATAGAAAGGGAGTGGACTGACAATTCTCAGAGGGAAAGAGGTGAGGGGAGTGTGGGAAGAGACTGGATAAAAATTGTACACCTATGGATGAGGACAATGGGGAAGAGGTAAGGGCAGAGGGTGAGGTGGGAACCAGGTGGAGGGGAGCTATGGGGGGAAAAGAGAGGAACCATTGTAATAATCTGAACAATAAAGAGTTATTAAATTTTTTTAAAAAAGAAATATCAACAGAAAAAAAGGAATGAATACAGGAAAGATTTTAATCCTTTCCTGATTCTATCACTGTGGCCCAATTGTTTCCTTGACTTTGACCCATATAAAGCTCTTTCTTTTCTTCCTTTTCCTCCTGCTCTTTCTTTTCCCTCTCCAATGTGTGTGAAACAGAGATATTCTTTTGACAGAGAGGTACATTGGCTCTTTCTAGAGATTTGACTGTCTAACTAATATAAAATTGACAGATTGCAACTAATAAAAATCAAATTTCCAACTATTGCATGTATACCCAAAGGGTTGTACATATTTTCTTATTCTTACATTTCAGATAAAGAGATTATGGTCTGGGTTCCTGAGATTTGCACATGATAAAAAGGCACTTGTTTGTGATTCTTTAATGGAGGAACAGCTCAGAAAAGTTCTTCAGGCATCCAGGTACAAGATGTGTTTATTCAGAAACTTTCTATTTGCTATGAGTTAGAATCTTAGTTAAAAATATCTTCTATAGCCTAGTTGATTTGGCTCAGTGGATAGAGTGTTGGCTTGCAAACTGAAGGATCCCAGGTTCGACTCCAGTCAAGGGCATGTACCTCGGTTGCTACCTGGCCCTGGTCGGGGTGTGTGTGGGAGACAATCAATCAATGTATCTCTCTCACATTGATGTTTCTCTCTGTCTTTCCCTCTCTCTTCCACTTTCTCTAAAAATCGATGGAAAAATATTCTCGGGTGAGAATTAAATATATATATGTAATATTTATAGCTCTGGCCAGGTGGCTCAGTTGGTTGGAGTGTCGTCCTGTGCACCAAAAAGTTGCTATTTGTTTGTTAATGTGTTTTTTTAATGTGAGAAAGTTTTTAGCTCTTAAATGATTCATTACCAATCTTTTTCTTTGGGTTTTTGTTTTGTTTTGTTTCTTATTTTTGCTGTTGCATTATGACAGTCTCCTTTATCCTATGATAGTAAAATCATCAAGCTAAATTTTCTTATTGTATATTTGATGGTTTTATTTATATTCATATTCTAGAGGTCTGGTGCACAAAGTTCATGCACAGGGGCGGGGGTGTGTTCCTCAGCCTGGCCTGCACCCTCTCCAATCTGGGACCCCTCAAAGGACATCCCTCTCACAATATGGGACCACTGGCTCCTAACCACTCACCTGCCTGCCTGCCTGATAGCCCCTAACCATCTCTGCTTGCTGGCCTGATTGCTCCTAACTGCCTCTGCCTGCTGGCCTAGTTGCCCCTAATTGCCCTCCCCTGCTGGCCTTATTACCTCTAACTGCCTCTGCCTCAGCCCCCGCCACCATGGCTTTGTCTGGAAGGATGCCTGGATGAATGGCTGGAAGATGTCCAGTCTAATTAGCATATTACCCTTTTATTAGTATAGATATGGCACAGGTCAACAAACTACAGCTGTCAGGCTTAATCCAGCCAGCTACCTATTTTTTTTATAAAGTTTTATTGGGACACAGCCACACTCATTTGTTTATATATTTCTATGTCTGCTTTCACTCTACAATGGCAGTTAATCAGTTGTAACAAAAATGATATGGATCACAAAGCCTAAGATATTTATTATCTGGACCTTTACAGAAAAAAATTTATCAACTCCTGGTGTATGACAATAATATTTACTTTAGTTCTATGTATTAAATAATCAATACTTTTTCCAACCGATTGTCACACTTATTAGATAAAAACACACAGACACACAGACATAATACAAGCTGTCTATTTTCTTCTATTAATCTTGTCTATTTCTATAACAGTATCATACTTTAAAAAAAACCTGTAGTTTTAAAATGTTAAAAAGCTGATAGTAAAAGTTTTTCCATTATCACTTAGAAATATTATTGACCATCTTTAAATCTATTCTTCTTAAAGATATTTTGTCAAATTTCTATATTTGTTATGAGCATTTTTATATGTGTTTATGTGGACATATGTATTAATTTATCTTGGTAAATACCTAGAAGTAGATGGAATTGCTGCATCATATGGTAAGTGTACATTTAACTTTATAAGAAATCACTTATTTTTCTTCTATTATATTTCAATATTTTTTTCTTTTAAGTTGTTTAGATTTTCTCTTTCCAGAAATCCAATTATGCCTGTGCTGGGTCTCTTTTGACTGCTTTCTACATTTACTCTTTTCTCTTTAATCCCTTTCAATCTTTCTTTCTAATCCATATTTTTAAGTTTCCTCATTCCTATCTTACGCTCTGCCACTGTCATTTCCTCTTCATTGTTGTCCAATTCTTTTCTAGTTGCGCCCCCTGATCTCAGGATTTCTTTTTTTTTTAATTAAATTTTTATTGTTCAGATTATTACATTTTCCCCCTCCATAGCTCCCCTCCACTCGGCTCCCAACCCTCCCTCTAACCTTACCTCCCTCCACATTGACCTCATCCATAGGTGTATGATTTTTGTCCAGTCTCTCCCTCCCCCCCTGAGAATTATCAGTCCACTCCTTTTCTATGCTCCTGATTCTATTATATTCACCAGTTTATTCTGTTGATCAAATTTTTAATTCACTTAATTTTTAGATTCACTTATTGATAGATATGTATTTCTTGTTCATAATTTTGTTATCTTTTACCTTTTTCTTCTTCCTCTTAAAGAGTACCTTTCAACATTTCATATAATACTGGTTTGGTGGTGATGAACTCCTTTAGCTTTTTCTTATCTGTGAAGCTCTTTATCTGCCCTTCAATTCTGAATGATAGCTTTATTGGATAGAGTATTCTTGGTTGTAGGTTCTTGCTATTCATCACGTTGACTATTTCTTGCCACTCCTCTCTGGCCTGCATCGTTTCTGTTGAGAAATCAGCTGACAGTCGTATGGGTGCTCCCTTGTAGGTAAGTAAGTGTTTTTCTCTTGCTGCTTTTAATATTCTCTCTTTGTCGTTTGCTCTTGGTATTTTAATTATGATGTTTCTTGGTGTGGTCCTCTTTGGATTCATTTTATATAGGGTTCTCTGTGTTTCCTGGACTTGTAAATCTATTTCTTTCACCATGGGGGGAAGTTTTCAGTCATTATTTCTTCAAATAGGTTTTCAGTATCTTGCTGTCTCTCTTCTTCTGGCACCCCCACAATTCTGATGTTGGTATGCTTGAAGTTGTCCCAGAGGCTCCTTACATTATCTTCACATTTTTGGATTCTTTTTCTTCTTGCTTTTCCATTTGAGTGTTTTCTGATTCTTTATATTTCAAATTTTTCACTTGATTCTTGCATTCCTTTAGTCTGCTGTTAGGTCTCTGTATAATATTTTTTATTTCAATCAGTGTATGTTTCATTTCTAGTTGATCCTTTTTCATCTCTAGTTGATTCTTTTTCATCTCCTCTTGAAATTTATCCATCTTTTCTAGGATATTCTTGAAAAACCTTATAACTGGTTTTGAACTCTATATCCAGTTGTTTGTTTTCCTCCATTTCTTTTGTTTGTGATCTCTTCCTTTGTCTCAGCATTTTCACTATGCTGGGAGAACTTCTGTGTTGGATTTAGCCTTATGATACCAGACTTGCAAAACTGCAAAAGCCTCTGTGTTGAGCTTGGGAGGGGTGGAGTCTCAGGGCTTAAGGGACCGCCTTGCCTTTCAGTTGGCCTCGCCCTACTTGACCCCTGGTCTCCACATGCCTCTGGGTAATCACTGGAGCGGTCCCTGTGCGCACTCACAGTGCCTCTAGACCTCTGCCTTTCTGGCTCCCCTGCACTCCAGGACCGTGTGAGTCTGGGTTTCCAGAGTCTCATCTGAAACTGGAGTTTAGTGGAGTTAGAAGTGGCACAGTTGCTCTATCTCCCGCACACTAGTGAAAGCGAGCTGCACAATCAGCAGTCGGTCTTCTGTGCACAGTGCTGTGCTCGCCCATAGACTTCTGCCCTTTCGCGAATCCCCTAAATTTCTGTGCACCTTTCCTTTTTCACAGTCCAAACTCCCCCCGCATGAGTTTCGGCTGGATTTGGGGTTTAGTGTCGTAGGATAAGGGGTTCAATGCCTTTGAGAGTCTCCATTTCCCTCCTGCCAGAGAAAACCAGCCAGGTACTCTGGCACCCGCTCTCTCCATACTCGCGCTTTTTGTAGCTCAGCTTTTTGTAGCTCCTCTTGGTCTCCGTGAGCCCCTCTCTTTCCTTCTAGTTGTAGAATTTCCACTCAGCCAGCTTTCCTGTGGTTCTGGATGATGTCCGTTCTGTGTTTTAGTTGTAGTTTTGAAATTGTTGTGTGAGGCAGCAGTATAGGTGCTCACCTATGCCGCCATCTTGGATTCTTCCCTGATTTCAGGATTTCTAACTCAGCTTGGTCTTTGCAATGTGTCCCTCTTCATAGTAACTTTTGCTCCAGCTACTACACTTTACAGTATAATTTGGCATCCATTTTGGAAAACTGTTGTCATTATCCACCAAAGGTGAAGAAACACTTACCCTAAGATCCTTTGAGCCCTGGATCCTTATACACTCCTTTTATATTCTGTACATATTTCAAGCCTTTTGTCAGTCATGTGTGCTGCATAGAATCTCCCTCTATGGTTTTATTTTTTAATGTTATTTTTGATGAGTAGAAGTTTTTATTTCAATGTATTAATAAGTATCAATCTTCTTCTTTATGATTTGTGCTTTTTAAGTTCTGTTTCAGAAGTCTTTTCGTATCCTGACATCATGAAGATATTCTTTTATAATGTCTCCTAGGAGCTTTAAGTTTTGCCTTTCCTTTAAAAGAATAATTTATCTGAATTTTATTTTTGCATATGTGTGAACCAGAAATTAATTTCATCTTTTCAATGGGTTTCCAAATATCCCAGCAAATTCATTGAAGAGACTTTCCTTTTCCCACTGCTCTACAGTGTCACCTTTGACATAATCAAGGGTCCATATAATTGTTTTACTATTCTAATTCATTGAGAAATATGTCCATCCTTGAATCAATCCCACAAAGTCTTAATTGCTATAGTTTTGTAATAAATCTTGATACAGCTAGCTAGAGTAATTTCTCCCATATTATTCTTGTTCATTATATGCATATATTTAAATATTATTTTCTATATTAAGCTAATAAGTGTGATATCAATTTGTATATATTTCTAACATATCTGTTCAAATACAAATTTATACAATATATAATACTAAAAATATATCTATATATGACATATTTCTCTATATATTCATATACTTGTGTGTATAGATAGATAGATAGATTTCCCTCAAAATATAGCTTGGATAATAGTACTTTTATTATTATTCAGCTCAAAATATTTCATAATATTATGAGATGCATACATATTTAGCATTGTTATATCTTCCCAGTGAATTAAACCTTTAATTAATCTTTTTCCAGAGTGAATATATTACTTCTGTCATGTGTCTGAAAGCACTAGCAACCTGGGATCACCTTAACCCAATTTCAAAGACTTAATTAAAGCTGAATTGCAATCCCTCTGAAGGCCTATTTAGTCTGCTTCAACCTTATTCCTGGGGTGCAGGCATCCCTTTAAGGTCTCAATCTAATAAGAAGAGGGTTCATTAGACTTCCCTCTTGGTGGGCCCTGGACCCTAGGTCTTGTGCCCTAGCCCCATGGGGTTATCAAATGTATCCTAAACATGCCCTGCAGGATTGGCAAGGCATGTAAATATTAATCAGTAAACAGCTTATTTTGGGGTAATAAAAAATGTTACTTTGGCATATTCGTTTTAAACTGGTCATGGAACTGAACTTGGTTATTAATTCTGGAAATATTTTTCTGCTGCTTCTGTTACATTGAAGAGATGACAGTGGCAGAGTATAAAGTACAGTGGTACCTTGAGATAAGAGTTTAATTCCTTCCGTAACCTTGCTCATATATCAAGTTGCTCGTATCTCAAAGCAAATTTCCCCATTGAAATCAATTGAAATGCCGTTAATCCGTTACAGCCCCCAAAATGCCATCCCAGTTGTTCTTGTTACGTGTTTTTGAATAAGAAAAATGTATTTATAAATGACAAATATTGTACAAAAACATAATAAAAGAGAATGTAAAGGAATAAACTGGTTTTATAAAGTGTATTTACCTACTTGTTACTCTCTTAATGCTACACTTTATCCCTAAACTGAATGTAACTTAACTAATCTTCACTGAACTTAATTGCTACTGGTCTTTGCATTTTTGGCCGATTTAAAAAAAAAAAAAAAACGTGTCCAACGAGGTTTGCCTCTTCCTCCCTTTCAGAATGTTTCTGAAATGGGTGAGGCAAGTTTCATTGAACAACTCCGATGCACGACCATTAGCAACTTTTTCCGGGTGTTTCTTTTCCACGAAGTGTGACACCCTCTCCCACATTCCTAAGATCTCCTTTATCTCACTTGTAGAGATCTCCTCCACCTCTGGCTCCTCCTCGAAACCAATTTCTTGGAGAACCTCTGCATGTTGCTGAGACTGCAACTCTTGTAACTCCTCCGTGGTGAGTTCCAGAGAGTGCTCCTCAACGAGCTCATTCACCTCTCTCTCATCCACCTCCAGGCCCATGGATTTTCCCAGAGACACTATCTCCTCCTCCACTGGAACCTCGAGTTTGAATCCTTCGAAGGTCCTTTCGGCTAAGGCCTCAGGCCACAGCTTCTTCCATGCAGAGGTCAAAGTCCCCCTTGTGACACCCAGCCAGGCCTGATCAATAATTCTGAGGCATATCACGATGTTAAAGTGGTTCTTCCAGAACTCTCGAAGGGTGAGGTTTGTGTTCTCCGTCACCTCAAAGCAGCGCCAGAACAGGTGCTTGATGTACAGCTTTTTAAAATTAGAAATCACCTCCTGATCCATGGGCTGCAGAATAGGAGTGGTGTTGGCAGGTAGGTAGACAACCTTTATAAACTTGAACTCTTCAAGGAGTTCATCTTCGAGGTTCAGTGGGTGAGCAGGAGCATTGTCAAGGACGAGGAGGGCTTGCATGGTTAGGTTGCTTTCCTGTAGATATTTCTTAACAGAAGGGCCGAAAACCAGGTTTACCCACTCCACAAAGAACTGCCTGGTGACGCATGCCTTCGGGTTTGCCCTCCACATAACTTGCAGTTTATCTTTGAAAATCTTATGTGACTTAAAGACTCTGGGGTTTTCCGAATGGTATACGAGCAGAGGCTTGATCTTGCAGTCGCCACTCGCATTGGCGCACAGTGCGAGAGTTAGCCTATCCTTCATGGGTTTGTGGCCTGGCATCGCCTTCTCCTCTGCCGTTATATAAGTCCTATTCGGCATCTTCTTCCAGAAAAGCCCTGTCTCATCACAGTTGAAGACTTGCTGGGGGATATATCCTTTGGCTTCTATCAGTTTGAAAAAAGTTTTGAGGTAATCCTCAGCTGCCTTCACATCCGAACTTGCTGCCTCACCATGCCTGACGATGGGGTGAATGCCGGACCTTTTTCTGAAGTTATCAAACCAGCCTCTACTGGCTTTAAATGAGTCTTTCGATGCTTCGTCCGTGGAAGTGCGCGGGGTCTGCTCCAGCAAATCACCGTAAATTGCTCGAGCCTTCTCGCATACGATGCCCTGTGTTAATGTATCTCCTTTAAGCTGCTTCTCCGTCACCCACACCATCAGTAGATTCTCCATCTTTTCATGGAGAGAGCTACGGAGCTTAGAAATTATTGTAACGCCCTTAGCCGGCGTTATACCCTTTATTGACTCCTTCTGTTTAAGCACAGTGCATATGGTTGAAGTACTACGCCCGTACTGCCTCCCCGAGTCAGCCACTCGCACACCTTGCTCATATTTTTCTATGATTTCACGCTTTAATTCAATAGACATCATCCTCTTCTGAGCACTGACCTTTCCACTCGCTTTCTTCAGACCCATGGTTATAAAAAGAAATGTGATAAAGTATGTAAATGCACAAAAGATGCTTCGACTACGAGGTAAACAAGCACACTGACTGAGGCGTGGGAAACTATGAGACACTCGAGTCGCGGTAAACTGATGGGTCGTGTGCAGCCAGCTGATCCCTGCGATTACTCGTATCTCAAATGTTGCTGGTATTTCAAAGCAAAAAATCGCTCGCTCAACCGCTCGTATCTCAGAAATCTGGTATGCTAGGGCACTCATATCTCAAGGTACCACTATATAGCTTTATCACCTGGCAGTTTATAGCAGTCATTTATGCATTAGAAAAGAATAGATCTGCCTTAGCTGGTTTGGCTCAGTGGATAGAGTGTTGGCCTGCAGACTGAAGCATCCTGGGTTTGATTCCAGTCAAGGGCACATATCTAGGTTGCAGGCTCGATCCCAGTGCAGGAGGCAGCCAATCAATGGTTCTTTCTCATCACTGATGTTTCTTTCTCTCTCTCTTTCTTCCTCTCTGAAATCAATTAAAATATATTAATTAAAAAATAGATCTGCCTTAATTTTCAGTTTTTATTTTATTTTATTTTTAATTTTTTAAAAATTTTTATTAATTTTTTATACATATCTCCCCATTGTCCCCCCTCCCTCCCAGGCATACCCTGACCCCCCAGTGTCTGTGATCATTGGTTATGCTCATATGCATGCATACAAGTCCTTTGATTGATCACCTATCTACCTCACCTAACTTTAATCTTTCTGCTGTAATTTCACAGTCTGTTTGATGCTTTATGATTTTTGTCCTCCTTAGAATTATCAGTCTACTCCCTTTCTGTGCTCCTGATTCTATTATATTCACCAGTTTATTCTGTTGATCAAATTTTCAATTCACTTAATTTTTAGATTCACTTGTTGATAGATATGTATTTGTTGTTCATAATTTTTTGTCTTTTACCTTTTTCTTCTTCCTCTTCTGAAAGAGTACCTTTCAGCATTTCACATAATACTGGTTTGGAGTTGATGAACTCCTTTAGCTTTTTCTTCTCTATGAAGGTCTTTATCTGCCCTTCAATTCGAATGATCGCTTTGCTGGATAGATTATTCTTGGTTGTAGGTTCTTGCTGTTCATCACGTTGAATATTTCTTGCCACTCCCGTCTGGCCTGCATCGTTTCTGTTGAGAAATCAGCA
>JAAGEH010000041.1:23767498-23910140 GCA_011751065.1 Lasiurus cinereus | reverse complement strand
TATATTCACCAGCTTATTCTGTTGATCAAATTTTTAATTCACTTAATTTTTAGATTCACTTGTTGATAGATATGTATTTGTTGTTCATAATTTTTTGTCTTTTACCTTTTTCTTCTTCCTCTTCTGAAAGAGTACCTTTCAGCATTTCACATAATACTGGTTTGGAGTTGATGAACTCCTTTAGCTTTTTCTTCTCTATGAAGGTCTTTATCTGCCCTTCAATTCTGAATGATCGCTTTGCTGGATAGATTATTCTTGGTTTTAGGTTCTTGCTGTTCATCACGTTGAATATTTCTTGCCACTCCCGTCTGGCCTGCATTGTTTCTGTTGAGAAATCAGCTGACAGTCGTATGGGTGCTCCCTTGTAGGTAATGAACTGTTTTTCTCTTGCTGCTTTTAATATTCTCTCTTTGTCTTTTGCTCTTGGTATTTTAATTATGATGTGTCTTGGTGTGGTCCTCTTTGGATTCCTTTTATTTGGGGTTCTGTGTGCTTCCTGGACTTGTAAGTGTATTTCTTTTACCAGATGTGGGAAGTTTTCAGTCATTATTTCTTTAAATAGGTTTTCAGTATCTTGCTCTCTCTCTTCTTCTGGCACCCCCACAATTCTGATGTTGGTACGCTTGAAGCTGTCCCAGAGGCTCCTTACATTATCTTCACATTTTTGGATTCTTTTCTCTTCTTGCTTTTCCAGTTGAATGTTTTCTGCTTCTTTATATTTCAAATTTTTGACTTGATCCTTGCCTTTCTCTAGTCTGCTGTTAGGACTCTGTATAATAGTTTTTATTTCAGTCAGTGTATGTTTAATTTCTAGTTGGTCTTTTTTTATCTTTAGTTGGACCTTTTCCATCTCCTCTTGGGTCTCACTAAATTTATCCAACTTTTCTAGCATATTCTTGAAAAACCTTATAAGCGTGGTTTTGAATTCTATGTCCAGTCATTTTTTTTCCTCCATTTCTTTTGTTTGTAATCCCTTCCCTTGTCTCGGCATTTTCACTATGCCGGGGAAACTTCTGTGTTGAATTCAGCTTTATGATACCAGACGTGCAAAGCCGCAGAAGCCTCTGTTGAGCTTGGGAGGGGTGGAGTCTCAGGTCTTAAGGGACCGCCTTGCCTTCCAATCGGCCCCGCCCTCCACGGCCCCTGAGTCTCACGTGACTGGGTAATCCCTGGAGCAGTCCTTGTTCCCTCGCACCCGCAGTGCCTCTAACCGCTGCCTTCCAGCTCCCCTGCGCACCAGGACCACACGAGTCTAGGTCTCCAGGGTTTCGTCCGAAACTGGGGTTTAGTGAAGTTAGAAGTGGCACAGTTCGGAGGGTCTGTCTCCCGCCCACTCTCGAAAGCCAGCAGCACAATCAGCAGTCTGTCTTGCGCGCAGTGCCGTGCATGCCACCAGGCCTTTGATCTTTTGCGACTCCCCTAAATTTCCGTGCACTTCTCCCTTTTCACAGTCCAAACTCCCCCCGTATGAGTTTCGGCTGGATCTGGGGTTTAGTGTCGTAGGATAAGGGGTTCAATGCCTTTGAGAGTCTCCGTTTCCCTCCTGCCAGAGAAAGCCAGCCATGTTCTCCGGCACCTCGCGCGCGTCTCCGTACCTCAGCTTTTTGCAGCTCCTCTGGGTTTCCATGAGCCCCTCTTTTTCTCTCTAGTTGTAGAACTTCCACTCATCCAGCTTTCCTGTGGTTCTGGATGATGTCCGTTCTGTCTTTTAGTTGTAGTTTTGAAATTGTTGTGTGAGGCAGCAGTGTAGGTGTTTACCTATGCCGCCATCTTGGATTCGTCTCAGTTTTTATTTTAAAAGCAAACATTTTCACTGGTAACTGGAAATTCATACTTGCAAAGAATTTGAGTGAGTTGGGAGAGATTTTCTTTTTTTTTTTTTAATATATTTTATTGACTTTTTACAGAGAGGAAGGGAGAGGGATAGAAAGTCAGAAACATCCATGAGAGAGAGACATCGATCAGCTGCCTCCCGCACGCCTCGCACTGGAGATGTGCCCGCAAGCAAGGTATATGGACCCGACCAGAATCGAACCTGGGACCTTTCAGTCCGCAGGCCGATGCTCTATCCACTGAGCCAAACCAGTCTTAGAGAGATTTTCTTTAGCACTTTAAAAATGCCTGGAATCCCCTTGACCTTCTCTCACATTGAGGCTAAGATAAGGGAAGACTTTCCAGGATTTTGCTGCTTTTATTGAGTTCTAGATTCCAGGTACTAAGAAGTTATACCCAAGGATCTGGAGGGTATGCAGGATAAAGGACTGGTCGCAGTGTGCTCTTTGAGCCATTTTAGGGCAGAGACAGAGACCAGGAAGCAGAAAGCTGAATTAAAGTCATTTGGATGCTCAGGTGAGAAGAACACAGCTTGTTCAAGTATCACTGGCTGAGTTTGGCTTCAGTCCAGACAAGATCTAGACTATATTATTTAAAAAAAAAACAAAACCTGGTGCCAAAGCTATGGGTCCCACAGACATACTTGACATAGTGGGTGCACCAACATGTTTCATGGTTCTAGCACTGGTTTTGACTACCACAATACCATTTTATCACCCAATGGCTGGCACTACCAAGTAGAATATGCTTTTAAGGCTACTAACCAGGGTGGCCTTACATCAGTAGTTGTCAGAGGGAAAAAATGTGCAGTAATTGTCACACAGTAGGAAATACCTGATAAATTTTTGGATTCCAGCACCGTGACTCACTTATTCAAGATAACCGAAAACAATGGCTGGGTGATGGCTGGAATGTCAGCGGCTAGCAGGTCCCAGGTACAGAGGGCGTGCTATGAGGCAGCTAATTGGAAATACAAGAGGGGCTATGAGATTTCTGTGGACACACTGTGAAAAAGAACTGCTGATATTTCTCAGGTCTACATGCACCATGAGGCTAAAATGAGGCCTCTTTGTTAATGTGTGATTTTATTTTACTTTTTAAATTTTTGGTCATCTTCACTCAAGGACATTTTTACATTGATTCTTGGAAAGTGTGGAAGGGAGAAGACAGAGAGAGAGAGAGAGACTGACTAACATACATCCATGTGATTACCTCCAGCATGTCCAGGCTGAGCATCAAGCCTGCAATTGAGGCACATGCCCCTGACTGGAATCAAACCCAGGACCCTTCAGCCCAAGGCTGATGCTCTATCCACTGAGCCAAAACGGCTAGGGCATGCTTTTTTATTTAATTGGTAGAGAGGAAGAACAAGGCTCTCAGGTGAGGTGTGATCTTGCAAGTTGGTTTCAAGCCACTGCAGCAGGAGTTAAACCAAATCAACCAATTTTCTTTTAAATATATTTTATTGATTTTTACAGAGAGGGAGAGGGATAGAGAGCCAGAAACATCAATGAGAGAGAATCATTGATCAGCTGCCTCTTGCATGCTCCTTATTGGGGATGTGCCTGCAACCAAGGTACATGCCCTTGACCGGAATCAAACCCGGAACCCTTCAGTCCGCAGGCCAATGCTCTATCCACTGAGCAAAACCCGTTAGGGCTCAATCAGTTTTCTTGGGGAAAAAAAAAGTGAAGAAAATATTTGACCAGACATTTGAACAGACAGTGGAAACTGTGATTACATGCCTGTCTACTCTTCTATCAACTGATTTCAAACCTTCAGAAATAAAAGGTGGAGTAGTTACAGTAGAAAATCCTAAATTCTGGATTCTTACAGAAGCAGAGATGGACATTCACCTTGTTGTTGCAGCAGAGAGAGAATTATCACTGTAGTTAGTTTGCCAGATCCATGACTCCACTTCCTAGTGCGTTTGGTAACAACAGACTGACATTCTGGAGGCCCCTGGGTTGAAAAAGGAACTGCTACCACTCCTCTGGCCGCTGAAATGCTTAGGACTCCATAAATAAAAACAATGCTTTTAGGAAAATAAAAAATAATAGTACAGTTTGGGAGACTTTTGAAAAAGCATCAGTCATTGGCATTCAGCCTGAGATTTTAAAAAACAAAATATGTCAGTCTCACCTTTTTAAATTTTAATTTTATTGTTTAAAGTATTACATATAGTAGTACATATATCTCCTTTTTCCCCCATTGACCTTCCCCCAGCCTCCTCTACCCCCTGTCACATGCCCTCATCTCTGCCCCCCCCTCCCCCATTGTTTCTAGAGTCATTTATTAAGGAAACATTATAGACTGAAAGTCTGGAGCATAATAGAGATTCAATCTATATTTGTTGACCCAACAAATGGAGACATTTGCAAGGCTTTTGATAAGGTCTTTCATGACCTGGTTGATCCAGTGATAGCATAATGCAGGCTGGATGCAGGGGCAATTAGCTGGATTAGAATAGCCCGGAAAATTCCCTGCATACCAGCCAGGAGGCAGAGTCCCAATGCTGGGCCCTCACTCCCTAGAAAACTCCGTGACATGGATGTAACATAGAGAACGAACTCTTCAAATAGTGCTGGGCAGGGCAACATATGTGTTGAGGGAGGTAATCCAGATCACCACTCTTTACTTAGCAATTTTTAAACTTTTCATTCCTCCCTGAATATAAGCAGTACCTGCTTATTGTAAGCAAATGGAGAAATATAGGAAACATTAAGAAGGAAAAGAAAGAGAATTCATGATCTCTCTTCATCCAAATATAACCACTGTTAACATTTTAGTATTTTTTAGTGTTTGTTTACTGTATACATTTAAAAAAAATTACACTTAAATTAAACTTTTTAAAAGTATAATGATTACATAACATTTTACCATATCTGGTTTGGCTCTGCATATGTTCATTTGCTGAGCCAAATAAGTAATAGCAAATATAGTAGCAAATAATAATATGGCATTTCACTAAAGCCCAATACTGTTCTAAGGGCTTTAAATTTGTGAACCTTTTTAATTCTCAAAATAACTCTATGAGATATTATTATCCTAATTTTACAGATGAAAATACAACAACAACCTGAGGCTTAGAGAGTTTAAATAACTTGCTCCAAATCACTCAGATATTAAGTGGTGGAAGGAGGAATTTTTCTCTCTTCTGAAGTCAATTTGGGTAGTTTAGATTTATTAAATGGTATTAGAATAATTGAATAGCCTTCAGAAAAAAAAACTAGGTTGTGTTTCATATCACACTGTATCTTAGTACAAATTCCAGATGAATAAAAAACTTAAATATAAAACATAAAATCTTAAATATTCAAAAACTGGTTCTCAATGTTGGCTGAGCTTCAGAATCACCTGGAGAATTTATTCAAGAATTATCTATTTAGCCCAGCTGGTTTGGCTTAGTGGATAGAGAATTGGCCTGCGGACTGAAGGGTCCTGGGTTCCATTCCGATCAAGGACTTGATCCCCAGTAGGGGGTGTGCAGGAGGCAGCCAACCAATGATTCTCTCTCATCATTGATGTTTCTATCTCTCTTCCTCTCCCTTCCTCTCAAAAATAAGTAAAAATATAGTGGGGGAAAAAAAAGAGAATTATCTATATAGCCCAGGTTGGGTGGCTCAGTTGATTGGAGTATTGACCCGTACACCAAAAGGTTGTGGACTGAATCCCCAGTTGGAGCACTTTCTATCCTATATAATAAAAGGCTAATATGCAAATAAACCAAATGGTGGAACAACTGAACAACTGGTTGCTATGATGTGCACTGACTACCAGGGGGTGCATGTGGAACATGGCAGGGGTCAACAGCAGGTGGCTGAGAGAGGAACATGGTGGGTGTCTGTCGCAGCAGGATGGTGGAGCAGGTGAGCAGGGGTGCCAGTCACTGTCATTGGGGTGAGCCTTTGGTGATTACGGAATTTTCTTGCTCCCATGCGCCACAGTCCCGCCCATATCTGCTGGCCCTGATCGCCCCTCTGGGCTTCTTCACCTCTCTGCTGCTGGCACCATCAGCCGGAGCAGGTTGCCAGCAGACAGAAGATGGGGTGAGGATGGGGAAAAGGTCGGGGAAGGGGGAGGCTGCAATGGGAGGGCCGGATAGGGGCGCAGAGGATGGGCCAAGACCTGCCCTTGTGCCCACTGCAACCTCATGGCCCACAGTTCTCCTACAGGGGATTGAGCTCACAACCTGGGCATGTGCCCTTGACTGGAATTGTACCTAGGACCCTTCAGTTTATAGGCTGACACTATCCACTGAGCCAAACTAGCTAGGGCTGTGCTTTCTTAATATTGATTTTTAAAAAGAACATCTTGTGAATGTTTAACCTTTCTCAAATAATTTTTTATTCTCTAAATAAACTTTCACTGGGGAGAAAAAGAGCACTATAAAATGGAATCTGGTGGAACAGAGGATTAAGGGTTTATTGTCATCTGCCTTTGCTTTTATTTTATTTTTATTACTATTTTTATTTATTGCTGACACTATTACAGGTGTTCCCCATCTTCTACCCCTTTGTTCACCTCCACTCTGTCCCAACCCCCTCTCTCTGACCATCACCACACTGTTGTCTGTCTATGGGTTATGCATGTATGTTCCTTGGCTAATCCCTTCACCTTTTAAAAAGCTGGGGGGAAGACTCAGGTATGTTTATGTTGAGAAGGCTAACACCTATTTTGTAAAATTACTGTTTGGAATTTTCTGCTATTTTTTAGATGGCCTCTTATTCTAAAAAAATAACTTTGCTTTCCAGCCTGCTTTAGCCTGCTTGAATAATAAGGAAGATAAACTTAGCTGTCTGTCCTTGTAGGCCAGAGACTAGATATGCCCATATTCTCAATGCCATGCCAGGTGTATTTTTTTAATTGGATAGAACTATGTTGTTTTCAAGGCCAGCAGTGAGATAGAGCTAAGCACACATAGGGCTGGTTCTTCAATAAAAAGGGAAGTTCTGCTTGTAGCTTTGCTTAGAATTTAAATTCATTTTCTCTAAGCCCACCAAGGTGAATAAAGTGTGACTCCAAACTCTGAGCATTGCTTGGTTCTTCTCCAGTTTTCTGTAACAATGTGATGCAGGGGTAACATCAGAAGAAAATTGTTTGGGGAGGGAAAGCAGGACCACTAGGGAAGCCTTGGCTTTGGGCATATCTCCTTCCCTGCGATAAGGGGGGACTGCTCCTTAGAAGACACAACTGGGGGTGAGGATGTCCAAAGAGCTCAGAAGGGATGAACATCCTGGCAGCAGGTGGAAACTAGACAGGTAGGTATGCATTCCTTGAATCTAGCCAAGGACTCAGCTTCTGAAAGTCGGATATCCTGTGGCTACTTTTTGCCACAATCTCCCAGCTTTTAACCGTCCGGAGCCTTTCCAGGTCTGTCTGGGTCTGCTAGCAGACTGGGGGCGACATCTGCACCAGGATCTTCAGAAAGGCTCTTAGATAAGGCATTTGGGTTGGAGCTGAGTCCCAGGTCATGCCCTGGGAGGAGTTGTGGTTTCAAAGCCTCCATCAGGCCTTTCACCTCTGAAGGATGAAAGGAACGGTGCTTTGGCCAGGGCTTGACTCGGGTGGGGCCTTGTCCAGAGGGACCGGGAGCCTGAAGCTCCAGCCGCTCAGCCTTTATTTTCTGAGGAAAAGATAAGTTATCTGCTGCTAATGAGGGAGGAGATGGTGGCCCCTGGAGCAGGGGTGAGGGTGGAAGCAAACACCAGCAGTTAAAATTTACAGCAGCTGCTGTGTGAGAGGAAGCAAGCTCTGGGGGAGGCTCTGAAGGTAATAGTTGGCAGGTTCGCCCAGGAACCTCAAGGGATGGCAGGCTGTGTGGCTGAGTTTTTCTAGCAGTTTCCAGGACCCAAGAATACTGAGTGAAGAAGGAAAGGAGCTGGCAGATTGGGGGTTTCAGAAGGGATGTGGTCTGAGGCCAAGTGGGGAGAGGGGAAGCAGTTATGTCTTGGGGTTGCCTCTTTGTCTCCCCAGTGGACTGGACCCCCTTTCACCTCCAGGGCAGGGAGCCCCATCCCATCCCAGGACCACTTCTCACCATCCCCAGGGGCTGAGACCGTGCCTGATCAGGGGACCCACGTGAAATTGTTTCCTGAATTACTCACTGACCCTGTAAAAACAATAACCCCAAGCTTTTATCATGTGATTGAAGCTGCAAGAACTCTTTTATCCCTAATGGCATTATCCGACTTATTTACCTAACTTGTTCATCAGACTTGTCTACTATTTCCAAATATTGACTGCATGCAGTAATGCAATGCTGTGGGACTTCTAAGGAACTAGCTTGCATTCAGTGTTTTTCCTAAGAAACATACAGCAATGAAATGTCCTCTTAATTATGTGAAACCCACTTTCAAAGGAAGATAAAGATCTATGTTTTTAAATATGCTCCAGGCTATGATTATGATGACAAATAATTTTCAGGACAGTGTGCATCTCCTCCCCTTTTCTAAAAGAAGTTTCGTGGCTGGTGCTTAAAATTCCACTCTTGGGGATCCTTTGCTGCATATCTCTCTCCCAAAGTGTGTGCTTCAGGGGCAGGGGCTGTGGGGGGAGTGCTCTAAAGATGGAGGGTGAGGAGGGGGGAAACATGCCCCTGGGCTGGGCAACACTTTGTTATGACTTTTTCTTTTTTAAAAAATATGTTTTTATTTTTAAAGAGGCAGGGAGAGGGAGAGAGAGCTAGAAACATCAATGATGAGAGAGAATCATTGATCGGCTGCCCCCCGCACTGGGGATGGAGCTGGAACTCAGACATGTGTCCTGACGGGACTGCAACTGTGACCTCCTGGTTCATAGGTCACCATTCAACCACTGAGCCACACCCTGCTGGGCTGTTACTCTTTCTAAAAACTGTATCTTTATTGCTGAAAGTATCACAGATGTCCCCTTTCCCCAACAATGACCTCCTCCAGCCTGGATCCATTTAGCACTGGTGGCTTGCAGCTCAGAGAGGCCAGCAGACACTTGGTGTGCGAGGAGTGCAAAGCGGATGCTCTCAGATACCATTTGGAGATAGATATGCATCCTCCATAGTCGGGAAGCGCCTCCTGCAGGCTCTACTGCAGGCTTTTGCCCTGGTTTTCTCGCACTTCTAGGAGCAAAGGAACTTCGAGAAACTCATGTGCCCACCCATTCATCCAACAGCATTTAAGCTCCGGCTGCATGCCAGCTCCTGTCGCAGAAGGAGGAATGTGAAGGTGCTCAAGTTCTGGGTCTCTCCCCACACGGTCTGCAGACGTGTTTCCTCAGCTCCCACTGGCTCAAGGTCCCACGGATGTCTCGGATATTATTATCTAAATACCAGGATTAACAACTCATTCCTGAACCCTGAGCCAGAGAGATAGCAGTGTCCAGTGTTTTCCAAGGACCTGGGAAAGTGCACATGCCGGGCAGCACGTAGCCGCTAGGGCAGGGAATGTCGTGTTGCTATGGAAACAGCTCAGGCAGCCTTTCCAGTAACAACCTTTAGGTTGCTTTCTCTGTGCCATTTGTTCCAAGAACACAAGTGCATAGCTGTTTCTTTTTTCTCATCTCTGTGAGTTGTTGACAAATGGGGTGGAGAGGGGTTGAGTGGAGCCTGGATAGACAAACAGCTGGTGGGAGCTCCCAGCCTCTGCCACTGTGGCTGAAAAAGCCCCTCAGACCTGATCACATTACACCACACCCACTGCCCACCCCTCTCCCTGCCCCTCACGCTGCACGGTATTTGGGAGCAAGGCAGAAAAAGCAGGGCTCCTGTAATCAAGCCTTGCTAAGTTTCCCAGAAGCTGGAGCAGGAGTCTGGGGACTCGGAGGCTGTGCACTGTAGTTGCAAGAGCACTGGAATTGGAGGCAGGCAACCTGGATCCTGGTCCTAATCCTGGCACAGTGTGACTTAGGCAAGTCATTTTCATCCTTCTGGCTCAGCGCTCATCCAGAAAACAAGAGAACTGAAATAGAGCAATGATTCCTAAGTGTTGCGTCAGAGTCATCTGAGAATCTTTATGGAAAAGGCAGCTTTCTAGGCTCAACTCCAGGGAGTCCTATAAAATATATCTGGGGTGAACCTGGGAATCTGTATTAAGGTGAATCATTTGGAGAGTCTGTTGATATATTTGCAATAATTAGAGACACCTTGAGAGCATTCACACCACGACTGTGAACCACTGAATTAGAGGTAAATGTCAAGTACACTCAGATAATTGCAGAGAATATACTAAGAATATGTTATCTGATTAATCCCAAGCCTTAATGGCTGTAATGCCACTTGCCTCATTATGTAATGTCTTTTAGTACAAGAAGAATTGACCATCATTGAAACCCTTTGGGGCAGGCATGACTTCAAGAGTGTACATTGGACCAGGAATGGACAGGCACCCGTCCAGCCTTTCCAGGGTGACTGTGACCAACCAACTGCCACACCAGTGCTGCAAGAGATGGGTGGGGTGGGGCATGGGGGTTTTGGGGAAGGGGAGAATAGGATTCCTAATACTTTCTCAAAAACTTTCCTTCCTTCACTTTAATAAATCCATTTCCTCTGGGTCTTTTTGAACTCTTCACATTTTTACTTATTTATTCAACAATTATTAATTGAATGCATATATGCAGCCAGACTCTGTGCTAGACACTGGATACAATGAAGAACAGGGTTATAGGCCAAAGATAATACAATGTCACAAAGGCTATGAAGGTACCATAGTGATACTTAGGATGGGTTCTTAACTCTGGCTGGCCTGAAATACCTTCTAGCCTTTCTCCTGCCTCTAAGTATGGGCATTCCCCAAGGCTCAGTTTTACATGGACATAACATGGCATTTATTGGCAAAAGGATGCAGCAGAATAAGGTTGACTATGACCAGCACACTGGATGAATTGAAGAAAAGAAAGTGGCCCTGGCAAGAAGAATCTAACAGTTGGTGATAAGAAGTTTGGACTGGAGGTCAATCAACATCAAGAAGGTCCAAAGAGCTTGGAAGAGATGAACATCCTGAAAGGCAAGTAGGTATGTATTCCATGAACCCAGCAGTGGTTCTGTGGGATCAGCCTCTGGGTTCTGGGGGCATGACTGCGGCGATGCCTTGTCCAGAGAAACTGAGAGACCAAACATGACATGCAGGCATGGACACAGACATGTGGCATGAAGGGAATGGAGGAGAGATCAGCGAGAGATTCCCTGAGGAAGTGATAGTTGAGCTGAGATCTGAAGGATGAATAAGGATTAACTAGAAACGAGAGGAGGAAATTATTCCAAAAGAAGAAGCAAAATGTGGAGGCCCTGTAAAGAAGAGGCTTTCAATGCCTGTTCCGGAATAAAACCAACAGGCTCTTCTATGGAGAATGAACAAAAGCTTAGGAACCTTACATAACTGCAGGGTGGGCTAGGCCCTGGGAGACATCAGGAGGCCTGAAAAGGGGACAGGATTTGGGAAGGAAGTTTCTTCCTAACCGAAAAGAATCTTAATGGTCATTGTGCAGTTGATTTGAGGTTCTTGAGGTGGCCAATTTTTAAATTTTTATTATTTAAAAATATTTTTATTGATTTCAGAGAGTAAGGGAGAGGGAGAGAGAGATAAAAACATCAATAAGAGAGAGAATCATTGATCGGCTGCTCCTGCATATCCCACACTAGTGTTTAAGCCCGCAACCCACGCATGTGCCCCAACTGGGAATCCAACAGTGACCTCCTGGTTCATAGGTTGATGCTCAATCACTGGACCATGCTGGTGGGTGAGGTGGCCAATTTGAAGGGCCCTTCTTCATTCCTTATGGATAGCTAGGTACCAGGAAAGAAAAACAATAGGTACTTGAATATAGTTAAATATTTTATTTCCACAAAAGTATGTACCTGATAACAGATTATTATTTTTGCTTTAAACAGTTGATTATCTTTTAATAATTTAATAAAAGAAAAAGGATTTAAAATTTTAAAAATGTATTTACCATTTTTGGTGATCTTCATAACTTCCTATAGATCTAAATTTTCATATGGTATCATTTTCCTATTGCCTAAAGAACTTCCTTTAGGGAGAATCCAAGATGGTGGCATAGGTAAACACCTAAACTGCTGCCTCACACAACAATTTCAAAACTACAACTAAAAAACAGAACGGACATCATCCAGAACCACAGGAAAGCTGGCTGAGTGGAAATTCTACAACTAGAGGGAAAGAGAGGGGCTCACGGAGACCCAGAGGAGCTGCAAAAAGCTGAGTTGCGGAGACGCATGCGTGGAGAGAGCGGGTGCCAGAGTACCTGGCTGGTTTTCTCTGGCAGAAGGGAAATGGAGACTCTCAAAGGCATTGAACCCCTTATCTTATGACACTAAACCCCAGATCCAGCCAAAACTCATACGGGGGGAGTTTGGACTGTGAAAAGGAAGAGGTGCATGGAAATTTAGGGGAGTCACAAAAGATCAAAGGCCTGGTGGCGCATACGGCACTGCCCAGAGGACAGACTGCTGATTGTGCCCTTGGCTTTCTCGAGTGGGCGGGAGACAGACCCTTCCAACTGTGCCACTTCTGACTCCACTAAGCCCCTGTTTCGGGTGAAACCCTGGGGACCTAGACTCGTGTGGTCTTGGAGCGCAGGGGAGCCGGAAAGGCAGCGGTCTAGAGGCACTGTGCGCGAGCAAAGACCGCTCCAGCGATTACCCAGTCACCTGAGACTCAGAGGCTGTGGAGGGCAGGGCCAACTGGAAGGCAAGGTGGTCCCTTAAGCCCTGAGACTCCACCCATACCAAGCTCAACAGAGAGGCTTCTGCGGTTTTGCAAGTCTGGTATCATAAGGCTGAATCCAACACAGAAGTTCTCCAGGCATAGTGAAAATGCCGAGACAAGGGAAGGGATCACAAACAAAAGAAATGGAGGAAAACAAATGACTGGATAGAGAGTTCAAAGCTACGCTTATAAGGTTTTTCAAGAATATCCTAGAAAAGTTGGATAAAGTTAGCGTGAGCCAAGAGGAGATGAAAAAGGACAAACTAGAGATGCTAAAGATCCAACTAGAGATGGAAAAAGACCAACTAGAGATGAAAAAGGACCAACTAGAAATTAAACATACACTGACTGAAATTAAAAATATTATACAGAGTCCTAACAGCAGACTAGAGAAAGGCAAGAATCAAGTCAAAAATTAGAAATATAAAGAATCAGAAAACACTCAAATGGAAAAGCAAGAAGAGAAAAGAATCCAAAAATGTGAAGATAATGTAAGGAGCCTCTGGGACAGCTTCAAGCATACCAACATCAGAATTGTGGGGGTGCCAGAAGAAGAGAGAGAGCAAGATACTGAAAACCTATTTAAAGAAATAATGACTGAAAACTTCCCACATCTGGTCAAAGAAATAGACTTACAAGTCCAGGAAGCACACAGAACTCCATATAAAAGGAATCCAAAGAGGACTATACCAAGACACATCATAATTAAAATACCAAGAGCAAAAGACAAAGAGAGAATATTAAAAGCAGCAAGAGAAAAACAGTTCATTACCTACAAGGGAGCACCCATACGACTGTCGGCTGATTTCTCAATAGAAACGATGTAGGCCAGAAGGGAGTGGCAAGAAATATTCAACATGATGAATAGCAAGAATCTACAACCAAGAATAATCTATACAGCAAAGCTATCATTCAGAATTGAAGGGCAGATAAAGAGCTTCACAGATAAGAAAAAGCTAAAGGAGTTCATCAACTCCAAACCAGTATTATAGGAAATGCTGAAAGGTACTCTTTTAGAAGAGGAAGAAGAAAAAGGTAAAAGACAAAAAATTATGAACAACAAATACCTATCTATGAACAAGTGAATCTAAAAATTAAGTGAATTGAAAATTTGATCAACAGAATAAACTGGTGAATATACTAGAATCAGGAGCACAGAAAGGGAGTGGACTGATAATTCTCAGGGGGAAAGGGGTGAGGGGTGTACAGGGAGAGACTGGACAAAAATCATACACCTATGGATGAGGTCAATGGGAGGGAGGTAAGGGCAGAGGGAAGGGTGGGAGTTGGGTGGAGGGGTGCTATGGAGGGGAAAAAAGATAAACAAATGTAATAATCTGAATAATAAAGATTTAATTAAAAAAAGAGAGAATAAAAAAAAAAGAACTGCCTTTAACATTTCTCATGTGGTAATTTACTGATGATAAATTCAGTTTTTATTTACCTGAAATATCTTTATTTCACTTTAAATTTTGAAGGATATTGTCACTGGAAATAGAATTCTAGTTTGACAGTGTTATTCTTTCAATACTTTACAGGTATTGTTCTATTGACTTCTGGCCTCTATCATTTCTGGAAAGAAAGTAGTTGTCATTCTAAGCATTGATTCTCTCTTTTGCAGCTTTTAAGATTTTTTTTTTCTCTGTGGTTTTCAGAAATTTAATTGATAATGTTGTTTTTTCTTTTGTATTTATCATACTTAAGGTTTGCTGAGCTTCTTGGGCCTGTAAATTGATGTTTTTAATAAAACTTAGAAAAAATTTTGTCCATAGTTTTTCAAATCTTTCTCCTCAGTTCTCTCTCATATCTTTCTGGGTTTTCAATTGCCTATGTCTTAGACTTCTACTATCTCACAAAGGAAGAAAACTTTGGTTATCCTCCTATATAATAAAAGGGTAATATGCAAATTGACCCTCCTAGTGGAATGACTAGTCTCTATGACATGCACTGACCACCAGGGGGCTAACACTCAATACAGGAACCGCCCCTGGTGGTCAGTGTGCTTCCACAGGGGGAGTGACGCTTGGCCAGAAACCAGCTCATGGCTGGCCAGCACAGCAGTGGTGGCGGGAGCCTCCACCACTTCCGCAGCAGCACTAAGGATGTCTGACTAATGGCTTAGTGGGACATCCCCTGAGGGCTCCTGGGCTGCCAGAGGGATGTCTGACTGTCAGCTTAGGCCCAACCCCCCAGGGAGTGGGTCTAAGCCAGCAGGTGGAAATCTCCCAAAGTGTCCTGGACTGCAAGAGGATGCAGGCCGGGCCAAGGGACGCCCCCCCGCCACCCCTACCCCTTGAGTGCATGAGTTTTCATGCACCAGACCTCCATTTTTTAAAATAATTTTCATCTTTCTCCTAAAACTGCCCATTCTTTCATCCATCATATCCACCCAGAGATGCTTTATTATAGTTATCATTGTTATTTTAGAATCCTATCTTTTAATTCCAACATATGGTTTGCCAATACGTCAGTGTCCATTTACAGTTTTCTCTTGACTATTGGTCACAATTTCCTGCTTCTTCATTAGTCTGATAATTTTTTGTAATACATTCAATATTGGATATTACATTGCAGAGGTGCTGGATTTAGCTATCTTATTCCAAAGAGAGTTGAGTTTTGTCTTAGATAGCAGTTAAATTACTGGTGGAACACTCAGTTACTATAAAGGCTTTGTTTTGGTCCTGTTATGACAGGGCTATTTCCCCCCTAATCCGAGGGGTTAGCCCTTAGTCTTGGGATATATTTCTTATTCCTAAAATATGGTGTTTATGGGATTTTACTGGAAAAGTAAGGCACTCTTAATTGGTTTGAAGTTCAAACTTGAACTTAAACTCAGTCTCCTCAATATTAGCCAACTTTTAAAATATCTGCATAGACCTTTAGTGCTCAGTCATTGCTTTCTGCTGGTTTGCTTGGATTCTTTTCCTGAACATGGTTAGTTCAAAGTCATATGAGGGGGATTTGCACATAGATTTTGGGGTTCCTCCTCTGTGACTCCCTTCTTTCCAGGATTTTCACCTTCAATGCCCAACTGCTTTTCAAAACTCTGGCCTCGGACTCCTTAGCCCAGCAAGACTGATGCTTTCTATTTGAACACTATTCCCATACACCACACAGTACAATCCTTAGGGGACACACTGGATAAATATGGATCTTATTCAAAACTTTTTTCTTCTTTAAAGGTCAAATTCTCTACTGTCTCTGCCTATTCATCAATGTTCTTCAGTGCTTTAAAAAAAAAGTATTTTCTAGAACTTTAAATTATCAACAAGAAGATTAATTGATCCAATATCCAAATTTATCACTGGGATAGGAATGCATGAAAGGTGAGTTCATTCTGCATATGACTTAAAAGGCTGTGAATGCAAAGTTGAAGTGATAAGAATGACGCTAAATGACTCATTTGGAAGTCAAGCCAAATATGCCTCTTTAGTAGAGCCTGAAACAGCATTCAGAACTGTGATAAAGGAGACCAGTTAGGAGGCTAAGTTATATGTAGGCATCTGTTGAAGTCTCATTTTAGAGGTATGCCAATGGAAACAGTGATGGATTTTAGCTAGGCAAATCACAAACTAGGGGTCTAATGAATAAGGAGGACAAGGAAGAGCAAAGAGACAGAGAGGACCCTTCAGTTTTAATCTTGGATGGTAAAACAGTAGCATAGCTCTTGAGAAAGGCACAGAAACTGAGGAAAGTTTTTACAGGTAGAGGTGCTGACCAATCTGTGAATAGTGCACCTGGAGGAGACAGTGTTGGGGTCAATTAGGGTAGAGGTGGTGGTTTCTTTGAGGGAGCAGTATGGAAAGACAAGTGAAGACACAGGGACTGATTCTTGGTAAATATTGGCATTTAGAGGATGGGAGGAGAAAGTGGAACTTTCAGCAGATCTAGAGGAGGGAATGGAGAGGTGAAAGGGGATCTCTAGGAGAACTAATTAAGAAGGAAAGTTCAAGAAAAAGGGACCTGGAAGCTCAGGAGCCCAAGTTGGGAGGAGGTAAGCAAGTGGTCAGTCGTGACTTGGTGAGAGAATTTTGGCAAGTGGTGAGAACAGAAGTCATCTACAGGAGGTTAAAGAGGAAGTAAAATTATTTGTTCGTTTGTTTGTTTATTTTTGTATCAATAAAAATGTATTTACAAAAGCACCACAATGTATTTGGCATATCAGCAATAGGGAAAAGACAAACTAGCATAACATGCAGGTGATATAATTGTACACATAGAATATTTATTTTTTTTCTGTATTTTATTTTATTTCCCCCTCATTACCATTTATCCTCTCTACACCTTCTTCTACCTCCACCCACCCCCTTATGACCCAGCAATTCCACTTCTGGGAATTTATCTATGAACTTAATTATTTAAAAAAAAATATTCGCTGGCCCCAGCCGGTTTGGCTAAGTGGTTGGAGCATCAGCCCAAGGACTGAAGGTTCAAGGGTTTGGTTCCAATCAAGGGCATGTACCTTGGTTACAGGCTCAATCCCTGGTAGGGCAATCCCTGGTGTCTCTTTCACATCTATGTTTCTCTCTCTTTGTCTCTCCCTCTCCCTTCCACTGTCTCTAAAAATCAATGGGAAAAAAATATCCTCAGGTGAGGATTAATAACAACAAAAACAGTTCTCTGCCTTTAATGCAATCCTATCCCACATCTTCTACTCATCCAACCCCAGGTCAGGTCCTTAGTTGCCTCCAGTCTTCCCAGAGACTGATGGTTGCACCTGTTGCCAAGTGGCTTTTGTTGGGCAGTCTCAGCCCTCTGGGGATTAACCACTCAGAGGACTTGGCTCGGGGGAAAGAGGGATAAGCATGCTATGTGAACAGTCTGGCCTTCCCCTATTTGGAAAATAAATGGTTTCCACCTCAGAATTTTAATTTGGGCTTTGTAAACATTTAGCTAAGATGACAGATAAGACTTAATTACACACCTGAATTTCCCAAAGTATTTTGAACAAGATTCTCCCAGGATTCTGATTGGCTGAAGATAAAGCAGAAGGAAGAATTTATTACTTAAGAATCATTTTTTTCCTCTTACAATCTCAGCATTAGCTTTTGGAGATGGTCTCAGATGGGGTCATCCTGGAGCTTGATGTGGACACAGCAGGCTCTGGCCATTGATATGGTGCCCCAAACTGACAGGCGAAGACAAGGATTAACTGAGTGTGGAGAGAGGGGTGAACTAAGGAGGGGAAATAGGGAGGATACTCCTTAGGATCCAGTTTGATGAAGAGGCCATTAAAGAAGACAGAGAATATAGGAGGAATAATGGCTTTGGGGGAAGACATCATGACCTCAGTTCTAAATGTTTGGTGAAGGGCTAATATGAGATAAAAACTGTTCTTTTGTTTTGATTTCTGTAAACATTGTTTACAGTAACTAGTAATAACAGCAATAAGATTTTTAAAGTCTCTTCATAAAATTGGTTAGTAAATATTAAAAAAAAACCTTCTTTAATAAATTCCTGTCTTTTTTCAGATAAAGGAAAGGATCACTCAACTTAATTCTAGTATAATGACAGCTTCCAACTTCTGGGATCAATAGGGGTCCTACCCCAATCCCTCTACTCCTTCCAAACAATAATGAACATGGAAATTACAGTGGATCTGAGCTGGTCCTGGGCAGGAAGGTGGTTCAATGGCCCTAGTGGTAAGCTGTGGAAGTCTGGCTGAGGCATAGCGGGGTGGGATAGGTTGGTGTTGCCGCATGGGGGAACTTGCAGAAACAAGCTCAATGTCTGACATACAGTATGCACTTAATAAATGGTTGTTATTACACTACTTGTACACTATTGTTTTTCAAAACATTCTTTATATTGGAAATCCCAGACAATATAAATGTTAGTAGATATGAGAACGCAAATGAGTTTATGGTAGCAGGGACCATATCCATGGGGGCAGGGATGGTGGGGATACATTCACCACCAAATTCACAGGGCCCAGCAAACTATCCAGCACATAGTAAATGCTTAATAAATATTTATTGACTAAATATATGAATAAATAAAATCAAGCCAAAGCCATTTATCTCTGCAGAGATATAGAAAAATATATTGGTTAAAAAAAGACTCCAAACCAGATGCTGGTGTTCATATTCTGATATTGACTAGCTGGGAGACCCTGTGCAAGCTACCTAACCATTCGGTGTCTTGGTTAGTGCATCTGAAAAAGATAATGATAGTAAAAGTAACTTCCTCAAAGGATGTTTGGGAGGTTTAGATGAATTAATATCTGTGATGTGCCCAGAACAGTCTCTGGCACAAAGTAAGAGCTATATAGTAGTTTGCTATTATTATGGTGTCTTTTTTTTTTAAATATACATATTTTATTGATTTTTTTTACAGAGAGAAAGGGAGAGGGAAAGAGAATTAGAAACATTGATGAGAGAGAAAGATCCATCAGCTGTCTCCTGCATAGCCTCTACTGGGGATGTGCCTGCAACCAAGGTACATGCCCTTGATGGGAATCAAACCTGGGACCCTTCAGTCTGCAGGCCACGCTCTATCCACTGAGCCAAACTGGTTAGGGCTATTATGGTGTCCTTGAGAAGCATTTGCATTTTGAGAAGAGAATCTCAATGTAGAAGAAGCATTGATGTCTGAGTATAGCCCAAAGAATGAATTTCAGTATCTTTCAGAGTACACCAAGAAGGCAATCAGTGTCCCCTCCATCCCAGGTCAGATGTTATTGTGCGGAGTCTGAGAAGATTTAGGAAAATCACTGGAGCAAGGAGTGTGGTTCCTGGTTCCAAGCAGCCAAAAAAATGCCATCTTCTGTTTTTGAGGGAGGAAACACTTGGGAAAGGGCCACACCAACTCTCTTGTGAGGGTGGGAGGGAGGAGGTGCCTCAGAGTGATGCTGAGTCCATCCACCTTTACACAGCCTGTAATTCCCGTGGGCCTGTGACTTGAGGAATTTTCTTAGCACTAGGTGAAACCTTGTAGAATTGGAAATGCTTCTTCTCCAGGTTGGGTTCTCAAGATGAGGACATTTTCATTTAATGAAAAGATCATATCTGGCCAATAGCAGAGGTTAGGAGTTAGGAGAGAGAAGTATTCCTCACTAGTAATCCTATTTATAATAAAATATGTTACATTATTTTATTAGTCCAGGTTCAATCAGGGAGTTGATCTCTATGAGTTTTATAGAATAAGGAATTTGGAGGAATGATACCTTACACAATTGTGGGAGTGTCTGGGAGAGCACAGGTCTGGGAAGAGAATTGAAGAGTCACTAACCAGTCCTAGTGCTGGTCATTGAGCTGAGACTTTCAGGGAAATCGGGAGGATGGGCACATCTTGCAGCTGGAGTTACCCTGCAAGGGGGGCTGGTGTAGAAGTCTGTGGAAGGTGGAGGATTTGGCATGGCTAGTGTTCCTGCTGGTTTGAAGCAAAATGTCTGGTGGTGGCACCTGGGCTCACACTGGTCCATAGGGGTGGCCATTGGGGAAGAGCTAGAAGAAGAACCCGCCTGTATCTCTGTGAGCGTCTCTCACTTCCTCTAACATATGAGGCCTTTAGAGCTACTGCTTCTGCCCCAACATCTCATTCAACTTCCCCTATAATCTTCTATAAACAATGATTTCTATAACTGATTAAGAAAGTGGGTGGTGAAGTGTGTGAGGTTAGATTGGGTAACATTAACTATTATAAGAGACAAACCTCAAAATCTTAGTGGCTTACCATGAGTCTATTTCTGCTTGTGTAATGTCCAAGCAGGTCTTGATGGGTGGGCTGCTTACCTCCAGAGGGTACCTCAGGGACCTGGGCTCCATTCACCTTGCAGTTCTACTCCCAATTAGCAGATGTGGGAAGATGAGGTGATAGTGAGCCTGCTTCTCAACCATATCAGCCCAGAAGTGACACACAAAGGGGATTATATGCAAAGAGGTTGGTGGGGGTTGAGCTGAGAAAGAAGCTGGCTACTGCCTAGTAATGATGTTTGCTTGTGAAAAGGAGTGTTAGTCTGTGTTGGGTTGCTAGCTCTCCCTGCTACAGTGATGTTCTTGGGCAAGAACTTGAGTGTAGATAGTGATGCTGACAGAGTGTAGAGAGGATATTCTTCTGTGAAAGTTAAAGCCACTGACCAGTACACACAGAGGGCCAAGAGTCTGCCCCGAAAACTACTTGGGAGTATTCAGTACAAGCTCCAACATGCAGGTAGAAGCTTCAAATGTTCTTCATTCAAAAGCATAATTGTAACTTTTTTTTTTCTGGATAAACTTCAAGGAGTTGTGACCAATTTCTCAACATGGCCATAAAAAATCATCAACCAAAAATCCAGGGAATTTATAGTATTAAGCATTATAGCCTCCCACTGAATCTTCCAAAAATATAGTCATTTTTTGTTGTTGTTTGTTTGTTTTTTAATCCTCACTGAGGATATTTTTCCATTGATTTTTTTTTGAGAGAGTAGAGGTGACACACAGAGAGAAACATTGATGTGAGAAAGACACACTGATTGATTGCCTCCTGCATAAGCCTAGACCAGGATTGGAGAGCAAGCCTGCAACTGAGTTAGGTGCCCTTGACTGGAATCTTCAATCTGTGGGCCATCACTCCAGCTAGGGCCAAAAATATAGTCACCTTAAAATAGTATTTCCATGTGACTCAGGGATTCTCAGCCTTGGTACTCTTCCTAGTTTGGGCCAGATAACTCTTTGGCATGGAGACTGTCTAGTACATTACAGGATGTTAGTAGCTTCTCCAGCCAGTTTCCACATACCAAATGCCTGTAGTATCCTCTGCACACCCTGCCGCATCTCACTCCTCTAGATATGACAACCAAAAATGTTACTAGACATTGTCAAGTGTCCCCTTGGGTGGGGGTGGGGGGCAAAATTGCTCCCAGTTGAGAACTATGGAATAACTAAATGATAAAACTTACTGAATAAAATTGTTGAAAATGAGTCAATTAAATGTTGTAGGATTAAAGCCATGAATGACTATGCTGATTCTAGAGTGGTTGGTCTTGGGTCATGCTTTCTGACAATTAGGAATTGGGCTGATCTGTTAAGACATCTCTTGGTAAAAGAAGATAGCATTCGATCAGCAGCCTAGACCAGAATGGCTACCTTTAGTGTGTTCCTTTCAATTCTCAATAGCAGGAGAGTATATAGCTACACCTTCCAAAGTGGTTTCCTATCAATATATTTAAAGTAAATAAAATAAAGCCTATTGTATTAGGGCTAAAATATACCAGAGTTAATTTGCTTGAAACTGGTCTCCAATCTACCGGATTGTTCCTCACCCTGAATGTGGCCGTAAGTCACAAGTTCTAAATACAGGAGTATTGCCCAGAGCTTCTGACCTTTACTCTTTCCTGGTTTCAGTCTCAGAGGCAAAGATATGGTCAAATAAATGCTGAAAATGAATCCATTTCTAAGTGTGATGGCAGAAAAAAAAGATAATAAATGCTAATTACCTTTGTCATTATTGCTATTATTATTACTAGAGGCCCAGTGCAGAAATTCATGCATGGGTGGGGTCCCTTGGCCTGGACAGTGATTGAGGCCTATTGGAGGTCTGACCAGCTGGGGAGAGGGACCCGGGAGGTTGGCTGGCCAGGCCCCTAATTGGGGCCTATCAGGGGGGCTGGCCAACCATGGGGAGGGACCACAGGAGGTTGGGTGTGGGAGCGCACTGACCACCAGGGAGAAGCTCCTGTATTGAGCATCTGCCTCCTCATGGTCAGTGCACATCATAGCAACTGGTTGACCAGTCGTTCTGGCCATGCAGTAGCAATGGTTGCTTAGGTTTTTATACACTGAGTGTCCAGATTATTATGATCTCTGAACGCATAATAATCTGGCCACTCAGTGTATATCCTATATAATAAAAGGCTAATATGCAAATTGTCCCCTCTACCAGGAATTAGACCAGCAGGCAGATCAGCCAACGACCCATGTCCCCTTCCCCTGGCCAGGCTGGCCGACCCCCACCCATGCATGAATTCATGCACAGGGCCTTTAATATATATTGAGTGGCCAGATTATTATATGTTCAGAAATCATAATAATTTGTCCACTCAGTGTATATATAGATTACTACTATTACTACAAATGGCAATCACAGAGTGGCTTTGCTGTAAGCCATGCATGCTAATAGTATAGAATATCTCTCTGTCTCCTAGTTCATTAAAGAGGAAATTTGAACAGAGTATAATCCAGGCTCTTTAACAGAACCTTCAAGACCCTGAGTGACCCAGTCTCTGCCTAAATCTAGCCTGATCTTTTTTTGTTAATCCTCACTATGGATATTTCCGCCCCCCCCCCCCATTGATTTTTAGAGAGAGTAGAAAGGAAGGGGAGACACACACACAGAGAAACATTGATATGAGGGAGAGAGACACATCCACTGGTTGCCCCCTTTATGGGCCCTGACTGGGGCCGGGGATTGAGCCTGCAACTGAGGTACGTGCCCCTGTCTGGAATTGAAACCTCAATCCTTCAGTAAGAGGGCCAACATTCCAACCACTGAGCAACCGGCCAGGACTAGCCTGATTATGCCCCATCAGTTCTCTCTTCATATGTACCTCTTCCACTCCCTGCTTCTACTACTGCAGAATCTTCAGGATTCTGCTCACACTGGGCCATGGGAAGATGCAGCCCAATGGCCTCCCTCCAGCTTCCTATTCTTTAGTGGGGCCGGGGTAGAGCTCACTGCTGCTGTTTGAGACCAGTGAATCTTGTACTGTACTTGCTTTTTGGACTTGAATTAGCTATGGACCCAAAGCTCCTATTGGGCAAACCCATGTAAGTGATCAAGGCAGAACTCCATTGACTAAAGAACAAATGAGTAGGGGAAGGAAGGAAAGAGAAGGAAGGGAGGAAGAATGAAGTAGGAATGTATCTCAGGTTGTTGAAGAGGCTGGTAACAGGCAGAGAGACAGTGCTCAGAGGTCTGGGAGCCAGTTCAGCCAAAACTAAAACAGGTCTGAGGATCTGATCGTTACCACCTGATGCCATCTTCAGGGCATGTCAGGAAAAGCTCAAGTAGGGGGTGCTAGGCAGGTCAGGTTGAAATCAATTCTGCAGGGAAACAGATGACAGGTGATCTGAGCTGGAAATAGACTACATGCAGGTAGTCACTGTGCAGTGAGATTTAGAGACCTGATTTTCTAGCTCATCTAGCTCCCTGACCTAGACACTTGCAGGGGATAGTGGAGACAGAGTGGAGAGGGTACACCACTACAAAAGAAAGAGCTGCTGGAAGCGGTAGACAGTGTGCTTACTTTTGTCAAGAGACCGTCTCAGGAAGTGGTCAACCATGTTGCAGTAACAATGATGAGGCCTTGGTAGGAAAACCTCAAAAGCAGAGCCTGGAGCCAAAGATCAGGATTCCAGTCTTGATTCTGTTGATTAGACCTTGAGCAAGCCCTGGACCCTCCTTCAACAAAGACTTAACCCAAATAAGACAAGATATGCCGAAGTGCTTTGTAAATTACTATACAAAAACAAGACATTATTCCCCAAATTGGGAAACTTTCATTAAGAGGGCAATCCTTGTACATGAGAGAACGCCTTCCTATGGCGAGGGGGATGCTGCTTCACACTCCAACATTTAAAAGCAGGCACTTGAGATTTATTTGCAAGCTTTCCTCCAACGTAACTTGCAGGCAACTCATTTAGTCTTACCAGGCACACCCATAAGTCAGTGGCAGCTATCTCTGGATAGGATAATTAGAGTTAATTCTTATTTTATTTTTATAGGGTTCTGCATTAAAAAATAACCAAGTCATGGACATGTGATATAGTGGGGAAGGTTTGGGTGGACCACAAGAGGTCAGGTGTACCTGGAAGATGGGGTGGGAATTCGATGCTAGCAATAATGAAGTGTTATTTGTGGAGTCCTTTGACAAAAGTCTATTTAACTGCTCTGCTCTGATTTAAAGCTTGGGATCTCAAAGTGTGTTGTCCGGACTAGCAGTATTTACCTCACCTGGGAACTTATTAGAAATGCAGAATTTCAGACCCAATCCTAGACATATTGTATTAGAAAACCTGGGATAGCTTGGCCAGGCATGGCTCAGTGGTTGAGTATCGACCTATGAATCAGGGGGTCATGGTTTGATTCCTAGTCAGGGTACGTAGCTGAGTTGCAGTCTTGACCCCCATTGTTGGGTATGCAGGAGGCAGCCAACCAATGATTCTTTCTCACTATTGATGTTTCTATCTCTCTCTCCCTTCCTCTATGAAATAATTTTTTTAAAAAACATATATTTTTAAAGAAAATCTGGGTAGAGCCCACCTCTATTTTAATAAGCCTGCCAGGTGATTTTGATGCTTGTTGAAACCTGGAAACCACTGATTTAAAGTGTTCCCAAGTAGGAATAATGCTCTCTGCCCCCAGGGAGCTAGCAAAACAGAGACAGTGCCCTTGATTATCTATTGATCCATCCTCTGGTGTCTGGTCCCCCAGGTTGATTCTCCAAGTCCCAGAAGTCCTCTTCTCTGACATAGTGGCAGTGAGGTGAGGACTTTCCTCTGAATGATTAGTTGGGATTTTCTTTACACCCAGAGAAGTGGCTGTGAGTCGCCTTCACAGTGCTTGCTCAAATCTAGTTGCTTCTCATTTTGGGTTAAAAAGATCTGGAAATAACCCAAAAGAGATCCTCAGAAGGCACTGAGTCATCTAGTTCTGAGTGTTACAATGTGTTCTCTGCTGGTTCTTCAGACTCTGTGGCTGACCCAGCTTGTTCCCATTACCCAAGGACAGAGCCTCCCACCTGGGCCTCCCACGGAACAGGAGAACAAGAGTGCATTGAATTGCTGTGAGTTCCTCGGGGCCAGATCTGACACCTCTGACCCTCAGATCCCTCACCTGGATGCCATCCCGGCTTCACCTGCGCTTACTCTGCACCACACTACCTGGAATTACAGCCATCTCTGCATGTCTCATCTTCCTTACAGTTCACAATGCTCAGCATTAAAAAAATAAAATAAAGGGCGCAGCATGTAAGCTCAGTAAATGATAGTTACTACATTGTTATTATTGTTTTGTGCTAAACAATGGAGAAGAGATAAAGGGCATTTTAGGTAGAGGAAATAGAAGAGTCAGCTACATAATTCGTGGGGTCTGGTACAAAGAGAAAACATGAAGTCCAATGTCCCAAACCATGTCTGATGGGTGACTCCAAGAGATTGCAACCTCTGTGCAGGGACATGCTTGGAACCTGGATCAGGGGTGGGTGAGAAGCTCCCACTGAGTCACTTGCCAAAGACAATCCCAGGGCACTGCTAGCTGGGGCAAGGATGGCTGCCGCCACATCCTACAGGGAACATCTTGAACCTCCCACTCATGCAGGCCCTTGCTGGGGCTGGAGGGCAATGGAGGAGTGACCCAGTTGTTGCTCAAGCAGAGGGCAGAAGCTGTCATGGAGAGTCAGAAGTGTCAATTCTAGCCCTGAGGAACTCACAGCAACTCAATTCACCCTTGGTTTCTTTGTTCTGTTTCCCATGGAGTGGGAAGGGTGGCCAAGAACTCATCCCAGGGAAGTGGTGGGAGCGGGACCACACATGAGCTGAAGCTTCAAGCTCCTGGTGCATATCTCATTGGACTTTACTTACAAGTTTCAAGACATAATTATTAAGAATGTCAAGTCAGTGATAAGAGTATTAAATTATAAGCATGGGGCTCTCTGAGTGCGAAGCCCTGTGTGACTGCACTGGTCACATGCGCACGAGGCCAGATCTGTGGGACAGAATATGTAAAAATTCTGTGGCATATTAGTGGAACTAAAAGCTTTCCTACCAGTAAAGAAGAGTAAATACTGAGGTGATGAGGGACAGACACTGAGGTTGGGAAGGCAGGTAAGGATATAATATTTAACATATAGGGAAAAGAAAAGCTATAGACTTATTTATGTTAAAGTACATAGTTTATATAGAAAATTTTGAAATAGGCAACTGTATTAGTCCTAGAGCTACTGTAACAAATAACCACAAAACTGGCCTAAAGCAACAGATATTTATTTTCTTGTAGTTTAGGAGGCTAGACATCTAAAATCCAGGTGTTACAGGCTTGGTTCCTTCTGGAGTCTCTGAGGGAAAACCATCTGATGTCTCTCTCCTAGCTTCTTAGTTTCTGGCAATCAGTCATTGGATTTTGGACCCACCTTAAATTCAAGATGATTTTATCTCAATATCTTTAATTACATCTGCAAAGATTCTTTTTCCAAATAAGATCATATTCTGTGGTTCCGAATGGACATGAATTTTAGGAGGGCACTATTCAAGTCACTATAGGACAGTAAACAGACGAAGAATAAATCATCCATTCTTCTGCTACCTAGAACAAATAATATTGGTAGCTTGAAATCAGCCATGTTAGAAGTGTTTATAGAAATTGGCACATGCTACTAATCAGGACTTATTTAACAATTTTTAGAAGACCCAATATACTATTACATCAGCGGATTCTTTACCTGTCAGAGAAAAGGAAGAAGAAGAATATTCTAGACAGAGAAGATTTTAAGACACAAGGCAGGGTGACCCAAAGACTTGTTTGGGAAAGCCATCTCTCTTGTCCTAGTGAGGAGCTAACTAGACTACGGCTGGAGTGAAGGATGGAAAGTTGTATTGGGAGGGACCTTATGAGCCATGCAAAAGCACTGGGGGTTGTATTTTAGAAAGATAATAACAGAGTAGTTGGTAGATGGATATGAAGTTGAACTGACATCAGAGAGACTGGTTAAGAGGCACCTGTAATAATACCGGTGGCAACCATGAGAATCTCAACAAAGCATCTCCAAGTCTCAGTTTGTGCTGGTCCCAAGGCAATTCTAACAGCAAGATTTCCTTCTGAACCTGAGCCCAGCTAGTCCCACCAAACTTCAAGTAAAAGTATAGTAAAATTCATGCAATTAATTAATTAATTAATTAATTAAATTGTAATTGCTTTTGAGAGAGAGAAAGAGAGCGAGAAAGAGAGAGAGAGACAGAGAGAGAGAGAGAGAGAGACAACTATCAGTTGTCTCCCATACATGTCCTGACTGGAGATCCACAACCTGGGTATATGCCCTGACCAGGAATTGAACTCACCAACTATTGGTGTACAGGATGACACTCCAATCAGTTGAGCTACCCAACCAGGGCCTTGCTTATAATTTAAAACTTCAAATGTCTGCTAAACTCAGAATTCAAGTCCCATTTCAATATATCTCTGGAATCTGGTTATAGTAACAGGTTTCAGACAAGCAAACAGAATTTGTTCACTCTGGAGAGCACGAGGCTGTTTATTCACCAGCTCCCATCTAGGGAATTGTGGAAAGGTTGTCAGAATTCTTCTAGCATCTTGTTCTTCCTCCAGAAATTTCCTCCACCCTCTTTTAAAGCCCTTTCTCCTATGGAGCAGTACTAGCTAGTCTTACCAATGAGCTCTGTGGGTCTTCTTCCTAATCCTTGATGTCCAAAGGACCCAGATCTTGAGGTTAATCCACCCTATATCTGAATTCAAAGTTCCCTGATCCCATGGTTGACTTAATAAATCGGTATTAAATTTTGTATTTTACAAACAGAGAATATACTATATTTTCCAGCACTCCTGGGATATTTACCAGGAAGCAGAAGTTATCACTATTCTCCAAACTCCTTACTAACACATCACTTTTCTACTGTCTCCTTTGTTTTTCAGAAACCAACACTTTTGAGGACCATGCCATCTGATGATGCCATTTTGTCTCATCACTGACATCTATGATTCATAGGCATGTGACCCGGATAGGCACACAGGGGCTCACAATCAGAAGCACCCCAAACTTGCTTTAATGCTCTGCTCTTGGCATCTTGGAATTCTTTTTTTTTAAAAATATATTTTATTGATTTTTTACAGAGAGGAAGAGAGAGAGATAGATAGTTAGAAACATCGATGAGAGAGAGACATCAATCAGCCACCTCCTGCACGCCCCCTACTGGGGATGTGCCCGCAACCAAGATACATGCCCTTGACTGGAATCGAACCTGGGACCTTTCAGTCCGCAGGCCGGCACTCTATCCACTGAGCCAAACTGGTCTCGGCCATCTTGGAATTCTTAATAATTCTGTGTTTGAATTTGTGTTTAATAAGTGAAATCCAATGGAACAAATGGAGCATGCATGTGAACAAAGGAGATACATGCAATATGTGTGCCAAACATTCTTTTGCTGCCTTAATTATATTGCATTTGTCATGCCCTAGGAGCACAGAATTCTGGCATATTCATGGTGTGTAGGGGTTCAATGTGACTTAAGTGAGTTACAAGGTAAGTGGGTTATGTCAATAACTGAGTAAGTGAAGGCATATATAGCCCCAGAAACCACACTTTTCTGATCAACTACAACGGAGAACAAGTGAAGAAAGAAGGCATTAATAGAAAACCAGTCAAGGAACCCTATCAAATCCTTTCTAACTGTGTCAGCCAACCACTTACTCTGAAAATGATGACATGGAAGGAAAGGGAAGGACTGGACAACCAGTAGTTCCTTAGTAAGGTAAAGTGTTGGTAGAAATATGTATACATTGGGAAATGAAATACAAGCAGGTGAGTTAGTTTTGTTTTGGTGAGAATGACATACATATGCATGTTCAGTTACAAAATACAAATTCTGTGATTTCAGTGATTCCCTGCATGTGTTAAATGTTTTTATGTGCATTGATAACTGACATTGTACAACATAAAGATAAACAGTAAAATTCATGATAATAATTTAAAATTTTAATTTCCTGTACTCAGAATGACATTCAATAGTAAATTAAACACATCATGATAAGTCAAGAGAAAGAATGTGGGAGAAAGAAGAAAAGCTTTAGAGAGCCACAGGCTTCCTCTCTAAGACCTGTGATCACACCTTGCAATTTCAACAGTCATTTGATTGATCTATAGTCCAGACATAAATGTTTTATTTTATTTTATTTTTTCAAGTCATTATGGTGGGGTTTTGGGGAAATTTTTCAATTAGAAACAATTGCGCCTCGGATAAACCTCATTGGCTACGATACTGCCACTGTGCAAAGCTGAGAGAGAGAAATGTTTTAGAAAAGACAATGTATTGTCTTCAGGAGAAACCAAGATGGTGGCATAAGTGAACACCTAAACTGCTGCCTTGCACAACAATTTCAAAACTACAACTAAACGACAGAACGGACATCATCCAGAACCACAGGAAAGTGGGCTGAGTGGAAATTTTACAACTAGAAGGAAAGAGAGGGGTCACAAAGACTCAGAGGAGCTGCAAAAATCTGAGGTACGGAGACGCACTCCTGGAGAGAGTGGGCACTGGAGTGCCTGACTGACTTCCTCTGGTGGGAGGGAGACAGAGACTCCCAACTGCATTGAACCCCTTATCCCATGGCACTGAACCCCAGGTCCAGGCAAGACTCATATGGGAGGAGTTTGGACTGTGAAAAGGGAGGAGTGCATGAAATTTAGGGGAGCCATGAAGAGACAGAGGTCTGGGGTCGCACACACCACTGTGGACAGAAGATAGACTGCTGATTGTGCTGCTGGCTTTCTCTAGGGGATGGGAGACAGAGCCTCCCAAGTGTACCATGTCCAACTGCACTGAACCCCAGTTTTGGGCAAGACCCTGGGGACCCAGATTCATACGTGTCCCAGAGTGCAGGGGAGCCAGAAAGGCAGAAGTCTAGAGTCAAGGGCTTGTGTGCACACAGAGATATCTGCAGTGATTACCAAAAGACAATTGAGACCCAGGGGCCACATAGGTTGGGGCTGATTAGAAGCCAAGGCAGTCTGCTAAGCCCCGAGACTCCACCCTATGCAAGCTCAACAGAGAGGCTTTTGAAGTTTTGCAAGTCTTGTTTCATAAGGCTGATTCCAACACAGAAGTTCTCCTGGCATAGTGAAAATGCAGAGACAAAGGAACAGATCATAAACAAAAGAAATGGAGGAAAACAAATGACTGGATATAGAGTTCAAAACCATGGTTATAAGATTTTTCAAGAATTTCCTAGAAAAGATGGATAAATTTAGCATGACCCAAGAGGAGATGAAAAAGGACCAACTAGAAATTAAACATACACTGACTGAAATAAATATTATACAGAGACCTAACACAGACTAGAGGAAGGCAAGAATCAAGTCAAACATTTGAAATACAAAGAAGCAGAAAATATTCAACTGGAAAAGCAAAAAGAAAAAAGAATCCAAAAATGTGAAGATAGTGTAAGGAGCCTCTGGGCCAACTTCAGGCGTACCAACCAACATCAGAATTATGGGGGTGCCAGAAGAAGAGAGAGAGCAAGATACTGAAAACATATTTGAAGAAATAATGACTGAAAACTTCCCACATCTGGTGAAAGAAATAGACTTATAAGCCTAGGAAGTGCACAGAACCCCAAACAAAAGGAATCCAAAGAGGACTACACCAAGACACATCATAATCAAAATACTAAGAACAAAAGACAAAGAGAGAATATTAAAAGCAGTAAGAGTAAAACAGTTAATCACCTACAAGGGAGCACCCATACGATTATCAGCTGATTTCTCAACAGAAACGATGCAGGCCAGACGGGAGTGGCAAGAAATATTCAAAGTGATGGATAGCAAGAACCTACAACCAAGATTTACTCCACCCAGAAAAGCTCATTCAGAATTGAAGGGTGGATAAAGAGCTTGACAGATAAGATAAAGCTCAAGGAGTTCATCAACACCAAACCAGTATTATATGAAATGCTGAAAGGTACTCTTTAAGAAGAGAGAGAAGAAAAAGGTAAAGATAAAAATTATGAACAACAAATACATGTCTATCAACAAGTGAATCTAAAAATCAAGTGAATTGAAAATCTGATGAACAGAATAAACTGGTGAATATAATAGAATCAGGAGCACAGAAAGGAAGTGGACTGATAATTCTCAGGGGGAAAGGGATGAGGTGGGTACAGGGAGAGACTGGACAAAAATCATGTACCTATGGATGAGGTCAATGCTGGGGAGGTAAGGGTAGAGGAATTGATGGGAACCGAGTGGAGGGGAGCTATGGAGGGGAAAAAAGAGAAACAAATGTAATAATCTGATCAATAAAGATTTAGTAAATAAAAAAAAAGAAAAAGATAATGTATTGTCTTCAGATACAAAGTCGTATGTACATGAAATACTTAGAAAATGTTTATTTCAATATTTCTTAAAATAGCATGGGTTAAGAACCAGAGATAATGTGGTACATCAGAAATTTATAGTATTGAGTAGAAAGGCAGGGAAAACAGAAGGAATAATTCTTGAGTTCCATAAAGCAACATGTATTTACTGAGAATCTGCTAATGCCAGATACTAAGCATCTGTATGAGTGTTTCACAGGGTAACATGAAGGAGCCAGGTAAGGTATACATGAGTAGTTGGTTACATTATAAGAGAAGAATCCCAAGTTCAGGGTCTTTTCTAACGGGCAGTAAGCCTACCTGAACTTTGGCCTGAAGGGATACACTATCTTTATTATACCAAACAGTAAACAAATTTGCCCTATGCTTTGGCGGGATGCACTATTTCTATCTTCCAAGACTGTTTGCTATACTGACACTTAAAAACAGATAGTGTGGAATAAAGGCACAGTGGTGTCTGCCCCCAAGATATGAAGAAATGCCTGAAAACTGTGGAGAATTGCCTCTTAACATGACATGGCTCTGATCATGATGACAGTTTCCTTTACTCCCTCTTTTCTCCATTGGATCTGTAATGCATAGGTGACCTTTCCAGTTAACAGAAAAGGTCAAATCTCTAGTATACTGACATTCTTTACAATGTCTCACAGATCTGACTGCTAGCTACTTGAAATTCTAAAGGGAAGTTCAACTTGTTTGCACATGGTTAGTTTAATGATTCGTCACTGATCGGCTCTTCAAGCTACTTTGATTTGTTTTATCTCAAAGTTCTCAGCTTCCTTACTAACTTGAAATTTATTTATTTATTTTTTGTTAATCATCACCTGAGGATATTTCTCCCATTGATTTTTAGAGAGAGCAGAGGAAGGAGGAGAGAGAGAGAGCAGCAGCATCGATGTGAGAGAGGCACATTGATTGGTTGCCTCTCACACCCTCCCCAACCCGTGCTGGGGATCCAGCCTGCAACCAAGTTATGTGCCCTTGACTGGAATCAAATCTAGGACCCTTCAGTCTTCCAGCCAAAAATCTAACCACTGAACAAAACCATCTACAGCAATAACTTGAAATTTTATAAAACTGAATCAATCTTATTTACTTGGACCTAAATGCCCAACTCATAATTAAGAGATATACAAGGAATGTTCAGAAATTCTCCTACAATTTTTTCTCAAATTTGAGAAAAGTAAAATGCATATAGAGATTTTCAGATAGGAGTTGTAAAATTGAGCAGCTGACACCCCAATGAAAGATTTTATGAGGCAGTTAAAGAGAGTAAATTTCCACATCTTGAAGGTCCATCTAAGTCACCAGTCTTGTTACTTTACAATCTGACCAGACTGGAGATTCATACTCTGGCACCTTCAGATGAGAATGAGTTGTAGTGACAGCCTCAAAGGTAGAACCAGGAAAAGTCAATGCTTTACACGGTGGTGTATCCTCAGCGTTTTCTGAGATGAGAACACTCAACTAGGAACTGCATCCTGTTATAGTGGCTCAGGCCTATACACTGAGTGAAACTTACCTTGGTTCTCTTACAATGACTGACTGCACCGGGGATCATTATCAATACCAAAGGCAACTAGCTGCAAATTGGACATCATGGAGCTCAACTCATTGAGAGGAGGCTAGGAAAAAAACCTAACTCAGTACAGGGGAGCCATATTGGATGGGACAAACAAGCTCAACCAAATCCTCTCTATTGAAGAAAAAATACAAATGTCAGATCCACAGAGAGATGTTGGCATACACTTAGTAAGCAACACTATTGGCGTTTCAGTTCTCCTTGAGCCCAGGATAGGTTGCAACCAGACAAACTGAAGTTAAGAAGAACAAACAGATTCTACATGCCTTCATGTTCCTTGTTTGCATCCATCCTGAAGTCTTAGAGTGTAAGGTTATTATGCCCTGAAACAAATAAAGGGCCTTTGACTCAAGGTGTGACTAGAACTAGAATCAGAAGTAGAGAATAAATTGAGGATTCACATATATGTGAGAGCTGAGAGTCTGGGAAACAAGGCCTTCACTCTACTCCAGCCCAGGACACCACAAAAACCAAGTTGGTGCAACACCTGATGCTAAGGAGAGAAGTTAGCTTCACTGTCTTGTTCTGTTAAAGATGAAGGCGAGGACATGCTCACAGCTGCTTAGGAAAAACGTCATGTGGTGTGGTCCACATATGTGGGAGACTGAAATTTTTAAGCACTTTTGAAAATAAAGCTTCTTTGTCCACACTACTCCTACCCCCAACTTGGGGTTCATCCTTACCCAAGGCTGTAAATGCAACCTTATGCTGACAACTCCCATACTTTATCTTCAGTCAGACCTCTGATACAAAGAAAAACTCATAGAACCAGCTGTCTACTTGTCATCGCCACTTAAATGATCACGAGCATTCTAGTTTAGCATGTGGAAAACGTAACACTGGGCCTAACCACTAAATCTGATCTCCGCATATCCCTCTGTCTCAATAAATGGTACTACCCATTGGCTTAAGCCAGAAACTTGAAGTCATTTAAAGAATATATATATTTTATTGTGTTTTTACAGAGTGGAAGGCAGAGGGATAGAGAGTTAGAAACATCAATCAGCTGCCTCCTGCACACCCCCAACAGGGGATGTGCCTGCAACCAAAGCACATGCCCTTGAACAGAATCAAACCTGGCACCCTTTAGTCTGCAGGCCTATGCTCTATCCACTGAACCAAACTGGTCAGGGCTGGAGTCATTCTTTATCTCTCACACCCAATCTACCAGCAATTATTGTCAGCTCAGTCTGTAACATGTCTTGATTCCATCCATTTTTCCTCTTTCTGTAGCCACCATCATTTGCCAAGTCACCTTCATGTTTTGCCTGGTTGACTCTGTGATCTCTTAACTGGTTACCTCTTCTTCATCTTCTTCCTCGTCCTCCTTCTCCTCCTCCTCCCCCTCTTCTTCTTCTTTGTTTATTCTCACCCAAGGATATTTTCCCATTGATTTTTAGGGATAGTTGAAGAGAGAGGGAAAGACAGAGAGAAACATCAATGTGAGAGAAACACATCGATTGGTTGCCTCCTGCATAAGTCCTGACCAGGACCCCGGGCCAGGGAGGAACCTGCAACCAAGGTACGTGCCCTTAACTGGAATTGAAACTGGGACCCTTTGGTCCACAGGCCAACACTCTATCCACTGAGCCAGACCGATTAGGACACCACTTCTTATTCTGCTCTCTTCTAATCCATGCTCCAGACAGCAGCCAAAGTGTCTTAAATATATGTATACATTGAACCATGTTACTCACCTGCTTAGTACCCTTGAACCTTCCAATCGAATTTAGAATAAAAATCCCACCTTCCTCTTATGGCCTTCCACATTCTCCATGAATCTAAGCCTCATTCCCGCCTTCTTGCCCCCACTTCCTCTATGTTGCCTCCATTTTGTATTTCTAGCAGTGGCTTCTCTGTCCTGAAATGTTTGCTATTTTGGTGCCTTTGGATATGCCTTTCCCTCTCCTGGAAGTCATTGTGGCCCCACTCTGCCATGCACAGCTTTCTGTGTGCAATATCTGTGGCTGCATTGAGAAACCCCTTGTTCTTGATCACACAATCTAAAATGGACTGTGGGCTTTTCACTCTCAGGGCACATTTCCCCCACTCATAGCATATAATATAATTTGTATTATATATTTATTTGGGTTTATACTTTTTAAAAATATATATATATATTATTGATTTTTTACAGTGAGGAAGAGAGAGGGACAGAAAGTCAGAAACATCGATGAGAAAGAGAGACATCGATGAGCTGCCTCCTGCACACCCCACACTGGAGATGTGCTGGCAACTAAGGTACATGCTCCCGACCGGAATTGAACCTGGGACCTTTCAGTCCGCAGGCCGACACTCTATCCACTGAGCCAAACCGGTTCCGGCCGGGTTTATACATTTTAACTGTCTGTGTCCCTAAACCATAGGCTCCATGGAGGTAGGATCATATCTATCACATTAACCACTGTCTTTCTGGGTTTGATACAGTGCTTGGCATAATAGGCAGTTAATAATCCTCATGGAATGAATGAATGAATGAATGAATGAATGTCTAAAGGGGACAGAGTCCTACAGGGCTGGGTAAGGAAAAATTAAACAGCTGCCCGGTATCAATATTGAGAAAACTTGAAGCTTGACATGCTAGGTGTTTCTCTCTGAGAGTCCCATCTGTCCAAGCTCATAGAACTGTGTGCTGAGCGTTCTCTAAGTGGGGATAAATATTAACACACTATCATTAACCTGAGTGTACACTCAACCTGAACAATATTAGTTGAAGACATTACCTCTTGATATGATCATCAGACACATAAAATAGAGATTGGTGTCTCTACCTTGACCACGCTAAAACTGTCTTTCTTTCTCCTCTTCTTTTCCTACTCCATACCCTGATATTCTTTGCCCTCTCAAGCCGATGTGTTCTGCCTCTGCTACTTATTTATGTTTTGGGTACTCCCTTCTCCATGCCAGAAGGCTGCCATTTTTTCTGGTCACTGCATTCCAGAGGGGTCTCAGGCATTTTTGCCTTTGACCTGGGTCATGACTGTGGAACCAACAATCCTTGTCCTCATGTGTTTCCCCTGGTCTTGCTGACTGTCTTGACTGAAGAGCCTCTGTCCCCAACCTCTACTGGCTCTCACAAATCAGTATGTCATATTTGAGACCTGGCACCCACTCTCTGAGGTTATATGTCACTCTCTCTCAGAGGGAGAGAGAGCCATTTCTCATGCTCCTGTTTGAGAAAGCAGGAATTACTTCATCACCAAACACCTAGAAAAACCAAACCCCAGAATATAAACAGACATTCTCTCTCTAGTCTCTTTCTACTTCCTTTTTAAATTTCCCTTTTTTGCTTGTTCACATATACAGTCAACAGAAATTAGGACTATAACTCAGTGTATACCAAAGTTTCTGCTGGGAAAACGTAGCATTTGATAATATTTATTATTGTTATTTAAAATTTTATTTCATTTTATAATGATGCACATGCTAGAATATTCAATGGATATCAAAAGGTAAACATGAAATGTTAAGATCTCCTTCCAATGCCCACACTTTCCCCACTTCCCCTCTGTCAGTTTCTTGTGTAACCTTCCTGAGATGTCTAGACACTTACAAACCTGCATATACTAGTATTTTCATGATTCTTCACCTCCCACCTCTTACATTGCTCTGTGTCTTGCTCTTTTCTCTGAATATGTTCTGCATCAATAATCCAAAAGCTTTACAACCTTTTATAGCTGCACAGTTTTGCATTATTTGGACATATCACAATTCACATTAAATTTAAAAACACATATTTAAAAACATTTGTGAATACATTCCTAGAAATCAAAGGGCATGCTTATTTTTAATTTAATAAAGATTTATCAATTGCACAATGGAGAAATTTATGAGAGTGCTTGTTTCCATATATTTTTGTCAGTATAGTTTCCACAATCTTTCAATGTTGCCTATCTGTGAGGTGAACAATGCCATTGTAATTTTAATTTTTCTCATTATAAGGGATCCTAAGTATATTTTTATTCATTTAGAACATTTATATTTTCTTTTCTATGAATTATTCTTAGTCTTGCCCCCTTTTTCTTTTTTTAAATAAATCTTTATTACAGTTTATTACAGATATTCCTCTTTTTTTCCCTCCCATAGCCCCCCTCCACCTGATTCCTCTCCCCCACCCCATGCCCTTACCCCCTGTTACTGTCCTCATGCATATGTGTAAGATTTTTGTCCAATCTCTTCCTGCACCCCTCACTCCTCCTTTCTTCCGAGAATTGTTAGTCCCTTCTCTTTCTATGCCCCTAATTCTATTATATTCACCAGTTTATTCTGTTCATCGGATGTTTTTATTCACTTGATTTTTAGATTCACTTGTCGATAGGTATGTATTTGTTATCACTTTGTTGTTCATAATTTTTATCTTTACCTTTTTATTCTTCTTCCTCTTCTTAAAGAAAACCCTTCAGCATTTCATATAATCCTGGTTTGGTGGTGATGAACTCCTTGAGCTTTTTCTTATCTGTGAAGCTCTTTATCTGACCTTCAATTCTGAATGATAACTTTGCTGGGTAGAGCACTCTTGGTTGTAGGTTCTTGCTATTCATCACATTGAATATGTCCTGCTGCTCCTTTCTGGCTTGCATAGTTTCTGTTGAGAAATCAGCTGACAGTCATATGGGTACTCCCTTGTAGGTAACTAACTGTTTTTCTCTTGCTGCTTTCAAGATTCTCTCTTTGTCTTTTGCCCTTGACATTTTAATTATGATGTGTCTTGGTGTGGTCCTCTTTGGGTTCTTTTTGTTTGGTGTTCTGTATGCTTCCTGGACTTGTAAGTCCATTTCTTTCACCAGGTGGGGGAAGTTTTCAGTCATTATTTCTTCAAATAGGTTTTCAGGATCTTGCTCTCTCTCTTCTTCTGGACTCCCATAATTCTGATGTTGGTATCCTTGAAGTTGTCCCAGAGGCTCCTTACACTATCTTCACATTTTTGGACTCCTTTTTCTTTTTATTTTTTTTCTGGTTAGGTGTTTCTTGCTTTCTCATATTTCAGATCTTTGATTTGATTCTTGGGGTACTCTAGTGTGCTGTTGGATTTCTGTATATTATTCTTTATTTCAGACAGTGCATGCTTAATTTCTGACATGTTCTTTTTCATTTTTTTGACATTTTCATTAAGATCTTTGAAGACCTCACTAAGTTTCTCAGAGTTCTCAATAAGTTTGTCAGTGATTTGTAGAAGATTCTTGAATAACCTTATAAATGTGGTTTTGAACTCTATGTCCAGTCATTTGCTTTCCTCCATTCCTTTAATTTGTGACATGTTTCTTGGTCTCTGCATTTTGGCTGCTTCCCTGTGTTGATGGAGTGGCTTTGTGTGCTAGTTGTCCTTAGGGTCCAGTAGCTCCACCTCCCCAATCACTCTTGGTGCACCCCTTTGTGGGCTGGGTTCACAGTCTTGTTGTAGTTAAGCCTTGATTGCTATTGGTACACTGGGAGGAAATGACCTCTAGGCCAATTGACTGTGAGGATTAGCTGTCTATTAAAGGAAGAACTGCTGTGCTGGAGATACCCCTATGGGGCAGTATTTGCTTCAGTGGGGCTTTGATGCTTCTGAGTTTGCCTCTTGAGTGTGTCACTTATGTATGTGAGGAGTTGAAAACTGGTGTCTTCTCATACTGACTTCTAGGTATACTGGTTCCTGGATCTCCAAGGAGGTGCAAGTCAGCTAGTGTCTGAGGCCCCTCAGCAGGAGCTATAGGGAGATTTGCCAATTTCTCCTCTTTGCTTGGAGTTTGGAAGTTTTGGAGTTGTCTGACCCAGCTGCAATTTGTTAGGGTAAGCTGCCAGAGGGCAGGCCATTCATATGCAAAAGTTGCTGCACGGCTGGGTGGGTTTGTAAATTGGGCAGGGCGGGGTCTCATGGAATCTCTAAGCTAGGGCGTGGCAAACAGCAATGGCTGCCAGTCAGCCCTCTCTGCTGCGTTCTGTTCAGTGCCCTGTGTCCTTTGCCCCAGTGCAGTAAACAATGATTCCAGTGCGCAACTCTGTGAGAGAGCCACCCTTCCTTTCTGACCCGATGGCAGACAGTCCAGTTTCTCCCTGTATGAGTCTGGGTCCCCAGAATCTCACCAAAATCTGGAATTCAGAGAGTTGGGAACTTGTAACTCCTTCCTGATAGAAAAACAAGAGCGCACACCAGCCCATTTGCACTAGGCTTCGTACCTCTGCCTTTCTGAGCCTCCGCATTTCCCACCAGGTCTGGATGCCCTTTTTCTTTCCTTCTAGTTGTAGAACTTCCACTCTACCAGCTTTCCCGTGGTTCCAGGGGATAGTTGTTTTGTCTTTTAGTTGTAGTTTTGGTGTGGTTTCCCCCCCACTGCCCCACTTTTTCAAATGGGACAATGGTCTTTTTCTTAGTGATTTATAAAAAGGAAGCTTATTTATGGTGGGTTTATCTTGAGGAATTAAAAATATTTTAATGTAGCTAAATTCACCTTTCATTGGAGTCATCTGGGTTTTTGTGTGATGCTTAGAAAAGCTTTAGTTGGAAGTTATTACCAAAATTCTCCCATAACTTTTTCATATAATTTAATGCTTTTACATGGAGTTTAGAATTTATTTTGTTATAAGCAGTAAGATAAAATCCAAAATAATTTTTCTTCCCAGATGGCCACCCTGATGTTCCAATACCATTTATTAGTCAATCTGTCTTTTCCTTGCCTCTTTGAAGAAATACATTAAGCATATACTAAACCTTTATGTGTCTCTGGGTCTGTTTCTGGGCTTTTTACTCTGCCCACTGGTCTGTCTGTTTAATAAAGTCTGGCTGCATGTTTTAAACTTTTTAACTTCTATCATTAAGTTAAAGGGGTTATATCAAGATTTTAGGCTAGTGTTAGGGATGCTCTTGATATCAGTTAAGTCTTACAACCACTTCACAGAATAGTAAGTTTCTCAGGTTATTTTGGTCATAAGAAACAGAGTCTTGCCGAAACTGGTGTGGCTCAGTGGATAGAGCGTCAGCCTTCGGACTGAAAGGTCCCAGGTTCGATTCCGGTCAAGGGCATGTACCCAGTGGGAGGCGTGCAGGACGCAGCTGATCAATGTTTATCTCTCACTGATGTTTCTAACTCTCTGTCCCTCTCCCTTCCTCTCTGTGAAAAATCAATAAAACATTATAAAAAAAAAAAAAGAAACAGAGACTCACTGGAGCTGGTTCAAATAATAAGGGGTGCATTGTTTATATATATATATATATATACATACATATATATATATATATACACACACACACTGAGTGGCCAGATTATTATGATCTCTGAAAGCATATATTAGAGGCCTGGTGCATGAATTTGTGCATGAGTGGGGTCCAGCTAGCCTGGCCAGGGGGAGGGAACATAGGTGGGTGGCTAGCCTGCCTGCTGGTCAAACTGCTGGTTGAGGGGACAATTTGCATACTAACCTTTTTTTATATAGTATATACACTGAGTGGCCAGATTGTTATGCGTTCAGAGATCATAATAATATAGCCACTCAGTGTGTATGTGTATATATATGTGTATATGTGTGTGTGTGTGTGTGTATATCCTATAATCCTATATAATAAAGATGTAATATGCAAATGGTCATTATGCTGTGAAGCATAACGACTGACCATGTAACAACCAGATCAGCAGGAGGGTGGGGCAGTGAGCTATAAGCAGGTGGCAGAGAGCTACAGGAGGAGGCAAGGCAGCAAGCTATGAGGGGGGCCGGGGGGCAGAGGGAGCTAGAGGAGGTTGGGGTAGCAGGTGGAGAGCTATAAGAGGGCGGCAGTGAGCTACTAATAAGCTACTGGCACACAGATTCATGTGCAGGGCTACTAGTATCCTATCTAATAAAAGAGTAATATGCAAATTGACCTTCACTCCAAGACACAAGATGGCAGCCCCCATGTGGTCAAAGATGACTGCTCTCATGTGGACACAAGATGGCCACAACAAGATGGTCAGCAGGGAAGGGCAGTTGTGGACAGTGAGGGGTGACCAGGCTGGCAGCTGAGGGAAACTGGGGGCAACCAGGTCAGCAAGGGATGGCAGTTGAGGGGGGACCCAGGCCTGCAGGGAAGAGCAGTTGGGGGGGACTATGCCTTCAGTAGAGGGTAGTTGGGGGAGACCAGGCCTGTAGGGCAGGACAGTTGGGAGGGACCCAGGCCTGAAGGGGAGGGCAACTGGGGGTGATCAGCCAGCAAGGAGGGCAGGTCAGAGTGACTGAGCCAGCAGAGGAAGACAGTTGGAGGAGACCATGCCAGCAGGGGAGATCAGTTGGCAGGGATTAGGCCTGCAGTGAAGGGCAGTTGGGGGCAGCCAAGCCTTCATGGGAGGATAGTTAGGGGTGACCAGACTGGCAGGGGAGGGCAGTTAGGGGCAGTTGGGCTGGCTGGGGAGCAGTTAAGTGTTGATCAGGCTGGCAGGGGAGTGGTTAGGGGGTGGTCAGGCTGGCAGGCAGAAGTGGTTAAGGACAATAAGGCAGAGGCAGATTGGGAGCCAGCAGTCCTGGATTGTGAAAGTGATGTCCGACCGGGATAGGGCCTAAATGGGTGGTCATCATCCCTTAAGGAGTCCCAGATTGGAGAGGGTGCAGGCTGTGCTGAGGGACACCTTCCCTCATGCACGAATTTCATGCACTGGGCCTCCTATCTATCTATCTATCATCTATCTATCTATCTATCTATCTATCTATCTATCTATCTATCTATTATCTAGAGAGGAATCCCAGCCACCTTGTAGGAGAAGCCACATAGGAAGGACTCATGCTTTTTAAAAAAATATATTCTATTGATATTTTGTAGAGTGGAAGGGAGAGAGGGAGTTAAGAATATCAATGAGAGAGAAACATCGATCAGCTGCCTCCTGCACACTCCCTTCTGGGGATGTGCCCGAAATCAAGGTACATGCCCTTGACAGGAACTGAACCTGGGACCCTTCAGTCTGCAAGCCAGAGCTCTATCCACTGAGCCAAACCGGTTTCTGTGACTATTTTTTTTTTCAATTGCACATCACTTATGTAACTTAAAAACATAAGCATATAAAACTCATTTTACAAGGGTGAAAGCCTGCATATTTAATAACTTACATAAAATGTATTATAGTGCTGGCCTATGACAAGGGCTGGGGAGGAAAATGTTTTAGGAATCAGGGTAAGAAAATAAAAATGAAAAGAAATAAAGTACAAACAGAGGAAACTTTCATGGGTGAATGACATTGTGCTATGCATTGAAGAATAGCAACTTATATCTGAGGTCCTTTAAAAAATTATAAGTCAAAATGTAAGAGGCCAAGCAGAACCCACAGTTATTGGATGCCTTGAGTTAGGTCTCTAGTTGTTGGACAGGTTCCATGGGGACTTATTAGTATTTAAAGAGGTAACAATGGGTTCTTCTCATAGGACGAACAGAAAGCACAGGGCAGCCAGGATCTCATGGTCACTTAGTTCCTTATCATTCAAAATAAGGTCCATGGATTAGAGGAATGGCCATACCCTAGGAGCTTATTAGAAATGCAGAGTCTCATTGCTTCTCGACCTTTTGGCTAAGATCAAGTGTAGAAATGCAGAGTCTCAGGTCTCAGTCCAGATCCACCTTTTAAAAAATATATATTTTTATTGATTTCAGAAGGGAAGCAAGAGGAAGAGAGAGGTAGAAATATCAATGATAAGAAACATCAATGATGAGAGAGTCATCAATCGGCTGCCTCCTGCACACCCCCTACGGGAAATTGAGCCTACAACCCAGGCATGTGCCCTCACTGGGAATAGAACCTAGGACCCTGTATTCTGCAGGCCAATGCTCTATCCTCTGAGCCAAACTGGCCAGGGCACTCCAGACTTACTTAACCAGAGTCTGTCTTTTAACAAGATCCCTGATTACAATAAATCATTACAATTTGAGAACCTCAGACATATGTACTCTGGGAAGTGGAAGGTTGCTTAGGATCCAGTGTAGCTCAACCTAATCAGTCATCTCATTGTCCCTTCACAGTGGTCATCACAGCTTTGACTGCAGAAGGGAAGCAGTTCTGAGTGGTGACACAGTTTAGGATGTAACCTCAGAGAGAGTGACCAGAATACAAAGAAGGTGAAGGTCACTGGGTTTGGAAAGGTCAAGAAGATATAAGGCCAGGATGTTGGATAGCTGTCACTGAAGTCACCCGAGGTTTTGGCAGGACTTGTAGAAGACAGGAAATTATGATCCAAGTGCCCAAGGGGGCAGTGAAAGAGAAGATGTGACCAGATATCAGTAAAATGAGAAAAGAACTGAGGTGATCCAGCTGGAAGTCATGAGTCTTTATTTTTATTTTTTTAATTTTAATACATTTTTATTCATTTCAGAGAGAGGGAGAGAGATATAGAAACATCAATGAGAGAAACATTTACATTGACTGACTGCCTCTTATATGTCTCCCTCCCCCACTGCCTGGAATCAAACCCAGAACCTGTGCATGTACCCTGACTGGGAATTGAACCAGTGACCTCCTGGTGCGTAGGTCAATGCTCAACTACTGAGCCACATAGGCTGGGTTAGACCAATTTTTAACTTCCCCATCTGGATTACTTTGCAGGAGGCAGATGCTATACCCCCACACCTATGAAACAGTAATATAGAGGGTATTGTTGGCTGTCATCTCTTCTCCCTAAAAAAAACTGGTATTGTTTAGGATCTACCAAATGATCTCAAATCTAGGGGTGTCTCCATCTTGACACTCAACATTTTGGGCTGGATAATTCTTTGTGAGGAGGTGTCTTATGTATTACTAGAGGCCCGGTGCATGAAATTTTGTGCACTGGGGGAAGGTGGCCCTCAGCCTGGCCTGCGCCCTCTCACAGTCAGGGACCTCTCAAAGTATGTCCAACTGTCACTGGGAATGGGTCTAAGCTGGCAATTGGACATCCATCTCACAGTTTGGGTCCCTTTACTTCTTACTGCCAGCCTGCAGCGGAAGCGGAATAGGCTCCTGCCACCTCTGTGCTTGCCAGTCTTGAGCTTGCTTCTGGTTCAGCACCGCTCCCCCATGAGAGTGCACTGACCACCAGGGGGCAGCTTCTGCATTGAGAGTATGGCCGCTGGTGGTCAGTGCGCATCATAACCGTCAGTCGTTCCACCATTTGGTTGATTTGCATATTAAGGTTTTATTATATAGGATAGGATGTGTGTCACATCTCTGCCAGTAGCACCCCTGATTCCATTTGAAACAATCAAAACTGTCTCTAGAAATTGTCAAATGTCTCCTGAGAGGCAAAATCATCCCAGTTAAGAATCACAGTGCAACCAGCCATGATAATCCCATTCTTCTTTCTAGATAACTGTGCTAGAATGGATGTATGGCAATTTGGCCAATAAGATCCAGGGGAAAGAAGGCTGTTGAGGAGTTTTAGAAAATGTTTTTTTTCTTTATAAGGGAGAGACTGAGGAGGAGACAATTTCTTTTCCTTTCTCTGGATCTTGTAATTGGTGGATGAAATCAAGACAAGTTGCAGCCATCTCCCTGTCAACATGAAGATGAAGCTGACTCAGAAGCAAGGCAGGGCCAGGAGATTCTTAGGAAAGAAGGGCTAGAGCCCTGACTCCCCTAGCCTGCAGCCTGGCCCACCCCCAGGAAGCTTTTCATTTGAAACAACAAATATCTTTATTGCTGGAGCTGGATTGTTCTGCTCCTTGCACCTGAAACCATCTGAATTGAAGTCATCAGGAAAGGGTGGCAGAGAGACAGGGCCTTCAGTCATTTCTGCTAGGACAAGTACCTTCTTTATTTTAAGTACCATAACACGTTTCCCATTATCGAAGTATTGAAGTGACAGGAGGTTAGGAAGTTTAGTTGGATTTTTGGCAAGTTCATAAAAACCGCTCCTGCTGTTGGAGAGGGAAGGGAGGAGGCCACCACAAAGATAAGGACCAGATGCTGTTGAGAGAGAAACAGGAAAAAAAAAAATCAGACAAATGCAAGGGGATTAAGCTGGGGCTTAGCCCAAGGAAGAGTCAGATTTAGATGCTAAGACTGACACAGGTTAAGCCCCAAGACTGAAGCCAAAAACACCCAGAGTCACACTACAGCTGCAATTTGCACCATTGGATGCACATTAGAGTCACCAAGAAGCTTTAACAAATACTGACTCCTAAGTCTCACCCCAAACACACTGATGTAATTGGACTGGAGAGTGCTTTGGGCATCATCATTTTTTAACTTTAAATTTTTAGTGGATTTGGGTGTCTAACCCTATGTCCTTTCTAATCTATTGTGTTGTCTTTACATGAGTATGTGCTTTTCTTAATTTTATTTCATTTTTGTGTGTGACTAAATGATACTTGCACCTGGTTAAAAAAAAAAAAAGACTATAGGACCAACTCTCTTCCCCATGCCTGACTAGCTAGAGCAGTGGTTCTCATGCTTTCTAATGTTGCGACCCTTTAATATAGTTCCTCATGTTGTGGTGACCCCCAACCATAAAATTTTTGTTGCTACTTCATAACTGTAATTTTGCAACTGTTATGAATTGTATCTGTGTTTTCCAATGGTCTTAGGCGACTCCTGTGAGAGTGTTGTTTGACCCCCAAAGGGGTCTCGACCCACAGGTTGAAAACTGCTGAGCTAGAGGGAAGTTTATGACTACACACAGGTATATGCTTGTTTTATTTTTAGTTTCCTTTTATATACTAATGATGAGTGTATATGCATACTCTTCAATATCTTGTGTTTTTTACTTAATGGTATCTGAGAGACCATTCCATCCTAATATTTACAGAGCTTTTAAAGAAAATATGCAGCCAAGTTATTCCATTATATGGATGTGCTTTTTCCTACTTAACCAGTCCCCAAATGATGGGATTTAGGTTGGTCCCAACCTTGCTATGGCAAAGAACGCCCTAGTGAATAAGCTGACACAGCATATGTTGGTATACTGGTAAGAAAAATGGGATCTTAAGTCAACAGGCAGGTGTACTTGTAATTGATAGAGAGTATCTAATTGATCTCATGGAGGCCATGCTCTCCTATCAACAACGTGTTGGGAGAAAGAGTATCTCTTTCCCCACGGTAAAGTAAGGTGTAATATTATTATTATTATTTGACTAGAAGCCTGGTGCATGAATTCGTGCATGGGTTGGGTCCCTAGGCCTGGCGGGTGATCAGGGCTGATTGGGGCCATCTTGCCCAGTCTGGATTGGGGCCTGCTGGCTGGGGCCTGCCAGTTGAGGGGAGAGACCAGCCAGGGTGAGGGATGGGAGAGGTTGGCAGGTCACGTGAGGTTGGTTGTGGGAATGCACTGACCACTGGGGGGGCAGCTCTTGCATTGAGTGTTTTCCCCCTGATGGTCAGTGTGCATCATAGTGACTGGTCAACTGGTTATTCCAGTCGTTCAGACTAATGGCTACTTAGCCTTTTATTTTGATTTATTTATTTAGATTTTTTAATTAAATCTTTATTATTCATATTATTACATTTATTTCTCTTTTTTCCCCTCTATAGCTCCCCTCCACCCAGCTCCCACCCTTCCCTCTACCCTTACCTCCCTCCCGTTGACCTCATCCATAGGTGTATGATTTTTGTCTAGTCTCTCCCTGTACACCCCTCCCCCTTTTCCCCTTGAGAATTATCAGTCCACTCCCTTTCTGTGCTCCTGATTCTATTATATTCACCTGTTTATTCTGTTCATCAAATTTTTAATTCACTTACTTTTTAGATTCACTTGTTGATAGATACGTATTTGTTGTTCATAATTTTTTGTCTTTTACCTTTTTCTTCTTCCTCTTCTAAAAGAGTACCTTTCAGCATTCCATATAATACTGGTTTGGAGTTGATGAACTCCTATATTTTTTTCTTATCTGTGAAGCTCTTTATCTGCCCTTCAATTCTGAATGATAGCTTTGCTGGATAGAGTATTCTTGGTTGTAGGTTTTTACTATTCATCACGTTGAATATTTCTTGCCACTCCCGTCTGGCCTGCATTGTTTCTGTTGAGAAATCAGCTGACAGTCGTATGGGTGCTCCCTTATAGGTAACTGTTTTTCTCTTGCTGCTTTTAATATTCTCTCTTTGTCTTTTGCTCTTGGTATTTTAATTATGATGTGTCCTGGTGTGGTCCTCTTTGGATTCCTTTTATATGGGGTTCTGTGTGCTTCCTGGACTTGTAAGTCCATTTCTTTTACCAGATGTGGAAAGTTTTCAGTCATTATTTCTTTAAATAGGTTTTCAGTATCTTGCTCTCTCACTTCTTCTGGCACCCCCATAACTCTGATGTTGGTATGCTTGAAGCTGTTCCACAGGCTCCTTACACTATCTTCACATTTTTGGATTCTTTTCTCTTCTTGCTTTTCCATTTGAGTGTTTTCTGATTCTTTATATTTCAAATGTTTGACTTGATTCTTGCCTTCTTCTAGTCTGCTGTTAGGTCTCTGTTTAATATTTTTATTTCAGTCAGTGTATGTTTAATTTCTAGTTGGTTCTTTTCCATCTCTAGTTGGTTCTTTTTCATCTCCTCTTGGGTCTCTCTAACTTTATCCAACTTTTCTAGGATATTCTTGAAAAACCTTATAAGCGTGGTTTTGAACTCTCTATCCAGTCCTTTGTTTTCCTCCATTTCTTTTGTTTGTGATCTCTTCCCTTGTCTCGGCATTTTCACTATGTTGGGAGAACTTCTGTGTTGGATTCAGCCTTATGATACCAGACTTGCAAAACTGCAAAAGCCTCTCTGTTGAGCTTGGGATGGGTGGGGTCTCAGGGCTTAAGGGATGCCTTGCCTTCCAGTCAGCCCCATCCTCCACAGCCACTGAGTCTCAACTATCTCTGTGCATGCACACACTCTTGCAGTGCCTCTAGACTGCTGCCCTTCAGGCCCCTGCGCTCCAGGACCATATGAGTTTGGGTCCCCAGGGTTTTGCCAGGGTTTAGTGGAGTTAGAAGTGGCACAGTTAGGAGGGTCTGTCTCCCGCCCACTCGTGAAAGCCAGTGGCACAAGCAGCAGTCGGTCCTCTGCACGTAGTACCGTGCGTGTCACCAGACTTCTGATCTTTGGCAACTCCCCTAAATTTCCGTGCACTTCTCCCTTTTCACAGTCCAAACTCCCCCCGTATGAGTTTCAGCTGGATCTGGGGTTTAGTGTCGTAGGATAAGGGGTTCAATGCCTTTGGGAATCTCCGTTTCCCTCCTGCCAGAGAAAGCCAGCCAGGTTCTCTGGCACCCGCTCTCCCCACACGCGCATCTCTGTACCTCAGCTTTTTGCAGCTCCTCTGGGTCTCTGTGAGCCCCTCTCTTTTTTTCTAGTTGTAGAACTTCTACTCAGCCAGCTTTCATGTGGTTCTGGATGATGTCCGTTCTGTCTTTTAGTTGTAGTTTTGAAATTGTTGTGCGAGGCAGCAGTGTAGGTGTTTACCTATGCTGCTATCTTGGATTCATCTCTCTAGGCTTTTACATATATAGATTTTTGCCAAGCTGCTGAGTAAAACATGGTGTATTTAAAATCTTCATTTTTACTATTCTGAGTGATATTAATCATCTTTTCACACATAAAACAGCTATTTGTTCTTTTCCTGTGAACTTTCTGTATCCTTTACCACAGGGTTCTTGATTTCTCTTTCTTATTAATTTGAAGAAGCTCTTTATCCAGTAGGAAAATGAGCCTTTTGTATCTAATATATGTTTTTGTCTAGGTTGTCTTTTGACTTTGATTAATAGAAACTTTTCTATGAGTCATTTATGACATTTCTGTTTTTAGTCTTTCTTAACAAGTGAACAAAGTTCTTTTCCTTGGTTTGCAGAATTTTGGGGAATAGTCTTCTTTACTTTTTTTGAATGAATGTTAGAATTGGCTTTTTAAAAAAAAATGCATTATTTTTAGTTGGATTGCATTTACAACTTAAGAGTTACCTAAGAGGAAATGAAATTCAGTGAAGCAATGTTAAGCCTCCTTACTTGTTCTAGTCATCCAAGTTCCTTGTACCTTTAAATTCCTAGACATTTTGTCTTTTTGTTCACTATTACAATAGAAGAAATCAAATTTCTTGATTGTTTATGGCATCAGGATTTGTAAAAGCTCTCCAACTGATTCTAGAACAGCCAAGGGTGAGAACCACTGTCTTGAAGCCTTTTCTGTCCCCACTCCTCACACTCAATCATTTATCCTGTCTTGTTTGGGCCATATCTTACTTTTCTCACTTCTTTCACTTCTCTGTCCATAGCCTAGTAGAGACCTTCAACATCCTGCCCTAGAATCGGTCTCAGCCCCCACCAAACTGTCATTCACATTGCATCCAGTCCAGGCATTGTGTCTTTGAGTGCCGATGGGATTCTGTTACTCCTCTTTTGGCTGTACCTTTCCTGACAACCTGCCTAACCTTCCTCTTGCCATCCTCCTGAAATCATATTTCTAGACAAGAGCATCACAGGCCATTGAGAACAAACCAATCTCTTCCATGTTCTTGAGATTTTGCATTTGCTGTTCCTGACATCTGACATTTTCTTTAATGACCGAGTTCTTTTTGCATAGAAGACTTGTATCATGAATGATGCATTTAGGAAACTGGCAGTCAGGGTCTACTACATACTAGGCTCTGAACTAAAGGCATTGCCTATTCCATCTCATGATTTCCATTTTGCAAAAGAGACAATGAGGACTCAGGAAGGCCCAAGATCACTCAGTGTTCCCATGCCAACCTCAGCATGTCACCATGCTCTTCTCAAGCAAATTATTAGGGGATACATTTCCCCGTGGCCATCAGAATGATAGGTTGAGACATGATAGCCCTCAATATTTGGAATGTCATTGGAGAGGGCCTCCTGGCAGTATTTCACAGTGGCCTTTTCCTCATTTACTGTGACACTGACTACCTTGTTTAGGCTATTGACTACTTCCTCCCTAGTATACCTCCCATTGAGAACAGATGTGCTATATTTTAATATTTTTCATATATTTTGGAATTTTAAGAAGCCAATTTGTCTAAGGGCACTTTAAATTTTCTGATGCAGCATATTTAGTGACTACTGGGTGTGGCAACTAGCTGTAAGATGTCAGTTTGGAAGCAAATACCGTAAAGAAGGAAGTGCTGTCCTGGCTGGTATGGCTGTTAGTTGGGTGTCGACTTATGAACCAGGAGGCCACAGTTAGATTCCCTGTCAGGGCATATGCTTGGGTTGCAGGCTTGATCTCCAGTATGGGGCATGCAGAAGGCAGTCATTCAATGATTCTCTCTCATCACTGATGCTTCTATCTCTCCCTCCCTTTCTCCCCCTATCTGAAATCAATCTTCTTATATAAAAAAAGCCTCATATGCAAATTGTACCCTTGGGCAGTCGTTCCATGGGGGGTTTGACTGCTCACTATAACATGCGCTGACCACCACGGGGCAAAGTGAAACATGGGAGGTGTTGGCGACATGATGCTGGCAGTGGAGGTGCTGCTGGCCCCGATGGGCTCCCATGAGAGCAGGACCGTGGCAGGATGGTGAAGCAGGTGAAGGGTGGTGCCAGGCCAAGGTGAGGGTTAGCAGAGGCCTGATTGCCCACTCATTGCCCAGCAGATGGCTTCCAGGCACTGAAGGAGCTGGGCAGGGGCCCGGGCCCAGATCAATTGCCCTGCAGGTGGGATGGTGGAGCAGGTGAGGAGGTGTCTGGCTAGGCTGCGAGGCTGGGGGCACAAGCTGGGGACAGATCTCTGCAGACTACCCTGAGGGACCCCAACAGTGCACAAATTGGTGCGTCAGGCCTCTAGTAAAAATATATTTGTCAAAATTAGCTGTAGCATGGCCTGGCTCCTAGTTCAAAATCCTGTGCCCAGCACTAGTAGTGTGGGCAGATGCCTGAGCCCAGTGGCCGGCCATAGCACTAGCATTTCCACTAGTGGAGTTCAGTGGTATGACTTGGATATCACTCTTGGATGGCTATTCTCTGAGCCTGATTCTCTGGCTCTCCAAAAGATCCTGACAGGCACTACATATTCTTCTGTACACTACCTTTCTGCTTAAGCTAGCTTGAGTAGGTCTATTTTCACATGTGACTGATAAAAGGAGATTGTTGTATATCCCTTGGCTTCCATTTTTCGATTTAAACTGCTTTTCAATGCCTTTCTTTCCCAATCTTCCAAAGTCTTACATTATAATTGAACCATGCAGGTTATTAGGACCCAATATTAAAGACAACATGATGTGAGGAGTCCTATGTATTTACACTTAGGGCAGGCCCACCCTCAGTCTTTTTTTTCCATTTTTTTAAATTAATGTATTACATATGTACATATCTTCCGATTGCCCCCCCACTCCCATACAAGCATGACCTACCCAGTGTCTTGAGTCCATTGGTTATGCTATATGCATGTGTACAAATCCTTCGTTTGATCTCCACCCTCAGTCTTTAAGTCTTTACATAATTGCACACGTATAAGATGCTGCAAACTTGATCAATCCTAATTAGAAAAAAGAATATATGGCTGGTCTTTTAATAAAGAAGCATCTTCCAGAACAGCTACCTGAAGCCTAAGCCGGGCTCAGATCAGTCCTATTGAGGCCAGATGCAGACTGGCACTTGTATCCATCAGATCACCTTTGGCTGGAGCTTGTCTTTTTCTCCTCCAAAACTCCATCACCTATAAAGAAACACACAGATTTGGCTCTCGATGGTAGACTTTTCCATTCTGTAATCGTTGTTTTATGTATGGATCTTATATCTCTGATTAAAGAGATAATCCCTGAGGGGCAAGAATCACATTTTGTGTTTCTTTTGCATTTCTCACAGCACTGAGCAGACTGTCTAAACATTGTAAGGGTTTGTTTAATGAATATTTGCTGATTGATTTCTCTCTTGGGCTATGGAATCTAAAGTACATAGTTGTCTCATCACTCTTCAGTGAGAGAGAGAGAGATCTGAGAATCAATATATAATAAACTCCGAGCATGAAGTTTGGAGCCAGAAAAATTGAAGACACAAGTTTCAGCCTTGTGTGAGTAACTGACCTTAGTTTGTCATATATAAATTGAGGTTGAAATAAACCTATTCCAACCACCTCCCAGGATTGGGAGCATTCTAAGATGTAATATGCACTTAAAGTATATTGTGATTATTATCTGGCCCACATAAAATGGGACCAGAGAGGGAAGTGGAGAAGACAATCAAAATTAGAGTGTGTAGAAGGGATTATAGCTGATATGACTCATTGGGTTTGGTCCCATCTGCCTGGGGCCAGGGGGTTTTGTAGCACAGGCCTATTGGGTTTCTAAGTATATTAGGGAGCAGGAATCGTCTTCATCTACCACTCCTAACTACAGCCATCAATTCTACCTCAGACTTTACAATATCTAAACCCATGCCCTAGTTGGTTTGTCTCAGTGATTAGAATGCCCACCTACAGATGGAAAGGTCCTGGATTTGATTCCAGTCAAGGGTACATGCCCGGGTTGTGGGCTTGATCTCCAGTAGGGGCCATGCAGGAGGCAGCCAATCAATGATTTTCTCTCATCATTGATGTTTTTATCTCTCTCTCCCTATCCCTTCCTCTCTGAAATAAAAAATACATTTAAAAAAATATCTAAACCCCATACCTCATGCCCTGTCCCACCCTCCCCTTGGTTCAGGTCCTGGTTCTCTCCCACAGCTTTGGCTGCTTTCTGTCTCTGTTCTTTGACCCTCCACACTCCCTTCCCCTTTCCCCCATCCACATGGAGGCAGTCTATATAGACTTAGTGGTCCTTGTCAGAGATTTGCATTTTTGTCTAAGATTGGAAGCCATTAAAAGTGGCTTTGACCAGCGAGAGATGTAGAATGGTTTATATAGTAAACAGGTCACTTTGCCTTCTCAGTGAAGGAGAGCCGATAGGGGTCAGAGTAGAGATAGGCATGAATAGATGTAAGGGGCAAGGTAGGGTGGTGTGGTATTGGCTCTGGCTGAGTTGGTGGCTTGATGAGGACGTGCCAAGGACATGGAGAAAGTGGTCAATTACAGGTCCTATTTTATGGGTCAAACTGACTGCTTGCTGATGGAATGACTAGATAGGAGGGTGAATGGCAGGAAGGAACAAGGATGACTTAGGGTGGATGGTGATGCCATTTGCTGAGACAACTGGGAAAACAGTTTTGGGAAGAAAGGTTGAGTTCATCTTTGGACATGCTAAGTATGAGAAGCCAGTCACTTCAGTGGACATGACACATGGCAGCTGGAGAAATATGTCTGGAGCTGAGGGAGAGGTCCTCACTGTGGATTTACAGATATGAGTCATCAGTGTGTAGATGATATAATAGTCATGGGGCTGGGAGGGAATACCAGGGGAGAATGTAACCAGATCGGAGAAGAGGGAAGAGGACAGCAGTCCTTACTAGTAGAAAAAGCCAGGGCTGAGTTGCCACAAGATTGAGGTTATAGGGAAAGCAGGAGGGTGGAGCTTCCCACACTCCAACAGAGGGAGGTGTGCCCAGATGGAGATTGTAGTCAACTGTGCCTGACATCCCTGAGAGGTGTAATAAGATGAGGGCATAAAAGTGACGAGAACCCAGCATCTGGTAACCCATAGGTCATTATAGTGACTACGAAAAAAGCAGTTTGGGACCCAAGCCTGGCTGGAGTGCAGAGGAGGGCTAGGAATGTGTAGCTGGCAAGGGTGCCTAGTTTTCAGGACGTTTTGCTGAGAGGCTGAATTATGGGTGTTTTTGCTTTTCCTGTTGGTATATTCTTATTTTCTGACAATGACCATTTATTACTTGTATAATATATACATTGTAGAAAAAGGATGAATTTTTGTAGAATATGGCAGACCTTCATCTTCCTCCCTTTACCGTGACCTCTCCAACCCCAGGCTGGCTATTCTCCACAAGCACCAATCTCTTGTCTGCTGCAGTCATTATTTCACACCAGCTTCCACAGTGTATATAAATTTGGAGTCTGATGCTAGGCATCAGTGGTGGCTGTGGCTTCCATTTCTTTACACCCATAAGCCACCACCCCCCTCACACATGTCCAGGATCATTTGGTTACCCAGTTGCCACCCACAGTTTCACCCACGCTGCAGAAAAAGCTCATTTTCTACTGCCTTCTACTTACCTGGCTGGTAGAGTGGCAGGATGGGTAATCAGGGAAAAAATAGGGCCTCCAAGACAGACGCATACGGATTCCTTCCTCCACCCGCCGCCACTTATCAGTGTGGCCTGAAGCAAGTAAGTCTATGTCCTAAGGGCCCTGTGCCTCAGTTTCCTCTCCTGTAAACCAGGCTAGTAAAAGCCACATCCTATTAGTTTTGCGATGTCTGGAATAAAGTAAGCAGCAGCTGCGCCGCCTCATTTTGCATCAGCTTGTGAGGATGGTTGAGCCACAATAGGTGAGAACCAAGATGTTCAGAAATGTGACCTGCCAGTGGGGCCCCTCACATGACTGGGAGATGCCAGACTGTATCTCTCTCCTCTCATAGGGCGTGTGCTGGTCGGGTGACCCGTCTTTCCAGTCGCCTCACACACCAGGTCTGTGATCACGCGCCCCCCATCCACAGTTGAGCAGGACCTGGCGGCGGCTCATGCGCCTTTCCTGCCCAGCCTCTTGCCACGGACCACACGTCGCATCCCGGCCGCCGGCCCCGCCCCCGACCCCAGGCGCGCCCCTCTGGCTTGCAGGCTCCGGTGTCTGAGCGGCCGCGCCCACGGGCTCTGCGCGCTAATTGGCTGAGCTGAGGCAGCGGGCGGTCCGGGGCGCACACACCCTCCCCGCGCAGCCAATGGGCGTGTACGCGTCATTGACTGGGCGGCCCGCGAGCCGGCAGCCCCTCAATAAGCCACATTGTTGCACGAAACTCTAGCGCTGGACTCCCGGGCCGCCGCTAGCAACGCCGAGTCACCAAGCCCAGAAGATCTGCGGGCGAGAGCAGCGCGCGCGCGAGCTGGAGAGGACCGATCACCCCAGTGGAACCGCGTTGAGATTCTTCCCAAGTTGAGCCTTGGTGATCCTGTGGCTGAAGTTAGCGCCTTGACAGCGGGGCAACCCGACACGTCGCCGGGAGTGATTTTTTTGGGAGCCTTCTAGCAGTTGTGACTCCCGAAACCTGATTCTAGAGACCCGAGACCCTTGCGCCGGCGGGCCATCGCTGTTAGCCTTCTTTGCGGGCCGCTCGGGTTCACTGCTCCCGGTCCCACCAAAACTGCCTGACCGCGCCGCCCTCCCTCCCCACAAGCGCTCCAGTCTTGGTTTCCCAACTCGGCGCCGTCGGGCCGTGGCAAAATGATCGCCTCGCATCTGCTCGCTTACTTCTTCACGGAGCTCAACCATGACCAAGTGCAGAAGGTAAGTAAGCGCGGGCGGCGGTGGCTGGCTCGCCCCTGGCAAAGTTGGGTGGTCCCCGGCCCGCTCTCCCTGGTCCCGGCCGAAACTCTCCTTCACCTTGCGGGGACACTCTTCTCCCCCATTCGGGGCGGAGGACTTGAGAAATGTCTCGGAGGCCGGGAAACTCCTGGGCATCAGGAGCCATGTCCGCTAGCCACGGGCAGGCCGGTGCGCGTGTGCTAGGCAGGGGGCTCGCGCTCGCACCGCTCTCCCTCCCACCGCCCTGCGCGCGCTCGCGTTTTTTGTTTTTTTTCCTGGAGGGGCGGGCCCCTTGGTCAGTAGTCTTAGATTGATGGGCCCACGTGGGAGGAGCCCCTCTTTCGCTGCCTGAATTCCGGCGAGAGCACGTGGGGAGAATTGTGGCTTGGGGAGCAGGCGCCGCCGCCGCGTGGGGCTGGCGGGACGCTCCCGCGCTCAAGGACCGCGTTTTGGGGAAGTGTGGCTCCCTAGGACTTGCACAAGGCCCTGCAGAGGTGGGCTTGGGGAGAGACTGACGCGGGAGAGAGATGGGAAAGAGACAGGGGAACTCCGCCCGTCGCGCCCCCTCCCCGGAACTGAGGTGCCCGGAACTGAGGCTCCGCGTGGGGCGCACATCACCTCCCCCAAGCTGCCTCGGAACCGCCCCGCCTTGGGCCCCCGGAGCCCGCCTCCAAATGGGGGGCGGACTTGGGATGTTACTTTTGGTACTTCTGTAAGTTACTCGGAGAGGACCAAGTGCCCCTGCGCCCGTCTCCCTGAGATTTTTCTTGTTCCGAAAAGCAGCTTTTTCCTGACCTTGGCCCCGACCTGTCTGCCCACTACGCTCTCGGCACCCCCCACCTCCCCCTGCCCCCGCCAGAGTCCTATCTGCGGCGCGGTCATTTACATAAGAAAGCGCCTCTGCCCGGGCCGCGAGCCTAGCTCCGCGTGCCTCCGGGTCTGGGTTGGGGGTGGGGCTGGGCTGGGCCCGAGTGGCTCTCACTCCGGGTTGAATTGTTTCTCAAATGCTCTGGATTTCAGGACTGGCTCTCCTGGCCGTGGGCTTCTACGGATTTGAGAAAAGGGGCTGGGCTGGGGCGGGGGAGGGAGGTGGGGGTGGGGTGTCCAGTGCTGTGAGGCAATGACAGAGAATTGCTCAATGACCTCCTTGAGATTTCTGTGTTTTAGTGGGGACGTATTTTTGGAAAATCTCTTGACATTGTCATTTGGTGGGGCAACCTGCTCACACTCCCATTTTGGGGGTCCTGGGAGTAAAGGATAGATGGTCGGTTGCCGTTTGGGTGTGTTTGGAGCCGCTGGCAGATGATCACTCAAGTAAAGCACGGCATTTCCCAGCCTCAGCCTGGAGTAGGGAGCGGCGGTTGGCTGTTTGAGTTGAGTTTTACTCTTCGTATCGACAGCTGTCACTCTCTCCGTCATTCCTGGGATGTCGCCCTGCTCTGCACTTTAGTTCAGTTTATTTAAGAACTTGTCTATGAGCCGGCAGGATCTTGGCAACTACTTTGGGCTTCTCAGCCCAAGGAGTGAGTTAACACTTGGAAGACTGTCATCCCTTGGCAAGTCCTAAAATACAAAGCTGTTGTATCTTTCATCCAAGCTGGGGGTCTTCTTTGTTGGGCAAATGTGGATCACCCCAGGACATTTGAATTCTTTTACAGATTCACTTTTTTTCCAATCCAGAGGGAGGAAGTTAGGGAACTGTGGAGTTGTACCACTCTCCGGTCTGGAAGAGAGGGCCATCTCTTTGGAAAGAGAATTAGCCAGGGTATCTGGGAATGAGTTCTAATCTAATCTCTGTTTTGTGGTGTATTTTTTAAAAGCCACAGAACCCCTGAGCATGCCACTTTGCCTCTTTGGACTGTTGATTTCTTTTTGTAAATGAGGATGATAACAGCGGCCTTGCCCACTTTATGGAATTGTGATGACTAAGCATAGCAAAGAGAAAATGTCCTTCTTCTAGGCTTCTCTTCTCTACGCTTGCAGTTAGCTTTCTCCTTTCTGCTTGTGAAGTGTCCGGGTGTATTTCCTCTAAATTACCAATGGGGGCAGAGTTGAGTCAGGCCTTGAACTCATCAGGTGTCAAAACCTGACTTTGCCTCCTGATTTAGGTGAGCATACTAGTAGCTATTTGATTCCAGCTGCAATTACATAGGAAGAAGGAAGAGAGAATCAGAGACAATATAGTGGAAGTATCTTTTCATGTTGCCGCTAGAAGGAAGAATAGGGAGATAAGACATGGTTTTAATTTTAGTCTTGAAAAGGCCTTGCTTTGGATTCTGCAGAAATTTCTATCATCTCACATCTTCTGGGTTGTAGTCTGAGGCATGGTGCACTTGCCCAGAACTAGCCCTGTCAGAGTCATTTGTCTCTTGATGGACAAGCCTAGTGTTTTGTGCCATTAAAAGGGACATAAGGGCTGGCTAGTTGTTCATTTTTGCCAATTGACACTTTGAAAATCAAGAGAAACACATATAGCATGTACTGTTTTAAGCTCTTCACATATGTTAATTCAGTAACAACCCTATAAGGTAGATACAAGTATAGTAAGTCCTCATTTACTATAATAGGCATGGCTCAAGTGTTTGAGTGTTGACTTATGAATCAGGAGGTCATGTTCGATTCCCAGTCAGGGCATATGTCTGGGTTGTGGGCTCAATCCCCAGTCTGAGGTGTGCAGGAGGCAGCTGATCAGTGATTCTCTCTCATCATTGATGTTTCTATCTCTCTCTCCCTTCCTCTCTGAAATCAATAAACGTATATTTAAAAAATAATAGGTTCTATGACTTTAAGTTAAATGATGTATTATGTGGTTAAATGTGGTACAGTTTGTCTCTTATTCTTTCAACTTCTAATGGAATATTTAGTATCCTAATACTGTCCTTTCCAAGCTCAGAAGATAACTGATGGTAGTAGGAATATTTTTTAGCTTTTGCTAACCATTCATTTGTTTTGTATTATCAAACTTCTATGTCAGAGAGCTCTAGGAAGCACTTTGTTCTTTATCCCCGAATGAATTAAAATTCCCTCAGAGGCTCCTCAGACAAAGCCAACATTTAAAAAAAACACACATTTTTACTTTCAAAGTTAAACATTTTCAGCACCCCAAGGAGTTTGAAGGCAGTGAGGGGCCCTTTTACAGGGAGAATCAAAACAACTCAAACCACGAACGTTTTCTCGAAAAAATCTGGCAGTCAGAGTAAGGAGATCTGAGGTACTAAAAGAACTCAAGAACCCCAGAAAACTGGCTTTCTTTGTTCAGATACTTCTGGTTTATAAGACAACTCTTGATAACAGGTTTCTCATTATCATTGTTGGGTTTTAAAGTCAGCAAGTTTGGTTTGTTTTCCAACATTGTGTGTTGTCTGTCTTTGCCTTTCTAAAGCAGTAGGCGGGCGGAGGGGAATGGGGGCTGGTGGAGCGGGGGGGGGGGGGGGCGGCAAATCAAATCCCAGAGTTCATTGGCTGCGCCTTAATATCACACTCCATGGATCACAGGGCATGCTTCCTTGCACTGGAGTGGCTGTTTCTGCTAATTCCTAAAGCAGGTCTCTCCAGCTCAGCGCTATTGACATTTTTGGATGGATAAGCTCATGTGAGGGGCCGTCCTAGCCTATTTTAGAGCAAGAATTCCACTCTACCCAAATTTACAGGGGGCAAAACCTGTTTTATGTTGTTGTTGTTACTCTTCCTTTAGAGCAGTAGTTTTCAAATATTCGTAACGTTCGGAAACATTTTTGGTCGTTTCAAGGAAGGTGGGTGGCAATGTGTTATTACGTCTAATAAGTAGAAGCAAGAGGTGCAGCTAAACATCTTACAATGCACAGGACAGCCCCTCCACAGCAAAGACTTTTCTGGTCCAAAATACAGGTTGAATAAAAAACTGTTTTAGAAGATCATGGCCTGTACACCGTTCCCCCTTTCAGTTTTACAGTGGTCTTATAGCCAGTTAGCAGCTGCAATGAGCACCATACTCTGAGTCCGCAGCGTGCCATTCCATGGGACAGTCATGGTGGGAGTGGCCTTTCACAAAAGATGAATTTAATGTGAGCTCTGCAGATCCACAGTAATGAGAGGATCTTCATTACCCCTGGCGGAAGGGTGGGCTACCTGGGTTCTTGTTTTTCTGTCTTCAACCTGGAGAATGTGAACAATATCAGCATTTCAGAAAACCAGTGGGAGAGAAATCTGCTCAGTTGTCCCCAGGAGAGTCTCAGCCTGCTGTTGCTGGGGTTTCCATGGAAGCTAGGCCTCTTCCAGGTGTCTGAACAAGGCAGGTGGGTGTGTGCTGGATGAACATGAGCTCGTGAGCTTCCATAGCTGGGAGCAAAGAAGAGGGGCCATTGACACCCACTGAGGGACAGTCCAGCAGTCACTGGGAGAGGCTTCGTGGTGAGGTGTAGAACCAGGCTCCCTGGGCTTGAATCCTGATACACCATGGAATCAGCTGTGAGCACTTGGGTTGGTTAATTTAACCTTTCTAAGCCTGTTCTTCCTCTAGAAAAATGTAGAGTGTTTGGATAACACCTTGATAGGGCTGTTGTAAGGATGAAATAGAGAGTTAAAATATGTGAAGCTCTTAGAGCTGTGCCTGACACATGATCAATACTTCGTGTGTTCAGGATCAGTACATAGAGAAAGATACACTTAGATACCCTATTGCACCATCCATCTGGGCAAGAGCAAGATACCCTACTTCTTTTTTTTAAGGGCTTTTAGGACACAAAGGTTTGGCTCACTATACTCTCTGTCTGATGTCGGATTAGAGCAGAGAACAGGGAGGGCAGAAGAATGGAAAGTTCCTAAAGCTGAATTATAAGGGAATGTCCTCATTGTCCCTTCAACTGCTAAACCCTTCTCTCTCTTAGACAGAAGAGACCCATCTTTGAGCTCTTCCTCCATTTGTTTTCCTTCTGGTTTTCTGGGGAGATAGCACCCCTACTGTGGAGTCTGTGGGTCTCCTTGGTCATTGATGAACCTCAGATTGAAGTGTCCCCCGTGGGAAGCCATGAGAGACACAGTTGCACTGAAGAGTCACAGCATTAGTTCAACCTCTTTCACTGTAGAAACCTAGTCCCCTCCTTGATGTCCATTCCCCGCCCCTAACTTCCCAGAAGGCAGAAGGGCAGAGGCTCCCAGGACAGTTGCTGAGGCCACTTTTGTTGGAGTTGGCCAAGGAGACACTTGCCCATCCTTCCTCACATCTGGCCCTGGCTCTGGCTTCCCCTGGGAGAAACAGCCTGAGTTGCCCTGGGCTGTTGTAGGTATAGGTCCCTGGTCGGCAAACTGAGGCTCGTGAGCTACATGCGGCTCTTTGGCCCCTTGAGTGTGGCTTTTCCACAAAATACCACGTGTAGGCATGCATGTACAGTGTGATTGAAACTTCGTGGCAAATGTGCAGAAGTTGGTTTTTGGCTCTCAAAAGAAATTTCAATCATTGTACTATTGATATTTGGCTCTGTTGACTAATGAGTTTGCCGACCACTGGTCTAGGTCATGGTAGATTTTGGTCCTACTGACTCCTGTAGTTTTCCTGAAGGAAACAGTCATTCCCAGATTGTTTTGTCACATTGGGTGTAGGGTCCCTAGCCATTCTGGGTCTCAGCAGAGAGCTTTTGGCCCTCATATATAGAATCTGGACTGTCCAGTGTGGCCCCTCCTGACACCGGGATGTCTAGGGTTCTTGACAGAATCAAGGGGACCCTCTAGGTGGGACCCACACTATACTCCCCTCATCCTTGTCCAGCCTTTGTCTTGTCTAAACCCAGTGGGGAGTCTTGGCTTTGTTCCCACGGGAACAGAAGCCAAAGAATCCTGTTTCTCCTGGAGGGTTGCCCTCTTTTAGTGGTGACTGTGCTTTTTGCATTTTCATCTGTGGATCTGTATGCATTTCCTTAACATTCCTTCCTTGGAGGGACTTTGATTAAAACTTATCTTGGAATTAATCAAGAGAGTGAATCAGGACTGAAAACTTGGTTGTGGGAGCCCATGGCACCCACCCACCCAGGTATCCTATCCCTCTTTACCCTCAGCTCAGCAGCCCCTCCTTGAAGAGGGGTCCCTGTTTTTGAAAGGCCTTATTCCCAACCTCTTCCTTCTGGCATCTCCATATTGTCTGATAAAGGAATGAAGCCAGATAAGCCATAATGCAGCTTTAATTAGGGTTAAATGAGGGCATTAGAAGCTACCACTTATCTTTTTTTTCATTTGAGGGACTTTCCCCTTCTGCTTCCTGCTTCCTCCCCAATTTTCCTGTCTCAACCCTTCCCAATGAAGCCTTCAAGTCATGTCCCATCAGTTCCTTTCCCCCTCAATTCCCAAAGGTCTTAAAATAACAAACAGTGCAGGGCCCTTGACTATAGCTCAGGCCTTCTGCAAACAGCCCTCCAGGGTAGACACTGTTATTACTGTCCTTGCCCAAGGGCAAGTCAGGATTCAAACCCAGGCAGTCTGACTCCAGAGCCCAGGCTCTGAACCCAGCCTGGGGCTCCCGGGATAACTAGAGATGGCCAGTTTCAGCTTCATGGGATTATGTGTCGGTTGCCAGTTGAAAAGGAAGACCATTGGGGTTATCTAGTCCAGCCCTTCATTTTACAGATAAGGAAAAGTGTCCCTTGGTGCTGTGTACTGGGACCAGCCCAAGCTTAGAGCAAGAATCCATTTGCTCGGTTCCCATCCTGTTCCTTTCAGCACCCTTTGTGTAGTACGAGATCTCATTGTTCTGGTGTGGGTTCCCTGAGAAGAGAGACAGGCTTTGCTTTGTGGCCTGTACCTGGGGTGACTCAATCATTTATATTGTCCAATCTCGGTCACTTTTTTGTTGTTGTTGTTAATCCTCACCTGAGAATAGATTTCCATTGATTTTTAGAGAGAGTGGAAGGAAGGGGGAGAGACAGAGAGAGAAATGCTGATGTGAGAGACACATCAATTGGTTGCCTCCTACACTTGCCTGGACCAGAGCTGGGGTCTAGCCTGCAGTCTAGGTATGTACCATTGACTGGAATCAAACACTGGACCCTTCAGTCTGCCGGCCAATGCTCTATCCACTAAGCAAAATCAGCGAGGGCCGAACTCTGTCACTTTTTAAAATGTTTCTATTTATTTCAAAGAGTAAAGGAGAGGGAGAGAGAGATAGAAACATCAATGATGAGAGAGAATTATTGATCGGCTACCTCCGGCATGCTCCACATGAGGATCGAGCCTGCAACCCCGGGCATGTGCCCTGACTAGGAATCGAACCATGACCTCCTGGTTCATAGATTGACACTCAACCACTGAGTTACACTGGCTGGGCCAAACTTGGTCACTTTTTAGAGTGAAATGAGGCACCACGAATAGTTATTCTGCTACCACATTGTAAACTAAGATTGTCTCAGGAAAATGGGACCTATGGTTGGTGTAATTGTGGGTGAGACAGCAGACTGGGAAGGTCTGGGGCTGAACATGGTACAGAAGCACAGACACAAATGGATTTGGTCTAGCAGGTGGACAGTGGACACCTGGTAAGAGTGGGGGCTGTCCAGGGGAGACAGAATCTGACCCTCAGGGGACCTGGGGTATTGGCCAGGGCAGCCAGGTAGATGGAGAAGAAATTGTGCTGCTGCCAGGATCATGGACAGCAAGGACCCAGATCTGAAGAACAAGGTCAAGCTCAGAGCCCCTGGTAGTCTGGAGGAGCCAGTTCTTGCCCTTCACCATTTTACTTTGCTCCTTTCTTTGGCACTCCCGTGGCCCCTTGTATGTAACTGTAACAAATACGTCTTGAGCACCGACTATATCTCGGTACTGAGATAGCTGCTGGCATCACAAATATGAAGTTGGGAACAGAAAGTCAGTATCTTTAGTTCTTTGGGACCCGTGAGGGTGAGAGACACAAGATGTCAGAAGTGCCTTGGCGTCATGGCTGGGGAATTTGGGGAGGCTTTTGGGGAGATGCCCTGAAGGGTAAATGGGAGTTTGTTAGGCCAGAGGAGGAGGACATTCTAGGCATCGAGTCAGCATATATGCTTTCCTAGCCTTTGCAAGACAGACACTCCTCAGAATTGTGTGTGACAGACTATGGAATCTCAGGAAAAGCAGGGGTGGGTGGGAAGAGATCTACCAAAGAACTTATATGCATAACCCATGGACACAGACAATAGGGTGGTGAGGACCTGGGGTGAGGGGTGCGGGCGGGCTATAGGGAGTCAATAGAGAACAAAGGGGACATATGTAATACTTTCAACAATAAAGGTTTACAACTTTTTTTAAATGAAAATATTTAAATTATTATGAATCTGTATTTTATTACAGTGAAAGAAACTGCCTGATCTCTGCCCTGACCTTCAGTTTGTAATTATTTGTGGACATATTTGCCTCCCACCAAAGGACTGAGCTCCTTGCAGGCAAAGCCTGGGGTTTCCTTGATGCCGGTGTCCTGGCACATTCAGTTTAGTTTTCATTCAATATGTGTGGGTAAATGAGCTGTGCACTGTCGTGCACAACTGGGACATATTATTCCTTTGTACTGCTGTCCCACACTCGGAACAAAATGTTTGAGGACAGGAGGGTCCCATGATGGTTGTCCCAAATGCCCATCTCTGGACCCCTGACAGGTGCTGCTGCCCGAAGTCTGTCTGGCTGTAATTTGAGGCAGCTCAGAGCAAGAACTGGAAGAACAGGAAACCCTGTGACTCACAATCGAGCAACAGGATCCTGGAGGAGTGCCTGTCAGCTCCACACTTACCCTGCCACCAGGGTTGTTAGTACACAGCTCTCAGAGCTGGAATCTCCCAGAGGTGGCAGGGTGGGTCCTAGTCCCCAGTCAGGGCCCGCTTGTCCCATTAAAGAGTGTTGTAGCTTATTTATTCCTTTTGGTTAGCTGTGTTTCAGAGGACTGGAGCCTTAAAGAATCCAGGCTCTGGCCCAGCCAGTGTGCCTCAGTGGTTGAGCATCGACCCATGAACCCAGAAGTCCACGGTTTGATTCCTTGTCAGGGTACATGCCCTGGATGTGGGCTCTATCCCCAGTGTGTGTGTGTGTGTGTGTGTGTGTGTGTGCAGGAGACAGCCAATTGATGTCTTTCATCAATATTCCTATCTCTCCCTCTCCCTCCCTATCTAAAATCAATAAAAGCATTTTAAATAACAATAGAATCCAGGATCTGCCCTGTCTTTTCCTATCCCATGCATCTTTTTGCTGCTCTTTGCACAGCCTTTGTCTTCTCAGGAGTCTGAAGGCATTATTATTGTTTTCTCTTTCTTTTCCTCTTTTTTTCCCTCTTCTTTCTTCTTCCTCTCCCTCTCCACCTCTCCCCTCTCCCCACTCTCTTCCTCTCTCTCTTCTTTCCCTCCTTTCCTTTGAGAGAAGAAGGGAGATGAAGAGAGAAAAAAACAACACATTTATGTGAGAGAGAAACATCGATCACGTGCCTCCTGCACGCACCCTGACCAGGAATTGAACCTGCAACCTGGGCATGTTCCTTGACTGGGAATGGAACCAGTGAACTTTTGGTGCATGGTACTATGCCCAACCAACTGAGCCACACTGACCACAGTGACATTATTATTAATGAGGTCACTGACAGCAGTTACCTGGCTTTCCTAGGATGCTTACACTTGTGCCCCAGGTTAGGGCATTCACCTGGCCACCAGATGTGTGGGTCCTGCCTTGGTTTGGGAAGCTTCTCCATGCCTTGGTTTCCTCATCAAAGATTTGTAGTAAAACACTGACAAAGGAATTGCACACACACACACACACACACACACACACACACAAATGAAATTCTTTTAAAAAAATTTTAATTGATTTTTAAAGAGAGAGAGGAAGGAGAGGGAGAGATAGAAACATCAATGTGAGAGTGAGACATCGATAAGCTGTGCATGGGATGACGCCCAAACAACTGAGCCACACTGGCCAGGGCTGAAATTCTTTCAAAACTAAGTTGCAAATAGGTGTGAGCACATAGTCATTGGAAGGCCATGTGTGACTGAATTTAGATTATGGCTCTCTCTTCTGGCTTGACCTCTCTTGAACTCTGAACTTTGGCTCTCTGACCATGCTTTGACTAGGGCTTAGTCAATGCCTTGCCCTTGTTTCTTCCTACATTTTTATTATTTATTTAAAATATTTTTATTGATATCAGAGAGGAAGGAGAGGGGGAGAGAGAAATAAAAACATCAATGATGAGAGAAAATTATTGATTGGCTGCCTCTTGCACGGCTACAACCTAGGCATGTGACCCTACCGGAAATTGAATCATGACCTCCTGGATCATAGGTTGATGCTCAACCACTGAGCCATGATGGCTGGGTTCTCCCTACATTTTTAAATTGGAGATTATATACTCAGGAAACAACACCACCCAGATCTAGAACATCTCAGCACCAGCATCAGCACTAACCACTACTTAATCACTATGCTGATTTGTACCAGCATAGGTCAGTGTTTTACTACAAATCCTTAGTATAAACGGATTTAAATATGGTGTCTCTCCTATATATGTTGTTACATGTGGTGTTAGGTGATGCATTCTTTACGCTGTGTAGTATCCCTGCCCTGCACCTCCAATCCTGTTTTGACTTGTTGAATTAAAATAGAAAAGGCTAGTCAAGAGGGTATGGTGTTTCCTAAAATTCTTCCAGAGAGGCTAGGTTGGAGCCATATATATTTCTTAACTCTTTATCTTACCTTATTGTATCTTTAGGACAAGAACAGGAGTAGTAGGAAAGCTAAAATTCAATCAGTTGGACTGCTTGAGGTATAGAAGAAGCTGAAAGGTAGGAATTAGCTAATGTTCACCAGCACTAGAGAGAAAGCTGTAGTTACTAAATCAGAGATACCCAAAGGCTGGAGGAAGGAAGTCCAGTGGTGCCTCTGTGTCGTTGGCCCTGACGCGTATATACTTATGGAATTGCTTTCTTATCCGGTTTGGTCACTTGAGTTCATTCTTCTACCAGGAGGGTGTGTCCTGTAGAAATGAGCATTTGTTCAATCATGTATTTCTGTCTTATTACTAAAAGGCTTAGGTGATATGGTTCAGCTTCCAATAAAAAAAAATTCCTGGCATAAAAAATAATTCCTAGAACAAGAGTCATAGAACGGGCAGGAATGATTGCCAAAAGAACTTAAGAATGAGGGTGGTTCAATGGAGTTGAGTACAGAGCTCTGAGCTTCTTGACAGTCAAGGCAAAAAGGATAGTTCTTGCCTCATTGGTGCGGCTCAGTGGTTGTGCATCTGTCGACCTATGAACCAGGACAGTGGTCAGCAAACTCATTAGTCAATAGAGTGGCAAACCGTAGCTCCTCAAAAGCTGCAGTTTGCCGACCACTAAACTAGGAAGTCATGGTTGGGTTGTGGACTCAATCCCTAGTAGGGGGTGTGCAGGAAGCAGCTGATCATGATTCTTTCTCATTGTTAGTGTGTCTATCTCTCCCTCTCCTTTCCTCTCTGAAATCAGTGTATACACACACACACACACACACACACACACACACACACACACACACACTAGAGGCCCAGTACATGAATTTATGCATGGGTGGGGTCCGGCTGGCCCTGCTTTAATAGGGGCAGATTGGGGATTGGGGCTGGGATTAGGGGGCTGGAGGTGAGAAGGAGAAGGCAGGAGGTTGGCCAGTTGGCTGGTAGATCCACCCGGATTTGCCTAATCAGGCCCAGGCTGGCTGTGGGGAGGAGCTGCAGGAGGTTAGCTGGTTGGCTCCAACCCCCTCTTCGCCCCAAATTGGGCTGGCAGTGGCTTTTTATATATATAGATATTTTTAAAAAGGACAATTCTCCTTGAGTTGGTCATTTTAATTTTATTGGTCTGTAGTAGGAGGCACAGCAACTCTGGGCAGCCAGACTTTCTCCTCACATTAACCCTACAGAGAATTGACTGCCCAATGAACAACAGTGCAACTTTACTCAGTGGGGTGATCTTTATGATCCTTCCTTCCCATGATCCCTTGACTAAAAGTGATAGGATTAAATCATACTAATTATGAAGACATTGCATTTAGGAGGTAATGTTATATAATGATGGTGAGTAGCTTTCTGGTCCTAGAATTCATAGTCTCCTTCTAGGATCTTGTGCTTGCCCACACCTCTGAAGCTTTTTATGAAAAAAGATAGTAGGTCTCCCTACTATATCCAGGTCAACATATATCCACTGACTTATATATGTGTACATTCTTAACCCAGAAGCAAGTTCCCTTGAATGCTGGTCTCACAGACCACTTATTCATACCTGTGACACTTCCCATGGGGGCCTGACATTGTGCTTGCCTTTGTTATCTACTGAAACTCATCCCTCCATTTCAGAGGCATTTATTGGGTCTATAATATGAGCTGAGTTCTGTGCTATCTTGTAAAGCTCTAGGGATTAGATTTCTTTAAAAATTTATTTTGGCCAAAACCGGTTGGGCTCAGTGGATAGAGCATCAGCCTGAGGATTGAGGGGTCCTGGGTTTGATTCTGGTCAAGGGCACGTACCTTGGTTGTGGGCACATCCCCAGTAAGGAGCGGTCAAGAGGCAGCTGATCAATGATTCTCTCTCATTGTTGTTTCTAACTCTCTCTCTCCCTTCCTCTCTGTAAAAAATAAATAAAATATATTTAAAAAAATAAAAATTTATTTTGTGTGTGTTACAATTGTTGTACTATCCATCTCCAGAATTGATTTCTTTTTAAATTATGTTCCTATACACCATTGTGCTTTGCATAAACTGGTATTTTCAATAAAGGATATAAAATGGGAGAAGCTGGGGTCCCAGCAGTGGTCAGTGACTCAGGTGTTAGATACTGAACTGCTTTGCAAAAATACAGTTTTCTGACCCATTTTTTTCTTGAAGCAGGATGGAACACACATACACTTACCATCTTACAGAGAAAAATATCCCAAAGGAAAAAAAAATACTCAAAAAAGACTAAAATAAAGCAAATACAAAAGCCAATAACCCATTTGCAATATGATAGGGGAAAGAAGGAATTTAAAGAAAGAAAGAATCTTAAAGATTTAGATGTTAAAATTTAAGGTTTCTTCTTCACTTCCCTTGGAAATCGCCTAAGGCAGTGCCGTGGTTTACCCCTCTGTTGACTGATGAGTTTGCCGACCACTGTCATATACTACCCTTTACCTCTCTGCACACAATATGCCACAATTGCCTAATCCTCACGGCTTCCAACTACATAGTAATATTTAGTCTAGCAGTGGTCAGCAAACTCAATAGTCAACAGAGCAGCAAACCTCGACATTGTGGTTTGCCGACCACTGGTCTAAGGTATTCAACGTAGGATTTACAGTACAGTGGTACCTCGAGATACGAGTGCCCTAACATATGAGATTTTTGAGATACGAGCCGTCAAGCCAGTGGTTTTTTGCTTTGAAATACGAACAACATTTGAGATACGAGTAATCGCGCGGATCAGCCCACTGCACACTACCCACCAGTTTACCACGACTCGAGCGTCTCGTAGTTTCCCACATCTCAGTCACTGTGCTTGTTTACCTCGTAGGCGAAGCATCTTTTGTGTATTTATATACTTTATCACATTTCTTTTTATAACCATGGGTCCGAAAAAAGCGAGTGGAAAGGTCAGTGTTCAGAAGAGGATGATGTCTATTGAATTAAAGCGTGAAATCATAGAAAAATATGAGCAAGGTGTTCGAGTGGCTGACTTGGCGAGGCAGTACGGGTGTAGTACTTCAACGATACGAACTGTGCTTAAACAGAAGGAGTCGATAAAGGGTATAACGCCAGCTAAGGGCGTTACAATAATTTCTAAGCTCCATACCTCTCTCCATGGAGAGATGGAGAATCTATTGATGGTGTGGGTGACGGAGAAGCAGCTTAAAGGAGATACATTAACACAGGGCATCATATGCAAGAAGGCTCAAGCGATTTATGGTGATTTGCTGGAGCAGACCCCACACACTTCCACGGACAAAGCATCGAAAGACTCATTTAAAGCCAGTAGAGGCTGGTTTGATAAGTTCAGGAAAAGGTCTGGCATTCACTCCATCGTCAGGCATGGTGAGGCAGCAAGTTCAGATGTGAAGGCAGCTGAGGATTACCTCAAAACTTTTTCCGAACTGATAGAAGCCAAAGGATATATCCCCCAGCAAGTCTTCAACTGCGAGGAGACAGGGCTTTTTTGGAAGAAGATGCCGAATAGGACTTATAGAATGGCAGAGGAGAAGGCCATGCCAGGCCACAAACCCATGAAGGATAGGCTAACTCTCCCACTGTGCGCCAATGCCAGTGGCGACTGCAAGATCAAGCCTCTGCTTGTATATCATTCAGAAAACCCCAGTCTTTAAGTCACGTAAGATTTTCAAAATTAAACTGCAAGTTATGTGGAGGGCAAACCCGAAGGCATGGGTCACCAGGCAGTTCTTTGTGGAGTGGGTAAACCTGGTTTTCGGCCCTTCTGTTAAGAAATATCTACAGGAAAACAAACTAACCATGCAAGCCCTCCTCATCCTCAACAATGCACCTGCTCACCCACCTAACCTCGAAGATGAACTCCTTGAAGAGTTCAAGTTTATAAAGGTTGTCTACCTACCTGCCAACACCACTCCTATCCTGCAGCCCATGGATCAGGAGGTGATTTCTAATTTTAAAAAGCTGTACATCAAGCACCTGTTCCGGCGCTGCTTTGAGGTGACGGAGAACACAAACCTCACCCTTCGAGAGTTCTGGAAGAACCACTTTAACATCGTGATATGCCTCAGAATTATTGATCAGGCCTGGCTGGGTGTTACAAGGGGGACTTTGACCTCTGCATGGAAGTAGCTGTGGCCTGAGGCCGTAGCCGAAAGGACCTTCGAAGGATTCGAACCCGAGCGAGGTTCCAGTGGAGGAGGAGATAGTGTCTCTGGGAAAATCCATGGGCCTGGAGGTGGATGAGAGAGAGGTGAATGAGCTCGTCGAGGAGCACTCTCTGGAACTCACCACGGAGGAGTTACAAGAGTTGCAGTCTCAGCAACATGCAGAGGTTCTCCAAGAAATTGGTTTCGAGGAGGAGCCAGAGGTGGAGGAGATCTCTACAAGTGAGATGAAGGAGATCTTAGGAATATGGGAGAGGGTGTCACACTTAGTGGAAAAGAAACACCACGAAAAAGTTGCTACTGGTCGTGCATCGGAGCTGTTCAGTGAAACTTGCCTTACCTATTTCAGAAACATTCTGAAAGGGAGGAAGAGGCAAACCTCGTTGAACACGTGTTTTTTTTTAAAATCTGCCAAAAATGCAAAGACCGGGGAGGAATCCAAGATGGTCGCATAGGTAAACACCTACACTGCTGCCTCGCACAACAATTTCAAAACTACAACTAAAAGACAGAACGGACATCATCCAGAACCACAGGAAAGCTGGCTGAGTGGAAGTTCTACAACTAGAGGGAAAGAGAGGGGCTCACGAAGACCCAGAGGAGCTGCAAAAAGCTGAGGTACAGAGACGCAGACACGCGCAAGGAGAGAGCGGGTGCCGGAGAACATGGCTGGCTTTCTCTGGCGGGAGGGAAACAGAGACTCTCAAAGGCATTGAACCCCTTATCCTACGACACTAAACCCCAGATCCAGCCGAAACTCATACGGGGGGAGTTTGGACTGTGAAAAGGGAGAAGTGCACGGAAATTTAAGGGAGTCGCAAAAGATCAAAGGCCTGGTGGGGCACAAGGCACTGCGCGCAGGACAGATTGCTGATTGTGCTGCTGGCTTTCGTGAGTGGGCGGGAGACAGACCCTCCCAACTGTGCCACTTCTGAGTCCACTGGGTCCCTTTTTCGGGTGAAACCCTGGAGACCTAGACTCCTGTGGTCCTGGTGTGCAGGGGAGCTTGAAAGGCAGCGGTTAAGGGCACTGCAGGCGCCCGCACAAGGACCGCTCCAGCGATTACCCAGTCACATGAGACTCAGGGGCCCTGGAGGGAGGGGCCGACTGGAAGGCAAGGCAGTCCCTTAAGCCCTGAGACTCCACCCCTCCCAAGCTCAACAGAGGCTTCTGCGGCTTTGCAGTCTGCTATCATAAGGCTGAATTCAACACAGAAGTTTCCCCTGCATAGTGAAAATGCCGAGACAAGGGAAGGGATTACAAGCAAAAGAAATGGAGGAAAAAAAACGACTGGATATAGAGTTCAAACCATGTTTATAAGGTTTTTCAAGAATATGCTAGAAAAGGTGGATAAATTTAGTGAGACCCAAGAGGAGATGAAAAAGGACCAAACTAGAGATGGAAAAGGTCCAACTAAAGATGAAAAAAGACCAACTAGAAATTAAACATACACTGACTGAAATAAAAACTATTATACAGAGTCCTAACAGCAGACTAGAGAAAGGCAAGGATCAAGTCAAAAATTTGAAATATAAAGAAGCAGAAAACATTCAACTGGAAAAGCAAGAAGAGAAAAGAATTAAAAAATGTGAAGATAATGTAAGGAGCCTCTGGGACAGTTTCAAGCGTACGAACATCAGAATTGTGGGGGTGCCAGAAGAGAGAGAGCAAGATACTGAAAACCTATTTAAAGAAATAATGACTGAAAACTTCCCACATCTGGTAAAAGAAATACACTTACAAGTCCAAGAAGCACACAGAACCCCAAAGAAAAGGAATCCAAAGAGGACCACACCAAGACACATCATAATTAAAATACCAAGAGCAAAAGACAAAGAGAGAATATTAAAAGCAGCAAGAGAAAAACAGTTCATTATCTACAAGGGAGCACCCATACGACTGTCAGCTGATTTCTCAACAGAAACGATGCAGGCCAGACGGGAGTGGCAAGAAATATTCAACGTGATGAACAGTAAGAACCTATAACCAAGAATAATCTATCCAGCAAAGCTATCATTCAGAATTGAAGGGCAGATAAAGACCTTCACAGATAAGAAAAAACTAAAGGAGTTCATCAACTCCAAACCAGCATTATATGAAATGCTGAAAGGTACTCTTTTAGAAGAGGAAGAAGAAAAAGGTAAAAGACAAAAAATTATGAACAACAAATACATATCTATCAACAAGTGAATCTAAAAATTAAGTGAATTGAAAATTTGATCAACAGAATAAACTGGTGAATATAATAGAATCAGGAGCACAGAAAGGGAGTAGACTGATAATTCTCAGGAGGACAAAAATCATAAAGCATCAAACAGACTCTGAAATTACAGCAGAAAGATTAAAGTTAGGTGAGGTAGATAAGTGATCAATCAAAGGACTTGTATGCATGCATATAAGCATAACCAATGATCACAGACACTGGGCGGTCGGGGTATGCCTGGGAGGGAGGGGGGGCAATGGGGAGATATGTATAAACATTAATAAAAATTAATTAAAATGTCAAAAATGCAAAGACCAGTAGCAATTAAGTTCAGTGAAGATTAGTTAAGTTACATTTAGTTTAGGGATAAAGTGTAGCATTAAGAGTGTAATGAGTAGGTAAATACACTTTATAAAACCAGTTTATTCCTTTACATTCTCTTTTATTATGTTTTTATACAATATTTGTCATTTATAAATACATTTTTCTTATTCAAAAACACGTAACAAGAACAACTGGGGTGGCATTTTGGGGGCTGGAACGGATTAACGGCATTTCAGTTGATTTCAATGGGGAAATTTGCTTTGAGATACGAGCAACTTGATGTGGGAGCAAGGTTACAGAACGAATTAAACTCGTATCTCGAGGTACCACTGTACTTTAGATAACCAACTGTCAAAATTGGAATAGTGTTCTATTGTATATATAAACAGTTTGATCAGGACCATGTTCCCACTGGGACTCAGGAAGCAGGCAGTAGCACCAGCCATTAATAGGAATCAGCCTACAGGATGACACAGGTCCTTATGGATTTGTAGTAGGATTGCCATTTATTGTTTTTAACAGTGGAATAAGGTGTCTGGGTAATCCAGATTCTAATCTCAAGTGTATGGTCTCCGGTCAAGCCTACTCCCTGGCCTCAGTTTCTTTGAGATCCCTTTCTAGATCTCACCCCCAGGCCATTCCTTCCAGGGCTTCCGCATACCTGGCAGGGGCTGTGTCTGTCCCACCAGGCTACTGTACCCTTTGAGGTGGAGTCTCCACCAGGGTAACCTTCTACTCCCTCCATTCCTTGCAGAGTTTCTGTGATATGATTTTCTCACCTTTTAGTGCTAGTCTGGAGGAAAATGTGGGCTCTTAAGGAGATGGGCTTCCCACTTTTGGGATGTCGTCCTATTTCATAAGGGGTTTGGGGTTAATTTCTCTTTAGAGCTCTTCCTGCCTCTACCCATAATTTTGGGAGGAAGTGTGTATTATGGGAAGAAAGAAAATGACCTAAATTGCCCCAATGAGGAAGTTCTAATCTCAGTATTGCTAAGTAATGTCCTCTGAAACTTCTCTTTTTCTTTAGTGCACACCCTTGTCTATGCAGGCAGGTGGCCTTCCACACCTCAGCCAGGCTTTGTTTCTGGCCCACCTCTGTTTCCCCAGCCTGGAATGACCCCCTCTTTCCCTTTTTCTCCCCAGTAGAGATTTAAAGAGAAGTGGTCCAAGGTAATAGGCCACATACCCACCACAGAAAGAGAAGGGACATTTTTGAGAAATAGCCTCTTTTTCTTAATCCCGAATGTGACTAAATAGAGTTAATAAATGTCTTTGATCCTCCAAGAGTGCCAAGGGGACTGTGGGGGAGAAAGGAGAAGGGATGCAAATAGAAGAGGGTTTATAGAGCTTTACATTCACCACCCCAATTATGCCAGTGAGTGTTGTGTAGGGCTATGCATCCCTGCATAGGGAGGAAATGAGCTCAGATGGAGAATGACTCATCCAATATTACACACCTATACACATGCTAGAGCCAGGATTTGAACATTTACTTTTCTGGTGCCACAGCCTGCACTTTACCATCAGCAGCTACAAAATGAAGTTTGGCCTGAATGATTTAAAATATATATATATATTTTATTGATTTTTTTTACAGAGAGGAAAGGAAAGGGATAGAGTTAGAAACATCAATGAGAGAGACATAGATCAGCTGCTTCTTGCACGCCCCCTATTGGGGATGTGCCTGCAACCAAGGTACATGCCCGCAACTAAGGTACATGCCCTTGACCGGAATTGAACCTTGGACTGTTCAGTCTGGCTCTATCCACTGAGCCAAACCGGTTTCGGCCTGAATGATTTTGCTTTGATAATTCCCAACAAGTACAAAGTTTGTCTTTCCATTCCCAGCACCCAGGATCAATCATTTCACGCTTAGCCTAATATCCTAACTATACGGACTTTCAAAGACCCCAGGCAGAAAAGTGGTAAAAATGACCTTGAGCAATGTTGGCCAGAACACAGCCCACCATTATCACATTATTGGCTTGGTGTGTATCAACCCAAAGAGATGGGAAGATGTTCAAGGACCCAGCCCTAAAAGCATTAATTTGGTTAGTTTGAAACAGATCTTTGGAATTCTTAATGTTTCTTAAAACTCTTCATGTCATTCTGATATGCAGCCAAGTTGGGAACTCTTGTCCCAAGTGGCAGTATGGAGGCTAAAGCAGAAGTTATTAGAAAATAGATTTATCTGACTGAAGAAAAGCTTTCTAACAAATAGAGCTGACCAACAATAGAAACTAAATAACTTAGAGAAATAGTGAGCCTGTTAGCTTGGAAACATTCAGACTCAGGCCCGATGACTTACTGGAGTCAGAGAGACAAACCAGACAGACTCGAATGCTGTCTGTGTTCAGTGGAATTAAACTTGTTTCCCCAAGGGCCTTTCCTTTCTAAGAGTGAGTATTTTGTAGCTGAAGTCCTACTGTCCCGTGCACATTTGTTATCTCCTAAATGACTTTCTCCCATGACTTTGGGCTTGGTGCTCCCTCCCTCTGGCTGCACTGTGGGTGAATGTTGGCAGGATTTTGCAAAGTGCATTCACTTCCTCCCCATTCCGGGAAAACTTTCTTTTTATAGAGGCTGCTTCTAGCTTCTGACTTCTGCCTCCCTTGGCCACCCTTCACCCAGCACAGCAGTGCCCGCCATGGCTGGGTGGGCCCCAGTGGTGTGTTTAAGAAGCTGTGGCGTTAGATAATTAATCATCCCCTTCCTGAATAGCCTAATAAATTCTGAGTGGATACACCATCATGTTGTGCAAGAGGGGAAGTTTGGGCCAAGGTGCTACATTTTTCATAGAGCTGTTCCATATTCTTTTGTAGTTTCATGCGACAGAGGAAATTGAGGCCCTGGGGTCCTCCAAGAAACCACAGGGCAAAGAATGTCTGCCCATACTAAGAGGACCCAGAGGACAGGTGAGGGTGTTGGTCTAGCGGCCTGCCTGGCTTCAGAGCCAGACATACCTCACTTCTAGCTCTGCCCCTCACCACCAAGTACCTAATGAATGCCTGGCCAATGTGACTCAGTGACCTATGAACCAAGAGATTACGGTTCAATTACTGATCAGGGCACATGCCCGGATTGTGGGCTCAATCCTCAGTAGGGGGAATGCAGGAGGTGGCTGCTTGATGTTTCTATCTCTTTCTCCCTTCCTCTCTGAAATCAATAAAAAAATGTATATAATACACACACACACACACACACACACACACCCGAAAAGACAATGGAGGTCAAATCAGTAAAGCCATAAGTTGGTATCTTGCAAGTAAGAAAGGCTTGATAAACTTTCATTTTCATCTGTCATTGAACACTGAAAGATGATTATAATCTCTTGGGTAAGGGACATCATGACTGAGTAAAGGTTTACTGTTTAACTTGTTAAGAGTTTTTCACCATTAATGATGAGGAGTATCAGCTGGATTTCCAACAAACCTTGTCACAGCTTACACATCGAAGTTAAACTAAGAATGACCACTGTAGAATTGTGGCCACTCCACCTTTGCTTTCTTGTGAATGTGCCCTGACACTCCAAGATGTGATGGTATAACCTCTTAGAAGGTGGTACAGCAAGCATGTCAAACTCGCAACCCTTGGGCTGCATTTGGCCCACAACAAATGTTTTTTCGGCCCAAGCAATATAACAGTATATGAGAAATGTTTTAATAAAAAAATGTCTGGTAATTTAATTTTTACAATATTATACGTAGTTATTAAACACGAACTATGTTCGCTAATGACTTATTACATAATCCTGTTGCATTAATTTCCCATTTCCCGTATGCACCTTATGCGCAGGTGCACCATTTCTCTCCATTAATACTAGCAACAAATATTTTAGCAATCGATTGCCACATCATTCGTTTTGACTGACTTGTTTGGTGTGTGCAACAGGAAATATTTCATTTCGGAGAACAAAAAAATAGGTTTATTTGCATTACGTTTATGAATTTGTGCAGTTATTCAGTGTCTGGTAAGTTAATCTTCAAGAAAAAAGATGAATTTTTATTAAAATGTTATTTTATGTTAGCAATTACTCATTTATTTCAGCTCTTTGTATTCTGCATGTCTCTATTGAAATAAACCTATGTTTCTATGAAAATTGAAGCTTTTGTTTTTTTTGTGGCCCACATAAACTTGAACCTTATTTATTTGGCCTGTGTTAGCCTTTGAGTTTGACATGTTTGTGGTATAGGCTTTGCTCTCCCATGCAGGAACTCTCCTGCTTCCTTTGCAACATCCAGGGCCAACTATGGAGTAGGGAGTAGGTGGCAGCAAGCCTCTAGCCCTCCTCTTCTCTCTTTGGGAAAGTAGTAATGTGAGAACTCTAACTTTGTCATGTGTCAAACTCATGATAATGGCCAGAGACATGTCTGCTGCCCCTACTTCCTTCTGACTTATCAGGCCAGCCCTATGGGCAGTGCCCACATCTACTTGCTCTTCGTGTCTGCATCCAGGAGTTGTGGCAAGAGAAATGGCCTTTTGTTTTATTTATTTATTTTATTATTTTAAAAAATACATATTTTGATTTCAGAGAGGAAGAAAGATAGAAACATCAATGATGAGAGAGAATGATTGATCAGCTGCCTCCTGCCTGCCTCCTACTGGGGATTGAGCCCCCAACCCCAAACACATGCCCTGACCGGGAATCAAACCATGACTTCCTGATATATAGGTTAATACTCAACCCCACTGAGCCACACCAGTGGGGCGGAAGATGGCCTTTTAATGAGTGTGGTTAGCCTAAACATCCCACAGTGCCATTTGGCCTGTATAGACCTGCTGTTGTCCAACAGAAGAGGGGTATTCATCTAGCGGAGTGTAGAAGAATACAGAGGAGCCAGGTGCCCAGTCTAATCTTGGCTTGGCTCTTTGTATTTATGTGACTTTGGGCACATTTCCGTTCCCTCTTGGTAAAATGATTATAACACTACTTACTTCACAGGGCTGCTTTGAGAACTAAATGACTTAATAGGTGTGAAATCCTTGAGAATAGTGCCGTGTAGGGTATGCTGTTATTACTATATTGCCCATGAAGTCATCCTGGGCTGTTCCTGGATGTGGCCTGGTGTTGACCTCTGTTTGGTGGTCTCAGACTTTGTACATTCATACCAAGATACGTAAGCCATGAGGCAGTGTTTTTGGACCTGCCCAGGTGTCATTGGATCTGGAACAGGCAGCCTCTGCATGAAAAAGTTGTCCTGGGCCCAGGGTCACCAGAGATGTGTTTCCCATGTACTAACAGAGAGGGGACTTATCTCAAGCTATACCCTTTGACTTCCTGGTAAGCCTCAAACAACATTGTGGGAGAGGCCAGGCCTCTTCAGGAGCATCTCAGGAGCATCAGTGACCCAGCTTGGGCTGGGCTGGTGCCACACAGCCTCGGAGGCTGAGGCTGAGTGGGCTCAAGACAAGTAAGGTACCAGGAGTCTAAAATTAGAAAACAGAATGAACAGTTGGATTCTTCCTGATTTAGACTGGTGGATTTACTCTGGGAAAGCTCTTTAATAAATGCTGGCAACAGGGAGTTCTGGGAAATCCTCTTTTCTCCAAATTCGAAACGCCGCATGACAAGCCTGATCTCTGCTGGATGGGGAGGGAGAGAAGTGGCCAGGGCCCTTACCACTTCTCTGCTCCTACTCACTTTTTCCCACCCTGTGGGAGGATGGTGGTTACTGATTTTACTGTATTATAACCACATGGCTATCGTGAGCAGGGATAGACCAATTCGATTCATCAGAGGCCTTCACCTTGCTTACAGCTGCTCTCAGCATTTTACTCCACACTCTGATCTTCACCTTGTGGGATTTTATGAGAATGGTAAGTGATGAGGATATTGGAAATGATTTCAGGAGGGCTACTCTCATTATTCTATAGTGCCAGAAACAGGCCCAAAGAGAAGGACATGCACGAACCCATAGAGAATTAGGATACATCGAGGAAGAGAGCAAATGTGAGTAAGGAGACACACGGGATTGTCCTTTTCTTAAAGGATTAAATATCCCTTGCTGTTTCTCTGGAAATCCTAGGCTGTGTTTGTTTAAAAGGAAATCCAAGAAGACCTGACTCAAAATGCTGGAAACTATAATAGGCTATACCATTAATTAGGACTTTGAAAACTAATAAAAATCTGTGCTTCTGTATCACACTTGGTTAAGGGTGAGGGACAGGTGGGCACTGACTTGTGTTACCATCCGGAATAGCAGTGATGGTCGTCATCAGCCAAGCTTCGCCTTTGGGAAGTCTGGATTTCAGAACTGGGAAGAGTAGGGTTCCTTCTGGTCCCTCAGTTTGCTGACAGTACTAGGAAGACCACCCTCTTCACACCTTGAGGGCGCTGCTGAGACATGGTCCAAGGTTCCTGATTCTCTAGCCCCACCCTCTATGGCCAGCAGCCTTCCCTATCATGTACACTGTTACTGAGAAGAGAGATATTGTGGAAACCAATGTCCCTTCTTGGATTTCTATTCAGTCTTTTCCTAGTAGGAAAAAACTGGGAATATTTATGGCCAAAGCAGACAGGTGTTTCCAAGAAGGAAACTGTTTGAGAAGGACTCCCAATGCTTCTCCTGGTTTTAAACCTGGGAAAAGTTCATGTAAATTTATGTTGGAAACAAGATCAATGCAATAACTATGGAAAGTTGCCTCTGAGGGGAGGAGAGGTTACATAACTATATATGTAGAGTCTCTATTGTGCATCAGGCATTGTGCTAGGCTGCATGGATGCAGGGAGCAGAGAGACATGGCTCTTCTTGCCCTTGGGGCTTATATTAGGACACTATTAAATATATATTTCCAAATTGTGGATGGTTTTGTGAAGAGAAAAGTCTGAGTTCTTAGAATAATGGGAGACCTGACTATTTTATTGGGAGAAGGCCTCCAGAGAGAGAGGTTTCTTTCTTTTTTTTGAAGTCCTTTGTATTTTTATTATTTTTATTTACTTATTTTTAATTTAATAAATCTTCATTGTTCAGATTATTACAATTGTTCTGCTTTTCCCCCCCATAGGTCCCCTCCACCAGATTCCCACACCACTCTCTGCTCTTACCTCCCCCTGCACTGTCCTCATCCATAGGTGTACGATTTTTGTCCAGTCTCTTTCTTGCACCCCCAACACCCCTTTCCTCCTGAGAATTGAGAGTCCACCTCCCTTTCTATGCCCCTGATTCTATTATATTTACCAGTTTATTCTGTTCATCAGAATTTTAATTCACTTGATTCTTAGATTCACTTGTTGATAGATATGTATTTGTTGTTCATAATTTTTATCTTTACCTTTTTCTTCTTCCTCTTCTTAAAGAGTACCTTTCAGCATTTCATATAATACTGGTTTGGTGTTGATGAACTCCTTTAGCTTTTTCTTCTCTGTGAAGCTCTTTATCTGCCCTTCAATTCTGAATGATAGCTTTGCAGGGTAGAGTAATCTTTTAAAAAAATTATTTTATTTTATTTTTTATATATTTCTTTATTGATTTCAGAGAGGAAGAGAGGAGGAGAGAGAGATAGAAACATCAATGATGAGAGAGAATCATTGATTGGCTGCCTCCTACATGCCCCCCACTGGGGATTGAGCCTGCAACCCAGGCATGTGCCCTTGGCCGGAATCGAACTTGGGACCCTTCAGTCCGCAGACTGATGCTCTATCCACTGAGCCAAGCCGGCTAGGTTGGTAGAGTAATCTTGGTTGTAAGTTCTTGCTATTCATCGCTTTGAATATTTCTTGCCACTCCCATCTGGCCTGCATAATTTCTGTTGAGAAATCAGCTGACAATCATATGGGTACTCCCTTGTAGGTAATTAACTGTTTTTCTCTTGCTGCTTTTAATATTCTCTCTTTGTCTTTTGTTCTTGGCATTTTAATTATGATGTGTCTTGGTGTGGTCCTCTTTGGATTCCTTTTGTTTAGGGTTCTGTTCACTTTCTGGATTTGTAAGTCTATTTCTTTTACCAGGTGGGGGAAGTTTTCAGTCATTATTTCTTCAAATATGTTTTCAGTATCTTGCTCTCTCTCTTCTTCTGGCACCCCCATAATTTGGATGATGGTACACTTGAAGTTGTCCCAGAGGCTCTTTACACTATCTTCAAATTTTTAAATTCTTTTTTCTTTCCTAGTTGAGTGTTTTCTGCTTCTTTGTATTTCAAATCTTTGACTTGATTCTTGCATTCCTCTAGTCTGTGTTAGGTCTCTGTATAATATTTTTTATTTCAGTCAGTATATATTTAATTTCTAATTAGTCCTTTTTCATATACTCAAGGGTCTCCCTAAATTTATCAGCCTTTTCTAGGAAATTCTTGAAAAACTTTATAAGGGTGGTTTTGAACTCTATATCCAGTCGTTTGTTCTCCTCTATTTCTTTCGTTTGTGATGTGTTTCTTTGTCTTCACATTTTCACTGCTTCCCTGAGTTGGTAGAGTAGCTTTGTGTGCTAGGTGTCCTATGTGGCCCAGTGGCTCAGCTTCCCCAGTTACCTGAGGTGGACACTCTTGGTGCACTTCTTTGTGGACTGTGTGTACAGCCTTGTTTTAGTTAAGTCTTGATTGTTGTTGGTATCACTGGGGGGAATTGAGCTCCAGGCCAATGGCCATGAGGATCAGCTGCGTCTTCGCCGGGAGAACTTCTATGCTGGAGACAGCCTTATGAGACATGACTTGCAACTTGCAAAATCCTCTGGGCTCGGCTTGGATGGGGCGGAGTCTCGGGGCTGAGCAGACAGCCTTGGCTTCCCATCATCCCTGCCCTATGAGGCCCCTGGGTCTCAGTATCCCTCAGTAATCACTGCAGTCCTCTCTGCTCGCACTCGTGCACATGCCTTCAGACCTCTGCCTTTGTGGCTCCCCTGATTTCTGTGCACTCCTCTCTTTTCCCAACAGTCCAGACTCCCCCAATATGAGTCTTGGGTCCCCAGGGTCTCACCTGAAACAGGGGTTCAGTGCAGTCAGGAGTTTCTGTCTTCCTCCTGCTAGAGAAAGCCAGCGGTACACTCAGCAGTCAGTCCTCTTTGCGTGCACTCGTGCATGCACCTCCAGACCTCTGCCTTTTGCAGCTCCCCTGAGTTTCTGTGTGCTCCTCTCTTTTCCAGACAGGCCAGACTCTGCCTGAATGAGTCTGGGACCCCAGGGTCTTGCCCGGAATTGGGGTTCAGTGCAGTCGGGAGTTTCTGTCTTCCTCCCGCTAGAGAAAGCCAGCCAGGCACTCAGCTACCTGTCCTCTCTGCACACGTGTCTCCATACCTCAGCTTTTTGCAGCTTTTCTGAGTCTCTGTGTGTCTCTCTCTTTCCTTCTAGTTGTAGAATTTCCACTCAACCAGCTTTCCTGTGGTTCTGGATGATGTCCATTCTGTCTTAGCCTATAGTTTTAAAATTCTTGTGTGAGGCAGCAGTTTAGGTGTTCATCTATGCCATCATCTTGGTTTCTTGTAGAGAGAGATTTCAAGGATTGATAAGAGGTCTGATGGCAGCTGAAGCGTGAGGTGAGGAGCTGTAGGGCCCTTGTGAATAAGCTCCAGGGCAGGAAGTATGAATTGGGGGAGCTGGGGTACTGAACCGAAAATAAAGTCTAAGTCTGCACAGGAGCGAAGAGACATGCAATAAGATTAGAAGGTGGGGGTAGGCCAGACCATATAGAGCCTTGGAAGGATTTCCAAGGAGTTTGGTTCTAATGGAAAACCATTAAAAGAGTTTAAGCAGGGGAACAATAGCCAACTCTGCTGGGGGTAGAAAGTGGATGGATGAGATAAAAGTAGAATTAGGGATTGTGTAAGTCCAGGCAAGAGGTAATGACTGCTTGTCCTACATTGAAAGGTGATAGGATTGGCATGACTGGCCTTGTGAGGTGTGTGTGGAGGAATAAGAGATGAGGGTAAGTAAAAAACTCTGGTTTAAGGGATGTCTTAAAAAGAATTCTCCTTTTTTTCTGGTAGGCCTTTCCTCCAGAAATAAAATTAAACCTATTTTTCTAATTTCAATTTTTAGTTCAGTTTCTTTTAAAATACAAAGTCCTAAAAATAGATTCTGGTTAAATGATCTTACATAATAACCTTCTGTTTATGACAGATTTTATTCTTTTGAAGAGCTGAGTGATGTTCTATGACATAGATGCAAACTGTACTTTATTTAACTTACAGGCATCTATCTACCCTTGTTTTTTGCCTTTTTGCAGGTTGACCAGTATCTCTATCACATGCGTCTTTCTGATGACACCCTTCTGGAGATCTCTAAGCGATTTCGAAAGGAGATGGAGAAAGGGCTTGGAGCTACCACCCACCCCACTGCTTCAGTGAAAATGCTGCCCACCTTTGTGAGGTCTACTCCAGACGGGACAGGTACGGTCCTGTGGGGCAGCGTGGTGAAGGGCATGGCTCTGGCTGCTCCTTTGCTGGTGGGATATTTGGATGGCTTTGCTCAGGAACCTAAAGAACTGTGTACTGTATCAGTGAAGGTTCTTTGGGTTGAAGCCTCAGAAATCAACACTGGCTAATTTAAGCATACCGGGAATTTTATTTTTATTTTATTATTATTATTTTTTTCATACAGGAAATTTTAGCGAAGTCTGTGGGATGGGTTAGATAGGAAGAATGGGAAAGCAGGCGGCCTTGGCAGTTAAGGCAGAAGTGTATCCTTGTCAGCCCAACCAGGGCCTCTCTGTCAGGCGTTTGTTTTCCATTCGTGTGCTGAGAAAGGCTGCTTGGCTCAGTTTGTGATTTTATGGTCCTGCTGAGATTCTACTCAATGATGGTCACGAACAACAAACGTGCCTAAGATGGTCATGGCCATGGGCCATGCTATCTCTGGCCCACCTGACTGGCACATTCCAAAGTCTTGCTGGAGAAACAACATGGTACAGATTGTCCTAGATTGTTCTTGAACTCCATGAAAATAGGGTATTACAAGTCTGAATAGACTTAGGAGAATGTGAAGAGCCACAGAGCATATCAAGGTATTAAAGGCTCTGAACTTGTGCAATAAGAATCTGTCAAGCTTTGTTTAATCCCCTTATTTGGATACAGAATTCCTATCTCATGGTGCAGCACCCAACAGACTGAATCAAACTAGAGAAAAGGGCCATGGTGGATTGAAATTGGAAGGTGGGCTAGGGCTGGATCACAGAAGGCCTTGCATGCCTGCCTAAAACATTGAGTCTTTCTCCAGTCTGCACTGGGGAGTAGCTGAAAGGTTTTGAGGGATGGGAGAACTGTCTTGGTGTAGCAGGTAGCATCAGCAGTACATGCAGAGTGTGGGAGGGGTGAAGCAGCCGGTAGAGCACAGGACAGTGGCACAGGTGGGATATGGCAGGCAGGGCTGAGAGAGGATTGAAAGTGATGCCAGGATGTTGGGACCAGGTGTCTGGGGATGGCAGAATCCTCAGAGAAGGGAACAGAGCTAAGTTGTGTCACACAGATTGTTTAATTTAAGCCTTCTAATAATCCTTCATTTTAGAGATGAGGTATTGTGGGGCCATGAAGAGTGAAGGGTGTGGGACAGCTACCCACTTGTAGAGGGTGGGAGAAAGCCCAAGGGGCAGCTGCCAGGGCAGTGGAGAGCTTGAGGGAGAAGAGAACCAAGAAGCCGGTCACTAGTGAGGCATTTGCAGAGAAGGCCTGAGGATGGGGGTTGGGGAAGGGCATGGGATAGGGCTTGTTCACTTGCCATGTGCCTTCGATATTTCCATCACACCCATGTCCTTGAAGCTTATATGCCTGAGAACCTCTAAGGGACCTAGTTTGTCTAACAAGACTTTGTACCTTTCTATGATTACTAAAATAAGTATGTGTTTGCCAAGGCCTTGGGACCTAGCCTGGACCTAAGGGTGTGACCTTGTTCAGGATTGTTCTATGTGTGTGTCTGAGCCCTTCAAAGAGGTCCTTGAGTGATGGTCTCCCCTAGTTCTTAAATATCCCTCATATGCCCTTGATGTTGGCACATTTTTGGTACCTGCTGTTCCCTTTGACTGGTGGCCACACCTGTTTCTATTGTTTTATTTAACATTCTGATAAATTTACCTTCTTAGGACTAGGGACCTTGTCTTTTATTTCAGGGATTAGAACTAATACCAGAATATTTATTTAATCTATAACACGGGTAAGTGCTTTTCTGAGCTCCTACATGCATTAACCCATTCACTTTTCACTAGATCCTACAAGGAAGTAGGTACCAATTTTACCTATAATTTTTTCAGGTGAGGAATTTGAAGCTTGGATGATCAAATAACTTGCCTAAGGCCACAGAGCTAATGAGGGGCTGAATCAGGGTTCAAACTCATCTCTGCCACAGGTCAGGCATCAAGACTGCAAAGATCCATCCTGTATGTGAGCCCGAGCAGAGAGCACAGCCGATGCTCAGCTGAGATTTTTAAAATAGATATTTTTATTGATTTCAGAGGAAGGGTGAGGAAGAGAGAGATAGAAACATCCATGATGCGAATCACCAATCGGCCTCCCCCTGCACACTCCATACTGGGGATTGAGCCTGCAACTTGGGCATGTGCCCTGACCATGAGTTGAACTGTGACTTCCTGGTTCATAGGTCAATGCTCAACCACTGAGCCATCCTGACTGGGCACGGCTGAGGTTTTTTGAAATCAGGTTGGGTTTGGATGCCTGGCCTATACAGGCAGGTGTATAAGTTTGCTGGAGAGAAGAAGTAGGTATGGGATAGGCTCTTTTTCTTCTCATTGCTTTCCTGAGATTGTAGGCACAGAGACGACCCTCTGTCTCTTGAAGTTTGCACTGATGGGTCATTAGTCTCCTTCCTTAACCTCAGGCAGAGTCCTGGGAGCTCATCTGCATTTGGCCTCTGTGAATGTGAGTTGCCTGGACTAAGGATGGGACCCAGAGGCTGACTCCTGCAGCCTTCTGGGGCTGAAAGGTCTGCCTCACCTCCTTTCCATGCAGGAACAGTAGGACTTGACATGACTTTTATGAAACTCAGAGTGCCTGTTTATTTATTTAAATCTTTATTGTTTTGTTTTAAAAAACAATTCTTTATTGTTAAAGTATTACATACCTCTCCCCCTTTCCTCCCCATTGACCCCTTCTAGTCTGCCCCCCCCAACCCAGGCCTTCACTACCCTATCATCTGCAGAGGGTACCTCTTTATAATCACAAATCCTACAGTGTAAATGGAGATGGTGTATTGGAATACTGTGTATTGCTGTTTGATTCTCTAAGCAGAGCAAGTGTCTCCTTAAAGAACTGGAGACCAGATGGTAGGAAACCTAGCCCTCAGCCCCTTTATCAAGGTTTTTCACTTGATGAAGGGTCCATGGCCGAGCTCCTCACCCCAGCTTTCCGGGACTCAGCCTTTTCTCTTTTGTAAAGTCCCATGTGGATCTAGCAGACACAATCTGCACATGTACTAGAATTTGTGTATTAATGCACAAAGTTGCTTGAAAGAGTATAAAGAAGGAAAATCCTGAATGCCCACCAGTTGAGTACTGGTCAATTAATGCAGAAAACAGCCCTCTGCAACCCATCCTAAAGCATGAGTTAGATTTATTTGTCTCTCTATTCTGTAAAGTCATGTATGTATGTGCATGTGCACAGGTGTATGAAGTTCCAGCACATGTCCTGAAATATTGATACTTGTTATCCTGGGATGTGAGGTTGGCAATAACTAAGTTGAAAATGTGTGTGTATGACAACTCAGTAATTCCACTTCCAACTATATCTTGAGCAAACTGCCATATGAACCCAAGCAGACATGTCCAAGAATGCTCATAGCAATGATGCTTATAATTGACAGCATTTTGGGACAGTTTACGGAATATCCATGTGTTGGAGTCTATACAGCATTGTACATAAATGAGCATATATAAAAATGGGTACATCTAGAAAACAATGAGTGACACATTGTAGAAGAACATGAACCTCATAGTAGTTGAATGTCAGTGAAGAAAAAAATAAATCCCCCAGAGCAATGCTATCCATTGCTTATGGACATATACATATAAGATTATTTAAACTGGGAAATGTCCACCAGATAAATGATAGGGGTTGCCTCTGGAGAGAGCAATGGAACTTCGGAGGGCAGCATGAGACTATGTAATTGAAAGTGGTTCACATCAATATTTTCAGCCTTATGTTTTGTTAGTTGGGGCTGTGAGTTATGAAATGACAGCAAGGGCCAGGGGCACTTCAATAGATAAAACTATCAAACATGAAAATTCTGAAGAGCTCCCAAACAAAGACCAAACAAAGCAGAAGTGCCTCTAGGACTGCAACTGGGGCCAGAGGGGGATTTTCCCTATATACTCCATTAACAAAACATCTTCATTCATCTCTGTTTTATAGATTGGGGTCCTGTATTTTTAAAAATGAAAATTGTTGCTCGGGCAGCATGGCTTAGTGTTTGAGCATTGACCTATGAACCAGGAGATCAGGGTTCGATTCCTGGTCAGGGTACATGCCCAGGTTGTGGGCTTGATCCCCAGTGTGGGGTGTGCAGGAGGCAGCCAATCAATGATTCTCTCATCATTAATATTTCAGTCTCTCTCTCTCCCTTCTTCTCTGAAATAAATATTTTAAAAAAGAAAAGAAAATACTCTTTTGTTTATGGTTGGCCCAGTAAAATGCTGAGAGGAGCAGAGCATGTGGAACTATTGCCTTTCGTTCCCCTGGATGTAGCCACATGCCCAGGGAGCCTTGCCTGGGGCATCTGTGTCCAGAGCCTGGGCCTTAGTCTGGGCTATGCTGCTGTTATTGGTGATTCTATCTCTCGAAGGCCAGAAGCCTTTGCTGAAGAGGTGTCTACCCCACGCTGGCTTACTCAGCCCATTCCTTTCAAGGATTACTTTTTAAGTCTGGGGAATAAAACCTCGGATCTAAATCTCTGATCTAGAGGGGCCTGATCTTTAAATCAGTGGCTCTCTAAATATTCTGAACTACACACTCAAAGCCAGAAACACATAGGTATAAATATTGATATACCTTTCTGGGACCAATGTTTATTCTTGAATGTGATGCAATCAGATCTACTGCCTTCTATTCTTTAAAAAGTTGCTGATTACAACCCACGGCATTGTTTTCCGCTTGCAGTTGGAAAGCCACTGCCTTCAGTGCTCCTCACCAGCCTTGTGCTAGACGGGCATCTGTAAAATTGGCTTCTTCTTGCCAGGGATAAGAAGTGGTACAAGACAGTGTGTGATGGGGGGTGAATATCAGAATTCTAGGTTTCAATGGGGTGGAATTCAAGCTGTGTGTTGTAAGGCATTTCATTTATGCCCCATCCTCCATGTTCTTATTTATAAAAAGGAATCATTAGAGGGTTGACTAATCCAAGAATTAATGGAGAATCAGATATGTGACCTTCTATAAACAATCCTCTGTAGCCACGACCCCACCACAGCAAGAGGCACGCCCAGCACCAGTTTTATGGAGAGAGGGTCAGTGAGCCTCCCAGGGTCCTTTTGGAGGGAGCAGGTCAAAGGGTTCACCCCCATCACCAGAGGCCCTGCATTAGGAGTGAGGACCAGATCCTGGCTTTCTTTTACTAGTACACAGGTCCTAGCTGTCTAATGGTAATCAAAGTCCTGGTAGAAATGTGGGAGAGATGCCAGGAAGTTTCAGGCCAATCATTGAAATTATGGAGACCTCCATTACACTGAAGAACAATGAACCCCAACCTCTGGTTTGAGTTCTTCGTGGGAAGGAAGGGAATGTCAGACACTGAGCCCTGTGGGGCTGATTCTAAAATACCCACGCTTCATAGACGTGTGTACTGCTCAGTGTGAATAAACGTGGTTGGTGCAGATAAAAATGAAATATACAGCCCTCGCCAGTTTTGCTTAATGTTAGAGCTTCAGACCGAAGGGTCGAGGGTTTGATTCCAGTCAAGGGCATGTACTTTGGTTGCAGGTTCCGTCCCCAGTCAGGGTGTGTGCAGAGGCAACCAATCTATGTGTCTTTCACACCAGTGTTTCTCCCTCTCCCCTGTATTCTCTCTCTTAAAAAAAGAAAAAAAAATTAGTGGGAAAATAAATATCCGGGGGTAAGTTTAACAAAAAAAAACATTTTTCCTCTAAAACCCCCCCCCCCCCCAAAAAAAAACTCACAAGTGAAATAAATGGTCCAAGAATATCTTAATTAGATGACTAAATTTGGTGTCAGCCAGAATATGCATATAAAAAATGCTCTTATCCTGCCCCCCAAAACAAACAAACAAACAAACAAACAAACAGTGTTAAAATTTGATGAACTGTGTGATGAACATCCATACATGGGTCTATCTAGATTTTACATTGGTATTTACTAGGTTTGCTTTATCACACTCCTCCGTCCTTTCATGTACCAGTCTGCTTTGTTTTCTTTGAGGCATTGTGAAGTAAATTGCAGTTCAAACCTAACACCTCAGCATGCACATTATTAACCAGAGTTCAGTATTTTCTCTTGGTGCAAAATTTATGGTAGTATTGACATACACCCAACTGTTTAATGCAGTCCCTATTAAGTAGAGAACATCACCATCAGCCCATGAAGTTCCCTCATGCCCCTTCCCAGGCAATATCTATGCCTAGAAGCGAATGCCATTTAAACTTGCTCACCTCTATTAGTTTTGCTTGTTCTAGAACATTCCATAACTACAGCCAAACAATATTTTGTCTTTATGCAAGGCTTCATGTACCCATTACAATGCAGGCTTTATTCATGTTTTGTGTATCAGTAGTTTGTTCCTTTTTGGGTGCAGATTCCATGGTGTAATTGGAATCCTATAAGACCTGAATATTGATGAATTTGCCTAAAGCTTCTGTAAACATTCTGCATGAGAATGTCCTCTTTGTGGATATAGTACATGTTTTCATTTTCGTGGGTAAACAATGAGGACTGGAATTTCTGGGTCACAGAGTTTGAATTATATTTAATTTATAAGAAACTTCCAGATCTTTTCCCAAAGTGGTTGAACCATTTTACAATGCCACCAATGATGTATGAGAATTCCACTTGCCCACTATCACCAATATTTGTTCCCCCCTACCCTGCCCGCCACCCTTTTGCTTTTGGCAGTGCAGAGCTGAGTAAAGAAGGTGTTCATTTGTATTTGCCAGGAATCTCACCATCCCAACCTCTGTAGGCAGTCCTAACCTAAGCTATGGCTATGTATGTGATTGTCATGCCAGCCCCAACCACAGTCCTATCAGGTGCTCACCACCCACATCACAGGAGACTGATAGTTTCATCGTAAAGAGGAAATGTAGGAATAATTGGCACCATTTAATGAGCACCCACAATGTCTGTGTTAGGCTACTTACATAAACAAGTTTCACTCTCCAGGCAAACACTACAAGAGACACATTCCTAATTTAAACATGAGGCAGCTATTGAGGGTTGGTGTCTGGCCAGTTAGTGGCAGAGTTGGGATTTAAGAATTAAATACATTGGTTCGTGTTGCTGAATAAGTTTCTAGAGCAAATCAGATGGTTATCTTTTTTTAAAGATCATAGATATAAGCTGGCTTTGTGGCATTATAATAAGAAGTTCAAGTACAACCCAAGTGCATGTTCCCACTTAGAAATAAATTATCTTTTAGTGTGTAAATGATCTTTTAATGTCTCTATCACCCTTGTCTTGACATTTGTTTTTATTTTAAAATATATTTTATTGATTTTTTTTACAAAGAGGAAGGAAGAGGGATAGAGAGTTAGAAATATCGCTGAGAGAGAGACATTGATCAGCCGCCTCCTGCACACCTTCTACTGGGGATGTGCCCGCAATCAGGATACATGCCCTTGACCGGAATCGAACCTGGGACCCTTGAGTCCACAGAACGACACTCTATCCACTGAGCCAAACCGGTTTCAGCTGTCTTGACATTAAGATATAAGAAATGTCTTATGGGTAGAGTGAGATGAAGGTTTTGCTATATTGATCATTTGACACTTTAGCACTTTCCTGAATCGTGAATTATTTTCTCAGGTGAGTATATCTCCACCCTCTAGCCAGACTTAACCACTTAGAGAGAAGGGAACGATGATGGTGATAACGACAATGATGATAATGAAAAGTCGTGGTCTTTCTAAACACCAAGCACGGTGATAAGCAATGCATTTGAGCTATTTTATTAATTCTTACACTGACCCAATGCTAAGCATTTCGAACCCCATTTTATAGAAAAAGACTAGATTTAAAGAGATTAGGCAACTTGCCCAAAGTCACATAGTAAGCATGTGGAAGAGTTAGGATTTGAATCCAGCTAGCTGTGTGCCAAGCCTGGGCCTGGACATACCACTAGTGGTGCATTTTATGCTTATCTGCCACCTCCCTCACATCCAGTGCTAATACAATGCATTAATTTTTTCTATTAGTAAGTCAGCCTTGCTATTCAGTTCATTCAATAGAGACCTCTCTGAGGCTAGTCTTCTGAATGGCTGAGCTACCCTGTGTTCTGCCTTTGAAGAGGGAAAATTGGCTTGGGGAGGTAAGCTTACACAGGTGAAATGATTACAGAATGATATGGGCCTTATAATGCAAGCACGTGATATGATAAAGAGAGACGAGGCTCGTGATAGATTGCATGGAGGTTGGCAAACCCTGAAAGGAGCCCTTATCTTGGTTGCTCAGCATCATATCAACAGTCAGGCAGTGGAGATAGAGCAATAGCACACATGCAAGTTAGTAAGTGGGGTTATATGGTGCCTTCAATATAAACTGAGGATTGTGTTGATAAATGGCCTCCATATAGTAGTAACTAGAGTTTATTAAACATTTACATGCACCAGGCATTGTGCCAAACACCTATGCCTTCTTTACAATGAATCTTGACCAAAAACTGTGTGTGTGTGTGTGTGTGTGTGTGTGTGTGCGTGTGTGTGTTTCCTTGTGTCCTGGGTATTGAAGTGGGGAAGGTACTGGATAGGCAGGAGGTTATTACTATCCCCTTTTAGCAGATGATGAAATCTGAGTATCATAATTTATCCTAATCATATGGTTAGTACATGTTCAACCAGGATTTGAACCCAGGTCTACCTGCATAAAAATTTTAACACACTCAGCACCTACACAGTATTGAAACATAATCATGTTTTAGTCCTTCAAAGGGTGATTTCACATCTGTGGAGCTAATGTAGTACCTCTGTGTGACTGGCACATATTTTGAGCTTAAGAAAGATTTCCTGATGTAAAACCACCAGGCAGATCCATTCCATTGGTGTCTGGATACTTTGGGGTGGGGGGCACTTACAACGTGTTTATGCACTCTAGGCCCCTTCCTTCCATCGGAGCAGCTCTATTTTTCTCTATCTCTGCATTTTGGCATTTGACATCCTGTTGCTTAAAATAGTTAGAAAACCAATGACGGAAAAGATCAGATTTCCCCATTCCTTGATTGTGGCGGACACCAGCATTAACTGACTGTGTGATTTGATACCTTTAATAACATGGAGTTACTTTATTTCTGAACTATTGAATGGAGACCGGCCTTGTATTGGAACCTTGGATTTTAAAAAAAGGCTGTCTGAAAAAAGAGGCTGCCAGATGTAGTCCTGGCTGTGGTGGTTCCAGGCACATGGGAAACGTAGGCCTTAGAACCTGTGTCTGACAAGGTTTGTTTTGCTGGATTACCTACCCAGGACCTGGAAATTTACCTTTTTATTAGTTTTTTTTTTTTTTTGTGTTGTTGTTAATCTTCCCCCGAGAATATTTTTTCCATTGATTTTTAGAGAGAGTGCAAGGGAGGAAGGAAGGGAGAGGAACGGGCAGAGAGAGAGAAAGAGAGGGAGAGAGATTGAGATTGGTTGCTTCCCCCAGGCACCCTGGCCAAGTCCAGGGATCAAGCCTGCAACTCAGGTACATGCCCTTGACCAGGAATCAAACCTGCTACTACCCTTTGGTGCCCAGGCTGGCAATCTAACCACTGAGCCATGCTGGGTTGGAGAGTTATCTTTTTAGTTCTCTTAATTGGAGTCCATTCCATATATTCTTAAAGCAGTCCATTGAGGTGTTCTAGGAGGCACTGGAAAATGAAAGGACAAACAAGGCCTTCCTCAACCAGAGGAAGATCGGAATGTTCAGCACAGTCACCTGGGGCCCCCAAACATTCCTGCTTTTGCAGGGTAGGTAGGACTAGGTCCCTTTTGGGGGCATTGAATTATTAGAGAGCCGCTTCAGGAACTTGATGGGAAAGAATGGCTGTGTGTCTTTGACCTACCTCAAAGTTCAAGGCCGCATACCCGGGGCAGTGGATGCTAAGGAAGGTCTGATGCCCTAATGGTTGGATTTAACAGGGCTCTCAGGTGACCAGCCATCCTGTTTTGCCCAGGACTATCAGGTGACCAGCCATCCTGTTTAGTCCAAGATTGAAAATCCATGTCAATCTTGGACTCACCAGAGTGGTTGACCACTCTATGTGGCCATGGAACCCAGGCCTTCAGCATTGCTTGGCTTGACTAGATTGCAGCAGCCTCCTCCCTAGCTCTGGCCCCATCATCTGCAGTGCTACTTAGTCTTATTGAAAACACAAATCTGATCCGCTGCCTAAAAACCAAAGTCCTTGTGTCCTGGTTGGGTGACTCACTTGGTTGGAACATCGTCTGGTATTCTGAAAGGTTGCGGGGTTTATTTCCTGGACAGAGGCAACTCATTGATGTTTCTCTGTCACGTCAATGTTTTCTCTTTGTCCATCCCTCTTTCTAAAAAAAAAAATAAAAAAAAAAAATCAATAAACACATCCTTGGGTGACGATTCAAAACCACACACACACAAAACAAAGTCCTTAGCATTGGCATTACTGCGTTCTTGTAGCCATGTTACAGGAGCCACTCTGGATGGGCCATTCCTTGAGCCTGCTATGGACTTCTATATATGTTTCCTTTTCTCTGACTGGCAACTTCATACCCGTCCACTGAGACCTGGCTGACTTGTGTTGCCTCCGGAGAAGCGTCCCTTATCCGAGCAGAAACAGTTGTTCCTTCTCTAGCACTCCTACCCCTGCTCTTGCCCAGCGCATCTCACTGCCTCCTTTCTCCCTTTCCAGTCAGGGAGTAGGCTGCAGACAGCACCAGGCAGCTAAGAAGCTTTTAGTAACTGTCTTCAATGCTCAGTGTCCAAATCACTAACCACAGTAGAAAGTATTTGGTTGATAAATCTTAAAACAGATTCAGTGTTTGACTTTCAAATTAGTGATTTTAAAAACATTTTTTAAAGTGTGGACGCCATTCTCAGCTTTAGGCAGAATGAAATCTTTTATGTTGAATGCCATCTGTAAGACAGTAGGGAAAACAAACAAAACTGGAAGTGAGAAGGTGCGAGGTGATTCTGTGTCCTAGTTGGCCACCCTTAATTCTCACCAAGGCAGACCTTGCCACCTTCAAGGACCTCGGAACTCTGGAAACACTGTACAAGCCACTGGTTTCAAAGGAGGCTTCTGGATCTTGTGATTCTGAAGAAGTCCATTTAATTTAATCACCCTGTGGGGAGAAGCTGGGCTCTGGCTCCAACTTTAACCTGAGAACTATGTTAGGTCCAACCATTGAGGCGTCAGTCCTTCCTTGGACACTGCCCCTTCTGAGCACAGTTGCTTTCCACAAAAAGGCACTGCCTCTTACAAATCCTAAACCAAGCTGAATCTGCAAGTCACTCTTAGAGCCCTGGCTGGCACACCGATCCAAGTGTCTGATGAGAAGAACAGGTGGAGATCTATTTTAATTAGTGGCAAATACCTAATGATTGAAAATAGACCCTTTTGGAAAATTCAACTGGCCTTGTTCCTCACTCCTCAAAATTCCAAGCTACCTGGTAGTATGATATTAACAATGCTGGCATTATAGCCTGCTCAGATACATTCCTGATGATGTGTCAACTAAAATGACAGTGACTGCCATGTTTGGGCAGTTAGCCAAATGCCATCTGAATCCTTCTCAGTGACAGGTAAGTTCCCAGGAGAAATAGAAATACTTTATCTTGCTGACCTAATGCATTTGTTAAGAGTCTCACTGAAAGTGGGCAGAATGATAGGGGGTTCATGATGGGAAATCACTTAACAAATATTAGTTTCTTGTCCATTAAAACATGTTGAGCCTTCTGTCAACTAAATCTCCCTCACACCTGCCTCTGAAGCAAAGCAACTAACAACCTGAATCTTAACTGTCAGGCAATTTAATGGAAGGTGGCATGACCTAACCTCATTGCCTGTTCCTCTTAACTGTGGGCCAGCATCACTTCTTTAAGTCCTATTTTCTTTTAGTAGAGGGTTGTACCCTTTTTCTTGTCTATTTTTTTGGAGGGGGATACTTTTAATTAGAAAGACCTTCAGCTAAGAGAGCTTGGCGAGTATCCCAGTAAGGCAAGAGTAGAGGTTTGGTATAATTGCATGAGATGACACCTTTTTGTGGCTACAAAAAAGCCTGCATCAACCAGTTTAGTAGATCTCGGTTCCTCTGGGGAGAAGGGCATGTCACTTCTTGCCAGTGGGTGTGTGTCTGGCGCCTGCCACTCAATTCTGGAAGCATTTGGCCTTCCTGTAGGCCCAGAGGAATGGGTCACAGTTACTGATAAAGATTAGGGTGTCTTTGCTTTCATTTTTACTACTTTATGACTTATTTGCTTCCATCCTGGATTCTGTGCTGGGCCATCCTCAGCTTCCAGGAACCAGGGCCACAAGAGAAGTGGGTGTGGTTCAGAGAGACAGGCAAAGACTTTGGGGTCAGCCAATACCCATTGACCCCTGCATGACCTTAACTAAGTGATTCAATTTATGAACCACTGTGTCACTTCCTCTGCCACCCAGGCCAGCTTGGAGACTGCTGGTAATCTTTGGGTTTTATGCTCTTGGCCTTGTGAGTGAAGATTTCCTTATTTAAGGATTGACAACTTCCCCTTGGGCAGCCTCCTTGCTCATTGCTGGAGACAGCTTTGCTGGAGAGCCAAACCTGGAGTTGAAGGCTGGTTTTCTTATCCATAAAACTGGATTACAATGTCTACCAGGATTGTTGAGGACTAATGAGATAATAGACTAAGTAACCATCACTTAACACACTTAACAAATGTCAGTTTCTCGTCCATTAAAAACACCTGAATGTTGGGCCTTCAATCAACTAAATCTCCCTCACACCTGCCTCTGTCTTCCATTGTTTTATTCTTACAATAATCCAGGTGCCAGTGAGAATTTGAACTTTGTCCTAGGGACAGGAGAGACAAAGACAGGGTTCTTCACTTCATTTTTCAAAACAGCCACATAAAGTGGAAGGTGAATTTTATTTTTTTAACCAAACCAATGTTGAAACCTTGCTTCCTTCACTTTAGCAGTGGTGGTGACCACATCTGGAGTAATCAGAGAGATTTAGAAAGAGGATGAGCTAATGTAATCTTCAGAATTTCTGGGGACATAACCTAAAACCCAGAAACCAGAAATATAAACATTTCTGAATGGCAGAAATACCACAAACAAAATTAAAAGACAAGTATCACTGGAAAAAAGAATTGCAAATATACAACCAATGAAACCATTTTCCTTAATATACAAAGCTCTTTTAGGTTATTAAGAAAATGATGATTTTTTTTAAAGGTGAAAGATGTGAATAGAAAATTCACAGAAAAAGGAATTCAAAAGGCCATTTAATAATTCAAAATGTCTAACCTCACACAAAAGAAGGAAACCAAGTTTGAAAAAGGAGATGCTACTTAGGCCTAGGAGCTGACAAAGATTAATTGCTGCATAACTGTCGGCCACTGGTGGGAGTGAATCCCCCCTGCTGGTTTATCTGGAAATTGGTGAGAACTTTCAGGAAGGTCATTTGGCGATATCTTCCAAACTAAAAACAATCCTTAAAACCAGAAATTCAAACTCTTTTCTTGGAATCTCGATGAACAGCCTTCTTGTCTCGATAAAATAGATATATCTAAGGACACCCAATAATATTAATAGTGATTACTTACTGGGTATAGAGAAGAAAAGAGATGTTTGGTTCATTCAGATGTTTGTATTTTGTTATTTTCAAAGGTAAAATTGTTTCCAAGACACAACAGCACACTTAACAACAAAGGAAGCCTTACCTCTGACCTGAAGATCTAACATAAACTCCACATTGGACACTCAAACATTTCGTTTAACAAAGAGCAAATGCAGTATGAGATGTTTTCTTAGTACATTACCTCAAATGCCAATTGCAACCACTCAGAATGATCTCTCGGAGCCTTACTGGGTCCTCTGCCACGTGGCCTTATACTTTCCTTATTTATTTATTTTTAAATAGGTTTTTATTAATTTTTAGGGAGGAGGAAGGGAGGGAGGGAGGGAGGGAGGGAGAGAGAGAGAGAGAGAGAGAGAGAGAGAGAGAGAGAGAGAACCTTCAGTTCGCTGCCTCCTGCACACCCCTTACTGGGGATTGAGCCTGCAATTCAGGCATGCCCTGTCTGGGAATCAGACCAGTGACCTCTTGGTACATAGGATGACACTCAACCAGCCAGGGAGGCCTTGTACCATCTTAAGAAACCTGATATTGGCATGTTTTCCTCCCCCAGAGTCTTGCTCCTTCCTGTCCAGTGTGACTGTCCCAGGCCCCTGGATGCAATCCTCCTTCACGTCCCTTCACACGCTCACTGTCCACTCTGGGCTTCTGGAATGTCCCAGAGGGTCATAGTGGAAATAGGACTTGAGCCAGGAGTAGGAACAGGAGTAGGTAGGGATTGGAGGGGTTGAAAAGAATAGGAGGGGAGCTACATAGTCACACAAAGGAATAATAACAATGAGGGTTATTGACTTACCGTGTACCTATATATTCACATACAACATGTCCTGTATTTCATGGAAGCTTCATGACCCCAGAAGTCAGCATTGTGAGCCCCATTCTACAGGGAAGGTGACAATGCTGAGCTGGAATTCAAAACAAAGTCTGCCCACCCGTCTCTTAAGACCCAACGTGGGGCGAGGAGGTGAGCACTAGGAGAGGGATCTGTTCTTGGCCTCGAAGAGTCACCTGAAGATTTAACTCCAGGAACCGTGGTGCTGGGCCTGCTTCTGAGATTGCAGACTTTAAAAAGAATATAATCCTTGGCTATGTTAGTGGTGCGTGTGTTATTGTGGAGGTGGTGCTGAGGAGGAGGGATGCAGAGGAATGTCTGTTTCATCGGATTCTGAGAAGAAAGCAAGATGACGTTCTGACCTGGGAACGGAACTATTGGCAGTACTTTATTATTTGTGGTTTCCCTTTAGTCCATTAGGAAATACTACTGCAAAACTGCCATTCTTTAATATATATATTATATATTATATATTATATATTATATATTATATTATATGTTATATGTTATATGTTATATGTTATGTGTTATATGTTATATATGTTGATTTCAGAGAGGAAGAGAGAGACATCAATGATGAGAGAGAATCATTGATTGGCTGCCTCCTGTACACCCCCTATTTTGGGTCTAGTTTGCAACCCGGGCATGTGCCCTTGACCGGAATCAAACCAGGGACCCTTCAGTCCGAAGGCCAACGCTCTATCCACTGAGCAAAACCAGCCAGGGCAAAAGTGCCATTTTCAATGGAGCTGCGTCTGTCCCTCCAGTGAACTGAGCTGGGATCGGGACCAGCCAGCGGGCAGCCTCGGCTGCCTCAGTCCCCTGTGGCTGCCGATTCAGCGGGTTGCGTGTGTCTGGCTGCAGAGTGCTGATGCAGGCAGTTCATCTTTGATTTTTTTTTTTTAAATCCCTCATGCAACTACACATAGTGTTTCCTACAATCTGGCTGAGGTCCCACTACCTGGGGAGGCTCAGAATTGGAGTGCCTGGAAGCATCGCCCATGGCCAGGGGGGACCAGAGTCCCCCAGGTGAGTCTGAGGTTGTCCCAGCTACTTAACAATTAGATAGTAAAGCAGGAGGGAGTTCTAGATGCCAGGGAGGGGACAGAAAGTTTGCATGCCTGTGGGGGAATGCCTCAGTCTCGGGGAGCAAATTCCAGTGGCTTTTCTTGGACAGGTCACTTCAGTCTCCCCCACGATGTTGATGTGACTTTTCAGTCTGAGAGGCAACCCTAACTCTGGGTCTGGGAGGCTTGGGTGTGGGCATCAGGCAGAGTTTGCTGGGAGCCTGGAAAGTTTATTTTTACTTATTTTGTGTGTCCCAAGTTCTTGGCCCTGTGCTGGGTACCTGAGGCACATTTTCTAGTTTTTCCCTTCACAACAACCACACCATGTCTGATGTTGCCATTTTAGAGATAAGCAGCTGAGGCTCAGGAAGTTGCCATGAATCGTGGCCAGAGTTCTCCCATAGGAATGTGGGCTCCAGTTCTGACATTCTCTGTGTATCAAACCACCAGACCACGGTTGTGTGGAACCTTGGGTGGGTCATGGCCATCCCAGGGGCTGTAGGGGACGTGGGGCATGTCCTCAGGGTCCCGGGCACACATGGCTTTTCTCAGGGCCTGAGAGCGAGCTGCTGAGGGGGGCAGGGCACACAATAAACCCTGGTGGTTCATGTCATTGGAGCATTTCCCTGGCCCTACAGCCTATCCCAGCGTACTTCAGTGGCAGTTTCCCATCGGGGAGGCGGTGTGCTGACAAACATGCCTATCAGTGAATCCCAAGGAAGTAACCTGTGTCCTTCGAGAAGGTGTGCAGCAGGGAGGTGGGAGACTGGGATCCCTTACGGTAGAGCAGGCTCCCGAGGGGGCGAGCCCAGCTCCCTCCTCCAGCCCTGGCTCTGGCCTCTGCACCTCTTCAGCACTTCCATTCGGTGCCATATGGCAGAGCAGGTCCCTGCAGCCAGCTGTATTACTTCCTGCCTAGAACCGGGGTGTTTTCTGTGTGCACTGCTTGTTTCCCAGAGGGGAGGGACTTTGCCTTCCTGGTGACACTGAGGATATTGATCCACTGTGCCTGTGAAGTTCCCTCTTCCTGTCCGCCCAGCTCTGTGGCTGGTCTGAGTGGAACAGCCCATTGGCCTGACTTGTTTTACATATTCTTAGGTCAGCCTTCTCTCACATGTGAATGAGCCTGGAATTCTTTTGGGGGGATACCTGCTAAGCTTATTTACCAGTCCCTTTAATTCATAGCCATTTGGGCCCCAGCCCACTCCATCATGTGATCCTCTCATACATTGCTGTCACTATATGCGAACATTAAAAGTAAATTTGGGCAGGGATCACAATTTGGCAGAACGCCCAGGGGCCCCCAGGCTTGTAGCAGCATGCTGGGTATCCTGGGGGCATGAAGAACAAAATGGTAGGCAGAGACTCTTGGCGCAGGGCTGGATGGGCCCCACAAGCTCGAAGGGGACTTGGCTGGAAGCCCCTGGGAAATAGCTCTGTGAGGGGATGAGTGCCTCATCATTGAATGTGAAACTGTCTCATGGTTTATGTGAATTCTAAAAGTAACATAAGAGTGCTTAGCATTAAGAAAAAGACTCAGTATATAAATGTGTGTAGAAAAATTAAGACCTGTCATATATCCCATTAGCAGAGATGACCAGTATTTATGATCTGGTGGGTTTTAAGGACTCCATGGGTATTAAGGACTCTGTTTATGGCAGGACTTGTGGGTTTTAAGTCTTGGTCTCTGTGAAGCAGTTTGAGCTTGTCTTTTCCGAACTAAGAGTGGCCCTTCCTGTCTGTAGAACATGGAGAGTTCCTGGCTCTGGACCTTGGAGGGACCAACTTTCGTGTGCTTCGGGTGAGAGTGACAGACAATGGGCTCCAGAAGGTGGAGATGGAGAACCAGATCTACGCCATCCCCGAGGACATCATGCGCGGCAGTGGCACGCAGGTCTGAACCTTCTTTCAGCGGCTGGGGGGCTCTGGGCCACAAAGGAGCAGACACTGCTCCTCCTCCATGTCTGGAGGGTGGAGACCCAGGCTGGAGCTTGAATTCCCTGACCTCTCTGCATGGTGATCCCCTCCACGCCTGGAAGCGGAGTGGGACCTCTATCAGGAGAGGTGCACGTGGTTTGGAGCATGTGCCTGAGACCCTGGGGACTGGATGTGTTGGAGCAGGAGGGGTTTTGAGGTCTGCTCACACATGTTGGTTGTTGAGGCTGGGCCCACACTCTGGACACCTTGTTAGTGGTACTTCTGAATGGTGAGCCAGTGGAATACACAACTGTGCTTTGACACTGTCACCTGCCACTGCGGTCAATCTGAAGCACCTTTTGACTGACAGTTGTCATCATACCATTGAAAATGGAAGCTGCCCCTTTGCTTTTCTGGTTATTGGCTTTCTCTGTCCTTGACCATCTAAAACAGAAAATGTTTTGTATGCAGGGATGGGAACCTGTTGAGAAAACATCAAAATCAAGCTTTGGGGCATTAGCCCCAGCTGGTATCCCAGCGGACACCATGTGTTTCTGCATTGACCCCCAAATCATGCTCAGTTAGCCTCACACCTTGGTAGCTTCTAGAGCCACGTTTTGTACTCAGAATCCCCACAATAAAAGAAGCGGAGGGAGAAGAAATGTGAAATCCAAGTAAGGATCTTTTCAGTAATAGAAAAACATGTGCAAGGATGGGATTGCCATCAAGGTAGTCTTCAAACATGAACTGAACACCTACCATGCACTGTACACTGATCCTTGTTGGAAATCAAAGTCCTGCCTTTTCTCCTTCAGGGCTTAAAGCTCAGCTGGACCACCAGCAACTGCCCCCTGCCCCACCCCCATAGAAAGCAGTAATGTTGTGTTGAAGGGAGTGAATAACCATCAGGAGGAAGAGCTGGTACGTGATGACCTATTGTCTGAGCAAAAGCACTTTATAGATATTCTCATTCTATCCTCACATGAGCCCCATGAGGCTGGGTTCTTCTGTTATCTCCACTTTATACATATAGGATTGGGCTTTGAAAAACTAGTGACTTGGCCTTAGATCACAGAAATGGGAGGGTCCAGAGGCAAGACACAAAGCCAGATCTATGACTAGAGCTGTGCTTTCACAACTCTGCGGGAAGGAAGGGGGCTTTGTCCACTTTGTAGGCTACTTGATGAGATCCATGAGTGGTGCTCCCTGAGTCCTGCCTACCTGTGCCTGCTTCCAGTGTAGGAGGTACACCCTGAAGGGGCTGGTGCAGACTTGAGATCCTGTGGGATAGGCCCTTTGGGGGTTCTCCCTCTTAAAGGCTCCCCTAGGAGAGCCCTCCTACAGAAGGGGCACTCATTGCCATCATACCAGAAATATCTGGTCGATGGGTGACCGCCACAGACTAGCCATTATTCTCAGCCTCTTTAGATTTAGTAAGTGTATCTTATGGGAAGGGAAGTGAGCAGATTCTCAGGCCAATAAAGAAAAGTAAACATTTCTAACTTCATAAAATGATGCCCTTTGATCCTTTTTATGTCAGGAAGGTAGTAGTTCTTTCTCTCAGCATCTTATCTTCAGATCATCAGCTAACAGAAAAGGAGATAGTCTTCTAATTAAGGAAGCAGATGGTCTCCTCTTCCCCTCTTGTTGAAGGTTCTTCCAACTCAGCACTTTTCGAAACAGTGGAACTGTTCCTTATCAGCTTGCGCAATACGGTAGCCACGAGCCACCTGTGTCATTGAGCACTTGAAATGTGGCTAGTGTGACAGAGGAAGTGGATTTTTAACCAGTTGACTGCCATGCATCCAAAATAGAAACCATCCTCATGTCTATAGATGCTTATGGAATACAAAGGGTTACTTTTTGAAATTCTAATTCATTGAAATAGCCATTGATGGTTTGTGGCTGCTATCCTGGGCACCACATTTTTTAATAATTCTTCACTGCCTCTCTCTCTTTTCTGCCTCCCTTGTTGGCAGGGCAGTTGGAAAGGGAACAGTGAGCATGGCTGGGTAAGGGGAACCCATTTTGTTTTTACCTCTTCTAAAGCTCCCCTAGCTCTGATGATTGGCCTCATCTCTTTGCACAGCTTCTATAACTTCCTCTTTTTTCTTCTTTTTTAAAAATAAAGACTATTTGTATTAAATATCATTTTGACTAGAGTACCAGGAAGAAGGTGCTGGGAGTTTTTTTAACCATATCATAAATTTTGTCTCTGATTGACTGTCCAACCAAAGAACAGGATTTTCTGAATAGCTATCTAGAAACCCTATTTACATATTAAAATACTTGACCTCTCCTCAAGGAAGTTGGCACTTGTGAGGTGAACCTCTTAGTGAGAAGGTCCTGTCTTTGCTCCTGAGTGTGTTTTGGTTCAGACTCAGCTGAAGTGACTTGCAGGTGATCAGACAGAGATAGGATCTGTGCAGGAAGTTCAGTTAGAGCTGGCTACCTTCTAGATAAGTGTAGCCTTGCCTTCATGGATCCCTCCCAATGAGATATACCAGATATCCACCTAGCCTGTCACTTGGATGTCTTTAGTTCCTTTATAAATGCAAATACCTTTTGTGGTTTAGTGTAGTGGTTCTCTAACCACTGCTTCAGGATCAGCTGGAGGGCCCTAGAATTTGCATTGGCGGTGATAATACTGCTGGTTGCATACCATATTTTGGGAACAGCTCGTTCAGTGGAATCTTCCTGACTTCTGTCTGGGGAGGAAAATGTTATTCTCCTTTATTCCCTTAGCTTTTAGATTTTGTCATCTTTGTCAACCTGGCCCTTGAAATCTGCTCAATCTCTTTGGCCTCTGCTTAATTTTTGTAGCAGACTACCTGGCCCCAGCCTATCTGGAGGGGTCACCAACTTCTTTGTGAGGATGCTGAGTAGGCAAGAAGGAAGCCATGGCACTGTGAGCGTTGGGACTGATTGAAAACCTGGGCAATTGTCAATACAGGTTTTTCTTAAGTTTAGGATTGTTTCTAGGTGTTGTCAGTCCTGCTTAGCATAGTCATGGTTGTGAGATTGACCATCCACAAAATCCTACTTATTCTTCAGTGCCTTTCATGGGCTCATTGGAGTTCCTTTTTTTTTTTTTTCTTTTAGAGAGGAAGGGCGAGGGAGAGATAGAGACATCAATGATGAGAGAGAATCATTGATTGGCTGCCTTCTGCACCCCCGCCCCCCCCAATGGGAATGGAGCCCACAACCTGGCCATGTGCCCTTGACCGAAATCAGCCCAGGACCCGTCAGTCCGCAGGCCAATGCCCAATCCACTGACCCAAACTGGCTAGGGCGGATATTCTACTTTTTTAGAAAGCAAAGATAACTTGTTTGAATTGCCCCCAAGAAATCAGTTTTCTAGAATAGAGACAAAATATAAAAGTTACTTGTTATTTTTATTGACTTCAAAGAGGGGAAGAGAGAGATAGAAATACCAATGATGAGAATCACTGACTAGCTGCCTCCTGCACGCCCCCTACTGGGGATCCAGCCCACAACCTGGGCATGCCTCCTTGACTCGAACCCAGAATCCTTCAGTCTGCAGGCCGATGATGCTCTATCCACTGAGCAAAACCAGCTGGGGCAAAAGTTACTTGTTTTTGTTAGAGGTCTTTTCATAGAATGCCAACAGAGAATGTCCTACCCACTCTCCCAATCAGAGGAGACAGGGATGTTAACATGCTTGTTAGCACCGTGATGGGCTTCCCTTTCTGGTAAGGCATTCAGCTGTGCATCAATGTCAAGGGAGGTTCTAACAAGGCCACCAAAGGATGTTCTGTTTCTAGGACATGCAACGCCTTTCTGATTAGCTCTGACTGTGCTTTCCCTTGCCTCATGGGATTATTTTGATAGTGGTATGGATAAGTGGTTGAAGTGGAAGACAGTATTTAATAAGCATTAACTAGTGTTAAGCCCTTATCTGTATTGCCTCATTTAATACTTTTGGTTAGCACCCCTATGCTATAGACTGAGAAAATAGACTTCACAGGGAATGCATACCTTGCATGCATTCAACTAGTTCCTTTCAGAGCCCAAAGTGTGTGCTCTTAATTGCTGTGCCATTTTGCCTTCCTGCTCATCTTCCTGTGTCTTGTACCCTTAGCTGTTTGACCACATTGCCGAATGCCTGGCTAACTTCATGGATAAGCTACAAATCAAAGACAAGAAGCTTCCCTTAGGTTTTACGTTCTCATTCCCCTGCATCCAAACGAAACTAGATGAGGTGAGTAAAATGAGCTCTTCAGACACTTCTATTGTTTCATTCTTTGGGCTGAGAGGATGAGGAAGAATTCTGAGCCATGTGCTGCCATGGTGTTGGAGGTGGCTCTGATAGTTGTGTGGATGAGGTTTGTACCCTAAGAGTTCTGAGCTTCTGAGTGAGTGTGTGTAGGTGTGTGTGTTGAGGAGTGGGGGTGGCGAAGAAGTAGTAGAGAAGGGGGATCTTTACCCTCAAAGGACAGTGCACAACCCCACATACATTGCACATTATCCTTATCCCTTTTGGGGACATAGGAGTGAAAAATTAGTCAGGAACTCCTTTGATCTAAAGTGTTGTGATAAATATTTTTGAAAGAAAGATGCCTGAGGAGTTGGATCAGAGGTTGCAATACCTTATTTTGGCAGTTCTATAGCCTGCCCTTTTCAGTTTTGGGGGCAGTTGATCATGAAGAAATAATTTAATTTTCTTAACTGGGTCTTTGATGGGGCTCAGGCTTCTTCCTACTCTAGTTAGGAAGCAATGTACACATTCAAGCATGGCAATCATTTAGTTAGCCCCATGGCAGAGGGCTCTACTAATGGTCGTTTGAGGTCTGTGGTCTGAGTTTTATAAGGAATTAATGTTGAATTCTTGGTTCTTTTCCAGAGTTTCCTGGTCTCATGGACCAAGGGGTTCAAGTCCAGTGGTGTGGAAGGCAAAGACGTGGTTACTCTGATCCGGAAGGCCATCCAGAGGAGAGGGGTGAGTAGGGGTGGTGGGGACAGGAAGGCAGGACTTAAGGTTCTTTTGAGTCCACTCTGAAGCCTTTCCCAGTCTGTCCTCAACACAGTATGAGGACCTTTGTGATATTTAGGTGAGATTTTCTTTCTTCTTCCTTGCTATGTTTACACAATAATGTATATTTTTATTTTTTCCAGTTTTAATGAAATATAATTGACATACAGCTCTGTATCAGTTTAAGATGCACCACATAATGATTTCACACATATATATTGTAAAATAATTACTACCCCAAGAATCCTATAAATGATCAGATACCTTTGGGGTTAAGATTATCATGATGGATAAAAATCTTAGCCATGGTACAAGAAGATCCCTTTAGTACTTAACCTGAAGAAGACTTGACCATCATTTTCAAGTAAGAAAGTTGGGATGCTGTTGGCATTAGGGTGAAATGGGGCAGAGAGAGGACATGATAAAGATCACAGAAAGATAAGACTTTCTGGAAGGGGGGTGAGGGAGAGAGAGGTAAAGGAAAAAAAGAAAGAGGAGAAGATGACAATGATGACATGACGGGCTATTCTTAGTGCAGTGATGGCTTTGAACTAGACCACAGGACTGGTGTCAGGAAGTCCTCCAGGATGGGGAGTGAGATGCAGCTGTTAGACTAGATTTGGACCTGATTTCCAGCTAAAACCTCCTGATTTCCAGCTAAAACCATGTACCTTGGTTTTGAGTAGGGTTAATCAGGAGGCAGTTCTGTTACTCTTGTGTCTTACTACTCTTTTTCTCCATCTTCACATCTGTGACCTTTCTGTGATGGTGAAGATCACATCTCTCTTTTTACCTCTGTAGGACTTTGATATTGATATTGTGGCTGTGGTGAATGACACAGTTGGGACCATGATGACCTGTGGTTATGATGACCAGAACTGCGAGATTGGTCTCATTGTGGGTATGTGAACACTGGGTGTGAGGGCTGATATTGGCCAATGGAGTGGGGTGTGGGCTGGAAAGGGAGGAGGGGGGTCCATGACCTGGATGTCCCTTTGTACTTCATTTTGGGAGATAATGGTATAGTCACTTTGGAGGGCTGAGCCAGTACTAGTGGAGTTGGGGGGTTCATGGAGTGGACCATATTGTAATAGCCCACTAGTCTGTTCAGAGGAATGCCAGTCACCCTGGGCAGTATCAGGATGGTGGGGCAAGAGGGAGATGGGTGCTGGGCAGAGGACAGTGTGGGTATGCACTGAGCAGTCTCTTGTTTTGGACAGGCACGGGCAGCAATGCCTGCTACATGGAAGAGATGCGCCATATTGACATGGTGGAAGGCGATGAGGGGCGGATGTGCATCAACATGGAATGGGGGGCCTTTGGGGATGACGGCGTGCTCGATGACATCCGTACTGAGTTTGACCAGGAGATCGACATGGGCTCCCTGAACCCCGGGAAGCAACTGTGAGCAGAGGGCTTGGGGAGTGGGCTTAAGAGTTAGATTGGGGGCTGGCCAGGCTGGGTGGTGGTTCTCATTTTTGCTTTACAGTCATATCCCTCAAAGGTTGCCACGGTGCCCATTGGTCATGGGAATTTGTGCTCATTACACACATTGTGACTGTAAATTTCTGAGGGGGCTCTAAAAAAGACAGAGCAGGCAGACACACCAGGTAATAATGTGCTTTATCCTTCAGAACAGTAGTTTCAGAAAGTCATGTTCTGAGTCTAAGTGTGTGGCCCTGCTCTTTCCACCCTCAATTTGTAAGTTGCCCTTAGAAATATTCGTTGAGCCACGTAGAAAAGGGTTCAGCCCTTACCAATTTGGCTCAGTGGATAGGACATCGGATATGGACTGAAGAGTCCTGGGTTTGATTCCAGTCCAGGGCATGTACCTTGGTTGTAGGTACATCCCCGGTGGGGGGGTGTGCAGGAGGCAGCTGATCGATGTTTCTCTTTCATCGATGTTTCTAACTCTCTGTCTCTCTCTCTTTTTCTCTGCAAAAAAATCAACAAAATATATTTTAAAAAAAAGAAAAAAAGAAAAGATGATGAAGATTTGGGTCTGTGAAAACTCCTTTTTTAGCTCCCACCCCAGCATTGGCCAGATGACGGTGAGGCTGTGATAGGTGGCTCCTAATGACTGGCTGAGGTTCTGACTTAGAGCTCCGGTAGAGCTGCCTCTGAGCTCAGCTGGATCCCATGGGAGTCCCAGGGCCTCTCACCCCAGCAGTACCCAGACCTAAGGCCTCCTTGGCCACCTTCCCTCGATCTCTGGCCATGCAAGGACCCTGGGGTGAACTAACTGGAGGAAGGACTCCATCTGGACCCTGAATATTCCATTCTCCAGCCTGGCCAGACATGGCATTTAGTTTCTTTTGACTCTTACAAAACCTTATTTCACAAACATTTTTTCCAAATGTCCCTTAAAGGTCTTGAAATAGGGGTTGCTGCAAGCTTCGCAGGCAATTACAAAAACCTCTTGAGCAGTCAGGCTCTCTCTGTTCTGGTTGCTGGGACTGACAGGAAAGCTTGTAGTACTGTTCTCTGCTGGGAGAGGAAAATCCAAACCTATAAACCAGCTCAACAGTAGGGGCCTTTTTCTTAATAGGGAGAGCCCTTGCTTCATCAAGGATGCAGGATTTATTTAAGTCACAAGCTTTCCCACAGGTTGAAACGGGAGTCCATTTACTTGTAGCTTTCACAGGAACAACCTGGTTATGTCTGCCATGGCTGGTGAGGAATTTATGGGCTGAAAAGTCACTCATTCATTGCCTGCCCCCATTGATGAGACAACCCACGCCATTCCTAGGAGCTATGTGCCCTTTGAAGTGTTAGAAGACAGAATTGCCAGCCCGGCCTTGGCATCCCACCCCTGGCTCAGCCTTAGACAAATCAAATCAAAGTCTGGGAGGACATATCCCAGTGTCAAGTCCCAAAGTTATTTTTGGGCTTGAGGAGAAACTTTGACTCTTTATATGTCTCTAAATAAATATTTTTCAAACATTGATGGAAACAAAGTGTTTTTAAAAACTGGAATTAACAACTTTAAAAAACTGCCACCCCACCTCCCACAGGACCACCTATTTAGAGAAGTTGACACACACGAGTTCCTTGCTCTTGAAGCTGGTCTGCCTCCCAGGCAGTTGGCTGTGCTGGCCCTCAAACATTTCAAATGCACCTTCTGTTTAAGCAGTTTAGCCAGCTCTTCACTTAGCTCCAAATTCTGCCATACTTGACGGTGGGTCTTGAGCAAGTCTCTTCCTGAGGGCCCAACTTCCTCTCTTGTAGACAGCACCAGGAGACATTGGAGTCCCTTCCCCAGCCCTGCTGTGGGCCTCCTCGGTGAAGCCTGGCCCAGTTAGTGCCTGCAGGCCCTGAGGGCCTCCTCTCTCTAGCACCCAGATCCTTCTTGAGATATCTAGAAAAGGCCTTCTTTGCCAAGAGGAATTGTAAAGGCTTAAGTTTCCCATCACAGTCTGAGACTGTCTTCTGGAAAAAACAAAACAAAACAGTGCCATCTAGTGTTGAAGAAATAAATTCCCCGACTGCCCTCTTAGCTTGGGCCCCTGCCCTGGTGGTTCTAAAACATGCTTTATCTTATCACCTGCCTGCTCAGGAACTTGCAGCATCTCTCATTCCCATATTCCTGAGAAACTTTAAGGCATTTTGAGCTCTTTCTCAGCCATCCCAACCTGCTTTTCTAATCTTGCCCCATCATTCATTCTCCCTACACCCTCAGAGTTTTTCACACGTTAGGAATTCACAAATGGCCTGCCAGAGGTCAGGGGTGGTGTGAGGTGATGAATTGCTGGGCTTACAACCCCTTCCCCTTGATTTCATCATATGGACCTTTCTCTCTTGTAAATAAATATTGGGGTTCATTTTACATTAGGTTTTATTTTCAAAAATCACTTCCTTGCTAGAAAGAAAAATTTTTAAAATTCATTACCTTACATGCAACTTACTAAACTGAAGTCCAGACTATTACAGTATGTCTGTCCCACACTCCTCGGATGTTTTGTTTTTCTGCTATTGGCCCATCCTCTCCACAGTTCAAGGCCTACCTGCCTGCAGAGACAGCCCAGGCTCCCCAGCTCCTCCACCCCTGCCAGGGTTATCACTTCATACAGCTCATTTCCAGGCGGTGCCACACAAGTTAACCCTTCCATGTGCAGCAGCCTCTAACATTGTTGAAGTTCCACATGTGTGCATGTTGCCTCCTGTGGGAAGTTGAGAGCTCACAGATAGCAGGGACTTCATTGGTTCTCTGGTATGTGTCTTCCTGCAGATTTGAGAAGATGATCAGTGGGATGTACATGGGGGAACTGGTGAGGCTTATCCTGGTGAAGATGGCCAAGGAGGAGCTGCTTTTCAGGGGGAAGCTCAGCCCTGAACTCCTTGCCAAGGGCCGCTTTGAGACCAAAGATGTTTCAGATATTGAAGGGTAAGCTTTTGGGTCTCTCTCTGTCTACTGAAGAGTGGTCAGGCCTTTGGGGATGAAGAAGGGACATTGGCCTTTGACTCCTCAAATGTGGACAGTAAGAGGGTCTCGTCCAATATGGGCCATGGGGTCTGGGGGCGCCAGTAGGTTGAGGTCACTTAACAAATAGTCTCTGCTCTTGTCCATTAAACGTGCTGATTTCCAAAGCGCCTCCTGGTGCTGACTGGCCTCCATGCTCAGAGATGTCACACTTGCATTCCTGCTTGGCCTGGAGTGGGGTTTGGAGTCTTGTCTTAATACTAGAGGCTTCCCCTTGGCCCCTTAATGACTCATTTCCATCCACTTCCTTCCCCTTCTGAAGCTCTAACTTTTCATTCTCTGTTGGTGAATCTCAAAAAAGGACTCCATTCTGACCCCTGCCTCATAACAGAAGAATAGGTCCTTGGTTGGCCCAGAGAGAGATACCCATTTAATTCCAATAGCTGGAGCCGAGGCTGCATTTTCATGGAGCAGCAGGGGTGAGAGTGAGGGTGGCCTCATATTTGTCTTCCATTGAACAATATCCAGTGTTAGGCTTTGTTTCCTGTTCTTGAGACTTCCCCTTGTGGCTTGAGGATGCCCTGTCTCAGGGACCAGCTGATGGAGAGGAGGTGATTTGGGTGTAAAGAAAGCAGTGAAACAGTTCAAATGACTGGAAATGGAAACTCTTGAAGGAACTGTTCCTACCTGTTAAACCCCGAGGGGAGCAAAGTTCTCAAATTTGCGAGGTATCTAGCTCCCCTAAGAAGGGTGCTACACTCCCAGCGCCAGCCCTTCATGACCCTCTTTAGCATGAGTGAAAGCAGTGCCCACTCCATCTTGAAATGCAATAGACTCTGACTAGTTTACAGAAAGTAAGGTGGGCTCCACAGCCGGGATCACATGGTAGGAGTTGGTGAGTAGCAGGGACACTGTTCCCTCTACCCCATAAGACAAGCAAATGCACACTCTTACCACACAAATTAGTATATAAAGCCCTGAGAACAGGTCTATTCCTTATGTGCATAAGAAATAATTTTACTCACGGTGGGGAGGGGGTAGGGGAGGGGGAGGGAAAGAGGGCGAGGTGTCTGTCTGTCTGGGAGGATACTTACTTGTGTTTCTCCTCCTTGATCAATCCTCATCAGTGGGCAGAGCAGTGAAGTGGGCGTCTGCCCTCACTGGGAGATGACATTGGCTGAAGCTGCGGGGTTTATTGGCCAACCTCCTCCCTCCCAAACCCCAACACACATACACATCCCTCTCCACTGGCCACAGTGGGTTGGACACGTGCCCGTGCCCACACACTCTCTTTCTGTTTCCCAGAGAGAAGGATGGTATCCGGAAGGCTCATGAGGTCCTGGTGCGGCTGGGCATAGAGCCGACACAGGAGGACTGCGTGGCCACTCACCGCATCTGCCAGATCGTGTCCACGCGCTCAGCCAACCTGTGCGCGGCCACCCTGGCGGCTGTGCTCCGGCGCATCAAGGAGAACAAGGGCGAGGAGCGCCTGCGCTCCACCATTGGGGTCGATGGCTCCGTCTACAAGAAACACCCCCAGTGAGTCAGCATTCGGGACCCATAGTGATGAGGCTTCCAGAGCACTTGGGGACCCCTGAGAGCCTCGAGAGAGACCCCAGTGACTTTAGGCACCAATTCTGTTTTACATTCTGGGTGGTGGAGGTGAGGGTCTTGGTAGAGTAGGCTGGGAGGGTGGAGGTGATTTCTGAAGGCTGCTGGCCATGGGAGTCGGGAGCGGGTGGGTCTACTCTGACCTCTCCTGGCCACTTGGGGCTCTAGTTGCCACCCTCTTGTTTGGGAGTTAATATTTCTCTTTACTTTCATGATTCTTGACGGTCCCTTCAGATCCTGTGTCCTCTGCCAGGGGCCACCCAGCCCAGTGGATTATCAGCCTCTTTGGCTGATCTGGGTATCGAATTGATCCTTCCCTGTCCTTCTGTCCTTCATGTTTTTTGTTTGCTTGTTTGTTTGTTTTTTTTGGCACCTGGATAACCTGAGCCTTATTAAGGATTTAAACATTCACACATTTTACAGAGGATGGAAGCCTTCGTGTTTTGATTCCTTTGGGTCATAAGTGCAAAAATGCAAGTTTCAGTTGGGATCTAGATCCCTCTCTGTTGTGCCCACTTAGTCATCATGTTCACCTGTTATGAGTGCCAGGTCTGTGGGCCTTCATTGACTGAACTGTTTGGTGCAGAAAGTCTCAGCCCTACCATTCAGTCCCTGGCCTCCTAGTCCAGGGCTTTAAGCACTTTAAAGTGCACACAGATCACCTGGGGATCCTGCTAAGAAGCTGATTCTAATTCAGAAGTTCTCTGTTCAGGATGCTGCAGGCCCACAGACCACACCTGGAGTGGTGAAGTCCTGGAGATCATGACTCAAAGGAGCCACCACCCAAGAATTTCTTGCTGGGAATACCTACATATTCAGACATCTTGGGAATCTTTTGGCAGAAATTGGCCAAAGACAACAAAGTCCAGAATAGCATTTCAACTTTTTCTGATTTGGGTCTTTCCCAGGGAGCATCTAATGAAATGAATGATGAAACATGAATAGTAGTTGGTGTCAGAATCACCTGATTCCATTGGGTTCTTCCAGCAAAGAGGATACCAGGTGGGGCTGAGGAGCTGTGGCCTGTGGGAAGAGGAGATCTATGTGACACCTGCAGGGGACAGTGGCTTCCTAGAGGAGTCTTCCCTTTCCACAGGCATTGGACCCAGCTAGGGTGGACATAGTTGGATATCTGAGCTTTTGTACAGTGACCTCTAACTTGGGAAAGAGTGAGGAGGGGATGTTCAGGGCAAATCTGCTTCTGCAGGTGCCTCTTGGCATTTGTGCTGAGGGGTGCGCTAACGCTCCAACCATTAGCACCATTGACCCTAGTTGTGGACACCCATTTCTTACCCCATCTTGGTGACTGCAGTTTTGCCAAGCGTCTTCACAAGACGGTGCGGCGCCTGGTGCCTGACTGTGACGTCCGCTTCCTCCGCTCCGAGGATGGCAGTGGCAAGGGGGCAGCCATGGTGACAGCAGTGGCCTACCGGCTGGCCGACCAACACCGGGCTCGGCAGAAGACCTTGGAGTCTCTGAAGCTGAGCCGGGAGCAGCTGCTGGAAGTCAAGAAGAGGATGAAGCTAGAAATGGAGCGAGGTCTGAGCAAGGAGACTCATGCCGTTGCTCCGGTCAAGATGCTGCCCACCTACGTGTGCGCCACTCCTGATGGCACAGGTAACGGCAGGGCTGCCACTCAGCTCACCACGGTGGGCCTTTGTCCTGGTGTTGACACTCCGGGAGAACTCCTTAGCCTTAGCATGGGATGTTTGGGCCAGAACATATATTTCCAACTATAGTACAAATGCTCCTGAACTTTCAAGAGCATTACATCCCAATAAACTCATCATAAGTTGAAAATGCATTTAATACACCCAACTTACCAAACATCACAGCCTAGCTTAGCCTAACTTAAATGTGCTAAGAACACTTGCGTACATTAGCCTACACTTGGGCAAAATAATCTGATACGTGACTATACTGTGGAACGCTGATTGCTTACCCTGATGATCCCATGGCTCACTGGGAGCTGTGGCTCGCTGCCGCTGCCATCACAAGAGTATTACACCACATCACTAGCCCTGGTAAAGATCAACATTCGAAGTATGCGTTCTACTCAATGCGAATTGCTTTCACTCCATTGTAAAGTAAAAAATAATTAAATCAAACCATTATAAATTGGGACCATCTATATTAGGAAATTCTAATGTTCAATAAGCTCAATCAAGGCTAAAATTTCAGCTGTGGTGATTTAGTACTTACTGAATGCTTACTATGTGTCAAACACTTCTTTGAGCACTTAACACATGCCAATTCATTTAATCTTTACCTGTTAACAGATATTAGAGGTTAATTTTATTTGTTAACAAACTGTTATGGTTGGCACAGAGGTAAGGCACAGAGAAATAAAGAAACCTGCCCAGTTCACACAGCTGGAAAATGGCAGAACTGGGATTCAAACCCAGGGATTTTGGTTCAGGGTCAGCTTGTCAGCACGTCAGAGGTTGGCACTCTAAGGCCCATAGACTAAATCTGGCCCACCATCTGTTTTGGTAAATAAAGTTTTATTACTACTGCACAGTCTTGTCCATTTGTCCATGTATTGTGTATGGCTGCTTTGCATTACCATGGCGAAGCCATGTGATTGAGCAGAGACTGGCTTATAAGGCCCAGCCCTTTACAGAAAAAATATTGATGACCCTTTGTCTACATCTCACAACCAAAATGATGGCAGCTTTTACCTAATTCGTTAGAAACAATCACCGAGCAGCCAGTGTAGCACACTTGGTACAGGTTCCAGAGGCAGAGACTGGAACTTGGCCCCTGCTCCACACTCTGCTGGCTGTGTGGCCTCCAGCAAGTGACTCCCCCTAGGTCAGCCAGGTCATGGGCCCTCATTAGAGGGGAACACAGTGCCTTGCTCTCTGGGCTACCTGAGGGTTGTGTGAGCTCTGTGTGAGGGAGGAATACATGGTGATTGCCCAGCAAAAGAGAGTGTTTGTCTCTGCCATTCCTTCTCTAGTTTATTCTAAAAAGGTGGCCTTTGACTTAGCATGAATGGCATGTTAGGTGTTTTTGAGTGCACGGTGGCCCTTTCCTCTGTTGTGATTGCAGAGGTCATTGTGACTTCTGGGCCCCACCACTTGAACTCGTTTGAGAACCAATAGGGAGCCAGCAGGTCTCTAGTCCTGGGGTCTTATGTTCTTACTGTTAGGTGGAGCTCACAGTCCGTCACCCCTGAGGTTGTCGAAGGCTTCTCCCCTTCCCTCTCCCAGGAGACCTCTCCATTAGAGTAAGGTGCTTTAGAACCTGTCACTCTCTGCTGTGGTCACGTGGTCATCATCTTCCTGGGTTTATTTTCAGAGAAAGGTGATTTCCTGGCCTTGGACCTTGGGGGTACCAATTTCCGGGTCCTGTTGGTGCGTGTGCGGAACGGGAAGCGTCGCGGAGTGGAGATGCACAACAAGATCTATGCCATCCCGCAGGAGGTCATGCACGGCACGGGGGACGAGGTGAGGCAGGGCAACACCTCTGGGAGGGAACCCCAGTAGACACCCACTTCTTCTCTGGGAGAGCATACTTCCTCTGCTCACCATGGTCCAGGGGAGGGTTGGGTGAGCCAGGACCCAGGGCTGGCCTTACTCAGGATTACACCTGGTTTGCATTTCTCCTGGGTGAGGCCTCACTGGTGCTCAGGCCTTGCTGGGGCAAGCCTGCCCTGGACAGGACCCCCCTCCCTGAGAGCACAGCTTCTTCCTGCAGCTCTTTGACCATATCGTCCAGTGCATCGCCGACTTCCTTGAGTACATGGGCATGAAGGGTGTATCCCTGCCCCTGGGCTTCACCTTCTCCTTCCCCTGCCAGCAGAACAGCCTGGATGAGGTAAGAGGTCCTTCCTGGAGGGCTTTCCTGTGGGTTTTATTGACTGTAAACAAGCCAGAAAGTTGAGCTTAAAGGAGGAAAAGAAGGGCATGCGTGAGCCGGTGGGAGGAGGGGCCTGTTGGTGGGAATGAGTGAGTCAGAGCTGGCTGAGGTTAACTAGCTTAGCTCGGCTGTAACAAGCAATCTTTGGGATCACAGTGAGGATGCTAATCAAAATATTAACATTTTTTAAGCAGTTTATGTCAGGTACTGGGCCAGGCTTTCTACACACATTATTTCATTTAATCCTTATGGCAACCTATAAGGTAGGTGTTTGTATACCCATTTTGCAGAAAGGAAAATAAGGTTTATAGTGATGCCCAATATTAAAACCCGCCATTTCTTAGGTTGCAAAAACCTAGAGTAGGTCAGATAGCTTCGGAACGACCAAGCCATGATTTATTTGGTTTCCTGACACCTAAGCCCATGCTCTCAATGAAGCTCAGCTGCTCCTGAGGCTCTTGTTTTGGGCTCAGGACATTTTCATTCATCTCGAGTCATTCAGGTGCCCTCGCTCCTCTCTAGTCTCACCTTTGCTTTCATTCCCTTGAATGAATGAAGCAAGTGGTGAGTACTGGTGCTGCCAGGTATGCTGGACATGGGTGTGTTGAGAAGTGTCAAGAGACTGAGTAGATGATGGTCAGGCTTGATCTGGGTCCATACTTGGTCAATTAAATGTCAAAATACTGTCATTTAAAGCAGTTGTTCCTCTGTGTTTTTGTTGGGAAGCTTGCGTGCATGGTACAGGTGGGTAGTATGCTGTCGGTGGAGCTCTAGGTGCTTTCAAAGAGACTGGACTGATGAGGCAAGCTTAGGAAAGCCAGAGCTGCCATTTGGAATGTGGCACCAAAAGTCCCGAGGAGGTGTGGTGTATGTGTTCTGAGCACATGCATGGAGGGCCTGAGGAATTCTTGGACTGTCTTAGTCAGATGAAGGGGTTGATAGGGCTGAAAGGCAAGCAGCCTGCAGTGGGGTGGAGGGCATGCAGGTGGAACAGTCACAGGTTCCGTGAGCTTGGCTCTGTGGTGAGAAGGGCCAAGGTTTCTACAGGGTCCCAGGAGCAGCAACCCTTGTTTTGTAACTGCCTCCTACTTCTCCCCTCTGAAAGCCAGATTCACCTTGTGCACTAAGACAGCTAAAGTTTGGAGATGATCTGCCTTAAAAACTCTGCCTAACCCAGTATTTCCCAATATCTGTTAACATCTGTCTAGTGTTAACGATTCCATTGTTGCTTTTGGCTTTTCCAGTTTCTTTGTCTTGGCACGTTTTTATCAATGTCATTGGGTTTTTCAGAACCTTTACATTTGCATTAATGTGGCAAAGAGGATTATCAAACATGTGAATAAAATTTATGTGATATTGGATAAAAGATAGAAACAAGCCTAATTTTTCAATAGTCAGGAAATATTTAATAAATTATGAGCCATTTACTGCCTCATATCAGTGACTAGCTAAGAGAAGTCTTACCTCTATACTACACTATACACACATACAAAAAATACAATTAATAGAAAGATAAAACCATAATATGCCAGTGTATATACTTCCAGGCTTTTCCTACTAAAGTATTTTAAAATAGAAACTGTCTTACTTTACATGCCAACATGTTATGGTATATTGTATTTATATTTATTTGGTAGCCCCAAGGCATGTTAACTGTTTTTGCTCAAATTGCCAGATTCCAGGCCTAAGTTTCTACAAGGACCATGTGTTCAGTATAGAATTGTAAAAATTTAGAGGAAATAAAGCAGAGGCTGGGTTCTGCTCTGGTGAGATCATTGGTTGATGGGAAACCAGCAGGTGCTGAGGCCTGGAATAATGTTGTTTGAACATTTTGTAAATCTGAAAGTGGCCATAAAACGGAATTTAATCAGAGATGTGAAGTTAATTTTAGACAAGAAAGCTGGGAGGCAATGAGCACACAGGTTTTATTTATTTTTTTAAATATATTTTATTGATTTTTTACAGAGAGGAAGGGGGAGGGATAGAGGGTTAGAAACATCAATGAGAGAGAAACATCGATCAACTGCCTCCTGCACACCCCCTACTGGGGATGTGCCTGCAAACAAGGTACATGCCCTTGACTGGAATCGAACCTGGGACCCTTCAGTCTGCAGGCTGACACTCTACCCACTGAGCCAAACTGATCAGGGCATCACACAGGTTTTAGATGTAGGTGTGGGAACCAGGACCTGCCAGACTGCACTGCTTTTCTGAATCGCCCAGATCAAGACACAGTGACACATTCACGTTGCCTAGTGATACCAAACTTCTGGGCCATGAAATACCAGGCTGGTGGGCATGAACAATCAAACAAGGCCTGGGAGAACTGTGTGAGGGGGTGGATAGTGAACACAAAGCTCGTTTATAATTCTAGTGTCTTGGGAAGGGGGCCTGGATGTCCTTACATTTGTTTCTTTCATTATATATATTGATTTCAGAGAGCAAGCGGGAGAGAGAGGGGGGAGAGGGAGGGAGGGAGAGGGAGAGAGAGAGAGAGAGAAACTTCAGTGATGGGAGAGGACGTTGATTGGCTGCCTCCTGTACTCTCCACACTGGAGATCGAGCCCACATCCTGGGCATGTGCCCTCACCAGAATTTGAATCATAACCTCCTGGTTCATAGGTCAACACTCAACCACTGAGCCACGCCAGCAGAGCCTTCACATTTGTTTCTTGAGGGGCTGCAGCAGCAAAGAGGGAACCAGGAAACAAAACCCTTTCTCTTTTGAACATTTCTATCATGGTCAAAGCTACCATGATACCTGTTCCTGGAGGGTCCCATGGCATGGCACAGGGCCACAAGAAGGATGAGAGGGCTGTGGGGGAACTCCAAGGAGCTCAGAGTGCTTTCCTCCCTGGGAGGGTGGTAAAGCTTAGATGTCACCCCGACTATGGGCAGGGCATTTGTTCACTGAATACTTAGTTTGATATGTAGTCTAGGGGCAGGGTAAACTGCCTTTCCCAGCAAAGGAGACAAACATGTAGAACTTAGTTCCCTGTCCATTGGAGTTGCTGGGCCTGGGAGTGAGTCCTGCTCCTCTTCTCCAAGCAGCAGGCCTTTGGCCAGTTACTCCAGAGCCATGGTTACCTGTAAAATGGGCACGATAATGATAGACATTGCTCAAGGTTGCTCTGAGGATTAAATGCTGTGATGCATGAGATGTGCTTAGCCTGGTACATTGTAGCCACTCAGTAAATCCAAGTAAGGGGAAAAAACCTGTTTGAAATCATTGTAGGTGAGATGATTGGTTACTAAAGGGCATCTGTATAACCGGTGTAAGGGAATGACCCAGGAGTCCTTCACTGGTGCCCTAACTACTGCTCCCGTGTGATTTTTAGAGCATCCTCCTCAAGTGGACAAAAGGTTTCAAGGCATCTGGCTGCGAGGGTGAAGACGTGGTCACCCTGCTGAAGGAAGCCATCCACCGGCGAGAGGTGGGAGAGACACGGCGAGGCCTGTGTGTGCAGAACGTGGTGAAGTGTTGAGTGCGGTTGAATCGGTCAGGTGGAGAAGTAACATAGTTCTTCAGCAGTTTGTGCATGTCTGCTGTGTGTCCAGCCTGCTCTTGGCCCTGGGGACTCAGGAATGACCATAACAAACTCTTGTCCTGTAAGCAAACCCAGGAGCTAATGTCAGTGCTGTAGACCTATGATGAGAAATGAAGTTGGGCGAGAACATAGTGAGTGGGCTGGGGGAGGAACACTCTTTTCAATAGTTATAACCAGGTAAGGCCTCTGAGGAGGTAACCTTTGAGCAAAAACCTGTGTGAAAAGAGAATGACCCATGCTGAATGCGTCTTATGTTCATGGAAATCTCCCTTGCAAGTGTCTGGAGGGAGAATGTTGTGATTCATTTGTGGACTGGGGATCTGCTTTTGCCCTCTTAGGAGTTTGACCTGGATGTGGTGGCCGTGGTGAATGACACAGTCGGGACTATGATGACCTGTGGCTACGAAGACCCTCACTGTGAAGTTGGCCTCATTGTTGGTAAGGATCTAGGCTGTCCTTCCCACATGGGGTCACTTGGCCTCTGGTGAATGGGAGACGGTGCTGGGTGAGGCCCTGACATCTCTGTGATTGGCAGGTACGGGCAGCAATGCTTGCTACATGGAGGAGATGAGTAACGTGGAGCTGGTGGATGGAGAAGAGGGGCGGATGTGTGTCAACATGGAGTGGGGAGCTTTCGGGGACAATGGGTGCCTAGATGACTTCCGCACGGAATTTGATGTGGCTGTGGATGAGCTTTCCCTCAACCCTGGCAAACAGAGGTAGGCGCCCAACTGCTTGTGGCCTGTAGGTCATGTATCCCAAAACTGAATGGAGACAAGTAATCAGATCCCCTACAATAGCAAATCCCACGATGTTCTTTCTCTTGAGATGTTAATAGAAAGGATTTCCTTGGGAAGGGCTTCTTATCCAATACATCTGGAAAGTTCTGGGTCCTTTTCCCCCTGCTGGACGGTGATGATTTCTAAGCCCAGTTGGGAAAACAAATCACAACAGTATATTGCAAGGGGATTTCATACAGGGAACTGGTCACAGAGGTTTTAGAGGGATGAAAAGACAAAAGGGGACACAGAGTTAGTACAAGTAAGAAGCAGCTCCCACCCCTAAGACTGTGAGAACAGGTCAGGGAGAGAGTGTTGAGACCTAGCTCTGGGACAGTGGGAAAAACAAATGAGAGTTGAACCAGTCATGCTTCCAGGGTGAAGGAGGAAGCATCACTGGGGTGAGGCAGATGGGAACAAGAAGCAGGCAGGAGCAGACCTTCTCCTCCTCCTCCCTCCATCCAGTATGTAGCGCCCTCTGTTGTCAAGACTGGATGAGGGGACAGCCCCAGCAAGCACCACAAAGCCCCTAGTGTGGTGTGGGGGAATCTGAGCTGAGAGACTAGTGAAGATCCAGCACGCTTTCCACTAGGAGGATGTAGTGTTTCCTAACTACATTAACCAGGGACCAATATACTGTACACTATACTTTGCAAAACATCTGTCTAGAGTAGAGGTCACAGACAACATTAGTGAAGGACACACGCTGGGGTAAAGCAAGACAGAGTCTCAATGGGATCTTGGTTGAAACTTGGGACCTCCTTGACTTTTATAAGGCACTTTTTGGGGCCCAAAGGCCCTCGGCCACTGAGTAGTCACATTCAGTTTTGGTGGCCAGGACAGGATGACTCCAGTTGGCACAAGTTACTTAGCTGATAATGATTAGGTGTAGGAGAAAGCAAGCTAAATGCTTAGCGAGATTAAGGATTAAGACTCCTCTCTTTCTCCTGGAAGGGTGGTTGCTTTGAGTTTATATTCCTTGAGGCATCAGGGATAAGCCTTGGAAAGAAAATGAGCCCAGAAGATGGGCCAATCCCAGGGACCCTGTGGGCTTCCAGCACTGTAGCCAGCTTCACCGAACACGAGGAATTCTGTGAATTGGGTAGCATTTCCTTTCCCACCAAGGAGAATCTGCATGCCCTCTGCTGTCACATTGTCAGGGGACTGAATTGGTCTGTCATGTCACATCACATCCCACCACCTTCCTACTTAATCTCCATGGATGTCACCCACATCTCAGGTTTGAGAAAATGATCAGTGGCATGTACTTGGGCGAGATTGTCCGGAACATCCTCATTGACTTCACTAAGCGTGGGCTGCTCTTCCGTGGCCGCATCTCAGAGCGACTCAAGACAAGGGGAATCTTTGAAACCAAGTTCCTGTCTCAGATTGAGAGGTGAGGATTTCAGTCCTGGAGTAGGGTATGACTATGTTCTCTTCATGAACAGACACACTAAAGGATTTCCACAGCTCAAGTCATATCAGGGCATGACTTACAGAAATGTCAGTTTAGTTGCTGGCACATTCATATCTGCAGTGTATATTCCAAGTATCTTTTTAAAAAAATATATTTTTTATTGATTTCAGAGAGAGGAAGGGAGAGGAATAGAGAGATAGAAACATCAATGATGAGAGAGAGTCATTGATTGGCTGCCTGCAACCTACTGGGTTAATATACCCCCTACTGGGGATTGATTCCACAACCTAGGCATGTGCCTTGACCAGGAATCAAACCATGACCTCCTGTTCATAGGTTGATGCTCAAACACTGAGCCACTGTGGCAGGGCTATATTTCAAGTGTCTTATGAACAGTTGTCATTTTAAGGGAAAACACATAACATTCCCATGAAAAATTATGCTAAGCTGTCATGAGCCCATACAATAATATTGGGTTTCAGATCAAATATCAAAGTTAGAAAGATACCTGCTCATAAGATGCAAATTGGAATGTACAGAGGGAGAGAACCCATTAAAGCACTTATGTGTGGCTGAGGGTCTTCCTCACTGCTGCTGCAGTAATAAGGCACCCGGGACTGAGTGCAGGTGGCTTGTCAGGCAATGCTGAAGGCCATGGGGCAGCTCATTATAGCAAATCCTTCCCTCTCCAGTCTAATGGCAGAAGCGTCTGTTCCAAATTATAACAGTGAATTTCAGAGCTCTTTAAAATATAATGCTCTGTCACTACACTCATGCATGTGAAAAACAGGAACCAACACGAGTGGGGCCCGGGACTGTGTGCACATAGAAAGGACATATTCTACATGTCTGCTTATGTAGATGACTCCAAGGTTCTCAAGTACTTCCCTCTATACACTAGGGTTTCTTTTCTTCCTACAATTTTATTTGCATTTATTTCGTAAGTAGTACTCAAGTGGATTTCAGACCACCCATGGTGGGGGAGGAGGAATAGAATTGGATCTGATGTTGGCCAGTGATGCTTGTCCTGCTGATCCATGCACAGCATTGAGAGAATGGACTTGAGAGACTTTGCAATCGCCACATGAGTGTTATCTTGTCTTTATTATGTCCAAGTGAGTGGAATACCTAGACAGTGAATTTCCTTTAGTTTTGTGTATCATTTCTGTAGTTGCATTGCTGTACCTCATCTAGGCCAAGTGGAATAGGGAGCTGTTTCTTCGTGTTACAGCCGCACCCAGCAGGAATCTGTGTGGTCCCATGGGTTGAGCTCAGAATAGGAGCCACCTTGCAGGGCGCTGGCCTTTGCACAGCTCCTGGATGGCCAGGCTCCTAGCGTGGCCTCTGACTCCTGACTCCTCTGGCATGTGACTGACCACTTGCTGTATCCCTCCCACCCCAGTGACTGCCTGGCCCTGCTGCAGGTCCGAGCCATCCTGCACCACTTGGGGCTCGAGAGCACCTGTGACGACAGCATCATTGTCAAGGAGGTGTGCACTGTTGTGGCGCGGCGGGCAGCCCAGCTCTGTGGCGCAGGCATGGCCGCTGTGGTGGACAAAATACGAGAAAACCGTGGGCTGGACACTCTGAAAGTGACAGTGGGTGTGGATGGAACCCTCTACAAGCTACATCCTCAGTGAGTGACCACACTCCCTGCCCATTTTTTCCCCTTTCTCTCTGTTCTTTCCTTGCTTTCCCCTAGAGCAAGCCATAGGCATTCCAAAGAGTATATGTTATAATTAGATTAATGACCAGAAGTAGGCCCTGTGAGCCCTTCCCAGTTGCATTGTTCACTGTTCCCTGTCTGGAGTAAGTGCTATGGTGGCTCCATCCCTTCCTTCCTTTTCCTCATGTATCTATGTATGCACCTACATAATTTTGAACCCGCCTTAGGGGAATCATATGGCATGTCTTCTTTTGGGACTGACTTTCCCCACACAGCATTTATGATCTGGAATGTGTCCATCTGGAAGTATCCATTTATAGTTCATTCATTTTCAGGGCTGTAATAATACCTGGTTTATTTTTAGATATTAACTACTAGAGGCCCGGTGCACGAATTTGTGCATGGATGGGGTACAACCTGGTTGAACTTCCAGTTGAACTCCTGGTCAAGGCGACAATTTGCATATTGGCCTTTTATTATATGGGATTGCAGAGAGTGCTCCGGTGAACATTTAGTATATGTATACTGAAGCATACATTTGTGGGGCAAAGTTTTAATACAGTCTAAAGCACAGCCTGGTAGATTACAGCCTCAGCTTTTTATAAATAAAGTTTTATTGGAGCACAGCCACGCCCACTCCTTTGTGTCATCTATGGCTGCTGTCATCTACCATGGCAGAGTAGTCACAATGGACCCTTTAGCCCTCAACCCTGAAACTGAATCTACTGTCTGGCCCTTTATAGGACTGTGTTTTCTACTGCATCCCCCTTCCAGTATAGAAGTACTGAACCCCTTTTCTTTTTATTTTTTCCCTGTCATTCTCCATCTCCTTCCTCAAATCTGATCACCATTTCTCTTTTCCCTTCTTCATGCCTTTGCATATGCTTTGAATAAATTAATTCAGAGTCAGGGAATGCCCTAGTCCTTCTCCCCTGGAAGCTTTTCAGCTAAAAACTAAAATAATAGAGCTGTGCTCCTGGTCTGGACTACAGCTGGGATGCAGTGAGGAAGGAGAGACCTGTCGATTGAGTTGTTACCTGCTGTCACCGGGGTTGCTTCAAGGAGCTGAGAGACTTGCCCAGAGTTTACACAGTTAGTGAAAAGAGTGACCCCTGAAAAGTCCTGAGTCCCTGTTGTTGAAGCTCATTGTCATTATGACAATAGGAGCCTTAGTCCCAGGTGAGGGCTGGGAATCACACAAGCCCAGCTACCAGCACGGGGTGTGTGTGTGTGTGTGTGTGTGTGTGTGTGTGTGTGTGGCGGGGGGAGGGTGTTGGGAGACTCTGTCCTTGACATCACAGGTGGGGAAGGCAGACCCTGTCCTGTCCCAGCAGCAACCCCCTGAGGCTGCTCCTTTTGCCTTCACTGACATTTTGGACTCAATTGGGTCTGATGTGAGTCAGTGCTTTTGGAAAACAGAATGCAGGGGGCATGGCGGGGGGGTGGGGGTGGTGGCGTTCTTCCCTCCAGAGTTTATGACCAGGCTGTGCACTTCTGCGGGGCCCACCTGTAGCAGCCAGGATGGTTGAACTCCTCTTTCACTGGGTAGTTTTTTAAAAACATAACTCGCTCAGATCTCAGAGGTTTAAATCTTAGCCCTCCACTCGCCCGCTCTGATGTAGATTTTGGGCATCTCGCTCATTGCTTCCAAGCCTCCGTTTTCTTTTTTTTTTTTTTTTTTACAGAGAGTTAGGTAGAGGGATAGAGAGTTAGAAACATTGATGAGAGAGAGAGACATTGATCAGCTGCCTCCTGCATGCCCCTTACTGGGGATGTGCCCGCAACCAAGATACATGCCCTTGACTGGAATCGAACATGGGACCTTTCAGTCTGCATTCCGTTTTCTGATATGTAATTTGCAGTTAAGTGTTTAGTACACAGCAGCTGTCATTCTCTTCTTCATCTAAGTATTCCTGGGTTTCCAGCATTACCTCATAGGGTTGTACCTCTGGACACAGAGCAGGAGTAGTCGTGACTAAGGTTTTTTTCCCGTCTCTTCCCAACCTCCAGCTTTGCCAAAGTCATGCATACGACAGTGAAGGATCTGGCTCCGAGGTGTGATGTGTCCTTCCTGGAGTCGGAGGACGGCAGCGGGAAGGGGGCTGCTCTCATCACTGCGGTGGCCTGTCGCATCCGCGAGGCCGGACAGCGATAGAGTCCCCGAAGTCGGCAGGGACTTCCTCTGGTTCCCCTCTCCCCTGCTTTAAATTGAGATGCCATCCCTGGGTCAGAGACAGGCTCTCGGCTCGTCCTTGGCAGAGAGGACCCTGCCAGCCTGCATTTTGTCTCTGTGTGTCTTCACTGTAGTGTCTGGTGCCCACATGCGGCCCTCCTGAGAAAAACGCCATTTGAAGTACAGATTTGTTCACATTAGTCACAACCATTCCCCTTGGTTCTCTTAAAACTCAGAACAAATGTTAACCTTTAGTTAACCCCCCCTGGCTGACTTTCAGGTCCCTGTGCCACTTTGCAGGGGGTGGGGGGGGAGAGATACTAATGAAAAGACACGGTTGCTTCACCTTGAACTCTGGCTGCTGCACCTTGGACCCCGAACATGGTATTTCTAGGTGGAGAGCACCCCCCGGCACGGAAGTTGGCACTGTTTCTCAGAGACTGGGGAGTCCTCCACTAACCAGAGCGCCATGGAGGAAAGTCCCAGATGGCCATGCGAAAGCCCCTCTTCAAACTCATCCACAGGCATCCCTGGGGGGTGGCTGTTCCTGGAATCAGAGCGTCCTGAGTCTGAGCGTGCAATAGCAAAGCCACGAGCTGACACATCGTGCGCATGGACTTGTCGTGTCTCCTTGTGGTTCACCAGTCAGTCATCCGTGGGCAATGGACCTTGAGGGGAGGGTGGGGGACTTCTTGGTCTTTTTTTTTTTTTTAATGTTTCCTGCCGAAGTGTAAACACTGTATTTTCATTTTAACTTATGTTTGAAATTTATTTAGTTCCACAAAACACATGTGTTCCCTCATCTGGATACTGGATGTAATGATCCGTTGTATGAATGTATTTATATGTTAGTTTGCCATGTATATAGATACACAGGGTCTCCTCAGACCGGCTTGTTAGTAGATGGGTGGTTAAAGGATGGAAGGAGAAGGTACTGATGGGCTAGTAGAAATACCTCTTTCGCCTGTGGGAAGAGAAGGGAAGCTCTTCTTGGTGAGTGAACGGCCAAGCTCCTCCCTCCCGGTTCCTCCTTTCCCTGAGACTCTGAAATGTGGAAAACAAGGGAGAGAGTGAGGGAGGCTGGGCCTGTGGGTTGAAGAAATCACAGCCCTAGCTGCTCTGTAGGAACTTTCCTGGGGCAATATTACCCGGATGTTAACCAAAGGACTCAGACTCATTGCTTAGGAACCTTTATTCTTAAGGCATTTGGTAGAATTTTAAAGCTCTCTAACAAGACGAGAGAAGCCACTGAAAACATTTAAAAAAGAAATTGTGCCTGACCGTTGATAACAAACCAAAATAATGAAATAAACAATGGAATGAAGACTCGGGGATAGCACTTTGGAGATTTGTGTCCTAGCAAAACTAGGCCTGTAAACGTTTTACAAGGAGTGTGTGGAGGGTTTCTTTAGCCTGAGCTGTTTTTACACACAGTATTTATTCCAAACTGCTGGGGGCTGGGGATAAGGGGAGCAGTGTAACCCTACTCTCCAGGAGTGAAGTTAATTCTGAATCCTTAAGCCCATTTCATCCTAAAATATGAGGCCCACACACGTTGAGTCTGAATACTGAATTATAAAGAAGGAATAGCCTTGCAACATTATTGACCTGGACACAAGGGTCAAGACAGAAAGACAGAAGAGACAAGTTGCAACAGCACCCAATTCTTGCATATTTATCAAATGTGTATTGAGAACAGTGTCTAGATTTGTGTGTCACTAAAGGATGCCCAAGAAATAGAGATGAATTTTAACTTTTGAACTTGACAGGCTTCTAGGAAATGGCTCATTTTTTAAAGGTCGAGCTGTGTGTGGCTATGAAAGGTGTGTTGTAGGTTTCCAAAAAGGAACACTGGCAAGTGCATTTTGAATGTTTGTGTTCCCACAGCTGGGTGACAGTTCCTTGCTGATGCTGCTCTGCCTGATGTAAATACAGGGAATCTCAATCTTGGACTGAGATGTGCCGAATAGCTGATCATCTCAAATCCTCAAGCACTCTAGTCTAGTGAAGATACTGTCGTGTACAATAAAGAATTAATTGCATTAACAATGTGATGTTAAATATTATTAATAAATGTTAACATTTTCCAAAATACTCCATGTGTGATTCGTGAGTATTTGCAAGAGTGCAGTCACATATTTGGGGCATATAAGTACTTCCTGGCCAGTATGAATAATTTATGGGTGTCACGATTTTGACTGCATGCTCTTGGACAGGTGTACACATGAAGCAGGAGGCTTCACTAGAATTAAATGACAACGTTTTATTCAAGGGCCTTAAATCGAATTGCAATTTAGGAAGCCCTACCAGTTTAAAACCCAGAGTATTCTAGAGAAAAAGAAAAGTTGAGTTTTTATAGTAAAAAAGCATATCCTTGAGAAGAATCAGTTCTGCATTTTTATTTTATTTTATTTTATTATTATTTTTTAAAGGCATTATGGCTTCCTTTAAAAAAATGTATTTATTGATTTTTTTACAGAGAGGAAGGGAGAGGGATAGAGAGCTAGAAACATTGATCAGCTCCCTCCCGCACACCCCCTACTAGGGATGTGCCCGCAACCAAGGTACATACCCTTGACAACCAAGGTACATGCCTTTGACTGGAATCGAACCTGGTACCTTTCAGTCCGAAAGCCGACACTCTATCTATTAAGCCAAACCGGTTTTGGCCAATTCTGCATGTTTAGCTTCTGGATGTCTTACAGATACCTGGCATTCTGAACAATGAAATAATCTTTCCTAACTTCTTCAGAGGGTTTAGAGAATTTATGTATATCCAGATGTTGATGCACAAATGAAAGTTCCAAAGTTTATATTCTCAGGCTGTTAAAGGAAGATAAAATCGATTCCTCATGTCTCAGCACACTCTGATCTAAGTGGTTTTGCTAGCTTGCCTATAGGAACTCCATTTTGTTTCTTCCCTCTTTCATCAGAGCCATGTGGCCAGGACTTGGCCTTGACCCCAGATATTTCTCTTCCCAGAAACTCGGCATTGCAACTGGAAGATGACTTTCCCAAGCTCCTCGGTTTCAAACACCACTGAAGAGTTACAGCTGGCCCTGAAGTCTACAGTTAAGCAGTTTGTTGAGATACAGCAGACCCCTCCGAGGTGCTGGCTGCGTTCTGCAGGCACATGCAATTCACACCTAGGATATATAGCCCTTACGTGAACATTTATGAGCACTTGGCTTTATGCTCTCCCTACCAACCTTCCTCAGCTCCCTAATATGCAAAACACAAACCTGGGAGATAAATTCCTCTCAAGTCCATAGTGATACCCACTGACATTGCCATGGCCCTGCTTGACTGGCAATAATAGGGAGGAAACAGACCAAGGGTAACAGGAGGCAAGAGATAGCCGGGGGTGGGGTGTGTGTGTGTGTGAGTTGGTCCTAACTAATGGTGAAAGAAATTAAAATTAGACCCTAGCTTTCCAATTTCAATTTGGGAAGTTTAAGGGAGCATTTTCACACTATTGGGGGGAGTGCAAATTAGTACAATCGTTTAAGAGGGGACAAGGCAATATTCATCAAAACATGTTTTGGATGATTTTCTAGAAACTTGTGCAGAAGAACTACACATAAATGGAGACTAAGATTTGGCTGTAAGGGTATTTAACTACTGTATGACTTTTAATAGCAAAAAGGGGGCACTCCATATGATGGATCGGCTCATCCTGTTTCAGGGTCAATGAGGCATGTATGAAGCAGCCAATCAATGATTCATTCTCATCATTGATGCTTCTATTTCCCTCTCCCTTCCTCTCAGAAATTAATAAAAAAATTTAAGGAAATTAAGTAAAACAGGGACTTGATTATACAGGTGATGGGAAAGCTCTGAAGACAAACACTAGAGAAGCATCCCAGAGACTAACATTAAAAAAGCCACTTGTACCTCATTGGCTGGACCAGAGTCCAAAAGCTGGGGAGGGGATACAGGAGCTGGAACCACAGAGCAGGAAGGGGGTGGTTAGAAATACCTTACTTTCTCCCTCTCCCTCTCGTTTTCTGGAGGGTCTCCCATGGGCTGAGCCTAGCAGGATGCCAGCTGGCAAAGGGAATCTGGGAACTGTGGTGCCTGTGACTCAGAGCAGGGGAGGAGGGGCCTGGGGCTGAGTAATAAGTAACTGGCATGTATCCTATAAAACAGTGATATTGTTTTAGAAGAATATAGTATCATAGAAAATGTTGCCAAAAATATGTTACAGGCAGTATATTATGATCCTGTTTTTTTGTTTTGTTCTAATATACATGTTTTGTTCTAATATACATGATATAATGTGTTTCCCTGAATGTCTCCTTGGCCTGGCTGGACTGTGGCCATGAAGAAGGCCTCTACCGTGGTGGCAATGGCCTTAGGTCACTGCTGCCACCACCGCGAAGCCTTGAGGAAGAGCTGCTCTCAGTCTCACTGGGGCCCCCTGGTGGGCATAGACCCTGACGTTACAGAACAGAAAGAGTTCATCCACTGGGCACTAGCAGCCAAACACTGGACACTGGGAAATATTGGCTATTTTATTCTGAGTGGTTTTGTTAGCTTGCCTATAGGGATTCCATTTTGTTTCTTCCCTCTTTCCTCATTGGCAAATGGCCAAAACTTGGCCTTGACTCCAGATATTTCTCTTCCCAGCAACACAGTACTGCCAGAAGCTAATGCTCAAAAGCCCGAACTCCCCCATGGCATGTAGGGTACAAATTGTAGAGGGCAAAATAACAAACACTGTGGGTTAGGGGTTCGGGTGGTGCTGGGAGCTGATTGGGCTGAGGTGATGATTAATTTTTGCAAGTTTTGAGAAGTTCCTAGGTTTTTCCCAGCGTTCCTCTATCTGGTCTCATGGGAAAGTAGCCAAGATGGCCCCACCTTAGGGCTCAGGCATTGAAACATAACTTAGGTCAAGATGTTATCCTTAGCCTGCCAGAGGCCCTGACTCTGCGCCCTTTTAGTTTGTTTGAGCTACTGTCTTACTGTCTTCTGCTCCCTGGGAGGTGGGGTGGTGGTGGTGGAAACCATGTCTCTGATACACACACACACACACACACACACACACACACACACACACACACCTTGTGCATGAATTCGTGTACTGGTGTGGTCGAACTAGCTTGCCCAATGGGAGGCCCCCATTTGGGGTGGGGGAACTTGTCAGGGGGTGGGGCCAGCCAGGTTGAGGGGCCATGGTTGTTCCAGTCATTCTGGTCATTCCACCATTCTGTCGGTGGACTTTTATTGTATAGGGGAGAGAGAGAGAGACAGAGAAAGAGAGAGAGAAAGAGAGAGAGAGAGAGAGAGAAAGGGAGGGAGAGAGAGGGAGGATTTCTAGGGCTGGGATTTAAAACTAAATTTAATTGAAGTCATAAAGACCCTTGGTTTCACTTAATGCCTACAGGGCACTCCGGAGGAATTGCAGTGTGTACCTTAACCCTGGCTTCTGCACCAGAGACCCTCAAAGCCTCTGTGCCACCTATGCTCAGGGGTTTCCCTGGGGTTACCTCCCTGCCCAATCCTCCACTCCACTGTGGGCCCCTCACCACTAGGTCGACCATTTCCTTCAAACAAATGGACAGCCCACACTCTAGTTGCGTACAGCTTAGAAATAGCTTTTCCCATTTTTGTGGAGCCCACCCAGGTCTTTCTTTAGAAAACAAACAAACATTTTTTATTATATTTTTATTGATTTCAGAGAGGAAGGGAGAAGAGGAGAATCAATGATCTGCTGCTTCTTGCACGCTCCCTACTGGGGATTGAGCCCCCAACCTGGGCATGTGCCCTTGACTGGAATAAAATCTGGGACCCTTCAGTCCACAGGCCTATGCTCTATCCACTGATCAGGCCAAACTGGCCAGGGCAACTTTTGGTCTTTCTTTGTTGCTTTGTTTTCTTTAGTATGGGCCAGAGGTGCAGAAGGCTAAATTACTCTTACTCCTACCTAGTTCCGGGCATTTTCTAATTTTTACAAGGACCTTTCTTGCTTTTTTATTTTCTTACTGCCTTTTATCCTCATTCCTCTTCCCATTCTTCACTCGAAATCTGCAACCATGTTATTGCGTTGATGTGCAATGTATTTGTGTCTTTGTGAGGCATATATTGTTTTGTGTACATGTTTTTTAAAAAATTTACAAGATGCTATTGGCTAAAAGTTTTACTTTGTGTTTCTCCACACTTCTCCAAACATCTTGCTTTGAAAGACTCCTGGTGGCTGCTGTGTGCACATATAATCCATTGCTTGTTGTTACTGCTTATATCTCACTGTGTGGGTGCACTGTTTCTACCCACGCTCCCAGTGATGGACAGGAGATGGACTCAGCTCTGGCTACACAAACATAATCACAAGAGCATCTTTGTACATATCCCCTTAATCATCTTTGAGATAATCTTGCTGAGCAAGTACCCAGGAGCAGGAGAGCTGGATTATAGATTGGGCTTTTGCTTAATCTGACCCCTCTCCCTCCTGCCAGAGTACTCTCTTAAAAGCTGCCCCACTCCCCCATTCTCCCATCCTCTCCCTCCCCAACAGCAGATCTCTGGGCATTCTTGGCATTATCCAGCTTTCTAACTTTTATTAATGTCCTGAGTGTAAAATGAAGTTGTATGGTTGTTTTAATTTGCATTTCTCTAATTAACTATGAGTTTGAGCATCTCTTCATATATTTCTTAGCTTTTTAGGGTTTTTTTTTTTTCTTCAGTAATTGCCTGTTCATATTCTTTGCTGATTTTTCAACCACTTTTTCCTTGATGATTTGCTGGAGTCCCTTGTTAGATGTAGATATCAGTGCCTCACTGGTCTTACATATTGCATGTCTCTTTCTCATTTGTTACTTTTGTCCATGGCATCCCTTGTTGACCAGGAATCCTTTCTTTTGATATAATCAATTTCACCAATCTCTTTTGCTTTTATAGTTTGTACTTTTGACCTTTTCCACTCCTAGCCTGCTAATGTTGCCTTCTATTAATTTTATTTATAGTTTTATTTTGTATTGTAAAGGGTTTATGTAAAACCCTTAGGGAGCCCTTCTTTTTATGTAATATCAGGTAGGACCAAGTTTTGTGGTGTTTGTTCATGCCATTAGTTAGTCTGCCCTTGCCCACTAATTCTGAAATACAATATTAAATTCGAAAGGGTCAGTTTCTGAGTTCTCCTTTCTTCTGCATTCATCTCTTCTGTTTATTTTGAACTAGTAACAGACTATTTTTATTACCTTGACTTTCTGGTGTGCCTTAATATCTAGCAGGGCAAGTCTTCCTTTTTTTCTTCTCAAATTCAACTATAGTCCTTTGTTCCTTTATGTAAACTGTAGAACATGTTTATTGAATATCTGGAAAAAAATCAGCTTAAATTTTGGTTAGAGTTGCAATAAATTTGTCAAATTTTGGGGTGGAATGGACCTTTCATGTGTTCACAAGAGTATAGAATATCTCTCTGTATAGTTATATAATCTTTTAATATATATATATATATATATATATATATATATATATTTCAGAGAGGAAGGGAGTGGAAGATAGAAATAGAAACATCAATGATGAGAGAGAATCATTGATCGGTTGCCTCCTGCATGCCCCCTACCAGTGAACGAACCTGAAACCTAGGCATGTGCCCTGGTTCATCTGTCGATGCTCAACCACTGAGCACAGTGGCCAGGCATTCATATAATCTTTTATGCCTTTTTTTCAGAGTTTCAAAGTTTTCTCTGTAGAGGGCTTTGGAATTCTTTGTTAAGTCCATCCCCAGACAGTTATACTTGGTGTGCATGATTCTTGATTTTTATTGTATTGTCTGACTGGTTATTGAGGTTTTCTCAGCCTTGGCAATATTCACATTTGGGGTGGGATAACCCTTTGTTGTGAGGGTTAGGATGATAGGATTTAGCAGTATACCTTATCACACCCATCAATTTTTAAAAATATTTTATTGATTTTTTACAGAGAGGAAAGGAGAGAGATAGAAATCAGAAACATCGATGAGAGAGAGACATTGATCAGCCGCCTCCTGCACACCCCACAGTGGAGATGTGCCCGCAAGCAAGGTACATGCCCCCGACTGGAATCGAACCTGGGACCTTTCAGTCCGCAAGCCGACACTCTATCCACTGAGCCAAACTGGTCTCGGCCATCAATTGTTAATTGTGCTTGCCCACAAGCTGTTACAAAGTCTTTAGACATTGCCAAACGTCCCTGGGGTGGGGTTGCCATATACAATATTGACACCCAGTATTTTGTCCCAAATATGGCATGGGATATGTTTTACTAAATATTTATTGCTTCTCTGAAGTTCCAATCTAATTGGGTATTCTTTTAAATTTTATTTGTTTAATTTATCAATCCTACCCTTAGAGGCAAAATCATTCCTAATTGAAACCATTGGTGTAGAAAACATTAGAAATTTGTGTAAGTTGATCTTATGTATGATGACCTTGCTCAATTTTATTATTAATTATAACAGGGCTTTTATCCTGTTGGCTTTCTATGTAGATGATTATTTTTTTATAATCTCCTTTAGTTTTTACTGTGCTGAAGAACACTGATTCATTCTCTCACAAATCTTTCTTTATTGATGGCATAAACTACCTTTTAGTACACTGATCTGGACTTGAGCATATGTAATTGTAATAATTTAGCATGACTACTTCAAAGGGGTTGTTGCATTATTCTTTCATTTTTGTTGTGTCTGTAATTGTTCCCCTAATCCCTTGTCATTCTGCATTTGTATATTTCAACATGTAACTTCTTCATCAGCCCTTTTCTTGATTACTCTTGCCAGAATTTTATTTCATTCATCTTTTTACAGAATTAGCTTATGAAGTTTGTTAATGTTTTGCTTTTCTCTTTCTTCACTGCCTTGATTTTTGCCTATTTTCCTTCTTGTTTCTTAAACTTGCATTTTTCTCCTATTCCAACTTCTTAAGTGAACTGTTTAGCTTGTATTTGAAGTTATAAATGTTCCCATATCAACTACTTTAAATCCTACAAATTTTGATACATTGCCATTTCATTGTAATTCTAAACAATTAGTAGTTTTGTATGTTTTCTTTCTTTTTCACTTCTCAAAATTTAATATTCTCTTATTTAGTTTCCAATAATATGTTTTTTAAATGACTGCTTTGTTACTCATTTCTAATTTTGGCATGACTGTCTGAGAACACGGTCTGTTTGATAAAATTTAAAAGAATACCCAGTTAAATTTGAATGTCAGATAAGCAATAACTATTTAGTAAAACACATCCCATGTAATATCTGGACAAAGGGTGAGATATGCCACTGTAGATCACGTGGGTGTCACGCCCATCCTGCCAGGCCTCCCAGCCTACTCTGTAAAAGGAGGGGATTTAAGCTCTAGCCCTGCTTGAACATTTAAGTTCTGTTATTTATTTGTAAGACCCATCTGCTATTGGAAAATACTGGCACCACAAGCCATGGTCCAGGCTCAGGTGCCAGCCAGCATCGCAGAAAACCTGGCAAACCTGGCCCTGGAGGGAGAGCACGATCCGAGAGGAGGGGAGACAAGGGATGAGCCTTCCTGGCTGCATTACCAGATGATGTGGCCTTTTCCCTTCTTTCGTTGAACCATAAACATGTTTCTTTCTCTAGGCTGCAAGCCGGTTACCAGGGGAGGCAGACATGAATGGCTCCAATCAGAACACTGAAACAAACACCAGCAATCAGTACGCCAGGCCACTGAGGGACAAACGTGTGCTCTCCGCTTTATTAAATGTTTTCCTTCACAACAGAGCAGTGGGAAATGCCAGAACCAGCTGCAGCCGCTTGCTGACTGCAGAGGGTGCAGCAGTGGGCTTGGGAACTTCTATTTTCCATTTGCTCAGTCACGCCAGGAATGTCCTCACCTAGGGGCCCTGGAATCGTTCTATCTGGCAGGACCAAGCGCCCCTTTCCTTGGCAACTTTCTACATATTTCTAAGCCCCAGATGTATCCCTGAGGCCATTTCCTCATGCTCCAGAGTTTGTGCATGTGTATTATTCAGCTTATATACATAATGCATGAAGTGGGTATGAATTTGCCTCACAACACTTGTTGCAAGAAAAGCCACACCGCTGAAATTAGCTCTGAGCTCTCCCTCACCAAGATGACGTGATACCAATATCTGGCAATACTGGGGTGGTCCTCCCCTTTCCAGGAGGGAGCGGGAGTCTCTGGGGCGACACAGTCCAGAGGCACCTGAGAAAAGGCCTTCTGTCTTCAGGACATTGTGATCACCCTGCTTTTCTGTGGGAGAGCCCCTGGGTCTGCCAGCCTTCCGCGGCCTCTGCGCAGGTGTCCGCCCTACCTGGCACCGGACACTGGCCCAGGAGATGGCGCCCCTGGAGGTGGCACTGATATCTCATTTGGCAAATACACATTCCTCTGCGGCCAGCAGCTCCATCTCAGAGCGCCCTCGTGTGGCTGCATATGGGAACTGTTTCCTCTGCAGGAACCATCCCAACGTTTTCGGGCTGATTACAAACCCACCGCGCCCTTAACGCCCAGCTCCTCTTTTGAGTATTATTTACCATAAAGACTGGAGTCTATTCCAGCCTTAGACACTGAATGGATATGTTTTTAATTTAGATTCTCTCAAAGAAGCACATCAGTTTAAATTATGCATGTTTGTTTTCTACCTTATAGGCAATGTTTCTTGGAGGAGGGGAAGGGGAAGGGAAGAGGAGAAGTTGCTAAGCATGCCTGAACACTCCAGAGGGTAGGTAAACAGGGAAGCAGGAGTGAGGGTGGTGAGGTGCAGGGAGAACCTCAGGGCCCTGTCCACCCCACCTTACTGTCACCTCTGCTATCTCCGAGTCCTCATCTTGCAGGTCCCTGATTTGCATAGGTGTCCTGAACAGTACACTCTACCACTAGAGAGAGCTGATTGTCTTAAAGAGATGGCCAGATTTGCCCAGGCAAGTGGTTTACTCTGGACAGTCTAAAATAGTGGTTCTCAACCTTTTTAATGTGTGACCCTTTAATACAGTTCTTCATGTTGTGGTGACCCCCAACCATAAAATTATTTTTGCTGCTACTTCATAACTGTAATTTACCTACTATTGTGAATTGTAATGTAAATATCTGTGTTTTCCGATGGTCTTAGGCCAGTGGTCAGCAAACTGGAGCTTGTGAGCCACACGTACCTCTGTTGACTAATGAGTTTGCCAACCACTGACCTAGACTCTCGATTCCAATCATTGCACGCTGTTGTTGTTCCTTGTGATTAAAAACCCTGCTAGCAGTTCTCAACCTGTGGGTCGCTAAAAGAAGAACCACAATTATTTACTGTAAATCAACAACTTAATAAGTCAATAATCAGTTCGGTTTAGTGCAAACCAATAATTTAAATTTCCCATCTGCATTTTGCGGTGGGAACAGAGAGCAGCCTGGCTGAAAACAGGCACTCTTGTGAAATACACACCCGGACAGCCCGGGCCTCTGACTGGAACCTTCCAAGAGCCTCCCTGAGGCATCTAGCAGAATACAGAGGCTTCCGGGTGTTCTGGCTTTCTTGTGTTTCTGGAAACCCAGGAGTGTTCATTTTTCTCCTGCTCTCACTATTTTTTTTTTTTGCCTTTATATCATTGTCTCTTCCAGCTCTCTGCAATCATTTTTCTTGCTATGGCTCAATGCTGAATCCTGACTTGTCTGTACACAAAATGAAGAACAGTTTTGTAGAAGACTAGGAAGAGATGTTTTAATCAGTGTGGGGCAGGGGAGAGCTTATAATATTTCTCATTGACAACACCTCACTAGGTAGAGGGAGGTCAGGGATCAAGGCTAAAGATCAGGTCTCCAGGTCCTCACTGCATAAGCCAGATGCCCAAAGTCTACTGTCATTGGGCAGAGTCCACCATAAACAGGAAGAGCCACATCTTCTTTCCATCAGATCCAGCATCTGCCCTGGAAGTGCACAAGGTAAGAAGGCAGCTGGAAGCCAGGTCATATACATGACCTTACAAACCATTGTGAGTCTTTGGACTTTGCTCCAAATGAAATGAGATGTCAGTGGGAACGGTTTGGAGAGAAGTAATGCTAATATCTCAGTTATGCTTTTAAAAAGAGCACTTTAGCTGCCCTGCAGAGGATGGGCAGACACAGAAAAGCCAGTCATGAAGCTATTGCAACAAACCAGGTGAGAGATGATAGACCAGGCAGGTTGCAATGCCAGAGATGAGAAGCTATCAGTCTGGGTACATTTTGAAGATAAAGTCAACAGACTTGCGAATGAAAGGGATAGGGGTGTGAAGGAAAGAGATCAAAGCTGACTCCAAGGTTTTTGGCCCAAGCGACTGGAAGGATGGAGTTGTCATCCACTGAGATGGGGAAAGCTGGGAGAGGGGTAAGTTTTCAGGAGAAAAATGAGAGGTCTATTTTGAACCAATTCAGAAGCAGCAATGGCCCCAGTGTCCAGACTGTGATCTTGAAATACTGTTTTCCAGGCTTGCTGATCCCAGGTCTGGGGCAGGAAATGCACCAGATGATCCCAGAAGCACCAGATAGAAAGGATGCTATCAAAGACAACTGGGATCCTGTCAAAAGGACTAAGTCATGTAAGGAAAGGTGGGGACAAGTGAGCACCACAAGGATTAAATTGCAATGTTTAAATCCATGAGTTTATGATGACATTAAAATTAGTCTCTTAATTGCTCTCTGTTGGAGAATGATAGAGAACCAACTCATTATTTTGAAAACGGGTTAATAGAAAGAACCAAGCATTTATCTTGCCTTTCATATACAGATATAACTTAGGGTACCACATATTAGATAAGGGAATATTTATCTTTTTAAAAAATATTTTTAATTGATTTCAGAGAGGAAGAAAGAAGGGGAGAAACATCAATGATGAGAGAGAAGCATTGATCAGCTGCCTTCTGCATGCCTTACACTGGGAATCGAGCCCGCAGCTCCAGCATGTGCCCTGACTGGGAATTGAACCATGATCTCCTGGTTCATAGGGCGATGCTCAACCACTGAGCCATGCTAGCCAGGTGGGGGTATTTTTCTGTACAGAAGTATGCCAGCTATTGAGTGAAGAAGAATGGTAGATTTGAATGTCAATCTTAATGAGATAATGGACTAGGCCGGGAGCATAAACTGCCCTGAATATGACAAAAAGAGAGGGAAGCAGACATTCTGCACCTTCTGATGGAAGCTACACTATCATCTCTAGAATCCAAATGCCACTTTGTAGGTAATATAGAGGAGAAGAGATATGTTGAATAACACCATGAGTGTAATCAGCAAAATCCAAAATGAGAAAATTCTATAGGACAAATGGCCTTGTTTCCACAAATAAATTGAAGAGAAAGAGAGAAGGAAAAAGAAACCTATAGATTAAAAGAGACTTAAAAGATATATCAAGCAATCACATTATGGAGATTTTATTTGGATCTTGATTCAAATAAAGACACAACAATTATGAGATAATTGGAAATTTGAACACTCACTGGCTATTACATGATATTAAGAAATTGTTATTTTCCATGAGTGTAATAATGGTATGACAATCATGTTGAAAAGTGAGGTCTTATTTTTTAGAGATATACACAGAGGAAATGATGCAATATCTATGTCTGGAATTGGCTTCAAAATATTACAGTGTTTGGGGACGAGAAATAAGATTGGCCATGTGTTAGTAATTGTTGAACCTGGGTGATGGGTACTTGGGGATTCATGATATCAGGTTGTCTATATACTTTTGTGGATGTTTGAAATTCTTTTGTAAGTTATAAAAAGGGAAAAGATAATAAAAAGAAGAAAGAAAAGACATAAAATAGGGAAGAAGGGAGGAGGTGGGGCATAAGGAAAGAAAGGAGACAAGTTTTGTTTGGGGCATGTCATGTTTGAGCTCCTAATCTGATATCCAGACTGAAGTTCAGGCCAGTGTTAAGAAAAGAGAGAAAAAAATAAGGAGTACTAAATGTATAAGCATATTACAATCATGGAACTGAATGACAGCACCTTAAAATAAGTTTAAATAAGAGAGAAGAGATACCATAGGGTGAATCTTGAAGGTTCCTCAAATTGAGAAGTTTGTAAGATGAGGCAGCAAAGGAGCTGCAGGGCTGCCCTTGGCAGAGGGAGGTCATGGTTGACCTGGACCAGAACACTTTTGGGGGAGGGGGAGGTGGATTCTGAAAGGCAGAGGAGACCAGAGACAGTGCACATGGTTGGGTCTTTATAGGAGTTCTGCAAGAAAGCATCAGTGTATGAGACAGAGGTGGGGTATGAGGCTGACAGGTTATTTTTCAGAAAAGGGAAGAATTATAGCATGGTTTTGTTCTGATGGGAATGATCCAGCAGAGAGAGAGAGAGAATAAATCATAATAGGGGACAGAGGAAAAATTGCTAGTTGGACGTCCCTTCTTCCCCACAAACAGTTGCCCTATATTACATCTCATTTTATTTCCATTATGTGAATAATAGCAAGTCCGGTAGACCTTTGGGTACCAATTACATATCTATGACCACTGATTGAATCAGTCTTCTGGGCTGTCTGCATGTGGCTCCTCCAAACGAAAGCCGCAATGCACGCACTGGAGCTCAGAGTGGCTTTCTCTGGCCACTGCCCACACCTGCTGCCCACAGGGAGGGGCCCTGGATGCAGAGTGCCCTCAGTTTCCTGTATCTGGTGTTAGCTCTGGTTTGGGTAAATGGTAGCTCCTCATTTCTCCCAGCAATGTTGGACCCTAGTAGGGCTTTCTGAGATGCTCCATGGAATATTGGGAAGAGCCCTGGTCAGAAGGTCCGGAGATCTCTGGCTTATTTCAAGCTTTGCACTGACCAGCCTGGGCCTCACTTTCTCAAGTTTAACACGTTTCATGTTTCAGGTACTGGAAATGCATCAGCGACCAAACAAAATTCCTGCCTGCCTAAAACATGTATTCTAATTGAGGAGAAATATAGCAAGTAAATTAAGCCATGTATATAATATGCCAGGCAGTGACAAGTTCTAAGAAGATAAATGAAGCAGGCAGGGCATGGAGTGCTGCTGGTCTGTGTGTGTGTGTATGTGTGTGTGATTTTAAAGGGAATACTTCTATGAAAAGGAGATATTTGAGCAGAGATCTGAAGGAGAAAGACACATGGTTACTTACCTGGTGAGAACATTCCAGGCCAAAGAAACAGCAGGTGTGAAGGGTGATGATGAGCATGCTTGGTATCCCAAACACCCCCAGGGCCCAGTGGCTGGGCAGTAGTGATTGAAGGAGAAGGTGGTAGGAGATTAGGGTTGAGAAGTGGGGATGGGGTTGGCAGAATATGTAGCCTCATGCTTACTCTGAGACTCTGGCTATTCCACTCACTCAGATGGAATCATTGGAGGGGTCTGGGAAGGGGAGGGACACGGTTAAAGAATCACTCTGGAGCTGGGTGGAGAATGAGTTGAGGGGCAGAAGCAGAAAGTACAGTAAAGAAACTATGGCAGTGGCCCTGGATGGGTAGCTCAGTTGGTTAGAGTGTTGTCTTGATATGTCAAGGTTTTGGGGTTGATCTCTGGTCAGGGCACATATATATTTATTAATGCATAAACAAGTGGAATAACAAATTGATGTTTCTCTCAAATCAATCAATACATTTTTTTTTTTAAAGAAGCTATTGCAGTTATCCATGTGAATGCTATTGGTGCTTTGGCCAAGGCAGTAGGAGAGGCCACACTCTGGGTAGTTTTAGGAAGTAAGACAAGGTGTGCTGGCGGATTGCATGTGCAGTGGGAGGGGAAAAAGAGGTTGAGTCATTAGCATTGCCCACAATGTTTTGGTTGTTTATTTTTCTGGGCACATAGAGGTTTGCATTTCCCTTCCTCCTTTAGGTTAGGTATGGCCATATGACTTGCTTTGGATAACAAAATGTGAGAAGAGAGGTGTATGGCACTTAAGTGTGAGTGCAGGACCCTCCATGCAAGAGACTCTTTCGTCCATCTCGAAGAAGGTGGAAATATTTGGTCTGGTCCCCAGTGAACATGGTGGACACGAAGAACAGAAGACATTAGTTGTGTTGTGCCTCTGAGATTTCAGGGCTCTGTGCTATGCGGCATAACCTAATTAATCCTGACTATTACAGATAGCAGGACAAGAGGGTTTGTTCAGAGCAAGCCTAAGATCGGGGTTTTCATTTCCTGAGAGAGCACCGAGTGTGGGAGGAGAGGTTTTGGGGGGAGGATTAGGAGTGTTTTTGGACACCTAAATTTGAGAGGCATCTTAGGCATTCAGGCACAGAGATGAACCAGCAGTTGGATACAAGGATCTGAATTTCAGGGGGAGAGTCAGGCTGCAAATATGTACAACCGGGAGTGCAAGCCGGAGCCAGGTGAGACGCCTAGGAAGCGGCAGCAGGTAGAGAGGATTGCAGACAGTCTGAAGGCACTGAATCAAGAGACTCAACTGTGCTGAGTACTGCTGACAGGCTACCTAAGATGAAGCTTCTCAATTGACTTGTGATTGTAAGGTGGAATGATCCAGGACCTGGCCAAGAGCAATTTGGATGGAGTTGTGGGAATGAAAATGATTGAAGTGGGCTCAAGAAAGACTGAGAGGCGAGAAAAGTGCCGTCTGGGTATAATTAACTCGTTGGAAGAGCATTGGTGTAGGAGAATGGTGATGGCGACAGAGAATTGGGGTCAAGGAGGTTTTGTTTTATGTTTATTTTTTTTCCTTTAAATGAGGCAATTAGAGTACACACATATGCTTCTGAGGATGATTCAGTAGAAAGATAAAATTGTTCAGGGAGTGCGAGAGGGGCCAGTGGATGAAGTGGCGTGGGTGAGTAGGCAGAGGAGGGGAACCGGTTTGGGAATGCGCAGCTTACTCCTCCCGGCAGCGGGGGAAGGGGGTGGGGAGGTGGGGGGAAGCGGGGTTAGAATTGAGGACACATAAACGTGGGTTGATGCAGGGCCAGGGCGGTCGCTCTGGATGTGGTATACGGTTTTTGTTGTTGTTTATTTTTCAGTCTAAACATGTATCTCAGAAATGAACTTTTTGATTATAAACTCGTCGTCAGCTCTTTCCTATCCCCCATCTCGCTCAGCCCCAGGAATTTCCACCCACTGGGCTGGGGGTGACTCAGTTCCCTCGTCTCCAAACCGCAGCGCCGCGCCCTCGCCCGCGCGCTGGCTCTGCTCGGTCCGCGGAGAGCGGAGGCCTGGCCGCTGTGGACGCGCGCGTGGGTCTGGCTGGAGTCCCGCGGGAACCCGACGGCTGCCTGCTCTCCCCTTTGGTAGGGCTGGAATAGCAGCAGCACGTACGCCCTAGGCCCTTGAGAAGATCGGAGTAAACAGTGGGTGCCAAGCGCTCAGCCCGCCCGTCCTCACTTTTGCAGCTCCGGCCGCTGCGTGGGAACCGCTGGGGCTCCCGCGCCACCCGGCTCCGGCTGGACTTCTTCACCCGCCACACCGAGCCGCCCGCGCCGGCGTCTCCGGGGCCAGCGCTGTGCCGGCGCCGCCACTGGTCTCTGCCTCAGACACACAGACGGCCACTCTCCAACCCGTGGCCTTTCTTTTCGCTCCCGGGTTTCCCAACAGATACCCCTCCTCCACCTCCCAACCTGGAGAAATCCTGATCCTTCAAGATGCAATTTAAGTACCGAACTTTCCCGGAAGGTTCCCTGAGCCTCTGGACACCTCGGGTCCGGGCTGGCGCCTTCTTAGCGCTGTCCCCGCCTTTGAGTTTGCCTGGCTGTCCTCGCTATGCGCCCCCTTGCTACTAGGAGCGCCGTTTTGCGTCCCCC
>JAAGEH010000041.1:23749101-23767488 GCA_011751065.1 Lasiurus cinereus | reverse complement strand
CAGCCCGCCAGGCGGGAGCCGGCGGGATGGATACGCCACAGACGCGCGGCCTGCGTCAGGAGTGCGTCCCCTTTCTGGGCTCCAGGGCTGCGTTGCAGATATTTTAGGAATGTTAATTGGGGAGGGAATTGGGGCTGCAGCCTTCCGGTGGCTGTCTCCTCTCGGGGTTAGGGGGGCGGGGGGAGAGTAGCTAAACCTCTGCTGCTAGCAAGTGAAGGCGTCATATCTCTGCTGCTGCCTGACAGTTGCAACACACACACACACACACACACACACACACACACACACACACACACTGTTATTTATCTGTCATTTATAATAATAAGAGAGTAATATGCTAATTAGACTGGACATCCTTCCGTCTTTCCAGACGAAGCCCAGGTCCTGGGTGCCAGAGGGAAGTGGTGCCAGCAGCCGGGAGAAGGAAGGCCTACTCTTGCATGAATTTCATGCTTCGGGCCTCTAGTAATAATAGCAAGTGCGTGGCTTGTCCAGTGTATTTACTAGTTGTCAAGCACTGTCCTAAGTGCTTTATATACATTGACTCAAAAGATACATAATAAGATGATAAGAAGAAAATCACATTTCATAATCAGGAAACTGGTAGAGAGATTAGGTGACTTGGCCAAGAGTGCCGATTCCGCTAGTGGAGATAGAGTTAGAGCCCAGAATCTGGTGCCAAAGTGTGTAGGCTCCTCCCTGGGCAACCCTGCTTCCCTCTGACCTCTGAGCTGAGTTGCCATGTAGCTGTCTGTCCAGTGAATGCCCAGCCAACCAGACTACACTTAAGAAGCAGCTACTTTGTGCCATGTACTTTGCTTTGCACCGAGAGTGAGCAGGTGAATGAGGGAAAATATCCATTTGGAGCCTCCATGCGTCAAGGAGGACGGAAGTCTGGGGAAAGGGCTGTACCAAGTAGGTGTGCAGGAGATGAGCCTGGTGTCCCTGTCTTGTCATCTATTGTAATGGTCTTGTTCGGACTCCCTGTGCTGGTTATGAAGGGGATGTCTCTCACCTCAGACCCACTCTTCTTTGCTCTGTGATGTTGGGGCGAGGGCTCTGCAAACACGATTCTGTGTGGCCAGCTGGCTCCAGGTTACGCTCCGCCAACAAGGTGGGTTGCAAGGTTGGAGGAGGGAGCAGGGACTTGCCCTTGTCCTGTGAGCATCACCCCAGCAATGACTCTTCACTTGCAGTGACAGTTCCTTCCAACAGCAGTGTGCTCCAGTTTCCAGTTTTTTCTGCACTCCCAGCATCAGTCTCAGAGATACAGGCAGTTGCTTCCAAGTGATTAGCACCCAATCTCCTTTCTTCTCCCACCCAGCAGTGGAGCTGCTTCCTGCCTCTGTGTTTCCCTTGACATTCCCTTTTCACCCTTTCAGCCTCCAATACCTGCTTCACCTATGGCCTAGATTAAATTCTCACTGTTAAAATAACTGGTGTGGTTTCTGTTTTCCTCGTTCTCGCCCCTCAGAGATATTGCCTGGAAAGCAGGTAAGAGTTTTAGCCTTACCTGCCTGGGCTGCTTGACCTCAGAAATATTGCCAGCAGCCCTAATATGTCAATCTCTTTGGTAAAAGAACATCACAGGAAAAGTCTCGTGACCTTTATAAACAACCTTTATAAACAAACTCACTCCAGGAGGGAGGGTTTAATTTGAGAAAGCCAGAAGGGACCCTAAATCTTTTTATCCCAATCAAAGCTGTCAGAGCCAGTTAATGCCAGAGCTTGTCAGGTGGCCCCAAAGCCGCTGTCCGCCAGGCAGCCATCCTGTCACCTAGGAAATCACATGTCAGAGCAGAAAGCCATGAACAGGGCCCCCAGGAACCAGCCCGAAACTCAATTGTCTGACATGCCTGTCATTATCAACTCTGCCGAAGTACAGCAACTCTTGCAAGAATGATTCTCTCCTGCCTCAGTCCCCCTGTCTTCTCTTTCCCAAATCAGGTGTATGCCCACCTCTGAGAAAGACAATTCCTAAAGCACAGATAAGGAAGAATGCCTGCGGCATTCACACCAGGACTGGTGTCTTGGGGGCGCCCCCACCTACCTTCTCACACCCCAGTGACTTTTCGTCAACTAAGACCCTGCCTGGTTGGTAGTCATCAAGTCTGCCCACCTTCCCCATGTAGCAGTAACAGAGCATGCGCCTACCCTTCCCTCTATCTAAATTGCTGTTTGACATTACCACTCTGCAGATAATCACACAAACCTCCACTTGTCAATGACTGGTAACATCAAAAGTGACAAGAGGATTTATTCTTTTATTCAGTCACTCCACATATATTCATTGAACACCTCTTGTGTGCCAGGCTCTAAGCTATGCATTGAGGTTAATCATAATAACCATATATCAGTGGCGAATGGAGCCAGTGGACCTTTAGGATGATCAGAGAGGGCAGTTCTGAAAAGGGGACATAGCAGCTATATTCTAGGTATTTATTGCTATGTAACAAAGCATCCCAAAACCTAGTGGCTTAAGATGATGACAGAAATTAATTTGCTCACAAATCTGCAATTTAGGCAGGGCTCGGTGGGAATGACATGTCTCTGCTCTAGCATCAACCTGGGCCTGGGGCAGGAGCTCATCTGAAGACTTCCTCATTTACACCTCTAGTGGTTGATGCTGGCTGCTGGCAGGGACCTCAGCTGGGCTATCAACTGAGCCCTCTACTTGGTCTCTTCATGTGCCTGCTTGTCTTTTTCACAGCATGGTGCTTGGGTTCAGAGGGTGGAGAAAGAAAGAGAAGAGAGAGAGAGAGAACCAGGTTGGAAGTTGCATCACCTTTTCTGACTTAGCCTTAGAAGTTACACAGAGTCACTTCTGCAGCATTTTACTCATTAGAAGCAAGTTGCTGAGGCCAGTCCATAATCTAGGGGAGGGGAGGAACAACAGTCTATCTTCTGAAAGGCTGAAGTAAAAGGATCTTTGGATGTGTTTAACACCACAAGCTGTGACCTAAAGAAGACATCTATAGAAGAGCATTTCAGGAAGAAAGAGATCCTAGTATGGAAAGGCTCTGAGCGTATGTTCAAGGCAATGAAAGGCTAGCAAGGCTGGAGCACAAGGATTAGAGGGGAGATGAGGTGAGAGGCATAGGGAAACTGGTTAGGGTACTCCTGGAGTGGTCTGGTGGAGAGATGATGATGATGATGGCTGGGACAAGGATGATGGCATTGAAGCTGAGGAGATATAGATGCTCTTGAGAAATGATGGGAAGAATTTATTAACAGACTGGGTGTGACATTGATGAAAGGAAGGTAGGTCAGAAAAAGGACTTTCAGGTTTCAGGCATCTGTGTGAACAGTGGAGCCTGTGGTTGGAAGACTATGGGAGGAACTTATTGATAGGAGTGAAGGTACAGCCCAGAGTCCATTTTAAACATATAAAGTTTGAGATGTTTGTGAGATAGACGCGAGGCAAGGAATAAACAGTTGAATATAAAGGCTTGAAACTTAGGGAAGTGTGTGGAATGGAAATATAAATTTGGGAATCATGCCATAGCTGGCTTGGCTCAGTGGGTAAAGAGTCAGTCCATGGACTGAAGGGTCTCAGGTTCAATTCCTAGTAGGATGCATGCAGGAAGCAACCAATCGATGTGTCTCTCTCACATTGATGTTTGTCTGTCTGTCCCTCTCCCTCCCTCTCACTCTCTTTAAAAGTCAATGGAAAGCCCTAGTCAGTTTAGCTCAATGGACAGAGCGTTAGCCTGTAAACGGAAGGGTCTCGGGTTTGATTCTGGTCAAGGGCATATGCCTGGGTTGTCGGCTTGATCCCCAGTAGGGGGCCTGCAGAAGGCAGCTGATGAATGTTATTTTCATCATTGGTGTTTCTATCTTTCTCTTCCTCTCCCTTCCTTTCTAAAAACAATAAAAATATGTATTTTTAAAAAGCAATGGAAAAATGGTATTTGGGTTAGGATAAACAAACAAATTTGAGAACCATCAACATACGGATGGTACTTGGGAGAATCCAAGATGGCGGCATAGGTAAACACCTACACTGCTGCCTCGCACAACAATTTCAAAACTACAACTAAAAGACAGAACTGACATCATCCAGAACCACAGGAAAGCAGGCTGAGTGGAAATTCTACAACTAGAAGGAAAGAGAGGGGCTCACAGAGACCCAGAGGAGCTGCAAAAAGCTGAGGTACAGAAACGCGTTCGTGGAGAGAGCGGGTGCCGGAGTACCTGGCTGGCTTTCTCTGACGGGAGGGAGATGGAGATTCCCAACGGCATTGAACCCCTTATCCTACGACACTAAACCCCAGGTCCAGCCGATACTCATATGGGGGGAGTTTGCACTGTGAAAAGGGAGAAGTGCACGGAAATATAGGGGAGTCCCAAAAGGGCAGAAATCTGGTGGCATGCACAACACTGCGCGCAGAAGACTGACTGCTGATTGTGCCGCTGGCTTTCATGAGTAGGTGGAAGACAGAGCCTCCTAACTGCACCACTTCTAACTCCACTAAACCCCAGTTTCGGGCAAAACCCTGGGGACCCAGATTCATATGGTCCCAGAGCGCAGGGGAGCTGGAAAGGCAGCAGTCTAGAGGCACTGTGATAGTGTGTGCGTGCACACACACAGGGACCACTCCAGCGATTACCCAGTCACGTGAGATTCAGGGGCCATGGAGGGTGGGGCTGTTTGGAAGGCAAGGCAGTCCATTAAGCCCTGAGACTCCACCCATCCCGAGGTCAACAGAGAGGTTTTCGTAGTTTTGCAAGTCTTGTATCATAAGGCTGAATCCAACACAGAAGTTCTCCAGGCATAGTGAAAATGCCGAGACAAAGGAAGAGATTACAAACAAAAGAAATGGAGAAAAACAAACGACTGGATAGAGTTCAAAACCACAGTTATAAGGTTTTTCAAGAATATCCTAGAAAAGATGGATAAAGTTAGCGAAAAGCAAGAGGAGATGAAAAAGAACCAACTAGAGATGGAAAAGGACCAACTAGAGATGGAAAAGGACCAACTAGAAATTAAACATACACTGACTGAAATAAAAAATATTATACAGAGACATAACAGCAGACTAGAGGAAGTCAAGAATCAAGTCAAAAATTTGAAATATAAAGAATCAGAAAACACTCAACTGGAAAAGCAAGAAGAAAAAAGAATCCAAAAATGTGAAGATAATGTAAGGAGCCTCTGGGACAACTTCAAGCGTACCAACATCGGAATTGTGGGGGTGCCAGAAGAAGAGAGAGAGCAAGATACTGAAAACATATTTGAAGAAATAATGACTGAAAACTTCCCACATCTGGTTAAAGAAATAAACTTACAAGTTTGGGAAGCACACAGAACCCCATATAAAAGGAACCCAAAGAGGACTACACCAAGACACATCATAATTAAAATACCAAGAGCAAAAGACAAAGAGAGAATATTAAAAGCAGCAAGAGAAAAACAGTTAATTATCTATAAGGAAGCACCCATACAATTGTCAGCTGATTTCTCAACAGAAACTATGTAGGCCAGACGGGAGTGGCAAGAAATATACAACGTGATGAATAGCAAGAACCTACAACCAAGAATACTCTATCCAGCAAAGCTATCATTCAGAATTGAAAGGCAGATAAAGAGCTTCACAGATAAGAAAAAGCTAAAGGAGTTCATCAACTCCAAACCAGTATTATATGAAATGCTGAAAGGTACTTTTTTAGAAGAGGAAGAAGAAAAAGGTAAAAGATAAAAAATTAGGAACAACAAATACATATCTATCAACAAGGGAATTTAAAAATTAAGTGAATTAAAAATTTGATGAACATAATAAACTGGTGAATATAATAGAATCAGGAGCACAGAAAGGGAGTGGACTGATAATACTCAGGGGGAAACGGGTGAGGGGGGTGCAAGGAGAGACTGGACAAAAATCATACACCTATGGATGAGGTCAACCAGGGGGAGGAAAGGGTAGAGGGAGGGGTGGGAGCCAGGTGGAGGGGAGCAATGGAGGGGAAAAAAGAGAAACAAATGTAATAATCTGAATAATAAAGATTTAATTTAAAAAAAAGAAAAAGAAAAAAACACACACACACAAAAACACACACAAAAAAAACCCCAAAAATAACAACAACAACAAAAAACATACGGATGGTACTTAATGCCGTGGGCCTGGGGAGAATTTAGATTTAGCCCTGGAAAGAGCTGCCTGTAATGTAGCCTGAGAGGAAGTGCCCAGAAAGATAAGGAAACTGGGCATTGGATGTCATAGAAACCAAGAAAGGAAGCTGGGAAAGAGGGAATTCAGAATAAAGAATTGATCTGAATGAACTCTCAACTCTTCCAAACCTGAATTTTTATGATTTGATGAATGTCTCAAATCCCTTTAAGCTGGTAAATCCCATGACTCTGTTGTATCTTTGGGAAAACAAGCTTCCTGATGAATCATTGGGCTTCTCCAAAGACTATAAAATGAGTTGTTGGCAACGTGGAATTTTGTATCTGGGCCTTAAAATTACCATAGGTAAAGTCAAACCCAGAACAAGAATCAGGATTCCTGGAGGGAAGGTCAGGCATCCATGTAAATGGCAGAATGTAAATGTGGTTATTTGATCTCCTCTCCCAGTAGGGCTGGCTTAGGCATGCTAGGCCCCTGCAGGTTGGAGACAAATGGCAGCCTTTGTCTTTAGTGTGGACCCCTATCCTTGGATTGCTCTTGTTGGCTGGTGTGGGATTGTTCAAGATTGGGTCATAAGAATGTTGCTGACACACTGATTTAGGGTGATTCTCATACCAGACACAGTTGAATTCAGGGCACTGGGCTACTTACTAGTGAGCTACTGCCAACACTTGGGCCAGAGTTGTGTGTGTAGACCCCATGGCTTAGCTCTCACCAATCTATGTTCCAATCACAGTGTCATCTCTGATTTATATTTTCAAAGATTTGGAATGGTGTCAGGCATCCTTTATCCTATATACATCCTTGCCATTGGCACCTAGGGTTATCCCCCCACGTAGGCTCCCCACCACACAAACAGAAAGTCCTCCAGGGGTGTTTATGACCATTGCCTTGTGATGCTGAAGGCTCTTCCTACCAATGTCCTCTCTTGTCTCCAAATGCCCAACCAGGAATGGACACTCCTTATGTGAATAAGACTGATTTTCTTGCTCTGTCCATGCTTCCACCTTTCCTCCCAGTTGGTGGTGGTTTGTGGAAACAGGAGTAGAAGGAATCACATCCTAGAAATACCTGATTATGGTCTATAGAATTCAAGAGAATACATTATTTGAAGATGTGTTGTTCTATGTTAATGCTATACAATTCCAAACAGAAAACTTAATCATGAAACGGATAATCACATTTTCCTGAATATTCTGGGTAAGATGGGCATTTCTAGTCATCACCAATGAAGCACAAAGACAACCTTTGAGAGAGTGATTGGAAGCTGGTCTTCACAGATGCTATGCTGGATGGTGCAGCATCATGAGTAATGATGTAAACAGCATGAAAGAAATGCTATTTGAGCCCTGACTAGTTTGGCTTAGAAGATGGAGTGTTGGTTGGTGGACTGAAGACTCCTGGGTTTGATTCTGTTCCAGGGCACATGCCCTGGCTGTAGGCTCTATCCCCAATGGGGGGCGTGCAGGAAGTAGCCCATCAATGATTCTCTCTCATCATTGATGTTTCTACCTCTCTCTCCCTATCCCTTCATCTCTGAATTAAATAAAATCATATTTAAAAAAAGAGAGGAAAGAAATATTCATAGAAAACCACAGGGGCATAAACAAAAATCAGAGAAACAAAAGACCCAAACCCCAAGTCATATTGTTTTAATAAAAACATGTTTCTAAGAGACTTTTTAAAATATGTTTTTTACTGATTTTAGAGAGAGAAGAGAGAGGGAGAGGTAGAAACATTGATGAGAGAGAAACATCAGCCAGCTGCCTCCTGCACGCCCCTCAAAGGGGATTGGATCCACACCTCGGCAAATTGAACTAGTGACCTTTTAGGGCACAGAATAACACCCAATCTACTGAGCCACACTGGCCTGGCCTTTCAGAGTCTTGATATTCTGAGTAGTAGCAGTGCTGCTGTTCCCCTTCTGATAATGCCAATGAACTATGTGAAGAAATGGAGTGGGCAAAAATCCAGGTAGTTGGGCACATTTAATCTTCCCAAAGTGGTTTTCTTTTTTTAAGCCACTTTGTCACCTTGACCAAACTGTAATTGATTAATTAATCACTTGTCATTATTGATGCTTGTGTCCCCTCCAAATTCATATGCTAAAGTCATCACTCTCAGTCGATCTGACTGCATTGGAGATGGGGGCCTTTAGGGAAGTAATTAAGGTTAAATGAGTTTATAAGAGGGGAGCCCTGATCCCACAGGACTAGTGATCTTTTAAGACAAGACATTAAAGATCTCACTCTCTCTCTCTCTGCATGTGCACTAAGAAGAGGTCATATGAGCACACAGTGAGAAGGTGGCAATCTACAAGCCAGGAAGAGAGCTCTCGCCAGCAACTGAATCTTGGAACTCTCAGCCTCTAGAACTATGAGAAATACATTTCTGTGGTTTAAGCCACCCAATTTTATAGTATTTTGTTAGAGCAGCTCAAGCAGATTAAAATAATTAATTTAAATTATGTATTCCTCTTAGAAGCCATGCATCTCCATTTCCCCAGTATCACCAGTGCCTGGCATGGTGCCTCTCACATGGCAGGCAGACACTCAGTGTAAGTATTTGTTGAATGAATGAATAACTAGTAAGTGAATAAGATGGTAGGTATTATCATTTTCATGTTATAGTGGAGAAAATGGACAGTTATAAAGAGATACTTAAATACTCACAACCTAGAGACGCATATAGCCTTTCATTAACCAAAGTTAATTGAAAGTGGACCAGGGTGAAATAACATGTTCAAGCACCAATTATATTAGGAATTGTTTTAGTTGGCTAGTGAAAAGGGTCATATTTGCTCTGACTTCACTCTGGTGTCCTCTCTAATCAGGATCAGAGATTTGTCAATTTATATTTGTTTCTTCTCCTATAAATCAGTGGTCTCAGAGTCAGGAGACAGATCCAAAGCTTGAAGGAATTGAATTGCCAAAGGGATTTCAGAAGATGAGTATTTGGCTGTCTCCCAAGAGACCTCACAGGGTGGCACTGTCTCTGCCAAGGGTCTGGTCTCCACTGTGCAGGTTTAGAAACTGGCTCAGTCTAGTAAGTGTAGATCCATCTCTTAGCTGTAACTTTAATTAATTAAGCTTAGAGAGCTAATGCATGAAACCAGAATGTCTATTTATTGATTCACAGGAGGACTGGAACTGCTTCTGTGTCTGGAATGCTTATCTCCACATGGCTTGCACGTTTTTTCACTGAAAACAGACCTCCAAGGAAGGCAAATTATCAGAAGATTGCTTAGTGAGCATGGAATCCAAATGAGGGAAGTGAGTTAGAGGATTCAAATGTTTAATGGCTTAAGCTGGGAAATTTTTTTTTGTCCCATTTTTAAAAAATATATTTTTATTGGTGTTTTACAGAGAGGAAGAGAGAGGGATACAGAGCTAGAAACATCGATGAGAGAGAGACATCGATCAGCCGCCTCCTGCACATCCCCTACTGGAGATGTGCCCGCAACCAAGGTACATGCCCTTGACCGGAATTGAACCCGGGACCCTTCAGTCCGCAGACCAATGCTCTATCCATTGAGCCAAACCGGTTTTGGTTGTCCCATTTTTTTAATTAATGTATTACATATGTACATATTTTCTCATTGCTCTCCCCACCCCACTCCCATGCATGCCCTTACCCCCCAGTGTCTTGCGACCATTGATTATGCTTATATGCACGCATACAAGTCCTTTGGTTGATCTCTTATCTACCCCATCTCTCCCTAACCTTCCTGCTGTGATTTGACAGTCTGTTTGATGCTTTACTGCCTCTGTATCTATATTTTTGTTTATCAGTTTATAATGTTCCTTATTATCCATAAATGAGTGAGATCATGTGGTATTTTTCTTTCATTGACTGGCTTATTTCATTTAGCATAGTGCTCTCCAATTCCATCCAGGTTGCTGCAAATGGTAAGAATTCCTTCTTTTTATGACAGCATACTATTCCATTGTGTAGATGTACCATTGTTTTTTAATCCACTCATCTGCTGATAGACACTTAGGCTGTTTCCAAATCTTAGCTTTTGTAAATTGTGCTACTATGAACATAGTGATGCATATATCCTTTCTGATTGGTGTTTTTAGTTTCTTGGGATATATTCCTAGGAGTGGGATTACTGGGTCAAATGGGAGTTCCAGTTTTAGTTTTTTGAGGAAACTCCATACTGTCCTCCACAATGGCTATACCAGTCTGCATTCCCACCAGCAGTGCACGAGGGTTCGTTTTTCTCCTCATCTACACCAACACTTGTCATGTGTTGATTTGTTGATGATTGCCATTCTGATAGGTATGAGATAGTACCGCATTGTCATTTTGATTTTCATTTCTCAGAAAATTAGTGACTTGGAGCATGTTTTCATGTGTCTCTTGGTCTTCTGTCTTCTTGCAATAAGATTCTATTTAGGTCTATTGCCCATTTTTTAATTGGATCATTTATCTTCCTTTTACTAAGTTGTAAAAGTAGATGCCTATAAATATTGGAGATTAAACCTTTATCTGTGATAACATTTGCAAATATATTCTCCCAGACAGTGGTCTTTCTTGTTGTTTTGTTGATAGTTTCTTTTGATATGCAAAAGCTTTTTATTTTTATGTAGTCCCATTTATTTATTTTCTCTTTAGCTTCCATTGCTCTAGGAGCAGTATCAGTGAAGAAGTTTCTTAGGCATATGTTTGAGATTTTTGTATTTTTATGGTTTCCCATCTTATGTTTAAGTCCTGTAGCCATTTGGAGTTTATTTTTGTGTATGGTATAAGTTGGTGGTCTAGTATCATTTTTTTGCATGTATCTGTCCAATTTTCACAACACCATTTATTGAAGAGACTGTCTTGACTCCATTGTATATTCATGCCTCCTTTGTCAAATATTAATTGAGCATAGTGGTTTAGGTAGATATCTGGATTCTCTATTCTATTCCAATGGTCTATGTGTCTGTTCTTGTGCCAACACCAGGCTGTTTTGAGAACAGTGGCTTTATAATACAGCTTGAAATCTGGTATTGAGATCCCACCTACTTTATTCTTTTTCAGGATTGCTGTGGCTATTTGGGGTCTTTTTTTTTTTGTTACAGATGAATCTTTGGAGAGTTCTTTCTAGCTCTGTGAAATATGCCATTGGTATTTTAATGGTGAGTGCATTGAATCTATAAATTGCTTTGGGTAGTATGGACATTTTAATTACCAATCCATGAGCATGGTATGCTCTTCCACCTGTTTACATCTTCCTCTCTCTCTCTCTCTCTCTCTCTCTCTCTCTCTCTCTCTTTTTCTTCAGTGTCCTGAGTTTTCTGTGTATAGGTTTTTTACCTCCTTAGTTAAGTTTATTCGTAGGCATCTTAATTTTTTTGGTGCGTTGGTAAATAGGATTGCTTTTTTAGTCTCTCTTTCTGTAAGTTCACTATTGGTGTATAGAAATGCCATAGATTTCTTGGCATTTTGTATCCTGCTACATTGCCAAATTCATTTACTAAGTCCATTAGTTTTTTGATGAAGTCTTCGAGTTTTTTATGTACAGTATCATGTCATCTGCAAATAAGGACAGCTTTACTTCTTCTTTCCCAATTTGGATGCCTTTTATTTCTTCTTCTTGTCTAATTGCAATGGCTAATACTTCCAGTACTATGTCGAACAGGAGTGATGAGAGTGGGCATCCCTGTCTTTTTCTGTTCTTAGGGGAAATGGTTTTAGTTTTTGCCCATTGAGTATGATGTTAGCTGTGAGTTTATCATATATGGCTTTTATGATGTTGAGGTCTGATCTTTCTATTCCCACATTGTTGAGAGTTTTTATCAAGAAAGGGTGTTGGATTTTGTCAAATGCCTTTTCTGCATCAATTGATATGACTATATGTTTTGTATCTCTCAGTATGTTTATATGACGTATCATGCTTATTGATTTGCAGATATTGTACCATCCTAGCATTCCTGGGATAAATCCTACTTGCTCATGGTGTATGATCTTTCTGATGTAGTGCTGGATCTGATTTGCTAGAATTTTTTTGAGGATTTTGGCATCTATATTCATGAGGGATATTGACCTGTAATTCTCTTTCATTGTGTTGTCTTTATCTGGTTTTGGTGTTAGGGTGATGCTGGCTTCATAGAAGGAGCTTGGAAGTGTTCCTTCTTCTTGAACTTTTTTTGAATAGTCTGAGGAGGATAGGTTTTAATTCTTCCCTGAATGTTTGGTAAAACTCCCCTGTGAAGTTGTCTGGCCCCGGGCTTTTGTTTGCTGGAAGCTTTTTGATGACTGCTTCAATTTCTTCCATAGTTATTGGCCTATTGAAATGTTTAGATTTTTCCTGATTGAGTTTTGGAAGGTTATATTTTTCTAGGAATATGTCCATTTCCTCCAGTTTGCCCAATTTGTTGGAATAGAGTTGTTCATAGTATTTTTAAATACAGTGGTACCTCGAGATACGAGTTTAATTCGTTCCATAACCTTGCTTGTATATCAAGTTGCTCGTATCTCAAAGCAAATTTCCCCATTGAAATCAATTGTAATGCCGTTAATCCGTTCCAGCCCCCAAAATGCCACCCCAGTTGTTCTTGTTACGTGTTTTTGAATAAGAAAAATGTATTTATAAATGACAAATATTGTATAAAAACATAATAAAAGAGAATGTAAAGGAATAAACTGGTTTTATAAAGTGTATTTACCTACTTGTTACTCTCTTAATGCTACACTTTATCCCTAAACTGAATGTAACTTAACTAATCTTCACTGAACTTAATTGCTACGGGTCTTTGCATTTTTGGCCGATTTAAAAAAAAAGTGTTCAACGAGGTTTGCCTCTTCCTCCCTTTCAGAATGTTTCTGAAATGGGTGAGGCAAGTTTCATTGAACAGCTCCAATGCACGACCAGTAGCAACTTTTTCGTGGTGTTTCTTTTCCACGAAGGGTGACACCCTCTCCCACATTCCTAAGATCTCCTTTATCTCACTTGTAGAGATCTCCTCCACCTCTGGCTCCTCCTCGAAACCAATTTGTTGGAGAACCTCTGCATGTTGCTGAGACTGCAACTCTTGTAACTCCTCCGTGGTGAGTTCCAGAGAGTGCTCCTCGACGAGCTCATTCACGTCCCTCTCATCCACCTCCAGGCCCATGGATTTTCCCAGAGACACTATCTCCTCCTCCACTGGCACCTCGGGTTCGAATCCTTCGAAGGTCCTTTCAGCTACGGCCTCAGGCCACAGCTTCTTCCACGCAGAGGTCAAAGTCCTCGTTGTAACACCCAGCCAGGCCTGATCAATAATTCTGAGGCATATCACGATGTTAAAGTGGTTCTTCCAGAATTCTCGAAGGGTGAGGTTTGTGTTCTCCGTCACCTCAAAGCAGCACCAGAGCAGGTGCTTGATGTACAGCTTTTTAAAATTAGAAATCACCTCCTGATCCATGGGCTGCAGGATAGGAGTGGTGTTGGCAGGTAGGTAGACAACCTTTATAAACTTGAACTCTTTGAGGAGTTCATCTTCGAGGTTCGGAGGGTGAGCAGGAGCATTGTCCAGGACGAGGAGGGCTTGCATGGTTAGTTTGTTTTCCTGTAAATATTTCTTAACAGAAGGGCCGAAAACCAGGTTTACCCACTCCACAAAGAACTGCCTGGTGACCCATGCCTTCGGGTTTGCCCTCCACATAACTTGCAGTTTATCTTTGAAAATCTTATGTGACTTAAAGACTCTGAGGTTTTCCGAATGGTATACGAGCAGAGGCTTGATCTTGCAGTCGCCACTTGCATTGGCGCACAGTGCGAGAGTTAGCCTATCCTTCATGGGTTTGTGGCCTGGCATCGCCTTCTCCTCTGCCGTTATATAAGTCCTATGTGGCATCTTCTTCCAGAAAATCCCTGTCTCGTCACAGTTGAAGACTTGCTGGGGGATATATCCTTTGGCTTCTATCAGTTCGGAATAAGTTTTGAGGTAATCCTCAGCTGCCTTCACATCCGAACTTGCTGCCTCACCATGCCTGACGATGGAGTGAATGCCGGACCTTTTTCTGAAGTTATCAAACCAGCCTCTACTGGCTTTAAATGAGTCTTTCGATGCTTTGTCTGTGGAAGTGCACGGGGTCTGCTCCAGCAAATCACCGTAAATTGCTCGCGCCTTCTCGCATATGATGCCCTGTGTTAATGTATCTCCTTTAAGCTGCTTCTCCGTCACCCACACCATCAGTAGATTCTCCATCTTTTCATGGAGAGAGCTACAAAGCTTAGAAATTATTGTAGTACCCTTAGCTGGTGTTATACCCTTTATCAACTCCTTCTGTTTAAGCACCGTGCATATCGTTGAAGTACTACGCCCGTACTGCCTTGCCAAGTCAGACACTCGCACACCTTGCTCATATTTTTCTATGATTTCACGCTTTAATTCAATGGACATCATCCTCTTCTGAGCACTGACCTTTCCACTCGCTTTCTTGGGACCCATGGTTATAAAAAGAAATGTGATAAAGTATGTAAATGCACAAGAGATGCTTCGACAACGAGGTAAACAAGCACACTGACTGAGGCATGGGAAACTATGAGATGCTCGAGTCTCGGTAAACTGGTGGGTCGTGTGCAGCGGGCCAATCCGCGTGATTACTTATATCTCAAATGTTGCTCATATTTCAAAGCAGAAAATTGTTCGTATCTCAAAAATCTCATATGTTAGGGCACTCGTATCTCAAGGTACCACTGTAATTCTTTGTATGTCAGTGGGGTCTGTTGTTATTTCACCTCTTTAATTTCTGATTTTGTTTATTTGGGTCTTCTATCTTTGCTTCTTGATGAGCCTGGCTAGAAGTTCATCCATCTTGTTTATCCTTTCAAAGAACCAGCTCTTGGTTTTGTTGATCTTTTGTATTATTTCTTTGGTCTCTATGTCATTAATTTCCACTCTGATCTTTATTATTTCCTTCCTTCTGCTTACACTGGGCTTTTCTTATTACTCTTTTTCTAGCTCTTTGAGTTGTAGGATTAGGTAATTTATTACCATTGTTTCTTGTTTTTTTTTTTGCAGTACACTTGTAGATCTGTGAACTTCCCACTAAAGATTGCTTTCACTGTGTCCCATAGATTTTGGATTGTTGTGTTTTCATTGTCATTTTTTTAAATTAAATCTTTATTATTCAGATTATTACATTTGTTTCTCTTTTTTCCCCTCCATAGCATCCCTCCACCCAGCTCCCACCCCTCCCTCTGCCCTTAGCTCCCTCCTATTGATCTCATCCATAGGTGTATGATTTTTGTCCAGTCTCTCCCTGTACACCCCTCACCCCTTCCCCACTGAGAATTATCAGTCCACTCCCTTTCTGTGCTCCTGATTCTATTATATTCACCAGTTTATTCTGTTGATCATATTTTTAATTCACTTAATTTTTAGATTCACTTGTTGATAGATATGTATTTGTTGTTCATAATTTTTTGGCTTTTACCTTTTTCTTCTTCCTCTTCTAAAAGAGTAGTACCTTTCAGCATTTCATATAATTCTGGTTTGGAGTTGATGAACTCCTTTAGCTTTTTCTTATCTGTGAAGCTCTTTATCTGCCCTTCATTTCTGAATGTTAGCTTTGCTGGATAGATTATTCTTGGTTGTAGGTTCTTGCTATTCATCACGTTGAATATTTCTTGCCACTCCCGTCTGGCCTGCATCGTTTCTATTGAGAAATCAGCTGACAGTCATATGGGTGCTCCTTTGTAGGTAATAAACTGTTTTTCTCTTGCTGCTTTTAATATTCTCTCTTTGTCTTTTGCTCTTGGTATTTTAATTATGATGTGTCTTGGTGTGGTCCTCTTTGGATTCCTTTTATTTGGGGTTCTGTGTGCTTCCTGGACTTGTAAGTGTATTTCTTTTACCAGATGTGGGAAGTTTTCAGTCATTATTTCTTTAAATAGGTTTTCAGTATCTTGCTCTCTCTCTTCTTCTGGCACCTGCACAATTCTGATGTTGGTATGCTTAAAGCTGTCCCAGAGTCTCCTTACATTATGTTCACATTTTTGGATTCTTTTCTCTTCTTGCTTTTCCAGTTGAATGTTGTCTGCTTCTTTATATTTCAAATTTTTTACTTGATTCTTGCCTTTCTCTAGTCTGCTGTTAGGACTCTGTATTATATTTTTTATTTCAGTCAGTGTATGTTTAATTTCTATTTGGTCTTTTTTCATCTCCTCTTGGGTCTCACTAAATTTATCCATCTTTTCTAGCATATTCTTGAAAAACCTTATAAGCGTGGTTTTGAACTCTATATCCAGTCGTTTTTTTTCCTCCATTTCTTTTGTTTGTGATCCCTTCCCTTGTCTCGGCATTTTCCCTATGCCGGGGAAACTTCTGTGTTGGATTCAGCCTTACGATAGCAGACTTAAAGCCGAAGAAGCCTCTGTTGAGCTTGGGAGGGGTGGAGTCTCAGGGCTTAAGGGACCTCTGCCTTGCCTTCCAGTCGGCCCTGCCCTCCACGGCCCCTGAGTCTCACGTGACTGGGTAATGGCTGGAGCGGTCCTTGTGCGCACGCCCGCGGTGCGTCTAACCGCTGCCTTTCCAGCTCCCCTGCGCACCAGGACCACACGAATCTAGGTCCCCAGGGTTTTGCCCGAAACAGGGGCCCAGTGGACTCAGAAATGGCACAGTTGGGAGGGTCTGTCTCCCGCCCACTCGCGAAAGCCAGCGGCACAATCAGCAGTCTGTCCTCCACGCAGCACGGTGCGCGTGCGAGACTGGACCTGATCTTCTGCGACTCCCCTAAGTTTCCATGCACCTCTCCTTTTTCACAGTCCAAACTCCCCCCGTATGAGTTTCGGCTGGATCTGGGGTTTAGTGTCATAGGATAAGGGGTTCAATGCCGTTGGGAGTCTCCGTTTCCCTCCCACCAGAGAAAGCCAGCCCGGTACTCCGGCACCCGTTCTCTCAGTGCGAGCGTCTCCGTACCTCAGCTTTTTGCAGCTCCTCTGGGTCTCTGTGAGCCCCTCTATTTCCTTCTAGTTGTAGAACTTCCACTCAGCCAGCTTTCCTGTGGTTCTGGATGATGTCCGTTCTGTCTTTTAGTTGTAGTTTTGAAATTGTTGTGCCAGGCAGCAGTGTAGGTGTTTACCTATGCCGCCATCTTGGATTCCCCCCTCATTGTCATTTTTAAAAAAATATATTTTATTGACTTTAGAGAAGAAGGAAGAGGAAGAGAGTGATAGAAACATCAATGATGAGAATCATTTATTGACTGCCTCCTGCATGCCCCCCACTGGGGGATCAAGCCCACAACCCAGGCATGTGCCTTGGTCAGATTTGAATTTGGCACCTTTCAATACGCAGGCCAACGCTCTATCCACTAAGCCAAACCAGGTAGGGCTTCATTGTCATTTGTTGACATGATATTTTTTATTTCTTCCTTGATCTCTCTGGTTACCCAGTCCTTGTTTAATAGCACCCTGTTTAGTCTGCAAGTATTTGATTTCTTTGGATTGTTTTTATTGTAGTTGATTTCCAGTTTTATGCCACTGTAATCTGAGAAGATGCTTGATATAATTTCTATCTTCTTGAATTTAAAGAGACTTTGCCTATGACCCAACATATGGTCTATCTTTGAAAATGACCCATATTGCACTTGAGAAGAATGTATATTCTGTGGCTTTGGGGTGAAATCTTCTGAAGATGTCAATTAATTCCATATGGTCTAGTGAGTCATTTAGGATTGATGTTTCTTTGCTGATTTTTTTGTTTAGAGGATTTGTCCAATGGTGATAGTGGGGTATTAAAGTCTCTTACTATGATTGTATTGCTGTCAATCTCTCCCTTGGTACCCTCCAAGAGCTTTTTAAAAAAATATATTTGGGTGCTCCTATATTGGGTGCATATAAGTTTACCAGAATTGTTCCTTCTTGTTGTATTGCTTCCTTTAGTTTTATGAAGTGGCTTTCCTTATCTCTTGTTATGTTTTTCACTTTGAGATCTAATTTGTCAGATATAAGGATTGCTATCCCAGCTTTTTTTTTTCCATTTCCATTTGCCTGAAATAAACATTTTCCATCCCTTCACCCTCAGTCTGTGTGCGTCTTTTTTTCTAAGGTGGGTTTCTTGTAGACAGCAGATATATGGGTCGTGTTTTCTTATCCAATCCATTACCCTATGTCTTTTACTGGGGCATTTAATCCATTTACATTTCAAGTTATTATTGATAGGTACTTATTTGCTTATTTGTCGCCATTTTTATTCTTTACCCCTGTGTTCCTTCTTTGCTTCCTATTTCTTGTATTCTTTCTTTCTTTCTTTCTTTCTTTCTTTCTTTCTTTCTTTCTTTC
>JAAGEH010000041.1:23727461-23749091 GCA_011751065.1 Lasiurus cinereus | reverse complement strand
TTCTTTCTTTCTTTCTTTCTTTCTTTCTTTCTTTCTTTCTTTCTTTCTTTCTTTCTTTCTTTCTTTCTTTCTTTTTTACCACAGACCCTTTAGCATTTCTTGCATTGCTGGTTTGGTGGTAATAAATTCCCTTAGTCCTTTTTTGTTTGTGAAGTTCCTGATTTCACCTTCAATTTTGGTTGATAGCCTTGCTGGGTACAGTATTCTTGGATTTAGACCCTTCCTTTGCATGACTTTGTATATTTCATTCCATTCCCTTCTGGCCTGATGAGTTTCTGTTAAGAAATCAGTTGCTAGTCTAATGGGGGTTCCTTTGTAGGTAACTTTATGTCTCTCTCTGGCTGCTTTTAAGATTCTTACTTTGTTGTCGGTGTTTGCCAATTTAATTATAATGTGCTTTGTGTCAGTCTCTTGGGGTTCATTTTGCTTGGGACTCTGTGAGCTTCTTGGATTTGTGTGGGTTTTTTCTTCCCTATATCAGGGAAATTTTCTGCCATTATTTCTTCAAACAGGTTTTCTATTCCTTGCTCAGTTTCCTCTCCTTCTGAAACCCCTATTATGAAGATGTTATTTTGTTTCGTGTTGTCCCAAAGTTTCCTTAGGTTTTCCTCCTGCTTTTTAATTTTTTTTCTAGAAGCTGCTGTACTTGGACATTTTTTACTACCTTGTCTTATAGCTCACTGATGTGGTACTCTGCTTCTTCTAGTCTACTCTTGATGCTTTCTATTGAGTTCTTTACCACAGCAATGTCATCTTTCATTTCTTCTTGGTTCTTCTTCATTTCCTCTTGGTTTTTACTCATATTGTCGAATTTGTCTTCCATTCTTTTTAGCCACCTTATGACCATTTCTCTGAATTCTTTGTCTGGCAGGTTGCTTGCCTCCATTTCATTTACTTCTTTTTCTGGTGATGCCTGCTTTTCTTTCATATGTAGGCTGTGTCTTTGTCTCCTCATGGTCTCTCTTCTCCTGGTGTCTGGTTATGTATTTCTTTCTCTCCTGCATTGATTTAAAGGCATACAATACAACACAACCAGGTACAACACAGAAGGCACTGAACAGAAATATATTAACAATATTAATAATCACAAATAAAGGTGACCACCAGAGGGAGACAAATTAGGGGATAGGAGAGAAAGAAGAAGAAAAAATAAATAAAAGAAAGGAGTGCCAAAATGAAATTTGGAGAAGGAAAAATAAGTAAGAGAGAGAAGAAAGAGAATAAGAAAGAAAGTAAGAAAGAGAAGGGTAACAAACTATATATATGGAGAGAAAACTCCAATAGAACAGCAAATCCCAACAAATGCCAGCAACTAGTACTTGGAGATTAATACAAACTACAAACAACAACTAATACAAGCAAGGTGAGGAAAAACAGAAGCAAAAAAATAAACAAAAACAAAGCAAACAGAATAAAACAAAAAGAATAAGCAAAACAATCTCACAAAAAAGCATAAAAATCGAAATAATCAACATTCAAGCAAACAACAAAAGGACAGAGAGAAAAACAACTTTTTGCATAGTGAAGACAGAGGAGAGATGTGTATGGACTTGGAGCAAAGGATTAAAAATTAAATATATAAGTAGGGTGAAATTTAATGGGGTAAAAAGAAAGAATAGGGTAAATCTAAAGTAGGAAAAGGGTAAGAGCAATAGGACAACAAAAGGGGAAAAGTTAGGAAGAGAGTGATAGCAAAAAGGTAGAGTTGAGATAGAGTAAAGTTATGCTTAAGAAAAGATGAAAATAGAATGTAGAACTCTAATCCCAAAGTAAAATAAAGAGAATATAAAATGACATTTTTTCCCAAAAAGATAAAATAGTAGTATTTATGAAACTGATTGAAAATAAAAATGTAATAATTAAAAAGGTAAAATAGAGTGAGGGAAAAAGAAAAGAAATTAGTTTCTTAAGTAAAAGATAAAAAAATAAAAAATAAAAAATAAAAAATATAAAAAATAGAATGTGCAGTAGTAAAGATCAGTATTCACTTCCTTTATTGTTCTGTTTGGCACACCTGTTTCCCAGTCAGGACAGTGTTGCAGTTCCCTGCATTCCCCTTGTTCTCAGTGTTGTAAGCCAGTCCTGATTTTTAAGCAGGCAGTGTGTCTTAATTTCTTTATTCCTTTATTTGTGATTACACAAGAGTCAATTTGTGATTCAGCCCCTGGGTGGCAGTGTTTCTGGATTGACCTCTGAGACTATGGGTCCTTTCTAGCCTGTCTTAGATCCTGCTTTCCCTGTGGCACTCTATACCAGTTTGTGGAAATGGGCTGCCCCAGAGCTGGTTCTCTGATGGTCACTCCCTGCTCTGATTCCCGGATTCCAGGAAAATAACTTTCCCCTGCAGTCTCCTAGGGTGTCCCCAACTGGGTGATCCTATGTATTGGGCTTAGCAATCAGAAGCAAGGATCTGAAGAGGAAAAATGCATGTACATGAACTTCAGAGCTGTGCATAAGTCTGCACAGTCCCCTTTTCTTCCTCTTGTCCAAGCAGCTGGCACAGTTTAAAAACTCCCAGACTGTTCTTTTGTATCAGATCAAAATGGGTTGCTTTTTAGAGATCCCCTCTGTTAGCAGCTCTGAGGACCCCCTTCCACATTCACAGATTACGCCAGCCTCATCAGCCACGGATTTCTCTAGGTGCAGTCTTACCCTGGTCCTCCAGCTCCCACAGTGTGCTTTCCTCTATCCTACCAGGACCAGAGACCTCACCTTATCCCAGGCAAAATCCAACCTTTCTGTGTGGAGTGTAGAGCTCCTTTGAATCTGAGTGTTTGTGCCAATTGGGGACCAGTGTTCTGGGGTTCGCAGTTGTTCGGTGGGTGTCATAGTTGTAGATTTTCAGGCTTCTGATAACATCCACCCTCCCCTTCAAGATGGTGCGGTCTCTGCGTCCAAGCTGGTGGCTCCAGGAGAAAATCCAGCAGCAGTGGGGGCTTCCCAGTCAAGAGAGCTCCATCTAGCAGTCCCCCACCTTCTCCTGGAGTATAGCTGTCCCTTAACTCGCCAACAAACACTCCCAGTGCGTCCCTTAGCTGTTCTTTCTGTCTGCTCAGGGACAAGGCTTGGGACAGGTCCATCTATTCTGCCGCCATTTTATTTTTTTATTTTTTTTTGTAGTTGGGAAATCTAGACACTACCATTTTTACTATAGAAATGGCCATGCCAATAGAATTTTCACAGTCATTGACTGAGGGGCCATCTCCAGTGGACACTTCTTAAATGTTCTTGGCTGATGGTCACCATCATGATGCTCCTTTTTCTATGTTTTCATGGCCAATTAACCCTGTTTTGACTAGCTTTATGTGATTGTAGAGCTTAATTCTCAGAGGATAGCCTATTTTCTCTCCTGCCCCACCCCCATTTTTATTGGTTTCATAGAGAAATGAGAGGGAGAAAGAGAGAGAAACATTAATGATGAGAATCATTGATCGGCTGCCTCTTGCCTGCCCCCTACTGGGGAATGATTCTGCAACCCAGGCATGTGCTCTGACCTCCTGGTTCATAGGTCAATACTCAACCACTGAGCCTCTCTGGCCAGGCTTATTTTCTTAATTTAGACATACTTGAGGAAGTCCTCACCAAATTCCTCAATAGCCAAAAATGTCTCTACTATTCTTTTGGTTTTATCTTTATTTAAAAACTTTGAGGACACTTGCCAGAGATCCTTTGTTTCATCTTGGTACTATGTCAAATTACTAACTTTCTCCATTTTTAGATAAACTCTATCTTAATTGCCACTTATTTATTTTTAAAACTGACCCTCTGATTAATTCTTCCCAAGACACAAGATTACATAAGATTAGTGCAAATGGCAATAATGAGACAGAGCACATTTTTTTCCATGATGGTGAAACCATGTTCAAGTCACTTTTAAGTGTATAGATTCACCCAAATTGCTTTGGTTGAACATCTGGCGGTTTTTTTCCAGCAAAAGATTAGTTTGCTGCTTGATGGTTTTAAGCTGCTTCACAGCAGAGGTCCTCTCTACCTGCACACCCCTTTGATGATACTACTGCTTTGAACATTTTTCTATCCAGTTCTTACCAATTGTCCAGATTCTGGTTCTCTATCCTAAAACTGTCTTACCTGCTTATTCAACTACAGTCTTACCTTTCTCTGGATCTTTACAGTCTTCATAGTTTGCCCTGTAGAATCCACTATTTTAAATTGTTCTCCATGTGCTCCTATCTTGGGCAGATGGCAAAATCTGTAGTGTCAGGTCATTTTTCCTTTCTTGCATTTCCCATGCCATCTGGCTTGGCTAGAGTGAACATCCAATGTCCCCTCAATGCATCAACTTGACCTTACAGAGGTCCCAGGAGATGCTGAAATAGGAGTTGCTGAAGACTGTGGAACTACTCTGAGTACATTTGTTTGAAGGAAAAGTTTTCACCAATGTTTTTGAAGGATCAAGAAAGGAATATGCTTCCCGAGAAATTCATACTTTTCTCTAGAGCAGGTAGGACCACCTATGTTTTGTTAAAATAAGTAGACATGGAAGCTTTTAAAGTTTTCTTCAAAAGCTTGCAGATGACATGAAGACCACAGAATGTCAGAACTGAGAGAAACTAGGACAATCCAATTCTCCTCATATTTATTCCATAAACAGTGATTTCCCTGTTATGTGCCAGGCACAATGCTAGGGCTCAGAGATACAGAAGTGAACGATGGGGTCCTTGCTTTTTAGGAGTGTGTGTTTTCTTGCAGAGATCACAAAGATGTGGCTCAAGGGCTACATGGGACCATTTCAAAATGAGAAATTTGGAAAATTGAAAGATTCAATAACCTGAATTTGCATCCCTATGGCTGCTTCATCACTTATATCAGGGGTTGACAAACTTTTTCAGTAAAGGGTAGATAGTAACTATTTTAAGCTTTTTTGCCTATATGGTCTCTGCCACAAGTACTCAGCCCTGTCTTTTTAACATGAAAGCAGTTATGGGAAAATATATAAACAGATGACAGATGGGTGTTAGTTGGTTTTTAATACAATTTTATTTACAAATATATATATGGCCATTTCAATTTGGCCCATGGACCATAGTTTTCCATCCTCTGGTTTGTACCATCAGCTTGACCAGGGAAGGGATATGAGTTCACTATCTCCAGGGTCATGAAAGCAAACTTTACAGATATAGGTGACAATGTCAGCACAGTTGTAGACAGGTGCTGTAGGAGCTCAGTGTTGGGTGAAGGTTCTAAATCCACTGGGAGCGAGAGAAAAGAGAAGACTCTCCAAGTGTCTGGTTAGGAGACCATGTGGATGTAGTCCCAGTATCAATAAAGGAAAAGTTACCAGGTTGACTTTGAGGTGCCTATGAAGCACATAAACATATATGCAGCAATAAGAGTGTTTATTATACTATTTTTTTAACTTTACTGTATGTTTGAAATTTTTGTGGTAAAAAATAGAAAAAAATGTAATATAAGATTTGCAAATATAAATTATAAAAATTGAATAAAAATGTACTAAAAATTAAAACTTCAGAACCTTGTCTGTTGAAAAGTTGTGTAATTCCTTAACCCTCATAGGTTTCTGCTTTTTGACTTCAAATGGGAGGGTGGGAGTTGACTTAAGGAATAATTGAGTTCTAAATTAACTAATCAAAAACCAACCAACCAATAGGCATTTTTTCCCAATAATCATTTATTAAGCAATTACTTTGAAGCCATTTGTTAGGTGCTGTGGAGATTACAAAAAAAGTAGGCCTTGAACTCTGCCTCAAGGAACTTAGTGTTTTGGGGAAAACCTAAGTGGCTATTCACAAAATAAGCAAGGAACAACCTAAGACCTTGCAGTCCTCTAGGATTTCCAAAAAAGAGAAGGAGAATTGAGAGTCATTTGGCTAGAAGCCAAGAGCTAAGAGAAACTCATTTCATTTATAATCATTAGTATTTGATTTGAGTGTTTATCCTTATATATTTGTTTAATTTCTCTTATCAGAGTCTGACTCTTAAAAAGGTAGGACAGTGAGGGGAGGTCAACCGGGGATATAAGTTGAGAAGGAAGTCTGGAAGGGCAAAGGTTTCTCAGGAGACACAGATGAAGTGGGGGTTGCGTATTGTGTAGGAGCCCTGGCGAAACATTAGAAGTGGCTGTTGGGAAGTTGCTCTAGGATCTGGGGCAGGGTCAAGATAAGAGGTGAATTTGGTGCAGCTGTTGTGATTCATTGGTTGTACATCGACCTAAGAACCAGGAGGCCATTGTTCTATTCCTGGTCAGGGCACATGCCCAGGGTTGTGGGCTCAATTCCTAGTGTGGGGAGACGGAGGCAGCCAATCAATGATCTTCTTTCACCGTTGATGCTTCTACCTGTCTGAGACAAGTATCAAGGTAAACTCTCAGGTAAGCTTAGTATTTCTAAAAGGAAACTTTTCCTAGTCTTAAACACCAGGGCCCCTCAGGCAAGAGCTAGTTCTGTGTCAGGAGCCAGTCCTAGATGATCCAGCCCCACTCACTGACCAGGTCTGTGGTCAATGTCATGGGCTTCTGGCATGCAGATATTAATCATCTCCACCTGCCTTTCTGTGAGCTATCAGAATCTCCCCTCTCACCTGAAATTTGGAGTTTGGGCTAATTGTCTACACTGAATTTTGACACTGTCCACAGACTACTTTTATAGAGGTGGTAATTATGATGAGGGAAAAGTGGAGTCATTTTTGGTTAGAACTTTGACCATCTTGAATAATCCATTCCTCTATTTCTGTGGGGGCATCTTCAAAGAGATTTTTAAAAGAAGAAAGTATGATCTCAACCAATAAAATACCATAAGGAGATAGGATTAGGAAAAACTGGCTATCCACATACAATAGAATGAAATTGGACCCAAATCTTGTATCACTCACAAAAGTCAACTCAAGGCAGATGAAAGACTTACACATAAAATCTGTAACTATACAACTCTTAGAAGAAAGCATAGGAGATGTCAAGCTCATGATGCTGGTTTTGGAAATGAGTTTGTGTGTGTGTGTGTGTGTGTGTGTGTGCGCGCGCGCGTTTGTGTTTTAATTGACACCAAAAGCTTAGGCAACAAAAACAAAAATAAATAAGTGGTACCATGTCATACTAAAATGTTTTTGCACAGCAAAGGAAACAATCTCTAATAATAAAAGGGTAAAATGCTAATTAGACCAGTGTCTTCCAGACATCTTTCAGGATATCCTTCCTGATGAAGCCAGGCCAGAGGGAAGCCAGCCCAGGTCCCAGGTGCCCGAGTGAAGCCAATGCTGGCAGCTGGGGGAAGGAAAGTCTACTCCTGCATGAATTTTTGTGCATCAGGCCCCTAGTCCATAGAACAAAAAGGCACCCTAGAGGATAAAAGAATATGTATTTGTAAACTATGTATATGGCAAGAGATTAACATCCAAAATATATAAGGAACTCATATAACTCAATAGCAACCCCCCAACCCTAAAAACAAAAAAAATGCATAAACAAATAAAAAACAGATACAATTTAAAAATGGGGAAAGGATTGGAATAAACATTATTCTTTCCCCAAAGAAGACATACAATTGGCCAACAAGTATATGACAAGGTGCTCACTATCATTAATCATCAGGGAAACGCAAATCAAAATCACAATGAGATAATCACCTCACAAGTGGTAGGATGACTATTATTAAAAAGTCAAAAGAAAACAAGTATTGGTGAGAATGTGGAGGAAAGGAAACCCTTGTGTACTGTTAATGGGAATGTAAATTGGAAAACAGTATGGAGGTTCCTCAAAAAATTAAAAATAGAACTACCATATAATCCAGCAATTCACTTCTGGGTATATATTCAAAGGAAATAAAATCAGTATCTTAAAAACATATCTGCACTCTCATGTTTATTGCAGCATTGTTCACAGTAGCCAAGATACCTAAAGAACCTAAGTGTCGATCAATAGATGATAGAATTTTAAAATCTTGCAAAAATATGCAATATTATTCAGCCCTAAAAAAGAGGGAAATCCTGCTATTTGTGACAACATGAATGACTCTGGAGGACATTATGCTGAGTGAGATGAACCAAACACAGAAAGACAAATTTTATCACATAATGTCACTCTTATGAGCTTTCTTAAAAAAAGAAAAACATAGTAACAGAAAGTAGAATGGTAATTACAGAGGCTGAGGTTGGACGATATTGATCACAGGATACAAACTTCCAGTTATAAGATGAATAAGTTCTGTAGACTTAATATACAACATGGTGACTACAGTTAATAATGTATTGTATATATGAAATTTGCTAAGAGAATAGATCTCAAGTATTCTCAGAATACATGCACACAAAGTACCTATGGGAGGTGATGGACATGCTAATCAAATTAGTTTAATGGTGGTAACCATTTTATAATGTATACAAATATAAAAATACCATGCTGTATATCTTGAATATACACAATTTTTATTCATAAAATATTAGTGCCCATGGAATTCCTATCTCAATATATCTATTAATTACAATGTTTCTCTTATACCAGCAATTTGCACACTTTTGTAGTGATAGATCCATTCAATTCTGCTGGCTCTGGTGTTACTTCAAGGGTGGCAGATGTTGAAGAGTTAAGTTGCCTTTAAGATATTTTATTCTCAGCCCTAGCTAGTTTGGTTCAATGGATAAAGCACTGGCCTGCAGACTGCAGGGTCTTGAGTTCAGTTCCAGTCAAGGGCACATGCCTGAGTTGTGGGCTTGATCCCTAGTGGGGGATGTGCTGGAGGCAGCCTAGCAATGATTGTCTCTTATCATTGATGTTTCTCTCTCTCTCTCTCTCTCCCCCGGCTCCCCGCTCTCTCTCTCTCCCTTCCTCTCTGAAATCAATAAAAACATATTGAAAAAAAAGCATTTTATTCCCAGTGCCCTAAAGTCAAAGTAGTTTGCTCAAACTCCTCCCTGCAAAGGTAATTATCTCCTCATTCATGCCTGGTCAGGTTAAGGTCCTATTTGCTCTTGGATTGATGATTGTAGTTATCAACATCTTGCTGGACCTGACCTGGTCTGGAAGAAGAGGTGTTTTATCTTAATGGTCTTTGATCCAGGTGAGTGTATTTATTCTCCAGGTATGTTTCCCAGTACCCAATGCAAATTCATACCCTCAGCCACTCTTTGTACACCATTTCTTCTTTCTTTGCAGTTTTACTATGATGGAAACATTTTCCTTTCCTTTTTAATTTTGTTGTAATTTTTAAAATAGCAAGAGTAATATATATTCATTGTAACCAGAAAGATAATGCTAAGATCTGTGGAAAAAAACTATTTCAAAGGTAGGTGGAAAAGATTGGGAATCACTGTTTAAAAAATGTCTTTAAAAAAGTATTTTTTATTGACTTCACAGAGACAGGGAGAAGGAGAAAGAGAAACATCAATTATGAGAGAAAATCATTGATTGGCTGCCTCCTACATGCCCCCTACTGGGGATCAGTCTGTAACCTGGGCATGTGCCCTGACTGGGAATCGAACCATGACCTCCTGGTTCATAGGTCGATGCTCAACCACTGAGCCATGCCAGCTAGACTAAACAAGTTCTTTAAATACTGAATTAAGAGTAGACTTAATCCTATCATTTAGGACTTAAACTTTTCCTTTTGTTTCTCCCTTTCTTTTTTCTGATTATACTTTCTCTTCCTGATGATTTGACTTTTAAATGATTGAGCAATCCTGTATCCCAAGGTTTCTATGGCCAAGCCATGATACTTTATTCCACCCCGCTTTGTAATCCTTACCTAAGGATATGTTTTTATTGATTTGACAGAGAGAGAGAGAGAAGAGAAACATCAATTGGTTGCTTCCCACATGTGCTCTTTTTAGGGATTGAACCCGCATCATTTTGGTATACAGGACAATGCTCCAACAAACTGAGCCACATGACCAGGGTTATTTTCCCATTTTAAACAGTCCTATGGAATTTTTAGTTTTTGCTTTAGCATGCCCTCTGTTACCCCTTTGATTTATTTAACATTTGACCCTACAAATATGTATTCTAGTATGTCTGTATATATGGACGTTTACCTATATGTACACATATACACACACAAATATATATACATACTAGAGGCCCGATGCACAAAATTCATTCAAGGGGCTTGGTCCTCGAAGCCCCGGCTTTGTCCAGAAGGTCGTTGGATGTCCGGAAGGTCATCTGGTCTACTTAGCATATTACGTTTTTATTATTATAGATGTGTACATATGTTAAAGTAACCAGATTAGGTCTAAGATGGAGTTGTTCATGCTAAGCCCTATGTCAGCAAATCAAAACTTAACTAAGTTTCTATGCTCGGCTCTTCCAGAAAAGGAAGGCCTAGATCAATCAATCAATGCTTGCCTGCTCAGCAAGAGTTACCTAACCTTGTCCCAAGACCTCCCTTTGCTCCATATAAGTAACCTTGTTTTAACCAATCAGTAAATGTTCAGTCTAACTTTTTTTAATTTAATAAATCTTTATTGTTCAGATTACATTTTTTTCTTTTTTTCCCCTCATAGCTTCCCTCCACCCGCTCCCACCCCTCCCTCTACCTTACCCCCACATTGTCCTCATCCATAGTGTATGATTATTGTCCAGTCACTCCCTGCACCCCTCTCACCCTTTTCCCGATTCTATTATATTCACCAGTTTATTCTGTTCATCAGATTTTTAATTCACTTTTTAGATTTACTTGTTGATAGACATGTATTTGTTGTTCATGATTTTTATCTTTACCTTTTACTTCTTCCTCTTCCTAAAGAGTACCTTTCAGCATTTCATATAATACTGGTTTGGTGGTGATGAACTCCTTTAGCTTTTTCTTATCTGTGAAACTTTATCTGCCCTTCAATTCTGAATGATAGCTTTGCTGGGTAGAGTATTCTTGGTTGTAGGTTCTTGCTATTCATCACGTTGAATATTTCTTGCTGCTCCCGTCTGGCCTGCATAGTTTCTGTTAAGAAATCAGCTGACAATCATATGGGTGCTCCCTTGTAGGTAATTAACTGTTTTTCTCTTGCTGCTTTTAATATTCTCTCTTTGTCTTTTACTCTTGGTATTTTAATTATGATGTGTCTTGGTGTAGTCCTCTTGGATTCCTTTTGTTTAAGTTCTGTGTGCTTCCTGGACTTGTAAGTCTATTTTTTCACCAGATGTGGGAAATTTTCAGTCATTATTTCTTTAAATAGGTTTTCAGTATCCTGCTCTCTCTCTTATTCTGGCACCCCCACAATTCTGATGTTGGTACACTTGAAGTTGTCCCAGAGGCTCCTTACACTATCTTCCAATTTTTGGATTCTTTTTTCTTTTCCAGTTGAGTGTTTTTTGCTTCTTTGTATTTCAGATCTTTGACTTGATTGTTGCATTCTTCTAGTCTGCTGTTAGGTCTCTGTATAATATTTTTTATTTCAGTCAGTGTATGTTTAATTTCTAGTTGGTCCATTTTCATCTCTAGTTGGTCTTTTTTCATCTCCTTTTGGGTCTTGCTAAATTTATCCATCTTTTCTAGGAAATTCTTGAAAAACCTTATAAGCATGGTTTTGAACTCTATATTCAGTTGTTTGTTTTCCTCCATTTCTTTTGTTTGTGGTCTGTTCCTTTGTTTCTGCATTTTCACTATGCTGGGAGAACTTCTCTGCTAGAATCAGCCTTATGATGCAAGACTTGCAAAACTGCAAAAGCCTCTGTTCAGATTGGGTGGGGTGGAGTCTCAGGGCTGATCAGAGACAGCCTTGGCTTCCAGTCAGCCCAGCCCTATGCAGCCCCTGGGTCTCAAGTATTTCTCGGTAATCGGTAATCCTTGCGGCCCTTTCTGTGCACATGCGTGGGTGCCTCCAGACCTCTGCCTCTCTGGTTCCCTTGTGCTCTGGGACCCATATGAGTCTGGGTCCCCAGGATTTTGCCTGAAACTGGGGTTCAATGCAGTTAGAAGTGGCACAGTTGAGAGGCTCTGTCTCCTGCTCAGTTGAGAGGCTCTGTCACATGAGCCAAAATCCGCAAGGTGGGCTGGCAGGATAGAGACCCAGGGAAGAGCTGGTATTGTGGCTCCAGTCTGAAGGCAGATATCCTCCCTCCTTGAAGGAGCCCGTTTTTTTCTGGTCTTCCACTGATTGGGTGAGGTGCATTCACATGAAGGGTAAAGAAGAGACCCTGGTATTACCCACCAAATAAACATTGTAACTCTAGGTCAGCACTGGGCCCTTACTCCACCAGCTCCTACCAGTTCTTCTGTACAGGTCCTCTGGCAGATTGAGTTCCTCTCCCTTCAGCCCCCTTTGCTGACCCCACTTCCTCTTTCCTTGAGGCATGTGTGAGGTTCCAGCTCTGGCCACCTTTATCTTTTATTGCTGTGCACAATCAGTATTCCGTCCTCTCTGCGTGCATTGATTTGCACGTCCCAGACTTCCGTCCTTTTGTGGCTCCCCTAAATTTCTATGCACTCTTCCCTTTTCACAGTCCAGACTCCCCCCATATGAGTCTTGCCTGGAGCTGGGATTCAATGCCATAGGATAAGGGGTTCCGTGCAGTTGGGAGTTTCCGTTTCCCTCCCGCCAGAGGAAGCCAGCCAGGCACACCGCCGCTCGCTCTTCACATGTGCATCTCCATACCTCAGTTTTTTACAGCTTCTCTGAGTCTCTGTGAGCCCCTTTCTTTCCTTGTAGTTGTAGAATTTTCACTCAGCCAACTTTCCTGTGGTTCTAGATGATGTCCATTCTGTCTTTTAGTTTTAGTTTTGAAATTATTGTGGGAGGCAGCAGTTTAGGTGATTACCTATGCCGCCATCTTGGTTTCTCCTAACTTTCTTATTTCTGTTCCCTTTGCTTGCCTTGTACAGCTCTTCAGAGCTGCTTTTTATTTGCTAGATTGGATGCTATCCGATTCATGAATCACTTAACAGAACTGATAAGATCTTTAAAATGTACTTAGTTGAATTTTGTTATTTAACACTTAAAAAAATAGGACAACAGGCCCCAAAAGGAATCACTTATGCTAAGTCCCATATCACCAAACTGAGACAGTTTCAGCTCTGATGGAAATGGAATTTCAAATTAGTCAATCAGGATTGCCTGATCAACACTAGTTGGGTAATCTGCCTGGTAGACTCCTACCATTCATTCCCTAAAGCAGTGGTTCTCAACCTTTCTAATGCCACGACCCTTTAATACAGTTCCTCATGTTGTGGTGACCCCAACCATAAAATTATTTTTGTTGCTACTTCATAACTGTAATTTTGAATTATGAATCGTAATGTAAATATCTGTGTTTTCGGATGGTCTTAGGCAACCCTGCTGTAGGTTGCTGAGAACCGCTGCTGTAGAGCCTAAGACCATCAGAAAACACAGATATTTACATTACGATTCATAACAGTAGCAAAATTACAGTTATGAAGTAGCAACGAAAATAATGTTATGGTTGTAGGTCACCACAACATGAGGAACTGTATTAAAGGGTCGCAGCATTAGTGGTTCTCAACCACTGCTCTAAAGAAAAGTAATCATGCAATAATCAACCTGCTTTTCTTTGCCTGCTTTCTTCTGCCTATAGTCTTTCATTTTGTACAGCTCTTCAGAGCTCCTTTCTATCTACTAGGTTGGATGCTACCCAATTCACATATTGTTAAATACAGCTGATCAGATCTCTAAAACTTACTCAGTTGACTTTTATATTTTAACAACACATATAATTAATTTAAAAAATAATTTAGAAATGAAGGGTTATTGGTTTCCTTTGAGTACACATCTCCTGGATAGAACTCTTACCCCAGGAGGGTAGATAATAAGTTGTCTTGAACCATTCATTCATTACATAAAATGTTCACATGATGTTTCTTTTGTTTTGCATTTTCTTCCTGAAGCCTGTTAAAGATAATTTTAGCCTTTCAGCCAATATAGATTGATATGCAAACTTGTTTTGTGTGACTTTTTTGACCTTCATCTTTCTATTTTCTTTGTTCTTTTGCCAATGAAATTGAAAGACAGTAGAAGATAATTCCCCCCCTTTAACATGATTTAGTGCCTTTCAATGCTCATAGGAAGTCCTGTGTGGCCTATATAAACTTCTTTCTGTTAGTTATAATAAAACTAGGTAAAGAAGTATGGGGTTAGGCCAAGTGATAAAATATTCATGTGACAAGGAAAAAATAAACATTGTGGGGAAAAGGGGAAAGGGAAGAGAGGGAAATGGAAGAAAGGTAGGGAAAATATAAATAAATAAAACTGGGAAGAAGGGGGAAGTTAAAGGGAGACCATCCAAAAGCCAATTTGACTTAGAACCTTCAGGCAGTCTTAATGAATTCTGCTCACACAGTGGTCAACCTGTACCATGTTAACTCATAATTTATGCTTCCTGTATAGTAAATGGGAACATGGGCCCCTTCCCTTGCTCCAACTCCCCATCCCACCCTCTGGGAAATAAAGTGAAGGCCATCTGTACTGTAAGCAAATTGTGAGACCTTGGGAACCTGACCAGCAACTTGGTCGAAGAAAGGCCAAAGAGAAACTGCTTCTAGATCTGAGCATGGATTGTAAACAACTAGTGTTTGCACCCATCTACCTCTCCTGCATGCCCTGTTTTTCTCTGTTTTCTGTACTCTATAAAACCTTGTGTGGGTGGCAGCAAAACAGTAGCATTGGCCAGTCACCTCTGGTGTGTCCTGTCCACAGGCCAGATGAGACTTAGTGGGACAACTTCACCAGAAGCAGCTGGTACAGTGGTAAATTTCACTGGTGCCACCAGTGCACATATAAGTCCTAATAAACCCATGTCTTTCACAGCCAGTCATCTGGGTTATTACTTTGGAACCCACAAATTATACACTGAGGTTTTCTGGGACCTGAGCACTTTGCATAACACTGCCATTAGTACTTATCTACTTTGAAATACTCTCCATGAAGTATTCTACTGCAAGGTGACACAAGAACTTGACCATGCTTTTACACAGTGTGGAGCTTTCTAGGTACAGGAGTATCCATAAGTGAAATCTGAAGGTGGACTCAGGACTGAGGTCCTAAAGGAGGCTAAAGGGAAATTTTCAGTGACTCCGATGCCCCTTTCTGAAGATTGTAATCTTGGCCAAACCTCTTGCTCTGCTGCAATGGACCTCTCTGCCAATCCAGTCAGTAGTGTTTGCATCATTTGGAATGGAGAGTGATATCAGATATTATCTAATTCAGCCTCATCTTGGCTGCACCACATTACCCTGTGGGTGACGTCAACCAAGCATAATAAAATCAGGAGGCTTTGGCTAGAAATAAATGATAAAGATTTATTCAAGGGCCTTAGGTTTTGCAACTGTAAACACAATTAGGCATTATCCAGAGTGTTCTGAAGCAAAAAGAAAAGCTAAGAGTAAAAGTACATTCTTTAGAAGAATCCATCCTGCACTCTTAGTCTCTGGATAGTCCAAGATGTTAATATTCTAGAAGATGACTGGTGGTCTGGGTAACGGATGTCAAACAGTTTGGATAATGGATATTAGGAAGCCTGGATACATGAATATCACTTCCTTATTCCTTCAGGGTGTAATCAGGTTACCTAGAGGTTTGATGTATATCTGGACATTGATACAGGATTGCAAAGTTCAAAAGTTTAAGTTCCCAGGTTAGTGAAAACAAGAATATAATTGTTTCTTCACACGTGAACCTATTTGATTTTAGGAATTTAACAACTTGATTGTAGTGACTCCAATTAACCATCTGTCTCAATGTTCTCAACTGTAAAACAAGATTAAAATATTACCTACTTAAAAAGGGTGTTATTAAAATAATGCAAGTCAATACGACACACATAAATGTAAAACACTTTGAACCATGCACATAGTAAGTGCTTAAAAAATGAGAACTATTAAAACAGAATTGCCTTAGGAGAAACCTGTAATTGCAAATACCAACTCTTCTTCTGTGCCAGCACATTTCAAAGTGTGGTGTGGGGACCACTGGGGGTGTGTTCTGAGGACCATTTTTAGGGGTCCATGAAGTAAAAACTATTTTTTTCTCTCTCTCTCTCTTCTTTCTTTCCCTTCCTTCCTTCTTTCTTCCTTCCTTCCTTCCTTCCTTCCTTCCTTCCTTCCTTCCTTCCTTCCTTTTTTTCTTCCTCTTTTTTTTATACTTACTGGAGGATTTGAGAGAGAGGAAGGGAGATGTCAAAAAGAAACATTGGTTGCCTCCTGATCCTGCAACCTAAGTATGTGCTCTGACCAAGAATCAAACCCGCAACATTTTGGTGTAAAAGAGGACACTCCAATCCAGACACCTGGCCAGGGACAAAACTATTTTCTTAATGTAACCAGTCCAGGTAAGTGGGTTCATTGCGCATTGCACAACTGAAAAGGCAGTGGTCTTTTGCAGAGAGGATTCATTTTAAGGCAACTATTCAAGGACAGCAAATTATTAGTGACATTTATGGTGGAGAGAAAGGGGTCGGTTTAGAGAGGATATGATTGGGTAGAGTCTTTCAGAGTCTTTGGTTCTCTATGCAGGGCAGCCAGGCTTCATGTCTCTTCATATTGCATATGTAGAAAATGGCTAGTTAGCATGATCGAAGGGTGGCGTAATGAGGCCCTTTTACATTAAAAGTTCATCTGCTGGGCACAGATAGTTGATCTGCACAAACTCTAGCTGTGGAGACTAGTCTGATATGGTTTGGCCTGGCTGTTGCTAGGGTTTTGGGAGGAAGCTTGTTGGTATCTCTAGAAAGACACTAAAAGGAATAGTTACGGTTCAGTTTCATTAATAATATGACAAGGTTATTTGCTGTTTTCATTCTCATTCTCTCAAGATGGAGTGTTTTCCAGATCTACATGAAAAGTGATGTTAACATACAGAAGCAGCAGAAAGAATCTAGTTGTCTATGAAACCTTAGAGAAACTTTTATTTTTGAAGTTACTTATCATAAAAATGTTATGTTAACATGTAATGCATTAGTTATTTTAAATATTTTAATTTTGTTTTAATTTCTAATACAATAAATTAGAAAAGCAGCAGGACCTACATTACTAAGCCACCACACGACACGCCCAATCCTAAGTCTGAGCGCGGGGCTGCGCCAGGGGCGGGGCCCCGCGCCCACAGAGGGCGTGGCCTCCAGCGCGCACGGGAAAGGGACTGGCACTGCCTGCGCGCGCACAGGCGGGGGCCGCGCGCAGCACGCTACGGGCCGGATGGCGGCGGCCGCTGCAGGAAGCGGGACGCCCCGCGAAGAGGACGGGTCCAGTGGGGAGGCAGCGGCCCCGCAGCCGCAAGCTCCGACGAGTGCGTCCGGGGCCCGTCTCTCGAGGCTGCCTCTGGCGCGAGTAAAGGCCTTGGTTAAGGCGGACCCTGATGTGACGCTCGCGGGACAGGAAGCCATCTTCATCCTGGCACGAGCCGCGGTGCGGCGGGAGCGCGAGGGGCCCTGGGACGCGGGTGGGGGCGTGGCTAGGGCGTGGCTTAGCGGCGGCGCGGGCCGGCGTTGGGATGGAGGAGGTGGGGCGGCGGAGGGTCCGAGGAGGTGCACTGAGAGCCGGAAGTGGGCGGTGCTGGGGCAGCGTTGGGGGCTGTGAGCGTAGGGAGGGAAGGCTAAAGGGTCTCGGAGGGTAGTGTTAGTTTGTTACACCTGCCTCGTCCCGGCGGCTCGGACAACCACTTTAATTTGCATCTCCAGTGCCTACCGCAGACCTTGTAGGAGTCGCTCGTGGTGGATTTACAAATGAGGGAGAAGTGTCATGGGCGAAGGGGAAGGGGATACACCTTCGTGAAGTCCAGGGCAACCTTTAGCTTCCCCGAGGACCCCCCCCCCCCAGCACCCGAACCCCCTTCCACCCCTCCCCCTACTCACAAAATAGAAGCTCTCAAAGATTGTGCCAGTGCCCACGAATATGGCAGATCCTCAAATAAGTTCGTATTTGTTCAAGATCCTTTCCATGTAATGTGGATGTTGTTTATACCCCTTAGTCTAAGGTAAAACTGGTTTGGTTATATGGCGTTTCGCCTAAAGACGCAGAATATTAAGTGAGGGCTTACTGTACACCTCTCCCGTTCGCTTCACAGGAGCTGTTTGTGGAGACGATTGCAAAAGATGCCTACTGCTGTGCTCAGCAAGGAAAGAGGAAAACCCTCCAGAGGAGAGATTTGGGTAGAGTGTCACTGTGTTACCTGCTGCGGAGGAGGCTGGGCGAAGCTTTCCCTCTTAACGTTACGAAGGCATCACTGTGACATGAGAGGTGCCGAAGGGCCTCCGTCTATGATTTCCGTGGGACCGCCATCGTGCCAGAAAGCCCTACGTTCAGTCTCTCTGCTTTGGGTGGCTGGCGTGATGTTGGGACAGAGAATGAAAGGAGTCTAGTCGTTGCCAAAGCTGACTGGATCTCTTTATTTTTTCTGCCATGTGTGCCAGGATATTTCTTTCCCACTAGAAACTGGGGATTTGATTTCTGAGTTTTCTTTCTAGGTGGTAACCATCATACATGTGCACGCTTTCACATATCGTATTTTCACTTTCCCTGCTATCTTGCTAGACTCTGCTCTGATGACACTAGACCCAAGAGGTTCCCTTTACTGAGCAGTATTTTCCCAGGCCTTTCTTTTTCTTACTCTTGGAGAGAGAGAGAGAGAGCTGATAGGTAAGATTTGGTGGTGGAGTAGAAATGGATTTCAAGTTAGTAAAGGGACAAATTTTATAAATACCCTTTGCCTCCTTCAGTGTGTGGGTTATGCTTTTTGTGGGGGCTGATGTCCAAATGACCAGAGGTAGTCAGGTGTCCCTTTACCTTGTGTTTCAGATAATGCAATAGAAGCTGTGGATGAATTTGCTTTTCTGGAAGGTAAGTTCTCTACCAATGGGTAATTATTTCTGGCTTCCTTTTCCGTGCTAATGACCTGAGTTCAAAACTGTATATAAGATGGATGCATGGTTCTTCTTTGTATAAGGATAATTCTTTTTCCCTACTTCCTATTGATAGGAACAACTAATTTGATAAATCTGGTGAGATTTAGAAATTTCAGTTCCCTTGGGAAATTAGAACTTCTACCTGCAGGTTGCCAATCATTTAGAAATGGGAAATTTAGATCGAAGTGGAGGTAGGTGGATTCTGAGTTTAATTCCCACTTTGATCTTGCCCTAGGTATAAATCTTTCCCCTCTTAATGCTAGAAACCAGTAACAATTGCCAACATTTAAAGGGTACTTCTTGTTCCTTTCTTTCTTCAACAATCTGTGTTAAGTGACTATTTTGCTGTCTTGAGAGATTCTATACTTACTTGTATCTGTTTGTTCTTAGGAATTTTAGATGAACGCAGGTTTACTAACTAAATGAAATTGAAATAGCAAATATTTGAAATATCTCATTTGTAATTGAAATAGCAAATATTTGAAATATCTCATTTCAGCTACCTTCTTTCAGAACTATTTCTGACTTCACTATACAAACATTACTCATTACCTCCTTCAAACCTTATTACCATCCAAAATCTTTTCTTGATGTATTTATTTCATTATATTTACACCTTTCTTTTGCATTTTTGTATCTATCTAGGCTCCTGGCCCTTTTGAGATGTTCTTTTAAATCTCTTTAAAGATAAATTTCCATGACCAGCTTCAAGTATCTTCTTAATTTATAGCATTTTCTTAAGCCTCTCTGTTCATGTACTCATTATTCTTAAAAAATAACTTGTTAGCTACCTACCTAAGGCAGGCAACTTCTTATGACTAACTTCCTATTAGTCTTCCAATAAAAAATATTGGGCCCCTACTTTACCTGCTCACTTTAATTACCAGATCTTCAGATTTGCATTTTAAAGTTATAACACCAGTGCCCTGTGGATAAGTTAATGGAGTGTGCCAGGAATGGAAATGGAGAGATCTTAATGCAGTTTTCATTCCACCCTCTTCCATGGCATAGTGCTTAGCTTGAACTTGCTACCACCTGCTCTAATGAGGCACCTTAGCTTGGATTTTTAGTAAATGCCATTTATTGAGTAGCAGATGTGTTCATTTTCTCTTCTAGTAAAATAATCTCAGTAATTGAATCCTCTGTTATATTACCTTAATATATAAGAATTTTGACCATTTTAGCCTCTATGGATTTGGTCAATATTATATTATTTTGTACCTGTTAAAATAAATGTTCTTATATCCTTAGAAGTGTATGTACTAAATAGAAAATTACCTATTTCTTTTTTTAAAATCAAGGCAATATATATTTGTGCTTAAAAATCAAATAGTGCCCTAGTTGGTTTGGGTCAATGGATAGTGTGTCAGCCCTTAACTAAAGGGTCCTGGGTTCAATTCTGGTCAAAGGCATGTACTTTGGTTGCAGGTTCCCTGGCCCTGGTCGGGGTGAGTGCAAGGGGTAATCAATCGATGTGTCTCTCTCACATCAATATTTCTCTGTCTCTCCCTCTCCCTTCCGCTTTTTCTAAAAATCAATGGAAAAATATCCTCAGGTAAGGATTAATGACAACAAAAAAAGTCAGTTACCTAATAGTTATAGTGAAATGCAGCTGTTGCCTCTCACCCTTTTGCTTCTGTTTTTAGCTTTCAGGTGGTTACTCATATTTCTAAATAATATGCTTCCTCCTTGATTCATCAACTGCATATATTATTAATTCCTGCTACGATAAATGAAGATTTGGCTAACCTATATTGCCCCATAAATCCCTTCCTCCTTTATTTATTTATTTTTAATATATTTTATTGATTTTTTTATAGAGAGGAAGGGAGAGGGATAGAGAGTTAGAAACATCGATGAGAGAGAGACATCAGTCAGCCGCCTCCTGCACACTCCCTTCTGGGGATGTGCCCGCAACCAAGGTACATGCCCTTAACTGGAATCGAACCTGGGACCTTTCAGTCTGCAGGCTGACGCTCTATCCACTGAGCCAAACGGGTTTCGGCCCTTCCTCCTTTAAAAAAAAAATATTTTTATTGATTTCAGAGAGGAAGGGAGAGGGAGAGAGAGAGATAGAAACATCAATGATGAGAGAGAATCATTGATCATCTATCTCCTGCTTGCCCTTCTCTGGGAATTGAACCCAGGACGCTTAAGTCCGCAGGCTGACACTCTATCCACAGACCCAAACTAACTAGGGCCTTCCTTTTTTTTTTTTTTTTTTGATAGTTTTATCATTATTTTTAGTTCCTTTGTTACCTTTACAGTTTATATAACACACTAAAATGTCTATTTTTCATTGTACCCAACTTTCAACATATTTCTTGTCTCCACACTGTGTAAAGTATGACCGTCACTGCACCTGTTTTTTCCTTTCCTGCTTTTAGCCCATTTCTAGCTCTTGCTTTGTGTCATCTACACTTATTTTTTGACATTGTTGAGGCTGATGACATTTATATTGTCAGAATTACGGCTTCCAGGCTTTATCTGTAGGTTGAGTGTAGGTTAAGTCATTTATGAAATTCATCTTTGTGGTTACACATATACCTAGTTTTTATAATTTTCTTTGTTGTATGGAATGCCATTATGTGACAATGCTACAATGGAACCATTTTTTTTGTTTTAAATTAAATCTTTATTATTCAGATTATTAAATTTGTTTCTCTTTTTTCCCCTCCATAGCACCCCTCCACCCAGCTCCCACCCTTCCCTCTGCCGTTACCTCCCTCCCATTGACCTCATCCATAGGTGTATGATTTTTGTCCAGTCTCTCCCTGTACACCCCTCACCCCTTTCCCCCTGAGAATTATCAGTCC
>JAAGEH010000041.1:23694696-23727451 GCA_011751065.1 Lasiurus cinereus | reverse complement strand
AATCAGCAGTCTGTCCTCTGCACGCAGGGCCGTGCTTGCCACCAGACCTCTGATCTTTTGCGGCTCCCCTAAATTTCCGTGCACCTCTCCCTTTTCACAGTCTAAACTCCCTCCCGTATGAGTTTCGGATGGATCTGGGGTTTAGTATCGTAGGATAAGGGGTCAATGCCTTTGAGAGTCTCCGTTTCCCTCCTGCCAGAGAAAACCAGTCTGGTACTCTGGCACCCGCTCTCTCTGCGCGCGCGTCTCTGTACCTCAGCTTTTTCCAGCTCCTCTGGGTCTCTGTGAGCCCCTCTCTTTTCCTCTAGTTGTAGAATTTCCACTCAGCCAGCTTTCCTGTGGCTCTGGATGATGTCCATTCTGTCTTTTAGTTGTAGTTTTGAAATTGTTGTGCGAGGCAGCAGTGTAGGTGTTTATCTATGCCACCATCTTGGATTCTCTAAAAATTTTTTTATTAATGTGTTATATGTATACATTTCTTCCCATTGCCCTCTATGTCTTTTTTTATAAATATATTTTTATTGATTTCAGAGAGGAAGGGAGATGGAGAGTGATAGAAACATCAGTGGTGAGAGAGAATCATTGATTGGCTGCCTCATTGAGCCCAAAACTCAGGTATGTGTCCCTACCAGGAATCAAACCATGACCTCCTGGTTCATAGATCAATGCTCAACCACTGAGCCATGCTTTTTTCCCCCTTTGCATGGAATCTTAGGAGAGCATAGAACATAGAAACTTGTGAGCTCAGTATCCCATCTTGAACTGAAACTTTCTCAAAAAATTATAAATTCTTTGCTTTTTTAAAAAAATATATTTTATTGATTTTTTAAAAATATATTTTACAATTTTCTCAAAAAATTATAAATTCTTTGCTTTTTTTTAAAAATATATTTTATTGAAGGGAGAGAGATAGAAAGTCAGAAACATCGATGAGAGAGAGACATCGATCAGCCGCCTCCTGCACGCCCCACAGTGGAGATGTGCCCTTGATGGGAATCGAACCCGGGACCTTTCAGTCCGCAAGCCGACGCTCTATCCACTGAGCCAAACCGGTCTCGGCAATTCTTTGCTTTATCTCATGTATTTTGTATCTCCCCTTGTAAGGTCTCCATAAGTGCTCGCTAACTAACACAATAACTTTTTAGGCCTTTGCCAACTCTATTCTAACTCTTCAGACAAGTATGCTTAATTCCCAACTGCCTCCCTAATGTACTGACTGTTTTTCTCCCGAGGATCTTTCAGATGGCTATTCTTCTAAACAAGTATTTTGGTTTTTGAGAACTGCCAGCACCAGAGCAGCTTCCACTTTAACCTTGCCCAGTTTGTTATGCTCACTCAGCTCTTGAGGCACTTTGCTTGATACATTGTTCTTTGTCTTTTTAGGTACTCTGGATTGATTACTGAACTGGGAACTTTTGAGAGCTTTCACCTGCATCCTTCAGCTAGCCCTCTGCAGGCCTCAGCTTTGAAGAACAGTCCTTGGAAAGTCGTACTATACATTTTCATGCTCTAACTTTACCTAAGCCAGAAGAACCTGCTAGTTTTTCCCTACAAGGTCTTCCCCTGGCTGTGTCTTCCAGTTCTGTCTGGATACAGCTGCTGCTGCTTGAGGCAGAGACAAAGAAAATGATTTGTATTGGTTGCTTAATGAATGCAGGGACCAGAATAAAGGTCTCAGATCAACTTTAAACTAGTGTGTTTCATATTCTTGCCTTTGTTCTCCCACCTTGATTGGAGAACTGCCACACCCAGTCACAGACCTTGATCATCCCTGCTAGCCATTCTAAATCTCAGTCTTTTAACTTATTTGTTCTTACTTCACCAGAATCGGGTTCTAGAATTTGCTGCATACCACTTAAAGTCTTCATAAGTTCAAATAAATGTGATGTTAAATTTAAAATGAATGAATTCAAATTTTTAACAGCTTTCTTAAGATATAATTCACATTCCATTTTAAAGTATGTATTTCAATACTTTTTAGTGTAGTTACAGATGCGTACAAATGCCACCACCATTCTAGCACATTTTTATCTCAGTGGAATCATAATATGGGATATATTGTGCCTGGCTTCTTTCATGTAGAAAATATTTTCAAGGTTGATCTATGTGATACCATATATCAGTAGCAGTTCCTTTATTTTTATTCTTTAATTGTAAAATATCCATAACATAAAATTTACCATTTAAGCCATTTTTAAGTGTATAGTTTTGTGGCATAAGCATATTCACAGTGTTGTACACCATTATCCATCTCCAGAACATTTTCCATCTTCCTTAACTGAAACTCTGTACCCATTTAAACAGTAATTTCCCACTCTCCCCTCCCCTAATCCCTGGCTAAGTTTTCTTTTGTTTGTTTGTTTTTTTTTTTTTTTTTGAGGGGAAGGTGTGGGTGACAGCAGGAAGGAGGCAGACTATGTAGGAAGTAGTGGTTAAGAAAAGCCGGAAGCCTTGGTCTTAAATATTTTTGGATGATGGATCAATGATACAAAGTTCATAGATCTCCCTAGAAAAATGCAGATACTCAGTCCTGTAACCTTTTGTAAATAAACTTTATTTTAGAACAATACTAGATTTACAACAAAGTTGCAAAGACAGTGCCCAGCCCCTGCAGCCACTGAGCTATTTAGTGTCCTATAAACAAGTCCTAACTGCACTCAGTCCTGCAGAGAGGCTGGCTCCCCAAGCCCTTGGCGAAGTAGTCATCCTGAGAGCACCACTTGGTCAAGTGCTCTCTTCTGACAAATCAGGGAAGGCTGTGACAATTTCAGAAATTTCCCTCTTTGAGTTTTCTAGGAAATGACAAACTTTCTCTGGATTTTGCCTCAGACGCCTCCCAGACACTCCAACTGTTGTATTGAGTACAATACACAGTGTTTACTTCTTTTTCACGCAGTGTCTGAACCTCAGTGTGTTGTCCCTGCTTGGAAGATTTTGTGCCGTGCAAAGGAAACCAGTATGAGGCTCTGCTCAGAATATCATGCTTAAAGTCCTTTGCTCATAATAATATACTCCAGTATGTAACTTGTGGTGGGCTCTCCCCAATAATTTGGAAATAAGAGGTAGGAAGATTGTCCCCTGAAAGTGAAAACGTAAAGTCGAGTACAATCAGACTTGATAAAATCTATCTAGAAGAATGTGTTAGCATGGGTCACTGGTCAATCCTGAAAGTGAGGAAGGGAACCCAGAAACACCATTGCCCTCTCGGTAGGTAGCCTGAGCCTTAGCCAGTGCCTCTGACTACTTTAGTCCCATTGGCCAGACATGTCTTGCCTTCAAATTCTGGGATCATAACTCTCTTTGTTCTGAGCCCATCTTATCTAGGCAATGGTTTGATACTCACCTGGCTTGCCATGTAGCTCTACTTCAGGGAGAGGAAGGGCTGGTCATGGAGAGTTGGACTATATCCATTCACTGTGACAGTGATTTTTCTTTGTGAATGAATAGGGTCATTTCCAGCTAGCTGCATTATACCTATATTTATAAAATTCCATAAATATTTCAGTGTGTCAGATAAAGGAGGAAGGAGGAACTGTAAAGTCAGGAAGAAGGTGATGTGCACAGGCCAAAAGTGTAGGCCAGGTCTACAAAACTGGCCAGGTCTACAAAACTCAAAACACGAAAGTCCAATCGCTAGGCAGTGTAATCCATGGTGGGGAATGAGAAAGCACCACAACTCACTGGCTCTTTTGCTGAATTGCCTTGCAATGACATTCCTGGTTTTCTGTGTTAGGATAAAGGCTAATTTGCTATAATAAATATACCACAAAACATACTGCCTTAAATAAAGTAGAAATTCATTTCTCCTCCATGTAACAATTCGTGGACTAGACTAGCAGGGTTGCTGTGCTCCATGGGGTCATTCTGGGATCCAGGCTCCTTTCATCTTAATTGCTTTGTCATTCCCTGTATGTACTGTCTGTCCAGTAGAACTTCCTGTAATGATGGAAATGTTCTACATTCGTGCTCTACAATGTGATAGCTGCCAGACATGTGTGGCTATTGAGAAGTTGAAATGTGGCTACTGGGACTGAGGAACTAACTTTTAAATTATACTTAATTTAAATTTAAATAGCCACAGATGTCTAGTGGTTACTGTATTTGACAGAACAATGTAGACACAAGCTGAATGATCTCCAAGTTCAGTTCTAATTCATGGGAAGGGGAAAGAAAGTGTGAGTAGGATCAGGGTCTTGCCTTTGAAGTTGGAGAGGACTCAGAAGATGCACACATTACTTCAGTTCAAATCTCATTGATTCTTACTTAGCCTACTTGCCAGTTCTATTTGCAAGGTCAGTGAGGAAATACTGTTCTGGCTAGGGGATCATGTACCCTCTTATTATGGGCAAATGATAGATAAATTTTGATGGACATATAGAAGTCTCCTCACAACATCTCATCTTTGCAATTCTTAACTGTGGGACTGTGCACACTAACATTTCTAAGCCTTGGTGATAATGGTCACAACTCCATAGAATCATTGTGAAGGTCCCAATAACACTAGTAAGATCCTCAATATCATGCTGGGTATGTAGTTGTTCAGTCACAGTGGGTCTGGTTCCTATAGCTTTTGTTGATTCCTTTGTCAGCCTGCAGTAATGCTCACCGAGCCTTGCAGTCCTTCCTATTCTGAATGTGGCTCGCGTATGGTAACAAAAGCTCTAAGAAATCAGGGCTCTTTCAAACACGTAAAGGAACACTATAAGTGGAGGTGGAGATGTGTCTGCAGCTCAGACCTTGAAGTTGGATAATGAGCATTTGCTTTTGAGAAAAAGGTTCATTTTGACTTGCTTATAATCCCAGGTGTCTTAGCCTGAGACATAATCACTGAGATGATTAAGAAAGACCTTTTGGAGATGCTGGAGAGCTTTTACCTGATACCAAAAAATGTCCTTTTCTGCTCCCCATTCCCCAATAGAATCTAGTACAGCAAACAGAGAAAGACATGATTTTAAAAAGCTACCTGTGCCCTTCAATTCATGGTGTTTTCTTGACAGGCTGATAATGAACACTTCTCATTAGAGAAGATAGAGACCAACCAGGGTGCCGTAGGGCACTTGTGCAAGCATCTGTTCTCAGCGCAGGGAGGTCACTCCAGGGTCATGAAGCAAAGATCAACTCTGTCTTTTAAAATGACATTCGTAAAGATAATTCACTAGAGAGTCTTAGTGCATTTTAAAGAAATATATCATTTCACAGAACACAACTATGAAACTGTATTTCAAAACATTTCTTATTTGCCTTATCTGCTAAAAGGAACTTAGAGCTCCCACTGCTTCAAAATAGTGAAATACTCCCCCAGATAAACGCTAGATGAAAATCTTGGGGATAATTTCTGGATTTTTCTTCTTGCCACTGTTACTATATGGTACATGCTAAAAGCAAGAAGCTACATTGGTTTTTCTCCTATTTGTCATTCCTAAATTGCAAGTGACATAAATCAGTGATTTCACCAAGCACTTTGTAAAAGTGCAAAGGTCTGTATGTCAGAATGTGTATCCTAACAGAGAATAATGTCAGACATAACACACTCGGGAGAGAAAATTCCCAAGAGAGCTCATTGTCACCGAAAACCCTCAAGCTCAGAGCCTGAAAGATGGACAGTGGCCTAAAAGCCGCCACTTGGGCACACGCCAAGAGGAAACCCTAAGCTGGGATGGCATTGAAGGATGGGAAGAGGAGAAGAAATATGCCAGCAGGTGCCAGCAAATTATCTCTGTGCCAATATGGGTGATTTGAGGATCTGATGATGGTATATTTGTGAATGTAGCCCCGGGGGCCCTGCAGGGCCTGGAGTAGGGAACAGACCTGTCTGAGCAGGACTTCTCAAGGGAATTCCTCTTTTGATTCGAATTGTCTGACAAGGGCTGAGTTTTTCCCGGGGTTTGATTCTCATGTTACTTTGTTTTTCTTTCTTTTTTTTTTCTTTTTTAAATTTCTTTGTTGTTGTTGTTATTATTATTTTTTTTAATTTTTTAAATTAATTTTTTATACATATCTCCCCATTGCCTTAATAGATAGTGGCTTAGGAATGATGGCATAGTCTGCCCTGGGGAAAAGTGTCTACTAAAGGTGACGGTGAAAGCCAGGAGTCATCAGCTGGGACAGACGGATGCATGGTCCTTCTTCCGTTGATGCTAGGGAAACACTGCCCAGTGTTCTAAAAAATAAAAGAAACTCTTGCAGCCATGACACTGAGAAGAAGAATACCTTGCTTCACGGCTGATGTAATTTGATGGAGAAAATGCTGAATACTGATCATGCTAAAGGTCAAGTCAGATCAGCCCGTTTTGTTCAGAGTTCTCTGTGACTACCTATTGGTCCTCAGGGTCAAGTCCAACCTACTCAATAAGACTTCACAGTTCTTGGTGATGGTACCTTGCCCTCTTTCTATTCCTGTTTCCCCTCCCTCCTCTTTCAAAGCTCTAACTATGAATTTCCTGAGGGAGCCATAGTCTCTGGGGCTTGGCAGATTCTGTTCCCTCTGCCTGCTGTACTTTCCTCCCACTCCTCCTCTCCCCGGTTTGCCTCTTGAGTTCCACTCATTTTCCTGGCCTTTCTCCAGGTGAGGAAAGGTGCCCTTGCTCAGCTCCTGCACGCCCCATCTCTTCAGCACAGGGCTGTCTGCACTGTGAGTCAGTGCTGGGTTCCCTTCAGACTGCCACCTCCATGAGGGTGAGGACGGGGTCTGCCTGCTTCACACTGCCCCCTACTAGGCCTCTGGTGTAAGACAAATAAAAGATTTTTTTGGAAAAGAATTGTATTCAAAATACTTATAGTTTAAAAAAGTAGTATTTGAGTCTATGACTTGTATAAATATTTAAACAACACAAAAGATAGGTTAAAAAGTGAAAGTTCCTTTAATCCAGCTCCACCCTTAAGCTCCAACCTTAAGCCCCCATCTCCATAAATAGTTACCAGTTTGCTGTTAAACTTCCAACCTTCTTTTAAAAAAATATATATTTTTGTTGATAACAAAGAGGAAGGAAGTGGGAGAGACAGAACATCAGTGATGAGAAAGAATTATTGATCAGTTGCCTCCTGCACACTCATCTACTGGGGATCGAGACTGCCACCCAGGCATGTGCCTTGACCTCCCTCCTTCATAGGTCGAGGCTCAACCACAGAGCCATACCGGCAGGGCCATACTCATAGATTTTTGCTGTTAAATCAATAGTGTCTACATTATGAGCAAAGATTGTGCACTGCCAAACCAAAGGTTCATGATAATTGAATTTCCTTTCTTTTTCAATTTCTTATTACATTCTGGAATAATGAGCACATTGCTTTTTCATTTGCTTAGCTATCTCTGAGCTTCTTGCTAAACTTATACAAGAACTCTAACATCTATATATCATTAATATTTTTGATATATTCTAACTTATCAGCACCTTCTATTTCTTTCATATTCCTCAGTCTGCCTATTCTAACCTGGACAACTTGGGGCCTAGACCAACCACCAGGTATAATCTGAAAATTCCCCTTTGCTGTTGTGGTAGGCAAAATAGTAAAGATGTTCCTCAAGATTCCCATCCTCTGATCCAGAGGGCCTGAGAGTCCACATTCCTAATAAGTCCTGGTGATACTAGTGCAACTGGTCCCTGGACCACACTTTGAGCAGCAAGACAGCATACACAGTAGCAGTTTTCAATGAATGACCAAGGGACCAGTCAAGGTGCTACTATGGGGGACTTTGCAGATGCTATTAAGGTCACTAATCAGCTGACTTTAAAACAGTGAGATTATCCTGATGGGCCCAGGATAGCCAGATGAGCTCTCGGAAATAGAAGGGGAAGGCAGAGAAGTTGGTCAGAGAGATGTGGAAGGAAAGACAAGTTAGAAAGGGAGTTCGGAGTGATGTGAAGTGTGAAAGGAACTTGACTTACTGTTAGGGGCTTTGAAGATAAAGGAAGGGAGCCATGAACCAAGCTTGGGGGTAATTACTCAAAGCTGAGACTGACCCCAAGCAATGAGGGACCTCAGTCATACAACCACATGGAACTGTTTTCTGCGAACAACCTCAGCGAGCTTGGAAGCAGAGCCCTCACCAGGGCCTCCAGAAAGACTATATCCTGTGACATCTTGATCTTTGACCTCGTGAGACTTTAAGCAGAAAACCAGGTAAGCCATGCTGAGCCTGGACTTCTGCGAAAACTGTGAGGTAATAATGTGTGTGTGTTTTTTTAAGTCACTAAATGTGTAGTAATTTTCTGCATCAGCAGAGAAGACTAGTATAGCTGTTCCCCTGGGCTTTACTCTCATCTTTCCAGCCTTGGAGTCTAAGATTCTTTGTCTTACCCTGGAGCATATTATTTAGTGCAGCTTTTCTCAAACATGTTGGTCTCAGGAGCCTTTGATCAAGGATGCCCCAAAAACGTTTGTTGATAGACAAAGTGGTTCTATCTATTGATGCTTACCATGTTAGAAATTTAAGAAATCTTTAAAATATTCATTAACTCACGTCAAAATAACAATAACAATAATAAGACACATTACATATTGATACAAGTGTTATTACTTATAAAAATATGTATTTTAAAACAAAACATTACTGAGAAAAGAGGTATTGTTTTACTTTTTTTTTTTTTTTGCAAATTTCCTTAACGTCTGGTTTTATAGAAGACAGCTGGATGTTCACATCTGTCACAATGTATTGTTTTAGTTTCAATATATGAAGAAAATCTAGTCTTAGCAAAGTTATGCAGTTGGAAAAGCAAAGACCTTACTGATCCCACCCCACTTCAAATCTCAGGGTCCCCCAGAGGTCCCTTGGCCATCTGTTGAAAACTGTGACTGTGTATGCTATCTTGCTGCTCAAAGTGTGGTCCAGGGACCAGCTGCACTAGTATCACCAAAATTTCTTAGGAATGTGGACTCTCAGGCCCCTGGATCAGAATATGCAATTTACTAAGATCCTAAGGTGGTTCCTATGCTGAGAAGAGTTTGAGAAGCACTTCCCCAGGACAGTATATTTTTTGAGTTGTTGCATGTCTTAAAATGTCTTAATTCGAGCCTCATGTTGACTTGATAGTTTGGCTGGATATAGGCTAGATGCTAGGTTAAAAGTCACTTTAATTTCCAATTGCTGTTTCGCCAGAGAATAATCTGTGGTATCCAGTGGAAGAGTAGGGGACATTGTTTAGCTTAGTTTTGGCAGGCTGGGAAGGCACTCAGGATTCTGATCTCCCAGTAAAAAGACTTTCAACCAAGCTCCATGCTCTCAGTCTCTTGTTTCATCCTACCTTCCTCAGAACATTGTTACTCCATGCTCTGAGAATTCCTGGAGTCTGTAGGGCCAACCCCCTTCTCATTCTTTATTTTCCTTCACTTGATGAAGGTGCTTCCTCCCATTCTCTTTGGACTTTTGGTTTACAATTGGTTTATTAGTTCACTGTCATTTTGTGGTGTTTTAATGGTTGTGTTTGCTCAAAAGTCTCCCAAATGGTTTTAATGTCCAGAACACTACCAAATGTTTTCCTATCTGGTGGGTCTAAAAGAGTTTTTCAGGCCTATTGTTCATTTTTGTTTTTTTATATGAACTTTATAATTATTTTCTTAGTCTCTCCCCTTGCACCTCCCAAAACTTGGCATTTTTATTGAGATCATATAAATTTATAGTTTAATTTAGAGAGAATTGATAACGTTAAATTGTTGCATTTTTCAAGCACACAGTATGTTTTTCCACTTATTCAATTATTTTTTTATGCTCCTCAGTAGAATTTTAAAGTTTACTTCTGACGGATTTTGTCCATGTCTTGTATTTTATCTGTCTGGTTTCTGTTGTAAATGAGATCATCCCTTCTAATATACTGTGTAACTGGTGTTTCACTTTCTGTTGTATCAATGAAGCCTTTTTGATCTTGAGGTATACCAATCCTCCTCTTATTTTTTATTTTTGTTTCTTAACTAGAAGCCTGGTGCATGAATTCGTGCACAGGTGAGGTCCCTTGGCCTGGCAGGCAATTGGAGTGATTGGGACCATCTTGCCTAGTCCTAATTAGGGCCATTGGGGCTGGCTGGCCTGGGGGAGGGACTGAGGGAAGTTGGCTGTAAGAGCACACTGACCACCAGGGAGCAGCTCCTGCATTGAGCGTCTGCCCCCTGGTGGTCAGTGCACATCATAGCGACTGGTTATAATAGTAGCTTAGGCTTATATATATATAGATTTAAGTTGACATACAATATTATATTAGTCCTCATATCTTAGAATGTATTAACTAGATTTTTGATTAGTTTAAAAAGTAATACATGGCATTACAAATATGCTTAAAAATATAAACAGGCATAAATGAAAAGTAAATTTTCCTTTCTTCCTTGTCCCCCAGTTTACCCCCAGAATTTATTTTTGTAGATTATTTCTAGGATAATTTTTTCCTTATACATGGGAATATGTATATGAATAAGATGTTGAAGTGCTATTTTTTTCTCCTTTTTGGGTGAGGCCTGAAGGCTTGCAACAACACTGTAGATGCCTTCTATTTCCATCAATTCAAGCACCATTATAGGTTGTGCTAAGAGATTGCAAGAGAGAATTGGCTGCATTAGCAACCCTCCCTTTGGTGTAGTGGGAGGTGCAGAGCCTGGGAGATGTCTTTAGAGTATGCTGTCAGGATGCTCATCCCAGTAAGCAGGACTTCAAGGTCGTCTCCCACAGAGCTGGACCCTGTTGCAGAAATGAAGACAAATCTATTTCTACTTGGAGAAGGTAAAAAGGCTGATTTAGAACCATCTAACCGGGGGCGCTGAGTGAGGAGAGGTGGCTACCTTGTATTGAGCTGCACTTTCAGTAGCTGTTGGCCAAAGGTGCATGTTTTGGGGGGATCAGGTATGGATTCGGTTAAGTTTGGGGAGCAGCCTGGAGTTCCCTTGAGTCGCACCTAAGAGAATTTCCTGGTGGGACCATGAGATTTCAGCAGAGTGAACCTGTAGGCTGGGGGAGGTTTTCCACACTTGGACAAGAGACAGCTCTGGTGGCAAGGGGTCTGTAGCCAAAGTGGGAGAAACACCAAAATGGGAAGAAAAAAAGAAAATCAAAACCCTGAACAGTTTTCTGTAAAACCAACATCTGGAAACTCCACATTTCTTACACCCAAAGTAACTGGCTCCATTACCTTCTGCAAAGATCATCCTCTCTTGCAGGCCCTCTTCCTCTGCACCCCAATGTGGGGTGGATGGATCCTAAATCGAAGCCAGCAAGTGATTGAGGGAGAGAGAAGCAGCCAATGTGGTCCCCCACCCCAACCTCAAGACAGCAGACCTAGACCAACATGGAAGGGAGAAGTTTTACATTGGACTACACTGGAGTTTTGGCTATTACACTGGATGGGTTGTTAAATTATCAAAACCAGTTTTTCATTAAATTGAACATAATAGTGTTGATGGTGGGGAGAGAGCTTTTCAATGATCTAAGAGAGGCTGAAAAACTATTAGACCGTGCAGCAATATTATCTAGAGCTGGGAAAGAACAAATTCACAGAATGAGCCTCAGCTGGTTTGGCTCAGTGGATAGACCATCGGCCTGTGGATTAAAGGGTCCTGGGTTCAATTCTGGTCAAGGGCACCTGTCTGGGTTGCATGCTTGAGACCCAGTATGGGGCATGCAGGAAGCAGCCCATCAATGATTCTCTCTCATTGATGCCTCTCTCTCTCTCTCTCTCTCTCTCTCTCTCTCTCTCTCTCTCTCTCTCTCTTCCTCTCTGAGATCAATAAAAAAAAATAAAAAAATTTCACAGAATGAGTTTAAACAGAAATGGTGAGGGAAAATGAACTTACTTTTCATGCAGCCTATTGCAACTGATTATGACTTCATCCAAAAATATCTCAATGCTCCCCCACCCCCCACTCCACACTTTACCATAGTCTCCACAAATAAGGGTATATTATAGCTCCTGTTCTGTACCTAATAATATATCTTAGGTCTCCTTATCAGCACACAAACATACCTATTTTAAGTCTGTTATGTAATATTCCATTGTATGTATTTATTCAGCCATTGCTCTAGGTAAACAATTAGAATTTTTCTAATCCTTGCTTTTACATACAATGTTGCAATGACTGTCCTTGTTGTTTTTGGTTGCATGGGGGAGGTATCAATAAGAATATGTTCCTGGAAGCAAGAAAGCTAAATTAACCAGTATATAAATCTTAAATTGCACCTCCAAAAAATAGCACAATTTATATTGCTATCGTATTTTCCTGATAACCCTGCAAATATTGTATATTTTATCAGATGTTTTAATTTCTGCCAGTATGAGAAGCTAAAAAAAATAGCTCCTTGGCAATTCATAAATAATAAATGAGATTGAGCACCTTTCCATATGTTTGTAAGACATTTATATTTATTTTTCTACAAGTTTTCCTATTTATGCCTTTACATACTGATTTAAAATTTGTGTTGTTAGCTATGTGTTTGCATGGGAAACCAGCCAGTAGGGAGTGACTAAGGGATGAGCCAGTGGGCTGTCTCTAGTGCTGGGGGTATGAGAATGTGGGGAGGAAAATATGGCTTGTTCAGTTCTTTAATCTGCTTTCTTTCTTTCCTTCTCTTCTTTGGGTTTGTGTCTCAGTATCTGGGTTTGAAACTCTAAGGCATAGATAGGTTACCTTAGTCTTCTGTACATGTTAGCTAGTACCATGCAGTGAGCAATCTCAGCTACCATAAGGGCACTATTGGTCACCATCCACATCCACTCTTCACGCTGCCCTGTGCCCTGGGAGGCTGACCTGCATGCCTGATAGCAGTGGGCTTCCTGCCCGCAGCTGCTGGTTGGTTTCAGCAATGAGGTGCTCCATAGGAGATGGACAGAGAGTGAAGACAGTGTACTCATTTCTCTCTCCCAGGGGGATCAACTGGGATCACTCTATCTGTGGACCAAAGGTCTCCGCTTGTCCTGGCTGTTTGCTCAGTGATCAGACCGTTGGCCTTTGTACCCGAAAGGTCATGGATTTGATTCCCAGTCAAGGACACGTACCTTGGTTACAAGTTTGATCCCTGACCCCAGTCAGGGTGCATTCTGGAGACAACCAATGGATGTGTCTCTCTCATATTGATGTTTCTCTCTACCTCTCTTCACTCCCTTCCACTCTCTCTAAAAAATCAATGGGAAAAAATATCCTCAGGTGAGGATTAAAAAAAAAAGGTCTCAGCTTTTGGCCCTCTCAATGTGGCCTCCTCATCCTCGGGTTCCCTTACCCACACCTTTCCTCACCCCTTTAGACTTAGGGCTGAGTGGACGCTGTTTCTGATTTTGGGACACTGCACTATTTCTTTTGAGACCCCTGCTCCTTGCCTGCACCTTTGTAAACAGCTTGTTTAGTAAACTACCCACAAATGATCCAAACTTGCATGAGCCCTCTCAGCTTAGTCTGTGGGGGCTCTGACTGACTGAGGTACCTTGTGCCTGGCTGTATCCAGTGGGTCTTAAAAAGGAAGAAAAGCGGTGAAGCAGCACCTGTGGCTGGTGTTAGAGCCTTCAGCTGTGCCAAGAGGGCTCATGAGGAGCCGCACAAGGGCCAGGCAGCTCACCCTGTCCCAGAGAGCAGACATTCAAGGGCTGCGTTTGATAATGATGGCACTCAGGACCCAGGGGAGGAAGGTTAAGGCCCCTGGGGAGTGAGATGCTCCTGAGTGTGCCTTAGACCCTGGTGACCAACAGGGCTGAGAAGACCATGTTGGTTGGTGCTCTGGGCCAATGAGGGTGGCTCTGTGCTTGAGGAAGAGTTGACAGCCACCCTGCACATGGTCCTTCCCGGGGCTTGTGAGTGAGAAGGTGAAAATTCTAGGAGGGGTGGGAATGAGGGAGGTGGACGGACTGTGGGAGGGAAGATGACAGGGAGGTTTCAGCTGCAGGAGGCCTGGGCAATGCTGGGCCCAAGGGACTGCCAGTGCCATAGTGCGGGCAGTGGGGCCTAGACTTGGATTTGAGAAGAGGCTGAGTCAGGGAAGAGGTTAGGCTGGTAGCAGCCTCAGGATCTCCATCACCGTCCATGGGCCTCTGTGGGGCCAGCATTAGAGACCATTCCCTCCCTGGCTGATCCTGAAAGGCTCTGGCACATGTCACATATCCTCCATATCATATATTCTGGCCCCTGTGCAGAGCTGCCCTGCTGGTCTGTGCTTCTTGTTACCGTTTCTCTGGGTGACCACTGTGATCTGTTACCCCATGATCCCAGTGTGATATCCTTTTTCTACCTGAAGAATAGTCCAGAGCAAGCAGGCTGCAACTGAAGATGTCAGAACAGGCGATAATTATAATGCAGAAAACTGCATGGGAGAGACCAGGCCTCCCAGACGTCCTTCCTGGAGGTGTCCTTCTCCCTCACCTCTGTTTTTAGCACTGTGGCTGGGCCAACCATTTCTTCTTAATTAGTTAATTAATTAATTTTTGTTGTAGTAAAAGATACATAACATGAAATTTACCATTTTGACTATTTTAAGTGTACGGCTTAGTGGCATTCAGTTCATACTGTTGTGCATTCATCACGGCTATCCATTCCCAGAGCACTTTTTCTCTCTATTGTCTTACACAGAATTCTATGCCCATTAAACAGTACCTCCCTCTGCCTTCTCCCCACGGCCCCTGGTGACCTCTGTTTCTGTGACCGGATCATTATTTTGCAGGATTCAGCATAAGATGCAAAGTCAGGGCCTCTGTCTCCTCTGGATCTTGAGAGAGGAAAGCACCCTCTTTCTCCTTTAAAGCTCCAAGGTTAACATAGGAGACCAAAAATAAAACAGAACAGAGAGAGCTTAGCAGGTACACCAGTACCTGTGACCTCTGAATTCCTGTGCACCACCAATCCTTCAACAGAGGACACTGGCATAACCTCATCATTTTGTAATGAATTACCAACAGCTACTGTTTCAAAGTGGAGGGTTAATATTTTGGCCTGAACAAGTGTTTTGTGAGTGAGCTTATGTCTGTTTCTTGTAAGGTTGAGTCTCCTCTCCTAAGTATTTGCTTCCCAGTTGCTTTGGACTGATAAACCAGACAGTTAATCTTGTTGCTGTGGGGAATAAAATAAGATCAATAAATTCTGAATGAGACTTCGAAGAATAATCCTATAAGTAGAGTACATTAACTTTAACACCATTACAGTGTATTTTGTTTGGTTGGAGGCCTTTATGCCTATACTAGAGGCCCAGTGCATGAAATTTGTTACCTCAGCCCAGTCTTCACTCTCTCCAGTCTGGGACCCCTTGGGGGATGTCTGACAGCCGGTTTAGGCCTGATTGGGCCTAAACTGGCCCTCAGACATCCCTCTCACAACCCGGGACCACTGGCTCCTAACTGCTCTCTTGCTTGCCTGCCTGATTGCCCCCTAACCACTCCCCTGCTGGCGAGCCATGGGACCCTTAGGCTTCATCACGTGGAGCGGCTGCCGGGCCCCACCTCTGCTATGCACATGGTCATCTTCTGGTGGCCATCTTGTGGTAGCCATCTTTGTGGTAACCATCTTGTGGTGGCCATTTTGTGGCAGCCATCTTGTGACGAGGTTGCACGAGGGTGTCATGCAATGCCACCTAGGCTTTTATTATATAGGATTTCTTCAGGCTTGGCTTTCAGCTGTATTCCAGGTAGGTAAGCTTGCTGGAAACCTAAGTCCAGGTGGAGGATTTGTGGAAAGGACATGGCTGGGATTGCAGGGAAGTAGAGAAAAGCCCCATGCAGTTCTAGCTTTTCTAATTGTATGTATTTACTTGGCTTCACTTCATCATGCTCCACAGATGCTGTGCTTTTTACAAATTGAAGGCAAGATTCCTCCACCAGCAAAAAATAATGACTTGCTTTATTGTCACACTCATGTTATTACAATGGTCTGGAACTGAACCTGCAGCATCTCTGAGGACTATCTATCTATTGGATCCAGGATGTGACTAATTGTTATGGCCAAAAGTCTTAAAAAGAAGCACTGGGGGCAGATGATCACACTGACAGACTGGACTCCAGGCACAGTGGGGGTCCTGGGCTCCTCATTTGCAGACAATGCAAACCACACATCTCTGTTTTCTTATCATGGTCCATTCTTTGTCCTGGACTTTGGTTTCTTATCTGAATTTCCTATTATTTCTGAATCATATGTGTATGTGATACCATTGTAATAAACTCAATTATTAATTCACTGGAAAGAAGCAAAGGGAAGGCCAAATATTATAGGCATTCATTTGTGCAGCTTTTCCAGGAATCTGCAAAGCCACTGGACTGGATAGGGAAAGAATAGACACATGCCAGTACAGTCTGAGTGACAAGGAAGGCACTTGTTTGTCAGTCACACCTGGGAGCAGGTCATTGGTCAGAATAGATGTGGCCACTGCAAGCATGGAGGATGTAAGATACTTAAGCTCCTAAACAAAGGAGTTCATGCTCTTGTTGCTCTTGTTGCAGGGAGCGTGCTCTCCTGGTTCCCCTGCATTTCCCACACATAATAGGCTAGTGGATGGCAACCAGCCTAATGCTACGCCAGACCCAGCTCCACCATGGGATGGAAACTCTGGACACTGGCTTTACTTCTAGCTCTGCTGAATCCCCAGCTGCACATCTTCCAGGACTAGTTTAAAGGAAATGGGACTTTAGAAACGGAGAGATGTAATTCTATGAAAATAAAACTTTCTCACATCTCATCCACCCATGGAGGCCTCCAGAAATGCTTATTCTAGTGGCACCCCAAGAACACATTCTCACTAGCAACAGAGAAAGACCATCCACACATTTCTCTGATAACATATGCATATATATGTTTCAATACCTTTATGTTCCTGGTTCATCCTGACTCTAGCCTTCACAGTAATGCCATAAACCAGTGGTTGGCAAACTGTGGCTTAAGAGCCACATGTGGCTCATGAGCCGTGGTTTGCTGCTCTGTTGACTAATGAGTTTGCCGACCACTGCCATAAACAAATCACTACTTTGGCTCTGATGTTTTGGCACTTGCTTGGGGTAACCACTTGCTTGGGGGAATCTGGGCTGGGATACAATCACATGAAACAGCCAACGGTTTATAAACAGAATTATCTATCATCCCACAGGATGATTGAGTTTTGAAGATGTAGCCATATATTCTAAGAAATATGGTATATAATTTTTTTGGGGGAATAGTTTTTCTTTTATATTTTTATCTTGATTATGGTGTTACATATGTGACCTTATTCCCCCATTATCCACCCTATCCCCCCCTCATGCCCTCACCCCTCTGTTGTCTGTGTCTATATGAGTGCATACAAGTCCTTTGATTGATCTCTTCCCCTTACCCCTCCCCTCTGCTACCTTCCCTCTGAGGTTTAATGGTCTGATCGATGTTTCTTTGTTTCTGTATCTATTTTTGTTCATCAGTTTATGTTGTTCATTATATTCCACAAATGAGTGAGATCATGTGATATTTATCTTTCTCTGCCTGGCATATTTCACTTTGCATAATGCTCTCCAGGTCCATCCATGTTGCTGCAAATGGTAACAATTCCTTCTTTTTTATACCAGCATAGTATTCCATTGTGTAAATGTACTATAGTTTTTTAATCCACTCGTCTGCTGATGGGCACTTAAGCTGTTTCCAAATATTAGCTATTGTAAACTGTTCTCTGCTATGAACATAGGTGTGCATATATCCTTTCTGATTGGTGTTTCTAGTTTCTTGGGTTGTAGTCCTAGAAGTGGGATCACTGGTTCAAATGGGGGTTCCAATTTTAGTTTTTTTGAGGAAACTCCATACTCCTCTCCACAGTGACTGCAACAGTCTGCATTCCCATCAGCAGTGCACAAGGGTTCCCTTTTCTTTGCATCCTCATCAGCAGTTGTCGTTTGTTGATTTGTAGATGATAGCCATTCTGACAAGTGTGAGATGGTACATTGTCATTTTGATTTGCATCTTTCAGATGATTAGTGACTTTGAGCATGTTTTCATATGCCTCTTGGCCTTCTTTCTGTCTTCTGTTGAAAAGTATCTATTTAGGTCCGTTGCCCATTTTTTGATTGGGTTGTTTATCTTCCTTTTGTTAATTTGTATGAGTTCCCTGTAGATGTTGGAGATTAAGCCCTTATCGGTGATAACATTGGCAAATATGTTCTCCCATGCAGTGGGCTTTCTTGTTGTTTTGTTGATGGTTTCTTTTGCTGTGAAAAGCTTTTTATTTTGATGTAGTCCCATTTGTTTATTTTCTCTTAGCTTCCATTACCCTAGGAGCAGTATCAGTGAAGAAATAGCTTCAGCATATGTCTAAGATGTTGATGTCTATGAGTTTCTCTAGTATTTTTATGGTTTTCCATCTTATGTTTAAGTCCTGTATCCATTTGGAGTTTATTTTTGTGTATGGTGTAAGTTGGTGGTCTAGCTTCATATTTTTTTGTATGTATCTGTCCAATTTTTGCAACACCATTTATTGAAGAGTCTGTCTTGACTCCATTGTATGTTCATGCCTCCTTTGTTGAATATTAATTGAGCATAGTGGCTTTGGTCGATTTCTGGGTTCTCTATTCTATTCCATTGATCTGTATGTCTGTTCTTGTGCCAGTACCAGGCAGTTTTGAGAATAGTGGCTTTGTAATACAGCTTGAAATCTGGTATTGAGATCCCACCTACTTTGTTCTTTCTTAGGATTGCTACAGCTATTCAGGGTCTTTTTAAAAAAATTCCAGATGAATTTTTAGAAAGTTTGTTTTATGTTTGCAAAATATGCCATTGGTATTTTAATGGGGAGTGCATTGAATCTATAGATTGCTTTGGGTAGTATGGACATTTTAATGATGTTGATTTTACCAATCCATGAACATGGTATGTTCTTCCATCTGTTTATGCCTTCCTCTATCTCTTTTTTTTAGTGTCCTATAGTTTTCCATGTATAGGTCTTTTACCTCCTTAGTTAAGTTTATTCCTAGGTATCTTAATTTTTTTGGTGCAATAGTAAATGAGATTGCTTTTTTAGTCTCTCTTTCTATAAGTTGGTTTATAGAAATGCCATAGATTTCTTGGTGTTAATTTTTTATCCTGCTACATTGCCAAATTCATTTACTAAGTCTAGTAATTTTTTGATGGAGTCTTTAGGGTTTTCTATTACAGTATCATGTCATCTGTGAATAAGGGCAGTTTTACTTCTTCTTTTCCAATTTGGATGCCTTTTACTTCTTCTTCTTGTCTGATCACAATGGCTAGTACTATGTTGAACAAGAGTGGTGAGAGTGGGCATCCTGTCTTGTTCCTGTTCTTAGGGGAAATGGTTTTAGTTTTTGCCAATGAATATAATGCTGGCTGTGGGTTTATCATATATGGCTTTTATTATGTTGAGGTATGATCCTTCTATTCCCACCTTGTTGAGAGTTTTTATCAAGAAAGGGTGTTGGATTTTTGTCAAATGCTTTTTCTGCATCAATTGATATGACTATGTGATTTGTATCTCTCAATTTGTTTATGTGATGTATCACGCTTATTGATTTTTGTCCCATCCTTGCATTCCTGGGATAAGTCCTACTTTGGCATGGTGTATGATCTTTCTGATGTACTGCTGGATCTGATTTGCTAGAATTTTGTTGAGGATTTTGGCATCTATGTTCATGAAGGATATTGGCCTGTAATTCTCTTTCATTATGTTGTCTTTATTGGGTTTTTGGTTTTGGTATTAGGGTGATGCTGACTTCATAGGAGTTTGGAAGTGTTCCTTCCTCTTGAATATTTTGGAGTAGTCTGAGGAGGATAGGTTTTAGTTCTTCCTTAAATGTTTGGTAAAACTCCCCTGTGAAGCTACCTTGCCCTGAGCTTTTGTTTGCTGGAAGCTTTTTGATGACTGCCTCAATTTCTTCCATAGTTATTAGCCTATTAAGATTTTTAGAATCTTCCTGATTGAGTTTTGGAAGGTTTTATTTTTCTAGGAATATGTCCATTTTCTCCAGGTCGTCCAGTTTGTTGGAATAGAGTTGTGCATAGTATTTTTTAACAATCTTTTGTATTTCTGTGGGGTCTGTTGTTATTTTGCCTCTTTCATTTCTGTTTTTGTTTATTCAGGTCCTCTCTCTTTGCTTCTTGGTGAGCCTGGCTAGAAGTTCATCAATCTTGTTTATCCTTTCAAAGAACCAACTTTTGGTTTCATTGATCTTTTTTTTTTTTTTTTTGGTCTCTATGCCATTTATTTCTGCTCTGATCTTTATTATCTCCTTCCTTCTACTCACTCTGGGCTTTTCTTGTTGCTCTTTTTCTAATTTTTTGAGTTGTAGAGTTTGATGATTTATTACCATTTTTTCTTGTTTTTTTGAAGTAGGCCTATAGTGCTATAAACTTCCCTGTCAGGACTGCTTTCATTGTGTCCCATAGATTTTGAATTGTTGTGTTTTAATTGTCATTAGTTTCCAGGATGTTTTTAATTTCTTATTTGATCTCTTTGGTAACCCAATCACTATTTAATAGCATGCTATTAAAGTTTTTGGGGTGTTTTTATTGTAGTTTATTTCTAATATTATGCCATTGTGGTCTGAGAAAATGCTTAATATGATTTCAATCTTCTTGAATTTGGGGAGACTTTGCTTGTGACTCAATATGTGGTCTATTTTTAAAAATGTCCTGATACATAATTTCTAATAAAAGACTGATGCTACACTAGCAAGCAACCATTGTGATCCCCAATCCAGAGTCCTAGTAAGTGAGCAATGAAACTTTGGCAAAATCCATCTTCAAAGAGAAAAAAAAACACAAGTTTCTGGGTGGGAAGATGTATGCCTTGAGGCAGGTACAGGAATAGAATCTTCCTGGAGGTGCTCTTTGTCTCTCTTCTATCCTTTTTAGCATTTCCAATTTGTCTTAAGTCCTCTAAGGAATGGATGGGGTTGGATGGGGTCAACAGTGCAGAGATTCTGAAAGAACTTCTAAATTTTGTATTGTCTGCAAAAAGGAAAGATGATACCTCCTTTGTGTTAACTTGGAGTTTCCTTTTTAGCCACTTACTCTCCAAAGGGCAAGTGCTGTTCTCTGGGCCAGATCAAGGACTTCCTGGGGAGTTCTGCATGCAGGCCTGTTAGCTCCACCAGGTGAGGACTTGGCTCAGGATCACACCACTGCCTTCAGGGCCTAGGTGATGAGAGAGCCCCAGTTATCATCCACTGCCTAGATAATTTCAAACATAGTCTAGACCAGTGCTGTCCTGTAGGACATTATACAATAATAAGAAATTTTTGTCTGCTACCAGATGAGTTTTTCCTAATATACCCTTATCTTGGTTGGAGACCACAGTGGGTGCTTGCTAGTGTAGCATTACCCTTTCTTTTTTTTTTTAAATAAACTCCCAGTGTCTTAGAATCTTCTGATTTATCTGTGGCTAACTCTGGGGGCCCTTAGCTGTGCTGTTTGAAGGAACAGTCTCTTCCACTTTGTCTCAAACTCCTGCAGCCCATGTTGTCAGGTTACCCATCAGAATCTAACCTCTGCGCCCCATGCTAAGGATTCCAGATGAACACACTGCCTAGGAGAAGATGCTTCCAGATGTGGAGAGAAGGAAGTGAGCTGTTATCTTCAGGACTGTGCAGTTGATTGGTGCTCCTTTCTAAGCTTGAGGCCAAGCTTATTGGCAAGTTATCTGCTTGCTTATCAGGCTGAGGCTTATCAGGCTTTCCCACTCTATCAGCCAAGAAAATGACAAAATGTGGGAGCTTCCTGATTAGTCAAAGGCATTTAGTGATTCCTGGATGGGCTTCATGAAAAATAGATTGTTTTTTTTTCCTCAGTTTTCATCAAGTCTTTTTTGTAACCAAGATCCTCAAGAAAGGAAGGGGAAGTTGGGTGATGTTTTGCAGTTGTAGATTTCTAGAGGCTAAGGCAGGTGGAGACATATAGACCCTAACTAATCCTAGTTTTTCTGACCCCACTTAGACTTGGTCAAGGCTAAGGCCCACAGCACAGCATTGGAAGCCATATTATCAAGGACGGTCCCAGGTTTGGCCATCTCTGTCCTGTAGCATCTTCTCTTGGGAGGGTCCTGGTAGTGGTCAATCATCTGGTTTGAGGAAGGGCAGTTGCTCACTATCAATCTTGCTTCCATCTTCCAGGGAGTCTGTCCTGAGAGTGTCTGGACCATAGCATTTGGAGGATCCAAGCTGGATCTGGAAGCCCAGTTCAGGCTAGCCATGTGGGCCACAAGTGTTAGTTTCTTGAGTTCACTCTTTATTACATGTGTGTGTGTGTTTATACATATTTAATATAGTATATTAAATATAATATATAGCATGTGTTATATATTTTGGAAGGTGAGGTCATATAGGAAGAGTGGGAGAATGTACTATGAATATGTTATCTTCTTATCTGAAGTCAGGGATATGTAATATTAATGTTTTACTTATTTCTTAGTTCAAATAAATATTTATTAAATTCTTAAAAGTGGACAACATCATGCTAAGAATGAAGGCAGGGTGTGGGGCACAAAATAGTAAAAAAGACATGTGCCCTGTCTTCTAGAAGCTCAGAATCTATGGGGAAGATAGGCATGCAACTCATCACATTTTACACCTGACAAAAATTATCAAAAGAGAGATATAAACTAAGTGTTGTGGGAGTTCTGATGAAAAAAGGATCAATTACATCTGTGGGGTCTAGGACCATGCTCCTTTAAGGTGGCCTCGAGGATGAATGTCCCTTCAACAATTATGGAAATAGTCTTGGCAACATCATTGTAACAATTTGCACCTGTATGGTGGTTCTTTGCTGACTGAGCAGCCTCCACACTGTCCTTTTTAATTGGAACAATAACTTTGCAAGGTTGCAGGGATATTATTTTTAAGGTCAAATTCTGGCTTAGAGAACTTCTGCAACTTGCTTCAGGTGATTCGTTATTTAGTCGGGGCCGAGGCAGTGTAGATATGGAATCACAAGTATCTTGAGAGCCTCTTCCTCGCCTGCCCTTGCTTTTAGTAGGCTATGAAGAAGTGCACTCCAGGAGTTTGCCAATTGTTGATCATTTCCAGCCTTACTAACTGGCCTCAGCGACCATCGATGGTTCTCAAAGTGTGTTCTTCAAACCAGCAGTACCAACACAGGGACTTGTTAGAAATATAAATTCTCAGGCCCCATTCCAAACCTGCTAAATCAGAAATGCCAGCAATCCGTGGTTCAGAATGTCTGCTAGGTGATTCTAGTGTAGGTTCAAGTGTAAGAACCATTGACATGTGTGCTATAAATAACACAACTTTAAAGATTCTCTTAAATCAAAATAGATGATATGAAACCATGAGAACAGACTCTAAAAAGACAAAAACAAGCCCCAACTAATCCTTATAGTATCAGAAATGAAGGTTAATTATGTTTTCATTTTCCTTGTCTAGAGATTTTTATTGAGCAAGGAGATGTGGCATAGGGATGGAATAAATTTGGTATTAAAACTTTGTACACTTCTTTCTCATTGAGAAAATAGAAATATATTCAAAGCCATATGACTTAGTCTGGGAATGTCAAGGTCTTCCAGGCTGAAGTACAAAGCCATACATTTCTTCAAAACACAAAGGGATGGATTTCTGACAAAAGTTACCCACAAAGAGGAGAACACATCTCTAAAAACCTGTAGTATATCTGCTATTGAGAACATGCAGTTTTCAAAGAAATTCAGCTGAGAAATGAGACAGAATACTGATGTCATGGCATTTCAATTTTTTTTTAAATAGTTTGTGAGAAAAACACAAGAGAGATGAGGGTGTTCTGTTACCATGACAACTTGGAGAGGCCCAGGCTGGCTGAGGATACAGTGGAGCTGACAAAGCTTGGCATCCTGATACTAGAGGAGAAAAATACGGGCCTGGGGATTGGATAGGAATGAATAATCTTTTATTCTCCTACAATTCTGCCACATTGCCTGATTTAAAAGCAGAACCCATCGAATTAAACAGCATACACAGTGACTGTGATTGATGATCGTGTATTCATGCGTTTCCCCTTACCTGGAAGGCTCACCCTCTCCTTGTCTAGTGTCTGTCCATGCTTCACGGAATAGTTCCAAACCCGTCCTCTGGGAGGCCTTCCCATCACTGGTCGGTCCTCAGCCAAGCACAGCGTGGAAATGCTTCACCACCACTCAGTCCCGCTCCAAAAGTTTTTTATACACATAAACAACCTCCATCAGTGGGGAGAAAGACAATAAATGTTATTTCTTTGTGCCTTCAGGGACTAAATAGCAAAACTGCCCATAATCATTTTTGTTTTTCCTGTAAAATAAAAATAGCTAGGCAGTCATTGAATGTCTAGTGTATACCACCCCAATGCTATTCAAAGTGTGGTCAAGGACCAGCAATATCAGCGTCACCTGGGGACTTGTTTAATATATTTTATTATATTTGTTTTTACAGAGAGGAAGGGAGAGAGATAGAGAGTTAGAAATGTAGATGAGAGAGAGAGACATCGATCAGTTGCCTCCTGCACACCCCCTACTGGGAATGTGCCCGCAACCAAGGTACATGCCCTTGACCAGAATCGAACCTGGGACCTTTGAGTCTGCAGGCTGATGCTCTATCCACTGAGCCAAACCGGTTTTGGCGGGACTTGTTTAAAAGGCAAATTTGGGGACCCCACCCTAGACCTGCTCAATCAGAAACTCTTGGGGGTATCTCAGGAATTCCTTTTAAATAACCCCCCCCAAGTGAACTAGTATTCCGCCCTCCCCCACCCCACCAGAGATGGGGAAACTGAGAAAGTCTGGGTACATTGTTCAAGGTCCCTCTGGTATATTACTTTCCAAGATGATAGTGACCATTCCTCCAAGTTTTCAATGTGACTTTGTTATTTCTATCAAGAAGTGAAGTCCTTTTCCATTCTCCTTGAATAGCAGTGGTCTGTGACTTGCTTTGGCCAATAGAATGCAATGAAAGTGATACGGTTCCAAGAGGGGCCTTGCAGTATATGTTTTTACTTCTGTAGTACTGACTCCCATGTAAAGAAGTGTAGGCTATCCTGCTGGAGACAGAGGCCATATGGTACCAGGGACAATATGGAGACAGGCCATGTGGAGAACCACAGTGTGCCAGCTGACAGTCTTTTTAAAAAATATATTTTATTGATTTTTTACAGAGAGGAAGGGAGATAGATAGTTAGAACCATCCATGAGAGAGAAACATCAATCAGCTGCCTCCTGCACACCCCCACTGGGGATGTGCCCACTACCAAGGTATGTGCCCTTGACCAGAATCGAACTTGGGACTTTTCAGTCCATAGGCTGACGCTCTATCCACTGAGCCAGTCTGGTTTCAGCCATCTGAGAGCCTTAAGAAGGCCTGGTCCTGTGTGTGAGACCATCCCCGATCTGTCACCCCAGCGCAGTCACCAGCTGGATGCAACCACATGCTAGGGCCTTTGCTGACATCACGTGGAGCAGAGACTTGCTTGCTGAGTCCTACCTAAATTCCCAACCCACAAAACTGTGCAATAAGATGGTGCTGTTTTAAGCCTTGAGTGTTGGGATCATCAGCAGTAGGTAACTGAAGCAGATGGATAATTTGTCAAATATATTTTTGAATCGAACCCAAGCAGCTCAGCTATAGACCTGTCCATCTAAAATTTGTTATTTCATTAATCTATGGGGGCTCTAAACCCAAATTCCAATGTAGAGTATCTAGTAAGTTGTAGTAAAACAAATAGCATGTATAGTATCCATTTTTTTCTCTATAAGTTAGATAATGATTATAATGGCTAACACTTATAAAGTCATCGTTTAACATAATTGGAAACTGTGAATTTAAACAAAACAATGTATAACAAAACCAATTTTACCTTAGGCTAATTGATGTAAACAAGAGTTAAGCTCCTACAGTGTATTTCTGGTCACAAAAACACATCAAACTTCTAAGTAGAAAGGAGAATCCAAGATGGTGGCATAGGTAAACACCGACACTGCTGCCTCGCACAATAATTTCAAAACTACAACTAAAAGACAGAACTGACATCATCCAGAACCACAGAAAAGCTGGCTGAGGGGAAATTCTACAACTAGAAGGAAAGAGAGGGGCTCACAGAGACCCAGAGGAGCTGCAAAAAGCTTAGGTACGGAGACGCGCACGCTCAGAGAGAGCGGGTGCCGGAGAACCTGGCTGGCTTTCTCTGGCAGGAGGGAGACAGAGACTCTCAAAGGCATTGAACCCCTTATCCTACGACACTAAACCCCAGATCCAGCCGAAACTCTTACGGGAGGAGTTTGGACTGTGAAAAGAGGAAAGTGCATGAAAATTTAGGGGAGTCGCAAAGGATCAGAAGTCTGGCGGTGCACTCAGCACTGCTCGCAGAAGACCAACTGCTGATTGTGCCACTGGCTTTCCTGAGTGGGCGGGAGACAGACCCTCCCAACTGTGCCACTTCTAACTCCACTAAACCCAGTTTTGGGTGAAACCCTGGGGACCCAGACTCATATGGTCCCGGAGTGCAGGGGAGCCGGAGGGGCAGCAGTCTAGAGGCACTGTGAGAGAGTGTGGGCACAGGAACTGCTCCAGCGATTACCCAGTCACGTGAGACTCAGGGGCCATGGAGGGTGGGGCCCACTGGAAGGCAAGGCAGTCCTTTAAGCCCTGAGACTCCACCCATCCCAAGCTCAACAGAGAGGCTTTTACAGTTCCAACACAGAAGTTCTCCAGGCATAGTGAAAATGCCAAAGAAGGGAAGGGATCACAAACAAAAGAAATGGAGGAAAACAAACGACTGGATATAAAGTTCAAAACCACACTTATAAGGTTTTTCAAGAATATCCTAGAAAAGTTGGGTAAAGTTAGCGAGATCCAAGAGGAGATGAAAAAGGACCAACTAGAGATGGAAAAGCTCCAACTAGAGATGGAAAAGGACCAACTAGAAATTAAACATACACTGACTGAAATAAAAAATATTATACAGAGTCCTAACAGCAGACTAGAGAAAGGCAAGAATCAAGTGAAAAATTTGAAATATAAAGAATCAGAGAACACTCAACTGGAAAAGCAAGAAGAAAAAAGAATCCAAAAATGTGAAGATAATGTAAGGAACCTCTGGGACAGCTTCAAGCGTACTACCAACATCAGAATTGTGGGGGTGCCAGAAGACGAGAGAGAGCAAGATCCTGAAAATCTATTTGAAGAAATAATGACTGAAAACTTCCCACATCTGGTGAAAGAAATAGACTTACAAGTCCAGGAAGCACAGAGAACCCCATATAAAAGAAATCCAAAGAGGACCACACCAAGACACATCATAATTAAAATACCAAGAGCAATAAAAGAGAGAATATTAAAAGCAGCAAGGGAAAAACAGTTCATTACCTACAAGGGAGCACCCATATGACTGTCAGCTGATTTCTCAACAGAAACGATGCAGGCCAGATGGGAGTGGCAAGAAATATTCAACGTGATGAATAGCAAGAACCTACAACCAAGAATACTCTATCCAGCAAAGCTATCATTCAGAATTGAAGGACAGATAAAGAGCTTCACAGATAAGAAAAAGCTAAAGGAGTTCATCAACTGCAAAACCAGTATTATATGAAATGCTGAAAGGTACTCTTTTAGAAGAGGAAGAAGAAAAAAGTAAAAGATAAAAAATTATGAACAACAAATACATATTTATCAACAAGTGAATCTAAAAATTAAGTGAATTAAAAATTTGATGAACAGAATAAAATGGTGAATATAATAGAATCAGAAACACAGAAAGGGAGTGGACTGATAATTCTTAGGGGGAAAGGGGTGAGGGGTTTACAGGGAGAGACTGGACAAAAATCATACACCTATGGATGAGGTCAGTGGGAGGGAGGTAAGGGTAGTGGGAATGGTGGGAGCTGGGTGGAGGGGTGCTATGGAGGGGAAAAAAGAGAAACAAATGTAATAATCTGAATAATAAAGATTTAATTAAAAAAACTTCAAACACTTTTTAATATTAAACATTGAAATCAAAGTAAACTGTACATCAATTTAGGAAGGATTAATAGGTCCTGGCCAGTGTGGGTGAGTGGATAGAGCATTGGGGCTGCACATTGAAGGGTCTTGAGTTTGACTTGTCCTCAAGCGCAGGTAGCTGGCTGCAGGTTTCATCCCAGATCTGTAGGGATGAATGCTGAAGGCAATCAATCGGTGTGTCTCTCTCACATCCATGCTTCTCTCTTTCTCCCTCCCCTCTCCCTTCCACTGTCTCTGAAAAAATCAATGAAAAAAAAATCCTAGAGTGAGGATTAACAGAGAGAGAGAGAGAGAGAGAGAGAGAGAGAGAGAGAGAGAGAGAGAGAGAATTCTCTCCCAACCCATTGATTCCAGGTCAATGTGGTAGGTAGTAGGAGTCTGTTCTGTCTGCTCAGGGCACAGGAAATCTTTCCATCTCCGGGCCACTCACATACAGCCACGACCACTCAGAATGGACAAATTCACGTGTTGGGATGTGAGAAGAAACCAGAGTTCCAGGAGAAAACCCACTCAGACATGGGAAGAACATGCACACTCCACATAGACAGTGGCCCAGGCTGGAATTAATTTTTCCTCCTCATCAATGTTATAACGATTCAACTTTATTCGAGGATCTGCTGTGCTTAGCATGTACCAGGAAGTAAGTGCTTTGATTATATTTTAACCTGATAACTTTTTTCAAACAACTTGAAATTTTTTTATACATATACTTAGCTACATCATAAACATTTTGATATATCATATTTTAATTATCATTACACTCAGAATTCCCATTGTGGTTTCTTTTTTGACCCAGGATTCTTTTTCTCTCTAAGGAAATATATTGCTTCCTTTGAGAATTTTCTAATTAAAACATATGATTAATTATTTTCTTCCTAAAATAATTCCATTGTGGTTAGAGAATATATTCTAATTTCAAACATTTGAAATTGATTAGGACTTATTTTTTGGCCTAGTATATTTTCAATTTTGGTAAATGTTCCATGTGTACTTAAAAAAATGTATATACTACAGTTGATAGCTGACTCATAAAATTTTGATGTTGTGGATGTTTATCTCCTGAAGGGTTCCTTTACTGACTCCTAAAAACAGAGAAGGTGCCAAAACCGGTTTGGCTCAGTGGATAGAGCGTCGGCCTGTGACTGAGAGGACCCAGGTTCGATTCCGGTCAGGGGCATGTACCTTGGTTGCCGGCACATCCCCAGTAGGGGGTGTGTAGGAGGCAGCTGATCTATGTTTCTCTCTCATCGATGTTTCTAACTCTCTATCCCTCTCTCTTCCACTCTGTGAAAAATCAATAACATATATTAAAAACAAAAACAAAAAAAGAAAACAGAGGTTGATTTAGCCCAGGCAGATATTATAAAGAAAAAAGGTCTACAGATTAATATCCTTCAGGACATAGCCATAAAAATTCTCGACAATTTGCAAATCAAATCAAAAGGATAAAAAAAGGATAATATATCATGACCAAGTAGAGTTTAATTCTAGGGAAGCAAGTTTAATTTAATATTCAAAATAATCAATGCAGCAATTTTATTAACAGAATAACAGAAAAATAAGTGACTATTTTTGTAGATACAGAAAAAGCATCTGACAAAATTCAACACATATTTGTGATTAAAAAAACTCTCAGCAAACTACAAATAGAAATTTTACTCAATAAAAGTTTTCTTAAAAATAAGATCTCTTCACTCATTGCTCACAGATCTAGGTTAATAATATCAGAATTCAGCACCTAGAGAATGCTTTGTTCGTGTCAGATCTCAATCCAGATTCCATGCAGATATCATATTATTTGATCCTCTTAACCCATTTAGAGGGTGAGAAAACAATGCACAGAGATGGCAACAAACTTACTTAAGATTGCTCAGCTAGTAAGGGGAGGAGTTAAGACAGTCCAGAGCTCAAGTACTTAGTGATTCTATTATAGTCCCATCTTTTAAGTTGAGGCTTGACTTCGTGGCTTAAACCAAAGAGCAAGAGCCTAAGGCAGGGACTGAATGAAGCCTGGCCATGTAGGAGAAATGCCTGTGGAGTTTTCAAAAACCACATATATCTCTACAGGGCTATACCAAATGTTGCATCATTTGTACACAGCTGTACATGGTGGACCTGCATTTTATATTTCTGATCTTTGAGATACTAATACTTTGACACAAAGTTTGGACCTGGGCATGTGTATTTTAAAAAGCTCCCCAACTTGGGGAAGAACCATTAGACTAAGTGTTTTCTGTGCTTGACCCTGCCAGGGCATTAACTTTTGGGATCTCTGAGGAAATAGGTGCCATATATAGATATTACACTTCCTACCAGGTGCCTGGTGTGGGGAGTCAGCAGATTGTTTTTAGCAGGGAAGTGATTCGATAAGATCAATGTTTTAAAAATACACACGGCAATGGAAAGTGGGCTGGAAAGTGATGAGGCAGAAAGTTGAGTTATAAAGCTATTTCATCATCAAGGGAAAAGATGTCGAGAGCCCATACCAAGGCAGTGGTGCAGGGCTGGGCAGGAAGGGATGGAGAGAAGCTAAAGGCTTTTGCCTTTAAGTTTAAATATTAGGAATTTAAATATTAGGCCTGTCCATCTTAATCATTGGGATTTTGTACTTTTTCATGTTATAGTTTTTATTTTTTTTTATTTAAAGGTTCCATTTTTGCTGATTTTATCATCTTTTAGGCTTGTGTTATAATAGTTCTCTATCCAATTGATGCAGGTTGGCTAACTTTTTCTCATTTATTACCTTCCTGAGTTCCACAAAGACCTTCTCAGCATCCGCCTTTTGATCTTCATGTTCGCTCACAAGGGAAAGGTTAAGATTGACTTGTACTCAAGATTCACAGGAGAGCTGTAGGTCAGAATCCTCCTCAGGAGATAGAGTATGCCTAGCACTGGCATGGGCTTTGGAGAATTGCTGGAAAAATACCCTTAGTTGTTTATGTTTCTCTAAGAGGAAAGTTATCATCTTAAATCCTGCCCTCTATTATGAATGCCTAATGATGAGCACTTAGAAATTCAGTTTAGAGAGAAAATCATAACCTTTTTTAAGTCAGCTGCCCTTAAAGTTGTTCAAAATGATTGACATGACCTCTTTCCTCCAAGTTCCCAGGTGATATATTTTCTCTGGCTTTCATCTGTAGGTATTTATTTATTTTACTAGAGGCCAAGTGCACAAAATTCATGCATGGGGAGGGGTTTGTGTCTCTCAGCCCAGCCTGCACCCTCTCCAATCTGGAATCCCTTGAGGGATATTCAAATGCACACTAGGATCGGGCCTAAACAGACAGTTGGACATCCCTCTCAAAATCCAGGACTGCTGGCTCTCAACTGCTCACCGTCTTCTACCTGATTGCCCCTAACCACTTCTGCCTGCCAGCCTGATTACCCCTAACCACTCCATTGCCAGCCTTATTGATTCCTAACTGCTACCCAGCTGGCCCAATTGCCCATAACTGCCCTCCCCTGATGGCCTGGTCACCCCTAACTGCCCTCTCCTACAGACCTAATCCCTCCAAACTGCCTTTCCCTGTTGGCCTGGTCTCCCTCAACAGCCCTCCTCTGCTGGCACAGTAACCCCTAACTACCCTCCCCTGCAGGCCTGGTCCCCACAACTGCCCTCCCCTGCAGGTCTGGGTCTCCCAAAACTGACCTCCCCTGCAAGCCTGGTTCCCTGCCCCCAGCTGTTCTCCCTTGCTGGCCTGGTCTCCCCCAACTGCCTTTCTCTGCTGGCCTGGTCACACCCAACTGCCCTTCCCTACAGGCCTGGTCCCCCCCAACTTTCCTCCTGTTCTGGCTTGGTCCCCCTGAACTGCCCTCTCTTGCAGGCCTGGTCCCCTCCAACTGCCCTCCCCTGTAGGCCTGGGTCCCCCCTAACTTCTCTCTCCTTCAGGCCTGGTCCCCCCGAACTACCCTCCCCTGCTGGCCTGGTTACCCCAATTATTCTCCCCTGCAGGTCCGGATGCTCCCCAACTGCTCTCCCCTGCAGGCATGGTCTCTCCCAACTACCCTCCTCTGCTGACCCGATCACCCCTAACTGCCCTCTCTGCTGCTCTGATTGCCCCCAACTGCCCTCTACTGCAGGCCTGGTCCCCCCTAACTTCCCTCTCCTGCAGGCCTGGTTCCCCCCCCAACTACCCTCCCCTGCTGGCCGGTTACCCCAATTACTCTCCCCTGCAGGTCTGGATGCTCCCCAACTGTCCTCCCCTGCAGGCCTGGTACCCCTCAACTGTCCTCTCCTGCAGGCCTGGTCCCTCCTAACTGCCCTCCCATGCTGGGCTGGTTACTCCAAATTGCTCTCCCCTGCAGGCCTGGTGCCCCTCAACTGTTCTCCTCTGCAGGCCTTGTCGCCACCCTGCCGCCCCCGCAACTGCCCTCCTGTGCTGGCTTGGTCCCTCTCAACTGCTTTCTCCTGCAGGCCTGGTCTCCCTCAACTGCCCTCCTTTGTTGGCCCTGTCACCCCTAACTGCCCTCCCTGCTGGCCTGATTGCCCACAATTGCCCTCCCCTGCTGGCTTGGCCCCCCCAACTGCTCTCCCTTGCAGGCCTGATCCCCCCCACCTGCCCGCCCCTGCACACCTGGGTTCCCCCCAACTGCTCTCCCTTCCAGGCCCTGTCCCCTCCAACTGCCCTCCTTTGCTGGCCTGGTTACCCCAATTGCTCTCCCCTACAGGCCTGGGTGCCCCCCAATTGTCCTCCCCTGCAGGCCTGCTCCCACCAACTGCCCTCCCTGCTGGCCTGATTGCCCCCAATTGCCCTCCCCTGCTGGCTTGGTCCCCCCCAACTGCTCTCCCTTGCAGGCCCTGTCCCCTCCAACTGCCCTCCTTTGCTGGCCTGGTTACCCCAATTGCTCTCCCCTACAGGCCTGGGTGCCCCCCAATTGTCCTCCCCTGCAGGCCT
>JAAGEH010000041.1:23598398-23694596 GCA_011751065.1 Lasiurus cinereus | reverse complement strand
CCTGCACCCTCTCCAATCTGGGACCCCTTTAGGGATGTCCAACTGCCTGTTTAGGCCTGATCCAAGTAAGCAAACATCCCTCTCCCAGCCCTAATTGACCTAATTGCCCCTAACCACTTCTGCTTGCCAGCCTGATCGCCCCCCAATCACTACCCTGACAGCGTGTTGATGCCTAAGTGCTCTTCTGCCAGCCTGTTTGCCCCTGTCTTCCCTCTCCTGCAGGTCCGGTCACCCTCCTCTGCCAATCTGGTCACGTCGAACTGCCCTCCCATGCAGGATTGATCACCCCCAACTGCCCTCCCTTGCTGGCCTGGTCCCCCCCAACTGCCCTCCCCTGCTAGCCTGATTTCCCTCAACTTCTCTCCTCTGCTGGCCCAGTCACCCCTAACTTCCCTCCCTGCTGGCCTGATTGCCCACAATTGCCCTCCCCTGCAGGCCTGGTCTCCCCCCCCCCCCCCCCCGCCACCAACTGCACTCCTCTACTGGCCTGGTCCCTCTCAACTGCCCTCTTCTGCTGGCCTGGTTACCCCCAACTGTCCTCCCCTGCAGGCCTGGATCCCCTCAATTGCCCTCTCCTGCAGGCCTGGTCTCCCCCAACTATCCTCTGCCAGCCTGATCACTCCTAACTGCCCACAACTCCCCTCCCCTGCTGGCCATCTTGTGGCAGCCATCATGTGTCCACATGGGGACAGCCATATTTGATCACCTGAGAGCAGCCATTTTGTGTCTTGGAGTGATGGTCAGTTTGCATATTACTCTTTTATTAAATAGGATTATTATTTTTAAAAAATATTTTTTATAGATTTTAGAGAGAACAGGAGAGGGAGATCAAAGAGAGATTAGAAACATTGGTGATGAAAGAGAATCATTGATTGGCTGCCTCCAGAATGCCCCACACTGGGGATTGAGCCTGCAACCTGGCCTGTGCCCTGTAGATATGTGTTGTTCACAGATTGAAGCTCAACCACTGAGCCATGCTGAAGATATTTATAGATGGACACAGATGTGAAGAATTTGAACTGCAACAATTTGGGTGTATGTATTAGTTTTCTATTGCTGCTTCAACAAAGTTAGTGACTTTAAACAATACCAACTTACCTTACAGTTCTGGAGGTCCTAAGTCTGATATGGGGGTAAAATCAAGGTGCTGGCAGAACTATGTTTCTTCTCGAGGCTCTAAGGAAGAATCTCTGTATTCCTGTCCTTTTCCAGCTTCTAGAGGTTGCCCAAATTCCTTGGATTGTAGCCACATCACTTTGACCTTTGCTTCTGTCATTACATATTCTCTGCCTTCCTTTTATAAGGAACTTGGTATTTATATTGGGCCAATCTGTATAATTCAGTATAATCTCTCCATCTAAAGATCTTTAGCTTTCATCTACAAAGTCCCTTTTGTAATATAAGATAACATTTCCTTCTTCCTTGGGATCCTGTCATATATCTTAGTCTGCTATAACAAATGCACCATGAACTGGGTGGCCTAAACAACAAAAATGTATTTCTTAACAGTTCTGAAGGCTGGAGAGTCCAAAATCAAGATGCTAGCCAATTAGGTTTTTGGTGAGAACACTCTTCCTAGTTTGCAGATGGTGGCCTGCTTGCTGTGTCCTCACTCAGAAGAGAGATGATCTGTCTTCTGTCTCTTCTTATAAGGGCACTAATCCCACTCATGATGCTTCACTCTCATGATCTCATTATTCCACAAAGGCCCTAACTCCTAATACTATCTATCACATTGCAAATACTCAGTCCATAGCATTGAAAAAGGTTGCGATACTTGGAGCTGTGGAAGCCAATCTGGAATCACGAGGGGGGGGGGATACAGTTGCCTCTCTGAAGGCAGCAGAGGAGGGAAGTGGGAAGATCTGTATTCCTGCTGGCTTGTTTGAACAGCTGTACCAGTCTTGGCACTGCCTATGCTCAGACTTCTGGGTCTGTGAGAAAATTAAAGGTCTTCATCATTTAAGACAACTGTCCATTAGGGTTTTTATTTAATTTTATTTTATTTGCAGCCAAACCCAAATACTAGCACAGTGTCTGGCACATGGCAGAAATAAATACTGTACTTCAGTTGACAAACATGCTCTCACCACAATCCCAGAATTCCCTAAAAAAAGGGGGTCTACCTTACAAACAGCCACACTAATCTTCTGCATTCTGGATAGAACCCCCTAGGACTGGGAGTAGCTGAGAAAAGTCTCTGTTGTTTGACTTTCACCACAAGGAAGGGAATGATTCCATTATGGATAATTTGGGTTCTTCTAAGCAAATTATCCTATTTAAATGTCAAACGTTTCTTCCCCGCTGATGAGCTTTCTCTGCCCAGCTCCCACTGGAGTGTTCCCCAGAACTGTGTGCCATCTGCTGAGCTTCAGGCAAAATGAACCACAAACAGATGCTCTATCCTAGAAAGAGAGAGCAAGGCAACTTGTCTCTAGGAAAGTCCTCACCCCAAACCTTACTCCCAGAACTACAGAGTTGACAACTCTGCAGGATTCTTAAGCACCACAAAACCAACCAAGGAGATTCGGGGCCTCAAGGGGCTTTGTAAGATGCAGAATGCCTGTCAGACAGGCTAGGAAACCAGGACAAGTGAAATAGGGAAATGGAGACAGATTATTAAATGGTCAAGTGGTTTTCAGCCATCTAGTAAATCGCAAAATCTTATCTTTTCCAACCAAGGACACTTAAGAAAAAATGATTATACTTCTCTTTTCCAACCAGAGGGTAAAGAGCTTAAATTACCCTATTTAGGAAGTCAGAAAACAGGAATCCAGCCTGGTCGGAGTGGCTCAGTGGTTGAGCTTCAAACTATAAACCAGAAAGTCACAGTTTGATTCCCAGTTGGGCTATATGCCTGGTTTGTGGGCTCAATCCCCAGTGTGGGGCATGCAGGAGACAGCTGATCAATGATTCTCTCTCATCATTAATATTTCTATCCCTCCTTTCCTCTCTGAAATCAATTAAAAATGTATTCCTACATAACAAAAGCCTAATATGCTAAGTGTCTGGCCATCCAATCAGCTGTTCAACCAATCAAAGCATAATATGCTAATGATATGCTAAGGCTGCTCAACCGCTTGCTATGATGTTCACTGACCACCAGGGGGCAGATGCTCTGACTGGTAGGTTAGCTTGCTGCTGGGGGACTGAGCATGAGATGGGCCAGACATATCCTAGAGGCCTCTTGTGGCCCCTCCCCAGCTGGTCAACCTCCTGTATTCCTCCTGGATCATACACTGGTGGGGTCCCTTAGCCTGGCCTGTGCCCTCTCGCAATTCAGGACCCCTCAGGGGATGTTGAAGAGACGGTTTCAGCCAACAGTGGAACGACTAGTTGCTATGACATGCATTGACTACCAGGAGGCAAACACTTAATACAAGAGCTGCTCCCTGGTGGTCAATGAGCTCCCATAGGGGGAGTGCCTGTCAGCCAAAAGATAGACGTTTAAGAGTAATAAGCATACTCTTTAAAAAACCACCTGGACTCATGCTGTACAGTTAAGTACCCTCACACTACTGGCCAGCCTGAGGCAGCCCCACTCCAGGCCTTGTCCCTTTTTAGTGACACCTGGAGGCCTGTTTCAGTCAGGGGTGGGTGGCTCAGAGTGCTGACCAACAAGATTCATACCTACAATGACCTTTGTTCACCTGGATCCCAACGAAAGTCTTGCCCCTCAGGTCACTGTATGTGATAGATGCTCTTCCTTTGACACTCAGGACATTGTCCACTTTGATCTCTGCTTGGGCTATTCAAAAGATGGCTGTATTCATTACCAATCTAGAACTGCCCTGGAACTATAGCTCACCAAAACGTTATGGGCGTACACTCTCCTCCCAACAGGTATGTGGCTCTAACTTTATCTTGGCAGTGTGATGCTCTCCTGAAGAGGTCACACTTCCCTGTTTCACATCCTGTCCCACTTGACCTTCTAATACCCTTTGATCTCTTTATTTTCCGACAGCCCTGGTTTCATCAGGGACCCTGTTTTGAATTGCAGTGAGAGACTTTTCCTCTGGGCACCAGAGGAAAGCTGCTGCTGTTACAAAGTCCCCTTCCATCTTCTGCCTGAATGTTATTTCCACTGGCATTCCAATTCTACCATGTCCTTGTCCCCTCAGCCCCAATGGCAGTACTACCCAAGCACCACACTCACCCATCTTGCAGAATCCTCACCTTTATCCTCCCTTCCATACCTACTCAAGTTTCTACTTCCCAATCTCTAATTCCCCGGTCTCTCTATCTTACCAAGTTACCAAGTGGCTAACTCCTACTTTGCCTCCATCGCTTCAGACTGAATGACTCAGTAATGAACTACTTTCCTCCTCTCAGACCCTTTGTGGAGGACAACTTCTCAAATCTGTACATTATCTGCTTGCTCCAATCTATACTAATAAAAAGATAATATATACATTGGTCAGGACACCCTCACAGTAATGATCGAATAGCAGGCTGCGTGGGGCAACCAGACCAGCAGGGGGGTTAGTGAGAGATGACCAAATGACTAAACAGCAGGCTGCATGGGGCAATCAGGCCAGCAGGAGGCCAGTGAGGGGCAACCAGGATGGCAAAGGGGGCAGTGGGGGGTAACCAGATCAGTGGGGAGGTGCCAGTTGGGGGCAACCAGGCTGGCAGGGGGGCAGTTGGGGGCGACCAGGCCAGCAGTGAGGGGCAATTAGGTTGGCAGGGTGTGTGGGGGCAGCTGGAAGTGACCAGGCTGGTGGGGTGGGGCAGTTGGGGGCGACCAGGCTTACAGAAGGAGTCAGTTAGAGGAGATCAGACTGTCAGGCAGAGGCAATTATGAGTAATCAGGCAGGCACGCAGGCAGGCAGGTGAGCAGTTAGGAGCCAGCAGTCCCGGATTGTGAGAAGGGTGTCCGACTGTCAGTTTAGGCCTAATTCCAGGAACATCCCTTGAGGGATCTCGGATTGGAGAGGGTGCAGGCTGGGTTAAAGGACCGCCTCCCCCCACTCCTGTGCACAAATTTTGTGCACCGGGCCTCTAGTCATTAATAAAAGTCACCACTTTTCCTGGGTTTGAGAGAATCTGCCTTTCTTCTGGCCTTTGCCTAGGGCAGAGATCAGGCAAAATGGAATGTTAAGGACTTGTTCCTGGATTCTGGGACCCCACAAAATTGTCATTGGGTAAGGAGGCCTTGTCCACCTGCTCCTTCTGGTATCTTATTTCCTCTGGATATTACCCAGAAGAACTGAGCCTATATTTTGAGAAATAAGAGTAGCTATAAAATCAAACTCATGTCCCAAACCATTATGCTACATGATCAACAAGAGAGCCTGCACCTGGGGATGAGGAGGACTGAATGCTGGCCCAGAAAAGGAGGCTCTAGAAATAAAGGGGAGAAAGTGGCTATCTTTGGAGAGTAGGGATTTCAGGGAAAATACTACCACATGAAAATGAAACTGTGGACCCACTGCCTTCAAGTGGCCTAAGGGTGCTGGCCACTCCTGTTATAAAGTCTTCTAAGCATTTAAAATTGGAGAATAACAAACGTCTTTGTAAAAATGCATGGCTCCCAGGAAAGCACTCCCACTGGCAGTGGAGGATGCTGGAAAGGCTTTGAAGGCAACATGGTGAAATGCATCAGGAACTCCAAAAAGAATTACATTTCTTTTGGATACAGAAATTCAACTTGCAAAAATAAGTCAGGAAGAAATGATCCCAAATAAGGAAACAAAGTAATAAACACAAAAATGTTTATTGCACTCCATTCTTATTATAATATGAAAACATTGGAACTAACTTAATTGTTCAATTCTAGGATAGTTAATTAAATCGTACTATATTCTCTTGATAAAATATTATGCAGACATGAAAATTTTAATTATGGAGATCATAGCAATATAGGAACATAATGACGTGAAATTTTATGCACACTCTTGATTGCAATGCCCTAAAAATACATAATCATGCAATCAAAGAATGGAAGGGAACACATAAAATGAAAAATAGCTGTGTTAGGTGGTGAAATTATTGGTGATTTAAAAACATTCCACCCATTGTAATGTTACTATGTTCTTTCAAATATAAAATGAATACATAAAATGCAAATATTATGGGAATGGTCAAGAAATGGGGTAATAACTAGCATTCAACGAGGGGCTATTATGTTTCAGCAACTGGGCTAGATATTATTTTACATATACTATCCAATGTAATTTTCTTTTGTCTCCTAAGAGTATCTCTTTTTACATTTTTACATATGAGAAAGCTGAAGCCAAGAGAAGCTGATTGAGGATGAGTAGAAGGTGGAAGGAGGGCGGAGAATGTTAAGCATGATTCATAATTTTCTCAGCAGCAGGACAGTTAAGGAGTGTCAGGGATTAGGAGCCTCATTTTATTCACAAGCTGCATTAGATGATGAGGGCTAGTTCTCTTTGTGGCTTATTCTCTTTTGCTGTGGTTCTGGCAGAGAATTGAGGGCTAAACTGTTGGTAGTACCTGATAGACTCCTCTAATACTGTACACCTCTAAATATCATAGGGAGTCTCCTTCCAGAATGGGTGACATTTCATTGGGCATCATGTCAATACTTAGGGAGATAGGATGTAGCTAAGAAGTCTACCTGTGGATTCTCAAATCCACATTTCTTGGAGATGATCCAGAAGTGGTCATCTTGAAATGCCTAGCCCTGGGGCTTATGGAATATCAGTTCTGAGGTCCAAGAAAAGAAGGGGAAAGAAGGGCATGAGCAGGGAGCTAGGAAGGTGATGATAAAGAGAAATGGTACAAATCTGGGTAGTCAGATAGTAGATGTGGGGAGAGTGAGGACATTGAGAGCTTGCAGAACAGGAAGTATGGCTGTGTTCAAGTTTCCAGATGATGTTGCAGGTTGTGACCTAGAAGTGTGTGACTGTTATGGATGGAATTGTGTCATCCTCTCCCAATCCATACGTTCAAGCTCTAACCCTCAATAATGATATTTAGAGATAGGATCTTTATGGAGGTCATAAGGGTGGGGTCTTAATCTAATACAATAGTATTGGAGTCCTTCTAAGAAGAGGAAGAGACACCAAAGAGCTCTCTTCTCTCCACATGCACACAGAAGAAAGGCTGTATGAAGAGGCAGGGAGAATCCAAGATGGCAGCATAGGTAAACACCTACAATGCTGCCTCGCACAACAATTTCAAAACTACAACTATAAGACAGAACGGACATTATCCAGAACCACAGGAAAGCTGGCTGAGTGGAAGTTCTACAGCTAGAGGGAAAGAGAGGGGCTCACAGAGACCCAGAGGAGCTGCAAAAGCTGAGGTATGAAGACACGCGTATGGAGAGAGCGGGTGCCAGAGAACCTGGCTGGCTCTCTCTGGCGGGAGGGAGACGGAGACTCTCCACAGCATTGAACCCCTTATCCTACGACACTAAACCCCAGATCCAGCCGAAACTCATACGGGGGTAGTTTGGACTGTGAAAAGGGAGAAGTGCACGGAAATTTAGGGGAGTCGCAAAAGATCAGAAGTCTGGTGGCATGCACGGCACTGCGCACAGAGGACCAACTGCTGATTGTGCCACTGGCTTTCATGAGTGGGCAGGAGACAGACCCTCCCAACTGTGTCACTTCTAACTCCACTAAACCCTGGTTTTGGGCGAAACCCTGGGGACCCAGACTCATATGGTCCCGGAGTGCAGGGGAGCTGGAGGAGCAGCAGTCTAGAGGCACTGTGAGAGAGTGTGTGCGCACACAGGGACTGCTCCAGCTATTATCCAGTCATGTGAGACTCAGGGACTGTGGAGGGTGGGGCCCACTGGAAGGCAAGGTGGTTCTTTAAGCCCTGAGACTCTCCTCATCCCAAGCTCAACAGAGAGGCTTCTGCAGTTTTGCAAGTCTGGTATCATAGGCTGAATCCAACACAGAAGTTCTCCCAGCATAGTGAAAATGCCGAGACAAGGGAAGGGATCACAAACAAAAGAAATGGAGGAAAACAAATGACTGGATATAGAGTTCAAAACCACGCTTATAATGTTTTTCAAGAATATCCTAGAAAAGTTGGATAAAGTTAGCGAGACCCAAGAGGAGATGAAAAAGAACCAACTAGAGATGGAACAGATCCAATTAGAGATGACAAAGGACCAACTAAAAATTAAACATACACTGACTGAAATAAAAAATATTATATAGAGACCTAACAGCAGACTAGAGGGAGACAAGAATCAAGTCAAAAATTTGAAATATAAAGGATCAGAAAACACTCAACTGAAAAAGCAAAAAGAGAGAAGAATCCAAAAATGTGAAGATAATATAAGGAGCCTCTGGGACAGCTTCAAGTGTACCGACATCAGAATTGTGGGGGTGCCAGAGGAAGAGAGAGAGCAAGATACTGAAAACCTATTTAAAGAAATAATGTCTGAAAACTTCCTACATCTGGTGAAAGAAATAGACTTACAAGTCCAGGAAGCACACAGAACCCCAAATAAAAGGAATCCAAAGAGGACCACACCAAGACACATCATAATTAAAATACCAAGAGCAAAAGACAAAGAGAGAATATTAAAAGCAGCAAGAGAAAAACAGTTATTACCTACAAGGGAGCACCCATATGACTGTCAGCTGATTTCTCAACAGATACAATGCAGGCCAGATGGGAGTGGCAAGAAATATTCAACGTGATGAACAGCAAGAACCTACAACCAAGAATACTTTATCCAGCAAAACTATCATTCAGAATTGAAGGACAGATAAAGAGCTTCACAGATAAGAAAAAGCTAAAGGAGTTCATCAACTGCAAACCAGTATTATATGAAATGCTGAAAGGTACTCTTTTAGAAGAGGTAGAAGAAAAAGGTAAAAGACAAAAAATCATGAACAACAAATATATATCTATCAACAACTGAATCTAAAAATTTGATCAACAGAATAAACTGGTGAATATAATAGAATCAGGAACACAGAAAGGGAGTGGACTGATAATTCTCAGGGGGGAAAGGGTGAGGGGTGTACAGGGAGAGACTAGACAAAAATCATATACCTATGGATGATGTCAACGGGAGGGAGGTTAGGGTAGAGGGGAAGGTGGGAGCTGGGTGGAGGGGAGCTGTGGAGGGGAAAAATGAAAAATAAATATAATAATCTGAATAATGAAGATTTAATTAAAAAAAAAGAGGCAGGGAGAAGGTGGCTGTCTAGAAGCCAGCTCTCACCAGAAATGGAATTTGCCAGCACCTTGATCATGGACTCTAGTCTCTAGAATTGTGAGAAAATAGATGTCTATTATTTAAGTCTCTAGCCTGTGATATTTTGTCATGCAGCCCAAGTAGACCAATACCATGCCTCAATCAGAGTGGGCTGGGGATGTATGTGTGTAGCTAAGTTGGTCAAACTGCAAGGCTAATGTGTGGGATGGTACATCTATCTGGGTAATAAAAACTCCCATGGAGATGACTAGAAAATGAATAATAATGTCAATTAAACTTATTTGGCTCTCACAGGCCAGGAAATCTTTCAAGCACCTTGTATGCATTAACTCATTTCATCCTCTACCAGCCCCATAACACTGGCCCTGCTATTTCAACCCCATTATACATGTGAAGGCATTGAGGCACAGAGAGGTGAAGTAGTTTATCTAGTCACAGAGGTGATGCTTGAGCATACATTTGGACTGGGAAGCCCATACCTCTAACAGCTGTCCTGTCTAGGGTGTGGAGAATGCTATGAGCCAGGGGCCAAAGAAGGGATATATACACAGATATGAAGAAAGAAAAGTTCACCAGACTAATATGCCAAGTCAGGTGGGCAAATGTGGGTGACAAGAGGATGACAGATGGGAGAAGATGGCCGCATTGCCTCTCATCCAGAGGGAGAGACAAACTCTGTCTCCCACTGGCCAGTCACCCCATGGGTAACTCCACCATACTCTAGCTTGTGTCACCTGGCCTCTCCAAGCAGTTGGCTGCTTTGCAGGGGCACCCTGTATCTGGAACATGCCAGTCTGTGGCAGTGGTGACCTGGCTCCACTGTCACAAGCTGGCACTATGGCTAGAAAGCAAGGCATGTGGCCCTGGCGGTGTGGCTAATTGGTTGAGCATCTTCCTGTGTACCTGGAGGTTGCTGGCACATGCCTGAATTGCTGACTTGATCACCAGTAGCGGCGTACAGGAGGCAACCCATCGATGTTACTCTCCCTTTCTCGCTCTCCAAAATCAACAAAAACATATTTTTTAAAAAGAAAGCAAGGCATGTGAATGGATCTAGGTGTCATAGAAATTGAGTCCTGCACCATCTTCTGTCGCCTCTAGATTTAAGCTGAAATCAGGAAAGGAGTTATATGGGGACATCATTGTTTATCGCCAGAAATGAGATGGAAAACATAAACTTGCAAATTGTGAAGGCTTTAGTTGAGGAAAGCCATTCACTCAAAAGCCAGGTGATGATTGCATAGGCAACATCTTTTCTGCAGAAGAAAAGCTTTTTGATAGTATCCACTCAAGAGTTCCATGCAACAAAAGAAAGGCCCCATATTATTGATGACTATTCTACCGTGGCATAGTAAGCAGTTTATAAAACTCGACTAATGAATGGAAGAAAACTGCATTTTTTAAAAGGGCATGGTATTGATGGGAACACATTTTAATTTTCGAAATATCACTTCGAAGAGTAAATCCATCAGTGTAAGACAGCTGACCCGAATCGAGATTTTATTAATCTTCCCTCTTGGGAAATTGGCAATAAAAAATAGGGTCAACTCCCTTTTATTTATATTGCATTTACATTGTGCTTTGGAGAACAGATTGCCACACTAATTAAGCTGAACCAATTCTTGTGAGAACTACTTGCTTTTATTAGTAAGCACTTAGTATCCTGAAGCTTTCTCTCCATTTAGTCAGTTGTTACAGCTCCTCCCGGGTGTAACAGTTTTTATTTCCCTCCCTGTTCAGAAGTGAAGAGATGGACTCAAGGTCATCTGTATTGAACTAGAACTATAAGAGATTAATGGTTTTTGTCGACTGTGGTTTAGGGTCTTGTCACACAAGGAGGCCCTAGAAGAGTGAAATAATTATTAAGACAATAAAATTGCCATGAAGATGCCATTTACCTCCTCTGCCTTTTTACTGCCTTGTCCACCCCAGAGGTCTCTGATGTGTCTTCACTTTGAAAAAGAACCTTCCTCTTCCCCAGCTCCCATGCAGCGGCCCCAGGGATGCTTCTCTGATGATCATTTTTTAAATATATATATATTTTATTGATTTTTTACAGAGAGGAAGGGAGAGAGATAGAGAGACTCAGAAACATCAATGAGAGAGAAACATCGATCAGCCACTTCCTGCATGCCCCCTACTGGGGATGTGCCTGCAACCAATGTACATGGCCTTGACTGGAATTGAACCTGGGACCTTTCAGTCCAAAGGCTGACGCTCTATCTACTGAGCCAAACCGGTTTCAGGTGATGATCAGGTTTTAATAGGTTTTATCTAAACTGGAAACAAATCCTCTTAAAAGTTTATGTCTCCTAGAAAGCAAATTAGCCTGTAAGTAACACCAGGCCCTGTTATCAAGCCTGGGTGAGACATTGTAGCTGGCTGAAGGGAAGGAAATCTAATGCCCATATAGCAGTAGTCAGGACACTCCCCGAATTCTCCACCCCCACCTAGCTAGCTCCTCATGCTTATCACCACTTCTGGTCTGACTGCCAGCATCTGCATTCCTTGCCTGTGGGCTTTTCCTGTGCAAGCTGCAAGTAGCCTTCATCTCAGCAGCCCTCAAACAACTGCTAGGAGTTGATGGAATATATATAAACACCCCAGCTCCCTCTTTGCTGGGTGGGACACCAGGCAGGCATCTGCTCTGCACTGGCTCCCAGAGTTCCATGGTAGAATCAAGCTCCAGTGGCCACAGTAGTAAGTTGTTGATAACACTCCTTTTATTGGTTTCCTGCCTTCCTCAGCTCACTTCCCCACTCTCCTAGTAGTGTTTCCTAAATAAACCTCTTTCTTGGGAATTCTTGTTTCAGGTTGGCTTCTGGAGGAACCCAAATGAAGACAGCCTCTACAATCTTAAACTTTATTTCCCAAAGAATCCCTGATGATGCACATTCATTTCAGCTGAGCTTCTGTGCCTGTCTTTGACTTTGATTTGCCCAGAGTTGAGGGGAATCTGGGTGTTTGGGTTCCCTATATCTCAATATTTTTCAAAATTCTTACCTGAATTAGCTCTTGTAGATAAAAAATTTAATTACTGCATTGCATTGTATGAGAGAAGCATGAGCCTGAAATTGAATGGCTTAATTTTCCTCTCCCCCACCTTTTTCTTTCTCTAGTAATAGGAGTATGTTAGCATTTGGCTAAATTTCATACATTTTGATATGTAGTTGAAATTATAAAAATAGATGTACAAGAACCTAACTCCCCAAATTAGAAAAGATGAGAGCAAAACACATTCAAGGGAAACAGAAGGAAGACAGAAAAATAAAAGCAGAAATTAATGAATAAAACATATAAAATTATCCTATATAATAAAGAGCTAATATGCTAATTAGACCAATGGCAGAACAACCTTTCAGAATGACCTTCCAGAATGACCATGAAGCAGCTGGGGCTGCGAAGGCCTACACTTGCCTGAATTTGCACCTCGGGCCTCTAGTAGAGTTAATAAATGAAAGAGAAAACTCTTTTTTAAACAAACAAATAATTATATAAACCTTTGTCAAGTCTATTCAAGAAAAAAAAAAAGAAAACATAAAGTTAACTATTACAATATATCACATTAATCAATCCAGGGATGCCTTTTTATCACAACCATTTTCAAGATTGCTTGGAAATTGTTGTCCAGAGATACTTGAACTTTAATCTATGAACACAGGTTTTACAATCAGTAATGACTAGAGAATGTATAGCTAGGAAAAGCTAAAAGAACATATGCTTGTGGGAAGAGGATATTTGAGACTGGGACTGCCATTGTTCTGCGGTATATTAATGATTATTTTCTGAGGTACTAGGCACACTAGTAATGCAAGGTTAGATAAGTTTAACTAGGTTTCTTTACCATATAATTTTTAATGCTTCCAAGTGTAACTTGTGAACTTATGAGAGGAAGATAAAATATCTAGCATTTTTCAAATTCATGGTACACTAGGATTCTGTGGATCATGGATTAGGCTACACTGTTCTAGGGCATACAGTAAGGCAAGAACTTAAAAGGAAAATAAAAAAGAAAAACTATAAGTTTATTTACAAAAATAAATCGTTTTCAGATGATGTGATAATTTCTCTATAAAATTTGAGAAAGCTCAATTGAAAAACTATATAGCCAGATACAATATTAATAGTTTTATAATATATCAGCAAAATCAGCTACAGACCTAGCTGGTTTTGCTCAGTGGATAGAGCATAAGCCTGTGAACTGAAGGGTCCTAGGTTTGATTCCAGTCAAGGGTTTGCACCTTGATTGCATGCTCAATCCACAGTCCTGGTTGGAGAGTGTGTGGGAGGTAACCAATCAATGTGTCTCTCTTCCTCCCTTCTATTTTCTCTAAAAATCAATGGAAAAATATCCTTGTGTGATGATCAACAACAACAACAAAAAACAAACAAACAAAAAAACCATGTTGCTTTATTTTAAAAAATACCAGCTACAATTAAAATGAAAAAAATACCATACTTAAACACTATTAAAAATATACAATTCCTGGAAGTAAAATTAATAAGAAATATATTTGAGGGAGAAACCAAGATGGTGGCATAAGTGAACACCTAAGCTGCTGGCTGCCTCACACAGCAATTTCAAAATTACAACTAAAAGACAGAATGGACATCATTCAGAACCACAGAAAAGCTAGCTGAGTGAAAATTCTACAACTAGAAGGAAATAGAAGGACTCACAAAGACTCAGAGGAGCTCTAAAAAGCTGAGGTATGGAAACACGATTGTGGAGATGACAGGCGGAGAAAGGTCTGGCTGGCTTCCTCTAGCAGAAGGGAGATGGAAAATCCCAACTGCACTGAACCCTAGCTCCAGGCCAGACTCATATGGGGGAGTCCGGACTGTTATGAAAAGGAAGGAGTGCACAGAAACTTAGGGGAGCTGCGAAAGACAGAGGTCTAGGGGCACGTGAAAGTGTGATTGTGCCGCTGGCATTCTCTAGAGGGAAGAAAACAGAACCTCACAACAGCACTGAAATCTAGGTACAACAGCACTGAAATCCAGGTCCAACTGCACTGAACCCCAGTTTTGGGCGAGACCCTGGGGACCCAGACTCATATGGTCGCTAGAGTGCACAGAAACTCAGGGAAACAGGAAAGGCAGAGTTCTGGAAGCTTACGTGCGCATGCGAAAGGTAGAGGTCTGGAGGCAAGCGTGCATGTGCAGACACAGCTGATCCTCACAACCAATTGGCTTGGAGATCAATTCCCCCCAGTGATACCAACAACAATCAAGAATTAACAAAAACAAGACTGCACACACAGTTCACAAAGGGGTGCACCAAGAGTGTCCACCTCAGGTAATTGGGGAGGCAGAGCTACTGGGCCACATAGGACATCTAGCACACAAAGCTACTCTACCAATTCAGGGAAGCAGTGAAATATGCGGAGACAAAAGAACAGATCACAAACGAAAGAAATGGAGGAAAACAAACGACTGGATATAGAGTTCTAAACCACAGTTATAAGGTTTTTAAAGAATTTCCTAGAAAAAATGGATAAATTTAGCGAGACCCAAAAGGAGATGAAAAAGGACCAACTAGAAATTAAACATACACTGACTGAAATAAAAAATATTATACAGAAACCTAACAGCAGACTAGAGAAAGGCAAGAATCAAGTCAAAGATTTGAAATACAAAGAAGCAAAAAATACTCCACTGGAAAAGCAAAAGCAAAAAGACTAAAAAAATGTGAAGATAGTGTAAGGAGCCTCTGGGACAACTTCAAGTGTACCAACATCAGAATTATGGGGGTGCCAGAAGAAGAGAGAGAGCAAAATACTGAAAACTTATTTGAAGAAATAATGACTGAAAACTTCCCCCACCTGGTGAAAGAAATAGACTTACAAGTCCAGGGACCACACAGAACCCTAAACAAAAGGAATCCAAAGAGGACCACACCAAGAAACATCATAATTAAAATACCAAGAGCAAAAGACAAAGAGAGAATATTAAAAGCAGCAAGAGAAAAACAGTTAATTATCTACAGGGGAGCAGCCATATGACTGTCAGCTAATTTCTTAACAGAAACTATGCAGATGGGATTGGCAAGAAATATTCAACATGCAGAAACCAGTTTGGCTCAGTGGATAGAGTCTAGGCCTATGGACTGAAGGGTTCCAGGTTTGATTCCGGTCAAGGACATGTACCTTGGTTGCTGGCACATACCCAGTATGGGGTGTGCAGGAGGCAGCTGATCGATGTTTCTCATTGATGTTTCTATGAGAAACATCTCTATCCCTCTCTCTTCCTCTCTGTAAAAAATCAATAAAATAAAAAAAGAGAAATATTCAATGTGATGAATAGCAAGAACCTACCACCAAGATTACTCTACCCAGAAAAATTATCATTCAGAATTGAAGGGCAGATAAAGAGCTTTACAGATAAGAAAAAACTAAAGGAGTTCATCAACACCAAACTAGTCTTATATGAAATGCTAAAAGGTATTGGTTAAGAAGAGGAAGAAGAAAATGGTAAAGGTAAAAATTATGAACAACAAATACATATCTACCAACAAGTGAATCTAAAAATCAAGTGATTTGAAAATCTGATGAACAGAATAAACTGGTGAATATAATAGAATTAGGGTCATAGAAAGGGAGTGGATTGATAATTCTCAGGGTGAAAGAGGTGAGGGTGGGTGCAGGGAGAGATTGGATAAAAATCATACACCTATGGATGAGGACAATGAGGGGAAGGTAAGAGCAGAGGGTGGGGTGGGAGCCAGGTGGAGTGCAGATATGGGGGGAATAAAGAAGAATAATTGTAATAATCTGAATAATAAGGATTTATTAAAGTAAAAAAAAAGAAATGTATTTGATTTGTATGAAGAAAACCAAAACGTGTCCCTGAAGAACAGAAAAGAACAAGTGAGGCAGGTTTTCAAGGTTAATTTCTCAAAGTAATCTATGGCTATAATATTAATATAAAAAATTAAAAAAAAAATTTAAAATGAATTTAAAACAATAATTATAGAAGTTACCTAAAACTTTTTATTTTCACATTGTATTTTTTGAAGTAAAAATGTGTATGTATTATATTTGCAAGGAGAAAAAATATAGTATAAAAAAACAAACGAGTAAATAGAGCAAAAAAATACTTGGAAAAGAAGTTATATGGGAAGGACTTACCTTATCAGATAGAAATAGAATATATAAAAAGACTATAAAGATACAACAATTACAATTTCCTGGTACTGATTTGAGACATGAATATACAAAATAGCTTAAAGTATAGTAAGTGAACTATTACAAACCAATAAGAAAGAGATAAGTTATTTAATAATTTGTGCTAAGAAGATCGGTTAATTTCAAAAGTAATATACTTAGAATTTCATTGTAAAGTATATATAAAGCTTTAAAAAACTTGAAGAAAGCAGATGGATCTGTATTCAATCACTGAATAGGTAAGAGATTTACAACAGAAAACAATGGAAGAAATTACAAAGGATAAAACATAGATTTGCTTACATAAAATTTAAAAATCTTCTGCTTTTCAGAACTATGTACAAAAGAAAACAACCAATGGAATTGTGACTTTTAATCATTTCAGTACTTATAAGAGTGATTTAACAAATTCTAAGGCTTCCATTGAAAAATGAATGAAGAATATGAAGGAAGGGAATATGGAGAGAAGGAATTACAAATGTTTAAGAAAAATGCACAATAGAATAATAATGAATTGCCAACTGGTTGGAAATTGGACACTATGTCCTATCTGAGACAGAGATAGCCTACTGTCACCTCCCCTATTCCAAACCTGTGCCCTGCCCTCTCCATAGTGTGGAACTGGGGAGGCTGAGCAGACAGAGACTACATATTCTAGTAGACCATGTGATTGGGTGTGGCAATGAGGCTGGGTTGTAGACAATGGAGTATTAGTGGATGTGCCTTTTGTGGGCTTGGCCCATAGAACCTTCCATACAGAAATGTATCATGATTTTTGTTCCTCTGGCTGGGCCAGAATAGAGGCAACCCCAGAGTGACCTGAGAGCCAAAAGTTAAAGAAAAGCCTTGTTGATTCTGGGTCCCTGAAAGACCTGCCAATCTATACACATACTCACTTCTGTTATGTGATCAAAAAATACATTTCTACTGTGTCTGAGCTAGCACACATTTTGAGGTCTTCTTGTCATGGTAGTTAGCCTACTGTAATGAATGTAGCATTCCAGAAGACTTTGGACTTTCCCTATCCCACGAGAGTGTATGCTAACAGCACATGGGGCTCAGTGGGACATACGGTCGCTATTGCAACTATTCCACTCTGTCATTGCAGTCACAGACAATACAAAAATGACTAACTATGGTTATGTTCCAATAAAACTTTATGTACAAAACAGGTAACTGCCTTGATTTAGCTTCAGGGACTGCCAGAGTGCATCTCTGTCCTTTTGTCCTGTTCTATTTTCCTTCAAGGCACTTACTCCATGACATACTATATATAGAAGCTTCCTAGGGAAAGAGACATTTTCTGTCTTGTCTACTAGTACATTCCCATCATGTAGAATAATGATTGGCTCATAATAGGCCTGTGATGAATATTTATTGTAGGTTTGGTAAAATTGGTCCATTCATCTACTGTTACTCCAATTGTTAATTTTGGTATCATATTTCTGCAAAACAATGTGAGAGGACTTACAAAGAATCCTGAAATATTCATTAAGTTAGACTTTGCCACTTCTAAGAAATAAACAGAAATACTTATCACTTTATTATAATAGAATTAGAAAAATAAACCTAAATTGGATGATGGTTAAACAAATTAGCATATAAACCTCTAATAAATATTTTAAAAGTATAAAAATTATTACGAAGAATTTTTAAAAATATTAAATATGCAAATTTATGTTTTCTTTTTATCTAATTTATTGGGGTGATACTAGCTAACAAAATTAAACTGCTTTCAGCTGCTACAAAGAAGTTGTACTGACAAGAGAAAAAGGTTATAACTTAATTTTAATTGAAAAATAAACTTATAAAACTATGTGTAATGTTATTCTTATATATGTATATGTATATATATATATACACACATATACATATGTGTGTGTGTGTGTGTGTGTGTGTGTATATATATATATATATATATATATATTTAAAAGTGTAGCACCGCCCTGGCCAGTGTGTCTCAGTTGGTTGGGCATTATCTGAAAGGTTGCTGGTTAGATTCTCAGTAGAGGGTATGCAGGAGGCAGCCTGTCCATATTTTATTCTCACACTCACATTGGTGTTTCTCTCAATCTCCCTCTTCCTTCCTCTCTCTCAAAAAATCAATAATAAAAAAAAGTGTAGCTTCAAATGAGAAAAGAAAATTATGGTTATTTTGTCTATATTTGACTGACTCCTCTTCATGCCACCTCTACCACTCACATAGTGGGGGAGGAGGGAAATTTAGTATTTAGTTTTTTTTTTGGTTTATAACAGTGCTACATGGTACAATCCTCTTTCTTCTGGACTAAATCTTGGGGAGGTAAAATCAGAACACATCTCTCAATTTTCACTTTCTCTGTTTTCCTTTTCCCACAATGCCTTGGGCCCTGAGAGAAATGGGCACCTTCTTTCCTCTTCTTACAGGAATCTTGATGGTTCACTTAAGTCAAATCTAGACTTTGATCTGCTAAAGAGGGAAATAAAGGAATACAGATTACCTGTTCTCTGTAACCTTATAGTGGGCTTACAAGGGTTTGTTTTGCTGTGTAATTCTTTTATATGTGTTGGAAATATTGACTAATTTTTCCCCTCCTAGCTCTCATCTGTACTAAATCTCAGAAACATGTACCAAGAAGGCAAAAGAGAAAGGCTATTAATAATTTTCAAAATATTACTCTCCTAACAAAAGTATATGTGTTAGAAAAAGAACCTGAAAGAAAATACCCAGAAATGTATGTAGGGATTATTGCTAAATAATAACATTATTTGTGGGGATAATGAATGCTTACAATTTTCTTTTTTAGTTTTTTTTGTTTTAAATTTTTCTATAATGTGTGTGTGTGTGTGTGTGTGTGTGTGTATGTATATGTATATATATATATAATTTTATACTAAAACAAATTATTTTAAAATAAAAATATGGATTAGAAACAAACAAGCTATTTGATCATTTTATTGTAGTTCTTTTACATTCTTGTGTATTTCTGATATACCCTCTATAAGTGTTCTGAGATTTTCAAAATAGAATTCTGTTCCTCAAGTTAGTGATTTCATCCTTTTGAATTTCATAGATCTCCTCCTCATTCCCCCAAATAATTCATGATCTGCAGTAGTCAACCTTTTATACTTTTCAAGTAAATTCTCCAAAACTCCAGAACCCCAAACTGAACTTTTATTAAAACACTAATATAAAAACAATAGGTATAATCTCAGAATAGAGTACAGTTTAAAAAATTCAACAAATTTAGCTTTAAAATAAACAAATACATTAAAAAAATTTAGACTCTATTTCATCTGAAGCTGGGGGACTTGCTCAGGAATAATTACGGCATTTGGGAGCCCAAGGTCTGATAGCTTTGACAGAGGGTTGAGAACAGAAGGGAGTGAGGTCTTGGCACCCAGGATAGGGCAGTACCAAGTTGCCACAAATCTGGATAGACCTGGCACCATTGGGAAGAGACATTTCCTGTTTGCTCTTTCCGTTCACTGTTTCTCTCTCTTTAAATTATTTTTTGCTGTCTTTCCTCTTACTCTTTGTTCATCTTACCTTATTGATATAACCTGTGCTGTACTCCTGCTACAGCACGATAGCCACACTTCTCAGCATTCTCTCTGTGGGAGAATAGCATCATCCAAATTATGACCATTCTAAGGCATCTTTACTGAACTGAATGTCTCATATGCAGGGATTTGGCCCTGAAGGGTGATAGTGGATATTTGTTCAGCAGAACTTCCCTTTCTGTGGGGTGATCAGTCTTAGGCAACAGTGACAAAATGACACCATTTGAAATAAGCAAGAAAAAAAAAGGGTTTTTTTATTATGTGCATTCCAAGCAGAATGCCTCTTCTGCACCAACAGTGTGCTCACAGGGTGTGTGTTTATTTACCTTAGCCATGGTGGAATCCACCCTCGGCTCCCTTCACATTGTGTAAATTCATCTCTATTGAGTTCAGACTTTTGGTACTTTAGTCTCCCAAAGACCAGAGACTCTGCAGTTGTAGAATTTGAGGTTTTTATTTTATTATTATTATTTTGAATGCTCATTATATCTGAGAAAGGAAAACTAGTTTCTGACACTGGTCTGACCCAGTTAGCTTTGGTGTTGTTAGGAGGTCGCTGGACACTCATGGCTGAGTCATGTTTACCTGTTGGACATAATCTACAGAGCACTGACATCTGACTGGGCTACTCTGTGAATAGGATGATGTGAGACAAAACAAGGCCACTTCCTAACTTTATGTAAACTCAGACAAGAACAGGGCCACTGGGCCACCCATGTTATCCCAAACACTCCCTCATCCTTGCTCATAGTACTGACTGTTGCTTCCTTCCAAACTACAGCTTTATCCCTGCCCAAGTCTGCCCTCCCTGTAGATCAGATATATTGAGATACACAATCACAGAATTGCCTATACTTTCTGACTGTCTGCTTCCTTCAACCCTCTCCCAAATCAGAAAACCAAAGCTTGCAACTGGGGCATGTGCCCTGACTGGGAACTGAACAGCAACCTCTTGGTGCATGGGCTGATGCTCAACCACCGAGTCACACCGGCATGGCTTACTTACTAGTATCTATCTATCTATATAAAAGATTAATATGCTGTCTGACCATCTGACCAGTGCTATAATGTGCACTGACCACCAGGGGCAGACGCTCAAAACAGGAGCTGCTGAGCTGCAGTGACTTGGCAGCCATGGCTCTTGGGTGATGCACCCTGAAACCGGAGAAGAGGGAACCTGATTCCTCACGGGGCCACCTGATTCCACCTTCGGCCATGGGTTATGTTGTTACCAGGGGACTGTCAGCTCCGAATCTGGTTTACTGCACACTTGCATTTGCATTCCACATCCTGTAGGACAGCAACTTTACAGAGTGCCCTCTTGCACCCTGGGACTCTCAGAGGATGCTGAAGAGCCAGTTTCAGTCCAATCCCTGCAGGCCAGGCCGAGGGACCCCACCTGTCTGAGGGACCTCGCTCACTCCACAGACACTAGGGAGGGATCATGGGAGGTTGGCTCCAATGCATGTCTGGCCCGTCTTGCCCAGTCCTGCCCCTCCCCCCCACTACCTTCTAATTAATTTCCTTTCAATGTGCATAAATCTGTGCACAGGGTCACTAGTACTTTATATTATGCTAAGGAGGCTCTGTGAAAACAGGGAGCTCACTGATTATCACTGCATTATCCCCAACGCCTACAATTGGACCTGGTTAAAAAAAAAAAAAAGCCCAATAAGTGGAAATGACTTGTTAACTTTTTGGTAAGTTAGCTTTGCTTAGTGCAGGCCACAGAAACTTACAAGAAAAAACAAAGCAAAACCAAACTAAAGAGGAATTTATTGGAAGGCGGGGAGACCTCGCAGAATTGTGGGTGAAGCTGGAGAACAGGACACCAAGGCCTTGGAAAGCACAGGGCAGCAACCTGGCAGCCCATTCATTCCCTTCACAGAACTGTTGGTGGGAATGAATGGGCATCTCCATGGAGCTCTGCCGAGGGCATGACTCAGTTTTATTCCTCTCCCTGTGACTTTCCTCCCAGGAATCCAGTGGGCAGTGGGACTGGCTTCATGGGCATGTAACTGCTTGAAGAGCCCCCTTGCTTGATTGAATGTTCTGCTATTGCCATTTTGATATTCTTAATACTTGTTGAGCAAGGTTACCCTGTGTTTTCATTTTATTAAAACTTTAGTTTTCTTCAAAGCAGTTTTAGGTCCACAGCAAAATTGCTCCATGAGCAGGCTTTTGTGAGGACAAATTTTTAGCTCCTTTTGGTAAATACCAAGGAGCATAATTGTGAAATCATACGGTAAGATGATTTTGTTACAAACTGCCAAACTGCCTTCTACAATGGCTGTCCTATTTTGCATCCCCCACCGGCAATGAATGAGAGTTCCGGCTGCTCCACATTCTCACCTGCATTTGGTATTGTGTCTGGATACTAACCACACTAGTAGGTGTGTCGTAGCATTTCCCTGATTTGTATGACTCATATACTTATTTGCCATCTGTATCTCTTTTGTGAGGTGACTGCTCAGGTCTTTGGTACATTTAATTGGGATATTTGTTTTCTCAATGTTTGAGTTTAAAAGTGTTTTGTACATTTTGGAGAATAGTCCTTTATCAAATGTGTCTTTTGCACATTTTTTTTCACCCATTCTGTGACCCGTCTTCTCTCTCTTTGACATTGCCTTTTGTAGAGCAAAAGTTTTTAATTTTAGCCAGCCAATGTGGATCAGTGGTTGAACTTCGACCTATGAATCAGGAGATCACGTTTCAATTCCCAGTCAGGGAACATGCTCGGGTTGGGGGTTCCATCCACAGTTGGAAGCATGTAGGAGGCAGCCAATCAATGATTCTCTCTCATCATTGATGTTTCTATCTCTCTCTCCCTCTTCTTTCCTCTCCAAAATCAATAAAAATATAAAAAAGAAAGTTTTTAATTTTAATAAAGCTGAGCTTATCAAGCATTTCTATCATGTATCATGTCTGTGGTGTTGTATCTGAAAAGTTATTGCTATACCCCAGGTCATTTAGATTTTTCTTCCATGTTATTTTCTAGAAGTTCTATAGTTTTGTGTTTTATATTTAAGAATACTAGAAAGGTGCTGTTTCTTTTGCAGGGATGGCAGTGATTTGCTTTTTGTTTTCATTGCTATGCATGTGTAACAAAAAAGTGGTCTGTGGATCAATATTGTGGAAACTACAAATGTAGGCTTGAATTAAACATTTAAAAATACATTTGTGATTCCTCTGAGTGAATTTTGTGAAGGCTATAGGTCTGTGTTTAAATTTTTATTTTTATTTATTTTTTGCATGTGGATGTTCATTCGTTCCAGTACCATTTGTTGAAAAGCCTATTTTGCTTCACTATTTTTGTTCCTTGGTCAAAAATCAGTTGATTACATTTATGGAGGTCTATATCTGGGCTTTCAATTATGTTACATTGATTCATTTATTTATCTGTTTGTCAATACCATACTGTCTTGTTTACTGTAGTTTTATAATAAGTCTTGAAATTGGGTAGTGTCAGTCTCCAACTTGGTTCTCCATCAGCATTATGTTGGCTATTCTTGGTCGTTTGCCTCTATATATATTTTAGAATTACATGGTTGTTGTCCACAAAATAATTTACTGGAATTTTAATTGGGATTGCATTGAGAATCTAGGATATCAAGTTGGGAACAACTGACATCTTGACAATATTGGGTCTTCCTATCCATGAACATGGAGTACCTTTCCATTTATTTAGTCATTCTTTTGTTTTGATAATCAGAGTTTTATAGTTTTCCTCATATAGATCTTGTATATATTTGTTAGTTTTTATACTATTAAAGAGAAAAATCACAGGCCCCAAATGGCATAATTCATATTAAAAGCCCATTATACCAAACTTAGATTTAATACCTGATCTGATTGTAGTTTCAACCTTTCTCAGAAATGTAATCTTAACCAACCAGTCTGGAATTTTCTGGTCAAGCACTTGTAAAGTTAATCTGTCACATCAGCCCAATTCATGCCTCACAGAAAGAAGAGTCAATCTACATGATAAATACCCTTGCTTTCCCCCCTATCCCCCACATTTCTCCCCAAAGAAGCTGTCCTGGGTTTAAAAAATAATCCTTTCTTTCCTTTTGTCAATAGCTTCCTTGCCCTATCCTTCTTCTTATGAAACCATCTACTTTGTTTAGTCACTAGCTGGGATGCTGCCTGATTCACTGCTGTGTTTTCAATTTCAAATTCCACTGTTCATTGCATGGAAAGTGATTCACTTTTGTATGATATCCCAGCTCAGTGCTTTTTCATTTTGCACTGGAAATTCCTTGGTCATTCCTTTTGCCAACTTGTATCATGTACTATTACACCTTGGTCAGAGGAGGGTGGACAATATACCTGATAGTTTCTCAAGATTTTCCCGAAGAAAAATGGAGAGGAGCTAGCTGGATTGGACTGGGTGACAGGTACATGTAGCAGTCATCCTAGAAATCTGCCATATATTGCTTTGTTAGCAGATGAAGGGAGTGGAATTGGCTTCGTGTTTCTAACTAAGGAGGCAAATCTCATGCCTATTTCCAATCTCACCCATAAATGCTGTTTTCCCCATGCCAGGCACTGTTTGTCCCTTCGTATCTGTGAAGAATTTTCCCAATTGTTCTATGTTCAGAGAGTAGCGTTGTGTTTCTGAGTTTATGTATGTCTAGTTCTTGTTTGTAAATTATATATAATATCAACAACCAAATATAGGTCTTTTTGTTTCATGAAAAAGCCACAACAGGACTTTATACAAACAAGAAAAAAATTGGTCTTAATTGTATATTATTTTAACTCCCCCAGAGATTGCTCACTGCTTTTCTATGATAAACTTTTCAATTTCCAAAAGCATGTTCTTGTAGGTTTCTTTGCCCAATATTCCACTTACTAGGCACTTTTAAAAGAGCATGCTATTATTGTGTTTGGGCAGAATAACACAGCCAGACAGAAACAAACCAGCAAGGCGAGGCTAGATGGAAAGTTAATGATATGGCTTGGGGTTCTATTATTGCATGGTTTGGGGTTCTTACTATTGTTACATAATGCGTTTTAAAAAATGTAATCATTTGAGTCCTAGAGACCTTGAAAACTCTCACTCTGCTTTCACTGTTAAGTGATTCAGTTTTTGGTTCAGTATTGTCAGCAAAGCTCCCACATTTCCCTCCCTGCCATCTCCAAATCCGGTTGAAATAGCAAAACAAAGGACAAGAAGAAGAATGCATCCACAAAAGCACTGTAAAATGAAAAATCCCTAAAAGATAGAAGGTAGACATAGTTAAATGATGGAGAAATCATCCTAGAAGAATTGTAACTCCTACCAGGTTTGGGTGTAGGTGTGTAGACAGGTGACAGGCATTTTTCTTGGGGACTCTGAACACTTCTAAGCGCAGAAGCCATACCATTCACATCATCAGTGACAGAGGGAGGGCAGGTTGGAAGAAATATTTGCAAGTTACAAAAGAAATAAACAAATCAACATACAAATATATAAAGAGCTTCTGCAAGAAAAAAGTTAAAATGCTCAGTAGAAAAATGGGCGTGGGTTAATAACAGAAAAATTACCAAAAAAGAAACAAAAGTACTTAAAAACACCCTATGAAACAACATTGAACTTCACTAATGATCAGGATATTGCAAACTGAAACTAAGCTGAGACATAATTCCTCACTAAATAGGTGTATTAGTGAAGGTTTCCAGAGAAACAGAACCAATAGTGTGTGTGTAATAAATTTGCTTCTTTTTTTTCTTTCAAACTCATTTTTATTTTTTAAATTAATCTTTATTGTTAAGATTATTAAAGATGTTCCTATTCCCTCCCCATAACTCCTTTCCACCCAGTTCCCACTCCACCCCATGCCTTTACCCTTCACCACTGTCCTTGTGCATAGGTATAAGATAATAGATTTATTTTAAGGGCTCATGTGATGGCCTGGAGGCTAACAAGGCCAATCTGCAGGGCAGTGGGCAGGCAGGAGACACAGGGAAGAAGTGCTTTTGCAGCTCCAGCTCAAAGGCAGTCGTGAGGCAGAAATCCCTTTGCCCTGGGAGTCTCCATGCTCTTCTCTCACAGGCTCCAACTTACTGGATGAGGCCTCCCACCTCCTGGAGGGTAATCTGTTTTACTCAAACTCTACTGATTGAAATGCCAATTTCATCTAAAAAATACCTTCAGAGTGTCATCTAGACTAGTGTTTGATCAAATATTTAAGTATAATGACTTACCCAAGTTAACACATAAAATTAAACAAATAATTTTTAAAAGATTCATAATATATGTTGTTCATAAGAAATGGATACTCTTTTACATTGTTGATGAAAAAGCATATAGAACAGCCTTCTGGGAACAAATGAAACATCAACTTCGCAATTTCTACAGTAATTTGAAATGCACAGAACTTTCTATCCAGCCTGCTGGTTGGCCTCTGCCTGGCCACCAAGGTCAGCTCCTGTCTTGGCAGCCCTATCATAGAGCCCCCTACTTCTGGGTCCAATGACTGCCCCCTTCTTTTGTGCCCTTTGGTTTAGGGTTGGTATTAGCTCTACTGCTGGGGAACTGCACCCTGCCTACACTTTAGAAAAAATATATATTTTTGTTAATCCTTACCCAAGAATATTTTTCCATTGATTTTTAGAGAGTGGAAGGGAGGGGGAGAGACACAGAAAGAAACATTGATGTGAGAGAGACGCATTGATGCTTCCCACACCGGGGATCAAAAATCCAGGTATGTGCCCTTGACCAGAATAGAAGCAGGACTCTTCAGTCCAAGGGCCGATACTCTATCCACCCAGCCAATGCAGCTAGGGCAATGATACATATATTAGCCTCCTCAACTTATCCTGATTTGAGTGTGCTGTCTGTTTTCTCCTAGAGCCCTGCCTGATACACCCAGGCATTCCCTTATCCCCTTTCTCTACCTATAGTCTATCACCAACACCTATCAATAAAATCATCCCCACTTTCTTTTTTCCAGCCACAGAACTAGTATCCTAACTTGGACCATTAACATCTATCGTCTGGATTTCTGGAAAACATTCCTATTTACTTTTATTGCCTTTAATCTTGTCTTCCTCCAAAAAGTTGTCCACTGTTGCTAAAGGATCTTTCTAAAATGGAAATGTGATTATGCCATGTTTCTCTGTTTAAAATCTTTCAATGTTGGCAGGTTTCAATGTCTTTCTCTCTCAGTTTGCGCTTCAAATGTTTTTTTTTTTTTCTGCTGAAATTTGGATACTGAATACCATTTCTTTAAACCATCTCTCCTGAGGAAATTTAAGAATATTAAAGAGGTAGAAGGACATATTTCTGTGGTTATCTTAGTTGCCAGGATGAAACACCTTGGCATTTCTAGACCCATCTCTTGAGACCAAATTGCAACACTGAATCCCTTTTAGATAAAAGAAGGTTGTGGTGTGTCTTGCTTATTCTGAACACATTTTTTCTTCTAAAGATTTTTCTCATATGCTGACTCTTATGGACAGCTGTGGTCTTTTGTCAGGGCAAAGAAGTACAATTACCTTGAGTCCTAGAAACACATGCATGTTTATGGTCCAGTTATTTTATAAATAAATTATTTTCTTTTAAATAATGAATTTGCATTACAGTGATAGGCACATAATTGATGCTTATGTACAAAGATACTTGCTTCTGGAATATTTCTTTCATTGTAGGATGTTTCCACTCTCTTTAAAGATCTCTGATGCTCTGGTCAAAAGTTTTTTGTTTTTGTTTTTGTAGTTCTCAGGACTCCCCATGGATGAGATCTAATAATTCCATTCTTCCCAAAATATATGAACAGCTACCATATCCTGTAAGGTCCAGGAAAAGATATTTGGCTTCCATATGGTTTCAAATTTATCCCAAGTGGCGAAGTTGTTCTCAAACTTCAGTAACTGATCCTTCAGACATGATGCTCGCAGAATACACTCCAGCTATTTTTTGTTTGTTTAGTTAAATTTATTTCTATGTTTCCTTTTTTTCCAGAGAGTTATGAGGAGATAGGTAGCGAGAACATTTGCAACAAAGCAAATCAAATGGAAATGGAAAGTCAGAACAAAGACAAATAAGTGGAAACCAGTACACGAATGATAAGACAGCACCAGCCTATTTATGAGACCCAAATTTGACTGCTCATTTCCTGGAATGCAGGGATAAAAGGCAAGCAATAAATATTTCAATACTCATGATCAGGAAAGAGGAAGTAGACTAGTTTCCCCAAAGAGTTGAAATTTTCCTGTCAGAAAAGTCCATAATGAATTCTCATGCTGAGATTAAAGAGAATGGCGTGACACTGTAAATTAATAATAGCTCCTTCCTCCTTAGGGATAGGCAAAGATTAAGTGAAGGTAAGCATGCAAAGCCTTTGGAATCGTGAGTGGCACATAGTAAACTCAAATATTAACTATCATCATTATGATTATATAAAATTATATACAAATTACATGTACTAGTAAACATTGATAATATTCACAGTGACTTATGGCAAATGCAGAGGTGGGTTCCATTTAGCTGTTTCATGAAACAGCTCTAGCCAAGAGCATGCTATTAATACAATTCAGTGAAGATGGCCAACAGGAGCCACAGATAAGATGGTCCAACTGTGGGGTTGTCTGGTGTCTTCATTGCATCCAAGGACAGATCAGAGGGGACCTAGAGAAATTGCACAGTTTGTAGACCAGTAATTCTTAGATATGGTTCTTAGTCATCAAATAAATCATGAGCAGGGGAGCAATATAAAAATCCAAGTTTTTATAGATAAATAGCATGCAACCCCATAGATTTTTAGTAAGTTGCTACTATGAGAATTATTGAGAGTTACTACAATTTTGATATTTGAAAACCTCATGTTAACATTACTAGAATTTCCTGAGGTTACTAATTCATTATTCTACTAAGAAATTTGGCTTCTCCACAGTGCTGATAAGACGAGAGAGAGGGATGGCTTGCTATTGGTTCCTCATTAGCAGTAGCCCAAGCTTATTGGATTTTTCAATGACAACTATTTTTGATTTTTAAATCATTAATTTATTTTTCTGAGGCCTGTTAGGGTAACCCTATGATTTATATTTACATTAGTAGTATTGCTAATGTTAATGTCTGCATGATCCCCTCAAAATGTGCTTGTCCCAGTGTGTTATCCTCAGGGTTGCTTTCTCCTGCTAAGTGACAGGCACAAAGGTTTGAGAGCCACTGCCTTAGGTTCTCTCGTTTGGATATCATTCTGTTAGTTGCACTGACCAGAGCTTAGAGAGCCATCTCTGCATGTCGTTCTGGAAGCAGTGCAAGGATGGGTTAGGATTGAGTTCCTAATGCGTATGTAATGTCTGTAGGTAGTGGGTATAATTTTATTAAAATTGGAAAGCTTTTCTCCAGTATTATTCCCCAGATGGAGGTCAACCCACTTCAGGGAGATGAGCTATAAAGATATTTTTTTTAAAGTCAAATTTTTCTTTCTCAGAAAGATCTTTAATCTACTCTAACTCCTTAATTCAGTCACCAAAATTTCATAGCACCAAACATGACAGAGAATATGGTGATTAGAACATTTTCAGCACTTCAGTAATATATCTGTGGTGTTAGTGTCCTGAACTGGCCCATACCAGCTTGTGATAGCCCATTGTCAGTGCTTGAGAAATTTAGTGAGCTCATTATTAAATTATTGGTACTTTAAAATTGACTGTGAAGGTAATATTCCACAAAATGCTATAATTGTTTTGCACCAGACAGCCAGTTATTAAACTTTTATTAGCACACCACTGTCTGTGGACCATCTAATATTGAGCTAAATAGTCTTTTTGTATCCTTTGAAAACTCAAAATGAATTTTACCCATCTTCCAAAAGAGTGTTAGCAGGAAGAGTAACCAATGATTTCCTCTTGATATAGAGTCATTCCCTTGCCAGCAATGTTAGGCCCCCTGCTAGCTTTACTCCAGAGACACATTTCAAGATTGAGTTTGAGGAATGAATAGACTTTAAATACAGCTATAATATTATTAACCCCTATTAAACATCATTCTGTCTCAATAGTTTATTCACTCATTTATTCAGTTGATATTTACTGGATATATCTAGTTATAGTAAAATCAGCCCTTTGTGCTGGTACTGTGCAAGGAAGTGGGTATATATTTTATGACAAAACTAACAGGCTTTTCATAGAATTTACAACCTAGTAGAGATTATAAACTTGGAAAAAAATTATACAAATAATTTATACTTTCAAATTGTGATAGTGCTCCAAAGGAAAAGAACAGGGTGATGTGAGAGAGAATACAATGCAGATCTATTTTGGGGACCCATTCATGTGGGGGTGGAGAGTGACATTTCTGAGGAAGTGGCACTTGAACAGAGATTTGAAGGATAAATGGGTGTAAGAAAAAGAAAAGAGTGAAGGCAAGTTCCTCAAGAAATTGGTCCAAACCAAATTAGGTCCTTGGTAGAGTTTATTGATCTGTCTTTAATCTTCAAATTCATGGACAGAAACAATTTATGTGTCAAGATGTATGATATTGGGGGAGAAACCAAGATGGTGGCATAGGTGAACACCTAAGCTGCTGCCTCGAACAGCAATTTCAAAACTACAACTAAAAGACAGAATGGATATCATCCAGAACCACAGGAGAGCTGGCTGAATAAAAATTCTACAACTAGAAGTAAAGAGAGGAACTCACGAAGACTCAGAGGAGCTGTAAAAAGCTGAGGTACAGAGACACGCTCATGGAGAGGATGGGCGGAGGAGGGTCTGGCTGGCTTCCTCTAGCGAGAGGGAGATGGAAAATTCTGACTGCACTGAACCCCACTTCTGGCTGCATGGAACCCCAGTTCCAGGTGAGATCTTACGGGGGACTCTGGACTGTTTGAAAAGAAAAAAGTGCAGGGAAACTTAGGGGAGCTGTGAAAGACAGAGGTCTGGGGGCACGTGAAAGTGCACACACAGAGTGCTGACTGCTTATTGTGCTGCTGGCTTTCTCTAGGGGAGGAAAACAGAACCTCACAACAGCACTGAAATCCAGGTCCATCTGCACTGAACCCTAGTTTTGGGTGAGACCCTGGGGACGCTGACTCATACAGATTCTTAGAGTGCATGGAAACTCAGGGGAACTGGAAACTCAGAGGTCTGGAGGCAAGTGTGCATGTGCAGACACAGCTGATTCTCACATTGGCTTGGAGGTCAATTCTCCCCAGTGATACCAACAACAATCAAGAATGAACAAAAACAAGACTGTACACATAGTTCAAAAAGGGGTACACCAAGAGTGTTCACCTCAGGTAACTGGGGAGGCAGAGCTACTGGGCCACATAGGACATCTAGCACACAAAGCTACTCTACCAACTCAAGGAAGCAGTGAAATATGTGGAGACAAAAGAACAGATCACAAACAAAAGAAATGGAGGAAAACAAATAAGGTATTTTAATAATTTCCTAGAAAAAATGGATAAATTTAGAGAGACCCAAAAGGAGATGAAAAAGACCAACTAGAAATTAAACATACACTGACTGAAATAAAAAAAATATTATACAGAAACCTAACAGCAGACTAGAAGAAGGCAAGAATCAAGTCAAAGATTTGAAATACAAAGAAGCAAAAAACACTCCACTGGAAAAGCAAAAAGCAAAAAGACTAAAAAAATGTGAAGATAGTGTAAGGAGCCTCTGGGACAATTTCAAGTGTACGAACATCAGAATTATGTGGGTGCCAGAAGAAGAGAGAGAGCAAGATACTGAAAACCTATTTGAAGAAATAATGACTGAAAACTTCCCACACCTGGTGAAAGAAATAGACTTACAAGTCCAGGAAGCGCACAGAACCCCAAACAAAAGGAATCCAAAAAGGACCACACCAAGACACATCATAATTAAAATACCAAGAGCAAAAGACAAAGAGAAAATATTAAAAGCACCAAGAGAAAAACAGTTAATTACCTACAAGGGATCACCTATATCACTGTCAGCTGATTTCTCAACAGAAACTATGCAGGCCAGATGGGAGTGGCAAGAAATACTCAAAGTGATGAATAGCAAGAACCTACAACGATTATTTCTTGCTCTCTCTCTTTTTCTCCCATAATTCTGATGTTGGTACACTTGAAGTTGTCCCAGAGGCTCCTTACACTATCTTCACATTTTTGGATTCTTTTTTCTTCTTGCTTTTCCAGTGGAGTATTTTCTGCTTCTTTGTATTTCAAATCTTTGACTTGATTCTTGCCTTCCTCTAGTCTGCTGTTAGGTCTCTGTATAATAATTTTTATTTCAGTCAGTGTATGTTTAATTTCTAGTTGGTCCTTTTTCATCTCCTTTTGGGTCTCGCTAAATTTATCCATTTTTTCTAGGAAATTCTTCAAAAACCTTATAACCGTGGTTTTGAACTCTATATCCAGTCATTTGTTTTCCTCCATTTCTTTCATTTGTGATCTGTTCCTTTGTCTCTGCATTTTCACTATGCTGGGAGAACTTCTGTGTTGGAATCAGCCTTATGATACAAGACTGGCAAAACTGAAAAAGCTTCTCTGTTGAGCTTTGATGGGGTGGAGTCTCAGGGCTTAGCAGACTCTCTTAGCTTCCAGTCAGCCCTGCCCTATACAGCACTAGGTTTTGAGTGTCTCTTGATAATCATTGCAGCCATCTCTGTGTGCATGTACCTCTAGACCTCTGCTTTTCTGGTCCCCTTGCACTCCAGGACCCAAATGCATCTGGGTCCCCAGGGTCTCGCCCAAAACTGGGGCTCAGGGCGGTTAGAAGTGGCACAGTTGGGAGGCTCTGTGTCCTGCCCACTAGAGAAAGCCATTGGCACAATCAGCAGTCTGTCTTCAGCATGCAGTGGTGTGCACGCCCCCAGACCTCTGCCCTTGTGCAGCTCCCTTAAATTTCTGTGCACTCCTCCCTTTTCACATTCAGACTCCCCCCGTATGAATACTGGGGTTCAGTGCCGTATTATAAGGGATTCAGTGCATTTGGGAGTCTCCATCTCCCTCCCACCAGAGGAAGCCAGCTAGGCCCTCCGCTACCCGCTCTCTCCACATGCGTGTCTCCGTACCTCAGCTTTTTGCAGCTCCTCTGCGTCTCTGTGAACCCCCCTCTTTCCTTCTAGTTGTAGAATTTTCACTCAGCCAACTTTCCTGTGGTTCTGGATGCTGTCCATTCTTTCTTTTAGAGGTATTTTTGAAATTGTTGTGCGAGACAGCAGTTTACGTGTTCACCTATGCTGCCATCTTGGTTTCTTGGTTCTGATCCATCTTGCTTGACATTTATAATTAAGTACTACATTCAGTTTTTATTTTTATTTTTTATGATTTTTTATTTTTTAAAGTTTAATAAATCTTTATTGTTCAGTTTATTACAGACGTTCCTCTTCCTCCCTCCCATAGCTCCCCTCTACCTCATTCACCACCCCACCCCATGCCCTTGTCACTGTCCCTATCCATAGGTGTAAGAGTTTTGTCCATTTTCTTCCTGCACACCTCATACCTGCTTATCCCCAAGAATTGTCAGTCCATTCCCTTTCTATGCCCCTGATTCTATTATATTCACCAGTTTATTCTGCTCATCAGATTCTTTATTCACTTTATTTTTAGATTCACTTGTTGATAGGTATGTATTTGTTATCACTTTGTTGTACATAATTTTTATCTTTATCTTCTTCCTCTTCTTAAAGAATACCCTTTAGCATTTCACATAACCTTTGTTTGGTGGCGATGAACTCCTTTAGCTTTTTCTTGTCTGTGAAGCTCTTTATCTGACTTGCAATTCTGAATGAAAGCTTTGCTGGGTAGAGTACTCTTGGTTGTAGGTTCTTGCTATTCATCACTTTGAATATTTCCTGCCACTCCTTTCTGTTGAGAAACTCAGTTGAGAAACAGCATAGTTTCTGTTGAGAACTCAGCTGACAGTCTTATGGGTACTCCCTTGTAGGTAATTGTTTTTCTCTTGCTGCTTTCAAGATTCTTTCTTTGTCTTTTGCCCTTGGCATTTTAATTATGATGTGTCTTGGTGTGGTCCTCTTTGGATTCCTTTTGTTTGGGGTTCTCTGCACTTCCTGGATTTGTAAGTCCATTTCTTTCACCAGGTAGGGAAAGTTTTCAGACATCATTTCTTCAAAAAGGTTTTCAGTATCTTGCTCTCTCTCTTCTTCTGGCACCCCCATAATTCTGATGTTGGTATGCTTGAAATTGTCCCAGAGGCTCCTTACACTATGTTCACATTTTTGGACTCCTTTTTCTTTTTGTTTTTCTGGTTGGGTGTTTTTTGCTTCCTCATATTTCAGATCTTTGGTTTGATTCTTGGGGTCCTCTAGTCTGTTGTTGGATTTCTGTATATTTTTTCTTTATTTCAGACAGTGTATGCTTAATTTCTGTCTGGTCTTTTTCCATTTTTTTTTTTTGGTATTATCATTAAGATCCTTGAAGATCTCACTTTCTCAGAGGTCTCACTAAGTTTCTCGGCAGTTTGTAGAAGATTCTTCAGTAACCTTATAAATGTGATTTTGAACTCTATATCCATTAGTTTGCTTTCCTCCATTTCTTTCATTCATGACGTGTTTCTTTGTCTCCGCATTTTGGCTGCTTCCCTGTGTTGATGGAGTGGCTTTGTGTGCTAGTTGTCCTTTATGTCCCAGTAGCTCTGCCTCCCCAATTACCTGAGGTGGAGACTGTTGGTGCACCCTTTGTGGGCTGGGTATACAGTCTTGTGGTAGTTAAGCTTTGATTGCTATTGGTACCCTGGAAGGAATTGACCTCCAGGCCATCTGACTGTGAGGATTAGCTGTGTCTATAATGGAAGAATTGCTGTGCTGGAGACACCCTTATGGGGCAGGACTTGCTTCAATAGGGCTTTGGTGTTCATCAAGTCTGCCTCTTGAATGTGTCACTTATGTATGTGAGGATTTGAAATCTGGTGTCATCTCACACTGACTTCTAGGTACACTGGTTCCTGAATCTCCAAGGAGGTGCAAGTCAGCCACTGTCTGAGGCCACCCAGCAGGAGGTATAGGGAAATCTGCAGATTTCTCCTCTTTGCTTAGAGTTTGGAGATTTTGGAGTTGTCTGACTCAGTTGCAATTTGTTAGGTTAAGCTGCTAAAGGGCAGGCCATTTATATGCAAAAGCTGCTGCACACAGCTTGGTGGGTTTGTAAATTGAGCAGGGCTGGGTCTCAGGGAATCACTAGGCTAGGGCGTGGCAAACAGCGCTGGCTGCCAGTCAGCCCTCTCTGTCTCCCCTTTTCCTCATTCTGATCACTGTTCCACGTCCACTCCCCAGAGCAGTAAATAATGATTCCTGTGTGCACCTCTGCAAGAAAACCACCCTCTCTTTCCAACTTGATGGCTGACAGTCCACTTTCTCCCTGTATGAGTCTGGGCCCCCAGAATCTCACTGGAAACTGGAGTTCAGAGAGTCAGGAACTTGTAACTCCTTCCCAGTTGAAAAACAACAGTGCATGCCAGCCCAATTTGCGGGTGTCTCTGTACCTCTGCCTTTCTGAGCCTCTGCACATCCTACCAGGTCTCAATGGACTCTTTTATTTCTTTCTAGTTGTAGAACTTCCACTCTTCCAGCTTCCCCGTGGTTCTGGGGGATAGTCGTTTTGTCTTTTAGTTGTTGTTTTGGTGTGGTTGTGAGAGGCAGCACATACAAGTGTATACCTTATCCACTATCTTGGTTTTCTTACATTCAGTGTTTAGATTAATTATGTACATACTCATCATTGCTAACTTTTGATGAGGGTCATACCTTGGAATTTTCATAGATAAATTGGATAATAATTCTGTAATTCATGGTAATTCTGGGAATGGAAGGGTTAAGTATAGTGGGACATAGTCCTAGGGACAAAACATAATGCTATACCTATTAGAACTAGGTCCTAAGGTCATAATAAAACACTAATTCAGATTAATGTTAATTTGCCTCAGAAATGAACTCAGTGTTATTAAATTTTGAATAAGGTCAAGAATGAGTCCAGAACTGTGTAGCAATTCAGAACAGTCTCTCCAGAATGTGCCACTTGGGCATACGTATTATTTTGAGCTGGAGACAACTGAGGTCCAATAGACTCAAGAAGAACTTTTAGCTCCCCATAAACTGTCTAAAATAATTTCGGTAGAGGGATTAGTCCAGAAAGAATACTATCACCAGAGATGACTATGAAAAATATGAGCAGGTGTGGTGGACTGGGGGAAATTTAGCTGGACCTGTTTGTTTAAAGTCCTCTCTGTGTCCATTACCTCTGCATGGCACAACAAATACTTGTTTAGCAAATGTTTGTTTTCCATCTTCCTGCAAAATTTTTTTTCCCTTTGAAATCCTAGACCACTACCCCCATCTCCTTAGCTGATATTAGCATATAGATTTTGATTGCCTGATGCCTGTGGCCCTCATATTTGCATGAAGCCCCTGTACATAATTAAACTAGATTTTTCTCCTGTTAATCTGTCTCATGTCAATTTAATTCTTAGACCAGACATAAAAGCCCAGAAGGGCAGAGGAGAAATTTTTGCTCTCCCACAGCTGCCTTAGTCAAACAGCCCTCCTGGGGGAGTGAGGCCATATGATGATCACACAGATCACCATCATGTGCACCAATACCATCTTCTTTGAACATTTATTTCTTTAATTCTTGATGGTGAATTTCACATGAGGATGTGGAAGGGGACATATCCAGAAATCCTGGCCAATGTTTCTCAAGGTCTGGTTCCTGAAACTCTTGTGTTAGAATCAAGAACATAGTCAGCCCTATGTTCAAAATGTGGCTCAGTTAGTTGGAACATCATCTTGTACACTCAGTTAGTTGGAACATCATCTTGTACACATTTGATTCCTGATCAGGGCACACACTTAGGCTGCAAGTTCAATTCCTGGTTGGGGCACATGCAAGACAACCAATGGATGTTTCTCTTGCACATTGATATTTCCTTCTCTCTCTTATTTATTAAATAAATAAACAAATAAATAAATAAATATCAATAAGCATACCCTCATATTGAAGATTTAAAAAAAAGCAGATTTAGAGGCACTGTCCAGAACAATTGGATTAGCATTTGGGGGAATCTGCAATGATGATCTAAAATTTTCTCCATGATCTCCCATCCATTATCTTACAGCTCAATTCCATAACCTTATGCCCCATTACTAGTAGGTTACCCTGCTTTCAGCTTCTCAGAGAAAGTTAAAACCATCTCCTAGAGGAATTTTTCTGATCTCTAGCCTTTGAATCTTCTAACCTATTTACACCTATCTACACTCTTTGTCTTTCATTTTCCAGCTGTCCTCTTCATGTCATCCTCCTGTTTTCTCAGAAATCATTTGCTATCAATGATCTCTTCTTTCTCCTATATGTTTAACAGTTCCTTCTTCTTCTTCTTTTTTTTTTTTAGTGGAAGACTAATTTTTTATTTCAGAATTGGACAAATATAGTATATAACAAATATGGAATAACAGAGGAATTAAATAATGCAATCAAGCCCTAACCAGTTTGGCTCAGCGGATAGAGCGTTGGACTGTGGACTGAAGGGTTCCAGATTTGATTCTGGTCAGTGGCATGTACCTTGGTTGTGGGCACGTCCCCAGTGTAGGGTGTGCAAGAGGCAGCTGATCAATGTTTCTCTCTTGTCAATGTTTCTAGCTCTATCCCTCTTCCTTCCTCTTTGTAAAAAATCAATGAAATATATTTAAAAATAAATAAACAATGCAATTAATAAAATGATGTAATAGCTATGTATAAAATCTAATATCTCTCAAACAAATAATAATAAAACATTTTTGGTACCCATTAAATATTTACAAAAATGAGTCATATTTGATCACAAAGAAAACCTTGGCCACCACCCATTTATCCTTCAAATCTCTGTTCAAGTGCCACTTCCTCAGACTGTAAAAACCACATTCTCCTATCTTAATCCAATAAAGTTAAAAATAATGTGAAGAAGACCATAAACTATATACAGAAGAAATCAAAACAAAATTACAAAATATCTATAGAGCAATAGAAAAAAAACACACACTTTTTACCAAAACCCAAATTTCACAGAGGAAACTATACTCAGAAAGAAATATATAAATTAAGTGTTTTCATTATTAAAGAAGACAATGTCAAAATAAAGTTAATTTTTACCTTAAGAAGTTAGAAAAAAGTAACAAAGTAAAATGAAAGAAATTAGGAAAAGGAAATTAAGATGAAAGATAAAATGAATGTAATAGAAAAGAAGCAGAAAATACAAGTAAATATAAATGCTCTCTTTTGAAAAAGATTAATAAAATTTGGCCTAAGAAAAAAACTGAGCAAAAGTGAATAAAATTATGGATTCTGTAGAAACCTACAGGTAGAGGAGAAATTAAAAGAATAAGAGGAACCTGTAGCAAGAAATTGGAATTCTAAAGAAAATGGGTGATTTCCTAGTAAAAATATAATTTATAAAAATGAATCCTGAAATAAGAAAAACAGGAATAGACCAATGTATAAAAAACTTGTAATGGTACTTAAAAAGGTGTTTGCATGGGAAAACACCTCAGGATGACTTGGGTTTATAGTTAGTGTTAGTTGATCTTTAGTTAATTCTGATGTTAATTTTTATTTTATTTTTTAAATCCTTTGCAGATATATTTTTCCCCATTGATTTTAGAGAGAGTGGAAGAGAGAGGGAAAGACAGAGAGAAACATCAATGTGAGAGAAACACATCATTGGTTCAACTGCTCCTTCCTAAAAGGAGTATACCTATAGGCATTAAAGTATGCTCATGTTTCTCCTATTAAACAACAAACACAAATTAAAAATACTTTCTTTTGGCTCTACATCTCCACTAGCTACTATCTTCTCTTTCTTGCCTGCTAACCTAGCCTTTGGAAGGAGTTCTATAGGCTTGGTCTCTATTTCTTTATTGAACATTTATTCCTTAGCTCGCTATGTTCTGCTTCTATCTCACGACTACACTCAAATAGCTCTTGTTAAGGTCATCACTGGTCTTTTCATCACTAAACCTATTGGGCATTTTCCACATCCCCTCTTCCTCCACTTATTTATAGCATTCAACATTTCTTTGAAATATTCTTTTTCATGGGCTTCTAAGACACTATTTCCTATATTTTCTTTTCTATCTCTCTCTAGGCACTATCTGATTCCTCTTCTACCCAGTTATTAAATATTGCAGTGATTACCCAGTACTATCATACTTGGCTAGCTTATTCCTGAGCATTACAGCAACTCATCTATAATTGACTTGCAAATTGATGCCCTCAGCCAGACTGCTCCCTGAGCTCTAAATCTGCATATCCAACTGCTTACTTGGTATCTCCATTCATGTCTCAAAGTTATCTTACATTCAACATGTTTAAAACCAAACTCATTATATTTCTGTCTTTCCTAAGCTTGGTATCCCAATGTTCTCTGTTTTAGTAAATGGTGTAATGACTGAACTAGTTACACAAGCAAGAAAGAGCAATCCTCCCACTGGTGCTCAGTGGCTAGAGCATCTGCCTGTGGACTGAAAGGTCGTGGTTTTGATTCTGTTCAAGGGCATGTACCTTGGTTGCAGGCTTGATCCCCAGGCCTGGTCAGGCGCATGCAAAAGGCAACCAATCAATGTGTCTCTCTCACATCTTTGTTTCTCTTTCTCTGTCTCTTCCCCTCTCTTCCACTCTAAAAATTAATAGAAAAATATCCTCTGGTGAGGTTTAATAACAACAACAAAAGAAATAGCAAGTTCATCTTTGAAACCTTTCCTTTCCTCACAACCAGGGCAGTTTATCACTAGATAAATATTTATCCTGTAGTTTCTAAAGGCTTCTCAAATCCTTCCACTTATACCCATACCCACACCCAACAATTTAGTCCAAGCTCCCATCTCCTCTTACTGAACCATAGCAATCAGCTTCTAATTGGTTTCCCTGCATCTCAAGAGGCATTTTCCAAAAGCAGATTGATCCTATCACCTCCTAAATCTTTTCGTGACTTACTTTGCTGTAAGATCAAAGACCAAATTTTTAACAAGGCTCATAAAATTCTCCAAAGTTCCCTGCCCCCCTCTTTTCCATCCTCATCTTCCACTACTTTCTCGCCCACTTCCATCCAGGCATATTGGTCTTGTTTTTCAATACCTAGAATATGCTATATTCCCACATGTCACAGGTTTTTCTCTATGCCATTTCCAATGCTTGGAATACTCTTCCCTTCTTTTGTCTCACTGCTCAGAGAAGACTTCTCTGGTTTCAAATGCTAGATCCAGTTCCTTTGTAGCAGGCATTCACAAAAGATCCCCTCTAATCATTTTATCTCAGGTTTTAATTATACGCTCCTTTGTGGGATTATTTGACTCACAACTAACCTGAAAGCTGCTTGCAAGTGGGAACCATGTATTTTCATTCTTATCCATCCCTGATGCCTGGCACAGGTTATGATGTATTGTAGGAGATCAAAGAGTGAATGAATGAAGACCTGGAGGAAGCTTCATATTTCTTGTCATGAGGACCATTGGAGATTATCTCTATAGTATCAGAGCATCAAGGTCACTTCTGTGGAAATTATTCATCATCTATGAGGGAACATTTCTTGGGATTCAGTACATGTTGGTTGAAAGTGAGCTTCTGGGAACCTCTCCATTAGCCCTGCTCTGTTATTGTAGAAAGAAAGACCCTTCCAAGATTCTGCCCACCACACCCCAGGTCCTGTCTCATCATCACAATGTTTAATGGAATATCACCACATCTGTGATCTAAAGAGAGATAAAATTAGGGATAGTTGTGGTTAACAGTTTCTTTACTTCTGGTAAAAAGAAAATATATCCAACTTCTCTGCTTTTGCCTTAGTTGTGTTTTGACCTTCTTTCTTCTCTCTCACTATGTACATCAAAACACTGCTCTGGCATATAGACTTTCTTTGCTTGGATATGAATCTGAGTTGAACATAACAGGAAAGTAGTAAATAATTAAAGAAAAGTAAAAAAAAATTGGATTCAGTGTTAGGATTGTATAAAAACAAAGTGCTTTCCCATAAAATACTCAGAGAATTGTTTTGGAACTCAGGGAAAACAAACTATTCCATCCTGGTCTGAACATAATTCAATGGGGCCTCCTGAGAGTTGGCAGCTATGGCATCTGACTAGAAATCTGGAAAGTGTAAATTTTGTACTTTAATTCTGACAATGGGGGAAGTACATGAGGGGTCCATTGTGGAGCCTCATGATCAGCTCTCATGATTGGATCAGGAGTTCTGATGAGAACAAAAACAGAAGTGATTATATGTACACTAGAGGCCCAGTGCATGAAAATTCATGCACTGGAGGGGGTCGGGTCCTGCTGCCCAGCCTGCCCCCTCTCACAGTCTGGGAGCCCTCATGGGTGGGAGGTGACCTGGTGATCAGAGGAAGGTGAATCTCCCATCACACCTCTGCTGCTGCCACTGCCAGCAGCACAAGCCTCAGCCGACCCTGGTTCCCTGAGCCTCGGCTAGGCAGCTGCCATCCAAGGCTTGCTTGTGCCTAGGGCTGGCCTGGGGGCTGAGGGCACTGGAGGACTCCAGAGGCAGGCATGCAGAGTGGCCAGACCCAACTGGGGGCGAGCCTGGCCGTTTCACGTACCTGCCACCCTGGCAGCGCAGAGGAAACCGGGCACTGCCATCTTGTGGCTGTGGGTGCCACCATCTTTGAGGGCGTGGCAGTCAATTAGCATATTTCCTCTTTATTAGATAGAATGATGACAAGTCCCTATTTCCAGGCCCTGCATGTTCTATTGTGCATCTTCCTTCCTTTGAATCTATAACCCAAACAGTGCCCAGGTTCAGGAAAATCATGGTCACAGCACTAACTCCTGGCCACTTCCAAGGGAGTTCACCACCTGCTGATAAAGTGCATGTAGCTTCAGTGTTTGGTACTTCATTTGAATGCTTAACCTGTGAACTTTTATAAAGAGGTTCCTCCAGAGGGCAGCAGAGAGCAGTCCTGTGACCCTAAGATAGAACCCAGAGAAAGGTGGAAGTAGAGGCAGTGGTCACATTCCACTGGGACTGCTGAGGGACTAGATTTTAATTTGGGAGAATTTAAAATCAACAGTAGGCTCAATTTAAAAAATCACCAATGGGGGATGCATGGTTAAGGAATTTAGAACTTCACAACCCTGAAAAAACATAGGTCCATCAGATAAGAAAACTTAGGAGGTTTTGGAAGTAACTCAATGTGATGGGCAACATTTTTTGTGAGTGAGTGTGTGCATTGCCATGCAGAAAACATGGGGCTTAAGACCTCATTGTCTTTTAACAATATTTGTTGTTGCTGTGACATTCCTCCCACTGGGATATGGAACATCTGTCCACCCCTCTGGACTGTGAACTTTCTGAGGTCAAGGACCACGTGCTATTGGAATTTTATACCTCCCTCCCCCACAGAGTGCCTGCTATAGCATAGGTTCCAGGTGAATATTCAGTGGATGAAGCTGATTGTCATCTGCCATATCCTTATAGGTATAAAATAACTGAAAAGGTCTGCATTTCTTCTTGAGGAAGTGTTTGGATTATCCTCAAATTTCTGAGGTTAAAACAGAACCATACCTACCTATGTGACTTCATTGGAATGTCCTATACACTGAAAGGTGGTGGGTTTGAATCCTGGTCTGGGCACATAACCCAGGTCATGAGTTCGATCCCCAGTCAGGGCATGTAAGGTAGGCAACTGATGGATATTTCTCTCTCACATCAATGTTTCTCTTTTGCACTCTCTCTTCCTTCCTCTCTCTAAAATCAATGAAAAACATATCCTGGGGTAAGGATTAAAAACAAACAAATAAACAAAACCATGTTCATAATGGTCCCTAACAGTATCTGTTTTAAAAAATATATATATTTTTATGGACTTCAGAGAGGAAGAGAGAGAGAGAGAGAGAGAGAGAGAGAGAGAGAGAGAAACATCAATATGAGAGAGAATCATTCATCAGCCATCTCCTGCACGCCCCTTACTGGGATTCAAGCCCAAAACCCGGGCATGTGCCCTGACTGGGAATCAAACCATGAACTCCTAATTCACAGGTCAATGCTCAATCATTGAGCAGCACTGGCCAGGCTAACAGCATCTGTTTTTTTAAAGGCTGGATTAGGCCACTGTGGCTGCCACCTTTGAGGAGTAGTGATTGCCCCATCAGACACTTCTACTAAAACAGGTACTGGTTGTGGTGATGGAACAAGAGGGCAAGGGGAGTGGATCAATGAGTCAGCAAAGGGCAGAAGAGAAATCAAACCTAGAAAGAGCTTCACAAGCAGTGTGAGTGCCCTGCTTCCTCCACTCTGTCTATGGCCCCTTCATGTACTAACAGTGTTCTTCAAATCCCTATGTTAGCATATTTAGGAGACAACAGCACTGGAATCTGGCATTGCTCTGATTTGCTATTCTCCTCATTCAGTCTAGAGGCTGAATCTGACATTGATTCTTATGGAACTAAGTCAAGAACCCTTCTCGGAGAGCCATCTCAACTTGGGAAAGTGGGTGAGTGGGAGGTGGGGATTAGGGGATGAAGAGAAAGTATGGGTGGGCATAAACCAGGGATGGGCAACGAGGGCTTTGGAAAAAAGGGATGTGCTAGGGATGGTGTCCTCTAATTTGCATACCAAATTCCTGCTGTTATGAATGAACGCACAGGCATGACATCCAGCGTAGTGGAGAGAAAACCTAGAGGTCTCAGCAGGGACAGCGTAGGAGAGGCTTCCAAGGATGGGACCAATGTTGGACTAATGAGTGGAGAACAAAAGGAAACTAAACACAAAAAGAAGAGAGAAGAGAGAAGAAAGAGAGGACATGTACATACAGTGCAGAAGATCTGGCATTGGACTTGTCTGTATGAAAATGTTTGAAGCTGGCAGGATGTACTCTGCTAGGGTGCCATCTGAGAGTGCTGGGGCCAAGGCAGCTCCCCCAGCAGGCTCATGTCAGTGCTGATGTCCTTTAGTCACTTGTTTTTAATCAGTAGCCTGTTCTCAGCCAGCTGCTCTGCTTGAGAGAATGGCCAGGATAGAAGATCACAACCACTGTATATGAATTTGTAGCTCATAAGGAATGCCCTTCCAAGGCCTCATTCTCCTCCTCCCTCTTTTCCTGAACTGGGTAGAAATACATGAGGGCATCTCAGAACTTGGCCTGAGTTTAGGAAAGTATCTTCAGCAATTAGATGCTTCCTTTACCTTTGAAGATGGAGCACAGGAACATTCTTGGTGTGTTCTATCTAGCTCACCTTGGCTTGGGTCCTTGACTGAAATCCTCACTCTTGGATTCCAGATCTGAAAGGGTTGAACACCCCATGCAAAGGATTCAAGGAGCCAATGGGGGAGTTATTGCCAATGGAGGATTTATCACTAAAGCCAGGGTGGCTCCTCAGGCCAAGCATCCACGGTGTGCAGTCTGCTTACACAGAAGTAAGGGGAACATCCTTGCATCTTCACAAGAGTGTCTGTATCCACAACTGAGGTTATATTTTGACCTATAACTAAGCTTAGTCTTTCCTCCACTGACAAATAGTCATCTTTCCATGGAGAAGAGTGAGCACACCTTTTAATCATGAGTTTGGTATTTTTATCGCCACCAACATCTGTAATGACATTCTACAGTTTTAACTCCTCCAGGAGCCTGAGGTGAATTATGATTTTGTTCCAAAGCTGTTTCCAGTTTCCTGACAGCCACTCCAGTTCTCCTGGGGCTCATCTGCCTCTCACTGTGCTCTGACGGACTCCTGGTTCCTCATCCCGCTCCTATAAATAGCCGAGTTTCTCTGCTTCTCTGGAGAGCCAAGAGTGAATGAGTTCTGAGAAGACTCTTAGGTTTTGCACTCTTTACCGCGCACACACTTACACACACATACTGTTTAACATATGATTTATAGGGATTTTGTAGGGGATTTGTGGATTCATTGAAGCTTATACAGGCACCCAGTGTAATCTGCCTTAGTTTAAATAGAAACATCTTTATTATTTGTTTCTAACACAGAATACATTGGGTAGCTGAGTATGTTCTCCTCACAGCTCCCTCTTTCAATGCCTCTACAGTCTTTGTCATTGCAAGTCCGCTATCAGCTGCTCCTCTCTTCTTTGAGGCAGTGTGCTTGAGAGGTGAGGTGGGACAGGATGACCCTGAGAGGTTGGATGCAGGTTGCCAGGCTGACAACAGGTATCACTGAAGTTTTAAATCCTAGCAAGGGTGTCCAAACCTAGGGGCCTTAACCAAAGCTCTGGTGGCAGCTAGGAGGGGGGGGTCTGGGCGCACATCTCCTTTCAGGAGAGAACTGGTAGTGGGAGTGCAGCTGGCTGATAGCTGCCTGCTGCTGCACCTTCAGGACCCACCATGTGTTCAAACACAGACCACTTCGTCCCCAGAGAGCATCCAACAGTGACCATGCCTAGCCATTTCTGCCAATGCAGGCCTTCTTGTTGGGTACTCTTTGGCATGCTGAGACTTCCTTAGAGCTGTCCTGCATTTGAGACTCTTCCTGCCTACTCCTCCCCTCCCCCTTTACCACAGGTGTTAGATCTGCACAGTGGTCTCAAGCTTCCCCTATCTACTCCAGCTTCCTCCCCGCTTTATCTTTCCCAGGTAGTTCTACTAATCAGTCTTCTGAACCTCTAACTCTGCCTTGGGTCTGCTTCTGGGAGGACCTGAACTGACACAGCTCTTCTCACAGGTGATGTCATTGTCACTTCAGACCATCCCACCTTATTTTCCCAGATCCCCACATGGAAAGAGTTCCCACATTTTGTCAAAACATTTTTCTGTGTGGTTAGGAGGTAACTGTATATTGAGTTCCTTCCTTCTGGCTATGCAAGTTATTAGGGTTCAGAGTACCACTCCATTCAGTCTCCTGTAGAGCACTGAGGGTCCCTGGAAATGAGGCAGAGGCGTGATATAGTCAAACACATACTTTATTTCTGCATGGAAATTCTTTCCAGGATCCCAGCCTAGAAAATGGGAACTTCAGAAATGACCCTGTTCCACATACAGGATTCTTCTGAAAGCCAAATCAGAGAGGTCAGCTCTTAGGTCCCCTTTTTTGTAGAAGTCCCCAGTCCTTCCAAGAGAAAGGACCTTCCAGCATGTCTCAGCATTATGGTGTGTATGGGGTGAGAGAACAAGAACTCCGGCCCTTTAGTTTCTCCCATAAAGGCCTGCCCCACCCTCACCCCCAGTCACTATGGTTTGACTGTGAGTTCACGGTGTACATCACCTCCTCTCTGTGAAAGAGTGAGGAGGAAAGGTTGGCACATTACAAAAAACACATTGACAGCAACTGAATCCCATATTTTGGAAGTAACATAACTAAGACTAGACCCATGATGTCTTATATTCTATTACTACTGAACAGTATGGCGCAGAAAAACACTTAGAAGATAAACATAGGGTGACACATTTCTATAAGAACGAGCCCATGCAATCACGGTGTTTCTTAGTGTGGGAGCTGATGATATTTTTTACAAGTTACTTAGATGTTGGAGATTGGGTTGGAGGAAGGCCTGCTAGGCTGGTTCAGAGGGGATGTTTTGTCATATTCTGCTCAGCACCATCCCACTCTCCCTCTATGTGCAGTGATGATGCTGTCCAACCGTGTCTCACTAGGTCCCCTGGATTCCCTTGTGGCTTTCCTTAAAGTGATCCCAGAGAACTCTCACTGCAAAAGGCTCTCTGAAGGTCTCAGTCCTTGGCTTAATTACACATATTAAGTATTCAGAATCCTGGGGAGAATTGGCTTCACAGCTGTCTCCATGCCTGCTGGGTGGCCTCGACCCCCTAGAACTGGTAGGTTAGCCATGGCTCTCAAGAGTGGAAGGAGCTATGTGTCCCCAACTCAGGGCCAAATCCAGAGCAGGTACTCAATAATTCTTGTTGAATTCAATTCCAACCTCTTCCATAAAGAGGATGTCCCTAAGTCCTTGATACTTTCTTCTTAAGTTCTTCTCTATAAACCTTTGAAGAGAATTATCCACACATAGTACAATTGTTTATTGGAAGTCTGACTAATGCTTTCATCACTGACTTTTGTAGCCTCTAAATTATGTCTTCCGTTCATATATCTGCATTGAGCTGGCTTTATTCAATTTATTTGGTCTTTCCCAGTAGGCTTAGAAGAATATAGTTCTTGGGTCCTTCTGCCTTATACTGTTGCTAAACCCTACTCTCTTACCGCCTCCACCGTACCCCCAAGGCCTGCCATGGCCTGGTAGGGTTAGAGCCAGCGGGACTGGTGAGTCTGTAAACTCTGTGGACAATGCTGTTTTCCTTCCATACCACGGATGCAGCACACGTGCCTCCATTCTTCAAACAGTAAGGAGAACATTCACAGATGTGACATGAGGCTTCTGCTTTCAGCCACAATGGGACAAAGCATGAATCTGGAAGACAGGAAGGTGCTACATACTCACTTGATGAAAATCCCTAAGCTGTACTGGGATATGAAGCCTTAAGTTCATGGCTCTTGGTAGATGAACTATCCTGTAGAGTCAGTGTGTTGTCCCACTTCTTATAGACAGGAGGCCAGCAAAGTCAGGGGGCCAAGAGGAGAGATTCAGAGAGTCTAAAGGGAAAATGCAAGATGTCCTCTTCCCTGAAGTGCTGCTGCAGCCCCTTTGCTCACTGAGCATCTGAGCACATGTGGGATGTTACTGCAAAGCTAGTGCCTCTGTCCTAAGAGCAGGGAGTCTGTGAATTCATTTCCTGATGTTATCTCCAGCTGCAGGCTCAGTCTGCTAAAACCTGGAAGAGAGATGCAGGCTTTGACACCAAGTCCTCAGCTGTGTTAAAGGCTATAACCTTCCAGGAGAAAGAAATACTCACATTTTAGGGTAAATAAGAGAATGTCTAATGTGGGTGTGGGACACATGGTCGCAGCAGTTGCTACTTTCCACGAGTATTAAGTCACTTCACTCTCTTCTCTTATTCTTCCTGAGACTACCATTTTTGTGTGTGAAACAAACAAAAAACTCATACACTCATTAAACCATTGGAAATTTGAAGGGCCACTTAGATGATCTAGTTCAGTCCCATAGTTTTACAAATAAGGAAAGAGAGGCCAGGACAGATGAAATATGGCACAGCTCTCCTGACTCTTGGTCTTGACAGACATCGGCTGATGTCAGTGGATACAATCTGCCTGCATCAGTTAGTTTCTTAGGGCAGTTACTAGGGACACAATGCAGATGAATCTGAGGCTTTTAATCCCACGATGTTTAAATGCCCTAAAATATTGAGATGCCAAAAAAGGGCAGATTTTGTCTTCTTTTCAGAAAACGGGGTTAAATTTCTCTTTCAGATTTTCTGTGGGTCTTTCTTTTGTTTACTCTACCAAAAAAAAAGAGACATCCACCGGTGAAAAGAGGGTAATCTGAGAATGACTGAGAATGGCTTTATTGAAGTAGGACAGAGACTCCAGGCAAAAAGATCAGTTGGGTCTGTTGCTTCAGGATTCATCTTGAAATGAGTGCTCATTCACAGCCAAATTTTATTTTAGAACCATGGAATGGATTGTAGAGAACATCAAGTCTAACCTTCCCATTTTACAGGCTCAGAGAAGTTTGGTGATTTGCCTTGGGTCACACAGCATGGGGTTGGCAACGACATGGAAGAATCCAGCTTTTTGGATTCCAGGATGGAATGTTTTTCCTAAACCATTCTGACCCTTTCCACAAGGGTTAGGGTGTTAATGATGGTTTCCAGATCGAGGAATTATCCATGCATGAAGTGAAGCAAGACAAAGACGATGGTGGCTGCCTCTGCTGGAAGGCCCAGGGTCTAGGAGAGCATGTTGGAGTAGAAGCTGAAGCTCTCCGTCATGGTCTTGGACTCACTGCGAGAGGAGCCATTGGAGGTCAGGTCCAGGGGTGAGGGCGTGGCCTTGGGGCCCTCCTCCAGTTCTTCCTCTTGGTTCCCTACCACTGTGGAGACGGTAGTTTCCAGGCGGCTGACTTTATACACACTGCCCTGGGCCTGGAGATACCGGGTGGATTTCATCTCCAGGCCCTCATAGTCACCTGCACTGATGAAAGGGCAGCACCGGAAGGCATGCTTGAAGCCCAGCCGGAACCTGGAGGGAGAGAGGTGAAGAGGTGACCCTGGGGGACAGCCTGCTTTCAGAGGGCCTTCCCACCTTTGCGTCAGCTCCTTAACACATGGATGCACCCAGGCTTGATACTGTGTTATTTTTTTTTAAATTAATTGAGAACTGGAGACAGTAAGCCCCAGAGGACATAAAAATTGGTCATTAAAGTCAAACCCAGTACTAGAACCCAGGTTGAGGTGTCATTTGTCTTTTCTGAGGACAATCACTGAACTATGCTGCCTCCACTGGTGCAGGGCAGCCAACTTTGGTCAACTCAACATCAAAATAAAACATTCACCGGGGTTTACTATGCTAATGATACTGTGCTAGTCACTGTTCAGTAAAAACATGACAAGCGTCAGTCCTTTCCTTCAAGTAATTCACCATCTAAAAGATGACTTTCTGTCAGTCAAGTTCCTGTAGTATGCCTCATATGATCTGAATCCCACACTAACTCTGTCTCTCTGCCTCCATGCACAGCTCCCCTGTGTAATGATTCCATTGGGCAGTGTGAGCAAACTCCTAGGCCACAAACTGGATTCAACTTGTGGATCTGCTTTGTATACAGCAACCACAGAGGGTTTTTTTTTTCTTACCAGCACCCCGCCCTCCAATTGACTTAGATGCTAATTTAAGTGTTTAAAAGTAAGAAGATACCACACAACAATATGGATTTCTGGTTCCTCTTGGGAAAGAAAAACATATGCACTCTGGTCTTATATTCTTGCAATGGTGATAATCAGCAAGGACTAAGTAATGTGGTGATTAGTTTGCTGCAGTCCCCCCCACTCTCATTTAGGTTGGTTGTTTGGTGGTTACATAGACAGATGGTTTTGTGGCCCCTGGAAAGAGTCTAGGGATGGGGTCCTCACCTGTCATTGAGGCAGCAGTAGATGATTGGGTTATACATGGTGGAGCTCATGGCCAACCACATGATAGCCAGGTAGAACTGCTGAATAAACTTCTCCAGGTAAATATCTGGGTTGATGTAGGGCAGGAGAAAGAAGATGTGGAAGGGCAGCCAGCAGACAGCGAAAGTGCACACCACAACGATCATCATCTTGACCACCTGGCAAGAGGGCAAGGCAGGTGAGACCAGCAGCACATAATCATTTTCTCAAGGCTACTTTCTCTCTCCTCCTCTCCCTCTCATGGCACACAGTGCATTCTAGGGGGAGAAGTACTTATAATAAATCCTTTTTGAGGAAGAAGAAGGACCTTTTCTATGTGGCACCAAAGGGCTTGAGTTATATCAGTGGTTCTCAGAGTGTGGCCCCAGGACCAGTGTCAGCACCATCATTTGAAACCTTGTCAGATACCCAAATTCTTGGACCCTACCCTGACTTAGCAAATAAGAAACTCTGGGAGTGAGACCCAGGATTCTGTGATTGACAAGTCCTTCCTTCCAATGATTCTGATGCTCACTAATGGTCCAGAATCACCATGTTATATCACCTTCTGGAGAAGGGCTGGAGAAGCCAAAGGAGACAGATTAATGAGTTAGGGGGAACAGGTGTTCAAGAGGGAAAGACCCAGGAAGTGGGAAGCACCAAAAGTGAGAGCAGTGAGTTAGGACAGGCTTCTTGCTTGGAGTCTCAGGGAGAAGGAAGGATAAGGGATAGGATTTGGACAGCTGCCCCAAGAGGGCATCTAATGTTTAAAGGGGACTTACAAGGTTTTATGAACATTGGGTGATGTGACCTTTCTCTCCTCCCCCCAAAACTCAGTGAGAACTACCTAACCTCCACATAATGAAATGCTATGCAAAGATGTACCCCAAAAGAAAAAAAAGAATGAGAAAGCTCTTTATATATTATATTTTGAAGATCTTTTGGATATTAAGTAAAAAAAAAGTGAAAGGCAGAAAGTGTGTATTTACTATTTGTGTAAAAAAGAAGAAAGAAAATAAGTTACATTTATTTGCCTTATAAATGCATTATAATCTCTGGAAGGATTAATAAGAAATAAATACCAATGGCTACCACATTGCATGCACATGGGAACCGGGTGGGATCCTTTTCATGATAAAACCCTTAATATATTTTTTTTACTTTTCATTTTGAAATAATTTACGACTCCCAAGAAGTGCAAAAACAGTACAAGGGTTCCCAGGTTCCTCCTGTGAACCTAATCTTACCTAATTATACCACGTAATTAAAACCAGGACACCGGTGTTTGTGCCAGGGTAGAAATGAAACTACAGATGATGTTTGGATTTTGCCTGTTTTTACACATGCTCCTTTTTGGGGGTGTATAGTTCTATGAAATCTTATCACATGTACAGATGAGTTGAAAACCCAGCCACAATCAGGATACAGAGCTGCTCCGTTGCTCCATCACCACAAAGAAGTTCATGTTGTACCTTTATAGGCAGCCCTTTCTCCACATGAATCATCTTAAGCCCTGATCTGCTCTCTACCATCATTAGTTTTTTTTAATATGTATTTTATTGATTTCTTACAGAGAGGAAGAGAGAGGGATAGAGAGTTAGAAACATCGACCAGCTGCCTCCTGCATACCCCCCACTGGGGATATGCCTGCAACCAAGGCACATGCCCTTGACCAGAATCGAACCTGGGACCCTTTAGCCCTCAGGCCGACACTCTATCCACTAAGCCAAACCGGTTAGGGCTCTATCATCATTATGTTGTTCCTTTTAATACTTTTTGATGTTTGCACTAAGTGAATGTACTATTGTGCCAAACTTTAAATAAATAATAAAAAGAGAACTGAATAACTCTAATGCTTTTGTAGTTAAATATTGTGTGTGTGTGTGTGTGTGTGTGTGTGTGTGTACGCCTTGACAGGTTGCAATTCTCTTAAGGTGCAAGCAAGGTCATGCCTGTACAGGCAGACCTGTTTCCAATACATTGAAAAAGGATGCTTTCCCTCTCCCTCCGTTGCTGTTCCCTGGATTCAAGGATGTTTTGTGCCTGCTGGGCCTGAGCTTCCTGAGGCTCTGGGGTCCATATACTTGTGAGCCTGTTGCCTGTGCCGGCGTGGGTTAGGTGCTTCCTGCCCTTTGCTCACCTTGCGTTTAGCAGAGACTTGCTCGTGATAACGATCAGAGGAATCCCCGGGGATTTCGCTGGCCCACAGCGTGATTCCTACGACGGTGTACGCGTAGCCGATCACCAGCAGGGGGAGGAAGTAGATCAGCACAGGCACGCAAATGTGGTACCTGCAACAGGGCGAAGGGGAGGGGTGATTCTAAGAAACAACAGGGATGGTCGAGGCTGGACAGCTGCCTTTCTCAGCATTTGCCATTAGTAAGTTTGGATGATAAGACACACCCCAGGGAGGCTTGCCGCCTACATTGGGTGAGTAGGTGATATATTAATGGATAATCGAGGGAAAGCATATCTCTTCAACTTTGTTTTTCTAGTGGACTTTTTCCAAAGTGATGGTTCCTGTTCAGATTGAAAAAATAAGAATAAGTATTGATTAAAGAGAACTGAATCCATTGTATATCCATAGCAATTTTAGTTAACATAAACTTCAATCTTGCTGACATTTTCCCTCAAAAAAAAAAAAGTATGCAACCCCAGGCATCATTAATATAAGTATATGCTCTAGAAAGGAGGAGGTGATTTCCCACTCTGCCCATACTTTTCAGATTACACTTAGGCTCGATTTTGGTGAAGGGATGCAGATCAGCTAGTACCCTCAGAGGAGAACCACCCTAATTCATTCTATATGACAAATGGAGTCACAGATATACAAATAAATGGCTTGGAGGAGAAAAAGAAGATTTATCCTCATCTAAGATTGGTAGGAAAAAGCCACAAAGTGTAAGCTACTTCTAAGTCTGGTTCTTAAAAATATATTTTCAGATGGAAGCTGCCTGGGTCTCTGAGTCATTGCTTAGAGTTTAGATAGCAGCGGACTGGATTTTGACTAGCCATGAGCAAGAAATGACCCTTTGTTGTGTTAATCCCCTGAGATTTTGGGGATTTGCTACAACAGTATAATTTATTCTGTTCTGTTTCAGACAAGACTTCTTCTAAATAGGATGTTCACATAAGTTTTTTTGAATTTTGAGAAAGGATATTTTCCTCAGGGGGTCATTGGCATGTCTGATTAGTTATATAGCCCTTTCCCCTGATATGAGTTTAATGAAGAGGCTCAACATTTCTAATAGCAATAACAATAATTGCTAATACTTTGGGGGGCTTACTCTGTGCTAGTAATGTCAATGACAGTATTCACAGCATTGATAGAAATGGGAGTTTGACCTCCCTGAGTGATCAGCACAATGTCAAGCACTTTGCTAGCCTTATCTTATTTAATCCGGAGGACAAATGATTGGGTGGGTACTATCATGAGCCCATTTTGTAGAGGAGAAAAGCTAAGTTTAGAAGTTAATTAAATTGTGTAAATTCATAGCTGGTAAAAAGAGGAGTTGGGATTAGAATACAGATGCCAGAGCCAACTTCTTGTCACTGAATAAAATTAACCCAAGGATATTTTCTTTTATTCGTTTATGTTTATTCTCTAGAGTGAAATTTTTCCAATAAGAAAAATTCACTTATTCACTCAATTTTTCCTTTACTGACACTCCGTTCATTTTCAACCACTTCTCTGCAAAGCCTCACAGTTTAATATTCAAAGCCAGTTCTCTGAATATTAAAATTTGCAACTTGAAGACACTTTAGGAGTTTTTAAGTAACAAACCACAGATTCAGCAAAGCAGCGAGCTGAGCACATCCATTCTGTGTGGTCTCACCAGGAGTTCAAAGTCCCCCGTATTGTCGCTTCCTTATGGAGCCTCCTAAATCATGCTCAGATAAACTCCTTTCACAAAGAAAATACTCTATCCAAAAGATATCTAAGTCATAAAACATTCTAACCGACTGTAGGCCAAATGAATGACATTTCATAATTCAAAAATATGAAAATGAATACATTTATTCCCCCCTTGATACCTTTCTGGATAAATTTTACCATATCCTTATAGATAATTGGAAGTAACTTCGTTCTTGCTGAAATTATTATTTTGGAGAGCTGCTCAGTGAACCCACTGTAATCTTATTTTGTGCAGCTCCAAGCATTTTTGGCTCTTGAATCTGATATTCTCTAGGTTCCTGCCAGGCAGGATTTTATCAGTTCTCAGGATTAATATGTGTCTTGGGGGAAGGGACGAGGGGTCAGGGATGTGCCAGAAGTGAGCCAGAGGAAGTGTCAGGAGTGAATGCAAGAGGCAATGACAGATGAGACGTGCATTGATTTTGATCAGTAAGTCCTGCCAATGGACTTATCAGGACTTTCAGAAGGAATGTGTATGTAACAGCTGTGTGTCTTTGTTTCCTCCAGCTTATTTCTCTAAGCAGCAAGTGGGGCTTGACACATTTTACGTGATAAACTTGTTGGATACAGCAGAGTCTCCTGTCCTCAATGCCTTAATACCTTCATGCTCACTAATCCAGGTTCACTTAGGGATCAAAAGGCTGGAGTCACCTCATCATCCAAGCAGCAGTTCCAGTTTCTGAAATAATCCTCAGCATTTGACATGAAGATAGATATGCTTATTAAATAGTACTTAGGGTGTCTTCTAATGAACTTCATGGAGACCCTACAGTAAGTGCCATGGGGTGGGGAGACTAACAGGGTAGGGATCTGGGTTCCCTACCTTCTTTCTATCAGAGCTCTGCTTTGCTGGGTTTATATATTGACTTTCTGTGGATAACTTTGTTTGGGGGTGATGCTAGAAGATTTTAGATGTTACAGAGAAATTGAAGGTCATTGGTGTAATTCCAGCCTCCATTCAATGCATAAGCCCTCTCTGCAATATCCATCTTATATAATAAAAAGGGTAATATGTAAAATGACCAAATGGCAGAATGAGCAGAATGCCTGCAGCTCTTTGTCCCAGCTGGCCCATCCCTGATGGCCCCCATTGAGGGGCTGGCTGGACCCCACCAGTGCACAAATTCATGCACTGACCCTCTAGTATGTCATAATTTTCTATCTTTTCTTGAACATTTCCTGTTGTGAGAAATGCTCACCAGTCTGAATTCAAATAACGGACTTGGAGACAGAAGTATGACAAAAACGAAACTTTTAATACATTCTCACAAGAGGGTGTCTGATTGTACAGGCACACACAGAATAGCAATCACAGGCTATTTATCCCCTAGGGTGCGAGAGTCCTTCCTCCAGTTCCTCAATGGCTGAGTACTATGGGGTTAATAGTTTTCTCATATGTCACCTAGGTCTTATTGTCTCCTGTTGGGCCATTTAAAAAAATGGGCTAAGGCCTTTTCTAGTTGTCTCTACCTTCCTCTGTCTAGTTGAAGCTGGCACGAGGTGTTTCATCCTGGGTGCCTGGGGTTTCCATCATGATGCTAGCTCATGTACATGCTTCTTTGTTCTTTTATCCTCTTCCCTCCTCCCTACATTCTGTTTGCCCTGGGGAAATTCAGTAACTGTTTCCATTAAAAGTTGACTATTTTGAAGATGGATCACAGAGGCCTATTTCCTACACCTGTGACATGCTATTACTAGCTATAAAGCCAGCTCCATTAGGGGTACCCTGCAGCTTGTTAGTGATGCATGCTCTCAGGCCCCACCTTGATGGACTAAATCAGAGTGCGCATTTTAACAAGACTATCTGATGATTTGTGTGCAAGTTCAAGTTTGTACTTGGTACTCTCAATCGTGGCTGCACATTGGAATCACCTGGGGAGCAATGAAAAATTCCAAATTGTGGATCCCATGACAGAGTTTCTCATTTAGAATTGATCCGCAGTGCAGATTGGGCATCAGTTATAGAAGCTCCCCTGGGGATTCTGTGCAGCAGGGCTGAGTCACTGTCATTGAGCCTCCTGCTGCTGGCTGTAACTGACACCTTCCTCCTTAAACTGAGTGAAAACCTGTAGCTTTCAGTACTTCATCCGAGGCCACGAGCAACAAGCTGAAGCCACCTCCTGGTCCTGCAAACTCAAAGGACCACACCCTTCCTCAGAGCCCTCTTTCCATCTTAGATTTCTCTGCCATCCCTCCATTGACATGCTCTGAGCAGCCTCATCCTACTACTCTTCCTCCAGCAACCCCCAGGCTGTCTCTACTTCAAGCATGATGCTACATACCTGCTTGACTTTTTACTTCCAGCAAAAAATTATCTTCTCTGCTGGTAAACAGAATTTCTTTGTAGTAAAGGAAAGCAAAACTCATATATTTCTTAATTCACTTTTACTTCCAGACTTTAGATCCAAATCCCAAATCCCTGGCCATGCTGTTGGAGGTGATCTACTAATTAATAATTACATACATGACCTTGTACTTGGGGCTGGGGATGCAGAGGAGAATCCCTTGGTCTTTTCCCGGGAGTTTAGTCTGTGGTGGAGACAGAGAAATGATTGACAGTAGGTATCTCTTCAAAAGGAGTGAAGATATTGAGGAGGGGTGTCAGGGCCTTTATTAATATATATATATAAAATATATAAATGTATAAAAATTTAAAAACTACCCTGAAATACAATAGATGTTTTGTTATTACATGAAGAGAGAGTAATGAGAATGCAGAAGTGAGAATCTCATTCAAGCTGATCAGGGAAGCTTCCTGGAGGAGGTGTTGGTAGGCCAGGCCCCGATATATAAGCAGGAGGCCAGTGCTACTGGTAAGGAAAACAGCAAGTGCAAAGGCAAAAGTGGGGACCTTGGCATGCTGAATATGCTGTGGTGTGGCTCGGACGGAGGAAGTATGTCTGTGAGAAAGTATCAGGAGTTTTGGACAGAAAGGTGGACAGAAATCAAATCAAGAAAGGCTGGAGAGTTTGTACTTTATTCCAAAGTTTATGGGAAACTATGAAGCAGTTTTTAAAAAAAATGTTTTTTATTGATACTTATTTTAGAGAGCGAAGAAGGGACAGGGAGAGAGAGAAACACTGATGTGAGAGAGAAACAACCATCAGCTGCCTCCTGCACTCACCCAGCTGAGGATCAAGCCCGTATCTTTTGGTGCATAGGACGATGCTCCAATCAATGGAGCCACACTAGCTAGCACAATGAAGAAGATTTAAATGGGGAAGTGATCTGATCAGAGCCCCACATGTGCTCTGGCCATGGTGAGGCATGGATGGAGGTGAGCCTTTAGGATGTTGTGTAGGGATTGAGACAGGAAGTGGCAATAACCCAATCCAGGGCCAAGGCAGAATGGATACGTGGGGAGGGGAAGAAGGGCCTCAAGGGGTGCTGTAACTGGGAGGAAATGCTGGCTGCTGATGGGCCAGCTTACCTCATCAGTGAGGCTGATTGTTGCTGGTGTGGGGACCTGGGAGGAGGAGTAGGTCTATTGGACTGCTGACCTTGAGGGAAGGCGGTTGGATGGCTGGGTCTGGCTAGAGCTGGGACAACAGACCGAGGTTGGAGATTAGATTTAGATGAGAGCCCTCAGATGTCCCCAAATCATGAGACGACAAGGAGATGCAGGATGGTGAGGGGGATGCCTAGCTCATGGCAGGGGGTGGCAAACCCAGGGCAGGAGGGAAGAAGGATGGTCATGGCTGGGCAGGAGTGGGAAGAGTCGAGGCTGTGGAGCTGTCCAAGGGGAAGAAGGATCACTAGAGCTTGTCCATGAGTTTGGAAATGGGAGGTCAGGAGCAGATTCAGTTTTATGAGTGGTCAGAGCCTAGAGCAGGTGGGCTGATAGGTGGGAAGTTAGGAAGCAGAGGCAGTGGGGAATGAAAGGGAGGGGGAGAGCCACAGTTAAAGGAGGACATTGTGTCTGTGTGAAAAGGTGGGAATGAATCCTCTGAACCATTCCCAGCTCGTCACCCATTCTACAGTGACGTGAGCAGCACATGCCCTTCGCTCTGTACTTTAGAGATGGGTCAGGATCACACATCTGCCAACTGCATCCAGCCATAAACGCTGGGCAGAAATGCCTGGCCTCCCGCCCCAGACAGCCTCAATCAAGACAGACTGCTCAGGTGCATTATTTAATTCATGGAAATACGTACTGGGTTCACAAAACCCCCACTCCACTTAGTGCTGCCCCCTGGCGGTCGACAGGGCTCCCTCAGGCCAACAAGACGGGGAAATAAAGCACACAGCTTTCTGCAGTCACTGTCAGAATGCGGTTGTGTTCTTCTCCAGGCTCCTATCTACTTTTCCTGCTTAATTGGATGATAACGTTCTTGGAGGCTGAGCCCGACGGAGTTCCTCTTTAATCTGCTTCACAGAGCGGGCATCAAGGAAATATTTCATGGAAAGACGTCATCTCAGGCTTGGAAGGATATTAGGATTCTCCCCTGGTCCATCCCCCATCCAGCAAGCAATCTCCCTGCGGGCTCCTCCAGGGGAGTGTGCGGGCACGTGCTTGAATGCAGGCCCTGCAGGCAGAGAGCCTGGAGGTCTGAGCACTTCTTACTTCGTTATTTTAAATTCATCTATCTATCTATCATCTATCATCTATTATTCCAGGGTATTTTTCCATTGATTTTCAGAAAGAGTGGAAGGGAGGGGGAGAGACAGAGAGAGAAACATTGATGTGAGAGACACATTAATTGGTTGCCTCCTGAAGGTGCCCCAACCTGGCCGGGGTTGGGGATCGAGCTTGCAACCAAGATACATGTCCTTGACCAGAATCAGACCTGAGACTCTTTAGTCTCTTTTGCCCTATCCACTGAGCCAAGGACTACTTCATTTTTTAATCGATTGTTTTCTCACTACAAATTCTATCTACTCACTGTGGATTTGAAATAATAGACAAGCATGAAAAGGAAACCTTCAATATGTCCTATAATCCTATCACTTAGAAATAAAATTCTAATGAAATTGATTAATATCTTCCTATATATATCGTTATGCAAACACTTATATTTGTACATGCACAAGCATACTTTGATTACTTTACAAACTTAACATTATGTCACAACTTTTTTTTTTAGGTCAATAAAAACACATTTCCTTGACAAAATTTCTAATGACTGTAATATTCTGTTTTATGGAAGTTATTTGGCCAGTCTCCTAATTTGGACATTTAAATTCTTTATTATATTTTTGATATTTAATTAATACTATCACTAAAATCAAATATATGTCTTTGCTCTGATTCTTATTTGCTAATAATTAATTGGATGGAATTAAGTATATTTAAGGTTTGGTGTATATTGTCACTTTTCAGAAAATATATGCCAATTTCTACTATATCCAGCACTGTGTGCAGTTTCCCTTTCCTCCTCATGGCTGCTCTGGGCATTAGCATTGTCTTTTAGTCTTTGACAGCATAATCATTTATGCATGGTTCCTTACTTTACATTGAATCTTCTTAATCCACTATAAATTGAAAATTTATAATTATGTTATTTAGCCGTCATCATGTCTTTTGTGACTTGCCTGCTTGGATAATTGACTCAATTTACATTGGGGGTGTTCATATTGCCCTTATTAATTTATAAGGACTATTTGTGGCTTCTATCATATTATACTTACAATGGCCCTTTCCATGCCCAAATCACAAAAACAGGAGCCTAGAAGTCCCTCTTTACTTATTTGATTATTTGCAGCTAACTGTTCAGTCTTTCAAGTATTTACTGGGTGGGACTCATGAGAAAATGCTCCACATTTTTCCCCCTCCAACAATTGTTTACAAATTACCCAGCACCACTGCTGAATGCACCATTCTTTCCTTGCTGATTTGAAGTTGCACGGGTACCTTATATATTCACATATATTAGTATACTTGGCTCTGCTTCTCAGCCTTTGTTTTGTTTCTTTGATTTGTTCTTCCTTTCTGGTGCCAGATCTGCACATTTCCATTGTTGTGGCTTAGTAGTACATCTTTTATCTATGGCAGTATAAATGTCTTATTATTTTATTCAATTCCAAAGAATAAAATATCTGCAGATCTGCACATTTCTTAAAAAGAGGATCAGGGGATGGATTTAGTTACTTGCAGCCAGGCTGTGGAGCTGGCTTCCCAGAAAATATCAGATGGAAAATTCACTGGCCCATCCCAGCAGCCATGCTCATGCTGAAGTTTAGCTGTGGATGCCATTGATCTTTGCTTTAGATTCTTTCTTGATTAGCATGCTCAGGCAAAGACAAAGCCCTCAGAAGAATATGTGGGCAGGAATGACACCAGAGTTTGGAAATGCTTTAATAAGAGGTATTTAAACCCTGGACTCCAATAGAAGACACTCAGCTCCCTCAGGTATACCCCTTCTTCCTCCAGGCTGCTTAGGGCAGGGCAGGGATGGTGGTGGAGGTAGGTGGCTGGACCAACATTGAAGTTTTTATTTGGTGGATGTGTTAAGAGAAAAACAAACTCTGAAGTGTAAAGCTTCTGCAGGCATTGAATTACTGAGACAGAAGAATAAATTAGATGGCAGGTGGGCTTGGCTGAGGACATTTTTGTATTCTGGGATAAGTGAAGATAGGCTAGAAGCATAATTTGGGGTGGGGTAAAAAATGCTAAATTGGCCTCTATAAGAAAAAAAAATTAAGAGTACCAGGTGACAAGAAAGATAGCTAGCAAGAAAGGGAGGGGGAGGAGAGGAGAGAGAGAGAGAGAAAGAGAGAGAGGGAAGGAGGGAGAGAGAGAGAGAGAGAGAGATATCCTGATTCCCCAGGGTTGAAAGCAGGGACTTGTGAAAGAACACAGCCTGTAGGAAACTTCCTGTGGTGAGGACTGCTCAATATATTGTAAGGAACGGTGGTTCCTGAGAGTAAATTCAAAGACAATAGAATCCTATCCTTTGTGTAATTCTCCGATTTCTCTAATCACACCCCAAATCTTCTGAAGGATGTACCTCAGCCAACAACTCATGTAGTAGGCTTTGAGGACACGAAGGAGGAGGACTGGTTTCCTTAGTGGAGCTTAGTGGGCTGGCCAGAGATGGTGGTGGGTTAAAGTTCTTACCTTAAGTCGCATAGGGGATGTGGTGAAGAGGGAGACCTTATCTCAAGAAGCAGAGAGAGACAGTGAGGGAGACCCTGAATCTGCACTCTGCTCCCTGGTCAATGTTTCCAGTCTGGCAGATGACATCACATCATCATCCAGGAGGCTCCAACCAGCCACAGGGCCAGATACTGAAGTCTGAACAGACAATCGCCACCAGATGGCACCAAACTGCAGCTGGCACCTGGCCTCATCAGAATGTATTGTTTCATTTAGGTTGCTGGCACTTCAGTACCCCATCAATAAAGCAGCATGTATTTTATATGCTTACATGCATTGTACACTGCACACTTACCTCAAACCCTTCTGGTGTCATACTGCTATTTTCCAATATGTACCTTGGTCCAGTCCTTACCAACATAGCATGAGCTTTGCAAACCTCCTTGGATTATTACAATCCATTGAGAATAAGACTGCATTTTGCTTGTGACATGTTTTCCTGATTTTCAGTGGGTACTGATAAGTATTTTGCTGATAAAACACACTCATCCTTATCCCCTCCAGATAGTTCTTAACTCTATTGTGTTAGGCTCTTCTGAGGTTGGGGTAGTGAACTATTGCTGCAGTGGGATACTCCTTGCGGGGAGAGCAGCCAGGGACAGATCTGGAGGAGGTGCTGCAGACTGTGATGAACACTGAGCCGAGGAGAGCTCAGACATGCACAGAACAGATGCTCATACTCTATTATTCTTCTGAGCATTTAAAATATGGTTATTTTGGACTGGGCAGCATGGCTCAGTGGTTGAGCATCGACCCATGAACCAGGAAGTCACAGTTCAATTCCCAGTTAGGGCACATGTCCAGGTTGGGGGCTCAATTCCCATTGATGCTCTCTCATCATTGATGTTTCTATTTCTCCCTCTGTCTCCCTTCCCCTGTGAAATTAATAAAAATATATTAAAAGTAAAATAAAATATGATTCTTTTTTGGTGAGGCATTGTTTAAAAACTGTTTCTCTCAGTGCCAACTGATATCAGTAAGCATTTTCTGATATACATTGAAGCACAAATGTGAGTGTTGGTTGGTTTTATACTTCTTCTAGTCCCTGAGGTCTGAAAAAGCACTTAAAATAATCAAAACAATTCCAGTCACAATAGCCTGTGACTACTAACCATTCATGTCCCCCGGTCTGGACAAGTGCCCAGATTCATGGCACTCCTGCCCTGAAGGTAATTCCTCCACACAAGGCACATCTTAGCTCAACACTCACTAATACTAGCAGATGGCCAGATAATGGCCCATTTTTTCCCTTTTGATAAAATCTTCTTCAGAAGAAATCTGGTATCAAGTGTGGTACAACTGAAAGAGCCATTGGCTTGAAGAAAATGTAGAAATTGCACATTTTCTATGTGCTGTAGTTTCATTGTAAAGGTATTTCTGGAAAGTGGATCTGACTTCATCTCATCACCTCTGGGACTTGAGGTAAGAGATAGAGATTGGTAACCTCATTTCAAATTGAAAAATTAAGGTACAAAAAAGGTAATTGCCTTGTTGGAATTACTCAGGGTTGAAATGGGAATAGAAAACAGATCTCTCCCTCTCTCTTAAAACCCTTCACATTTCTTTGTCTTTCTGCTCAGATGAGCTCAGAAAGAAGAATGCCACAAATGGGGAAACCACACGTTTTCAAGAATGAACACATATTCCAAGCCCCAAAATTGTCCATGGCATTTAATAATGGCAGATAATTTCCTGAAAAATAGCATTGCTTAAATCATCAGACCCAGAATTCAATTCTGTCTATAAGCGTGACTTGAAATGTGGCCAAGTCTTGGATTCCAGTTTATGTCTGGATTCATTATTATATTTCCACAGCCTTTTCCTCTCTTAAACCCTGAGCCCAAAGAAACCATTGCTTAGCTGAAACATGTGAGAAGGACAAACACCCCACTCTCTGTTCTCAGCCAATAGTTTCTCACCACGAACAATAGACCATTATGCCGTGAGCCACACTGGCTGCCAGTCTACAGCTTCCATTAGCAAATTGAGCAATGCAATTTACATCTCACAAGAAATTATCATGGAGACTTCATTAATCAATGTGAAGTCTGCTATGAGTTGTGTGTAAGAAGACAAACATTGTTAATGTGGGAGTGTTGACAGTTTTCCGAACCTCCCCGGAGCTGGCCAAATTGAATCTTGTAATGTCTGAACCATCTTTCATGCAATCTTCTCTTACTAGAAAGGTGTCTTTATTGATGGGAGAAAAGCTAAGCTGGTCTATACAATAGAGACAGAAAGTCCATGTGGCTGGATGTGGAAAGGTTTTCATGGGGATGGTGGGAGGGGAACAGCATTAAGTAAGAAATAAGCAGAGGCAGATTTTTTTTTTTTGTATTTATGCTATGGACAATTGTTTTGGGTATCTTTAATGGAGTTTCTATTTTATTACTTTTGCCTATTAAACTAGGCTTCCTGAACTTGTCTCTGCTTAGATGATGAATCAAGTAGGTTTCAGCTTTATGAGGGATGTATTATTAGCAAAGTTACCTGTTCCTCCTGGAGGCCAGACTTCTGACGAGGCAGCACCTTCAGTCATGGGTGAGGGACATGTGGAAGAAAGAGCTGTATAGTTGCCTCCAGACCCCACCCATTTAGCCACTGAATTGTTCATGAACCCTAAGTTTGTACTAGATTCTGGGGATATAGTAGTGAATATAGAAGACATGAAACCTGCTACTGATAAGCTTACAGTAGAGTGGGGAAGACAGATTATAAAGAAGTATATCAGCAAATAAATATAAAATCATAAATGAGTTATGCACATAAAGCAACAAAAGAAAGTGGTGGTAGGGAATCTGGGGCTCACACTCCAAAACTCTTTGATGAGGTGACCTGAAGGTCATGGCAGCCACAAGAAGGGTGTAGGGTAGGTGGCCTGTGTAGAGACAAGAGCAGACACAAGGCTCTGAGGTCTGAATGAGCTGGACACATAGGAGGAGCACCAAAAGAATAGTGTGTGTGTGTTTATTGATAGACTAGATTCATTTTAAGGAGTTGACTCACAATATTGTGGCAGTTAGCAAGTCTAGAACCTGTAGGGCAGGAGGCAGACTGGAAACTCAAGTAAGTGCTGATGTTTCAGTCTTGAGGCAAAAATTCTTTCCTCTTCAGAAAACTTCAGTTTTTGCTCTTAAGGCCTTCAACTGATTGGATGAGGTTCACCCACATCATAGACGGTAATCTGCTCTCCCTAAAGTCAACTCATTGTAAATGCTAATCACATGTACAAAATACCTTTACAGTGTTTGACTCATAACTTAGCCAAGTTGACACATAAAGGTCACCCCACCAGGCACAGCTTGGTTGGAGAGAGCTAGGAAAATTCAGGGTATGATTTGGAGACATAATAAGCAGGATATGCAAATAGAAGTGGGTGTGAAGGTAAGAGGTGCCCCTCAGCCACAGTCTCAGACCCAGTCTTGTAGCTCCTCTCTTAGTAAGGACTCCCAGTCCCAACACAATCACTATTTAGAAAAAGTAGGGACTTAATGGAGATAGCATCTTGGTTAAAATGGTAATCCACTGTGGTGATGATCCTGGTCCAAGAGAATCCAGACTGAATATGGTATAAGGAGTGTTCATGTGCCTTTTATTAGGAAACTAAATAACCCTTGTGATACTCCATAAAGGTGTTAGATAGATAACTACTACTGATGGGGCTCCAAATCATCATCATCATTACTGCCACCACCTTATTAATAGCGAACCTTGATATAGTGTTCATATGTGCCAGGCACCATTCTAAATGCTTTATTCACACATATCTACTGAGTTACATCTCCCAACAGCAATCTCTGTTTTATGGATGATAAAACCTAGGCACAAAGATTATAAAGTGACTGTCACTATGATACTCAGACAACTCCAGGACACAATTTTCAGAGACTGTGTAAGGCAGCTCACCCTGTCAGAGCATAAGTAATGGGCCCAAGAATCTCATGTTGCAGAGATTAGCATTGTCTTGGATAGAAAGGATTGTAAAACTATACGGGATACCACGTATATGGTAAACACGTGTTAATTTTGAATATATAAATATTTATTAATATGGAGTTAAAAAACCATATTATTTTAGAATAGCATGCAATTTAAGGAATAGTTGCAAAGATAATGCAGAGAAAGCCCACATACTTCATAGCCAGTTTCTCTTGCTATTAACATCTTATTAGTATGGTACATTTGTCACAATAAATGAACCAATATCATTACATTATTATTATCTAAAGTTCATATTTTATTCAGCTTTCCTTAGGATTTAGCTAATGTTCCAGGATCTCAACGACAGTTTCTCAGATTTTCCTTGATAATTATGAGGTCTGGGACTTTGCAGAGTGACCCTTAGCTGTGATTTGTCTAAAGTTTTTCTCATCATTAGTCTGGGGATGTGTTTTTTTCGGGAGGAAGACCACAGAGGTAAAGTGTCGTTCTCATCACATCATATAAAGGGTCCATGCTATTAGTATAGCTTATCATTGTTAGTGTTGACCTTGATCACCTGACTGCAGTAGCATATATCAGGCTTATCCACTCTAAAGCTACTCCTCTGCTCCCATCCCCTTCTCCTTCCCCACTCCCATCCAGCATTCCACACTGCACTCTTTGGAAAAAAGTTATATTCATAGTCTACACTTAAGGATTAGGGAGTTATGCTTCCTTCCTTAAAGGAGTTTCTATATAAATTACTTGGAATTCTTTTGCATATGAGATTATTTATTCACTCAATCCTTTATATATGGATCAATATAGACTCATGTATATTTATTATATACTGTGGGTCATAATGCAATACATTTACTTTAATTGCTCCAGCTTTTGGCCATTGGAAGCTCTTTTTAAAATATATATATTTTATTGATTTTTCACAGAGAGGAAGGGAGAGGGATAGAGAGTTAGAAACATCAATGAGAAAGAAACATCGATCAGTTGCCTCCTGCACGCTCCCCACTGGGTATGTGCCTGCAACCAAGGTACATGCCCTTGACTGGAATTGAACCTGGGACCCTTCAGTCCCCAGGCTGATGCTCTATCCACTGAGCTAAACCGGTTTTGGCTGGAAGCTCTTTTGATTGCTTTCTGCATGTATATATATGTTTTGAGCTCTTTTTTTTTCCTTTCTAGAAATTAAAGGTGCTCCAGGCTTATCTTGTAAATTTACTGGCTCTATCCTTGAATCAACCATTTCCCAGGAGCCTTGGTTCCTTGTAGTGGAGAATAGTATAAGAAATCAAGATCTGGGCAGTGGGTGATAGAGAGCCTGGTTAACTTTTACCAATGCAGTCATATTTATGATGTCATCCCCCTACCCCCATACATACCCCACAGAGCAAGTAAAATCATCCTACTCTATGTAAGATGAGACTGCCCTGCAAAGCTCATGCAGCAGACCTTGAACTGGACCCCATATCTTACAACTACAAACTTCAAGTTTTTTTCCAACGACACTTGCATTCTGCCGCTCTGTCACTCCTCCATGCCTCTGGGTAAGTTTCATTAGTTCAAGACTTAGCACTCATTTAATCCTCACAACAACCAGTGAAGATGGATGCTGCTATCTTTATCTCCACTGTGCAAGTGAGCAAGCTGAGACAAGGGTAGGTAAGTAGTTTGTGCATAGCTGCACATCTGGTGAGTTGGGGGTGCTGGTGTCACACATGGACCCGGATCCCCTGACTCCACAGGTTCCACTGCGGGGACCACAAACTGTCACCCACAGGTTAAATGAGCTCACCACCTGTTTCTATATGATTTATGAGTTAAGAATGGTTTTCAAATTTTTAGATGAATGAAAAAATCAAAAGGAGGATATTATTTCATGATATGAGAAAATTGTCATTCAAATTTTAGTGTTCATAAATAAAATTATCTTAGAACAGCTATGCCTATTCATGTAAGAATTGTTTGTATTGCTTTGCTGCTTCAATGGCTGAGTGGAATAGTTGTGACAGAGATGACAGGGCCTGAAAAACTTAAAAAAATATTTACTCCCTGGTTCTTGAAACTTGGTGCGCGCCCCCACTCCATTGCACTGCAAAGGGAAGGGGATGAGTTACAATCATTTCAGAGGAGAGTAGGGGACCATTGCTGTGCCTTTAGTGGACTTATGCCACTGGGATGTTCTCCCTCCTTCTGGCACCAACCCAACTCCCATCTTTCTTCAAGGTTTGTCTCCTGATGCTGTGAGCTTCTCTGCGCCAGTCTGGTCCTCATAATCCTTCCAGCAGATCTCCCAGACCACTTAACATCTCTTAGCTTTTTATTTATTTGTTTGTTTAAAAATATATATTTTTATTTCAGAGAGGAAGAGAGAGGGAGAGAGAGATAGAAACATCAATGATGAGATAGAATCATTGTTCAGCTGCCTCTTGCCTGCACCCTTTGGGGGATTGAGCCCACAACCCTGGCATGTGCCCTTGACCTGAATCAAACCTGGGACCCTTCAGTCTGCAGGCTGACACTCTATCCACTGAGCCAAACTGGCTAGGGCCACTTAGTTTTTGATTACTTGGTGCTTTGTACAGTTCTTCATTTCATGCACATTAGCTTTATCTTTCAAGTCATCTGCAAGCTCTATGAATGCAGAGACCAGGATATCTCTCTTCTCCACTCCCTACACGACCAACCACAGATTAAGTTTTCCCAGACCTAGCTCTGACTATTGATACAAATGCACTCCCTGTTCAGAATTCCAACTGCCTATCAGATGAAGCACAAACTACTTAGCCCAGCATTTCAAACCCTCTGTCATATAATCCTCACCCTCCATTCCTACTACCTAAGTAGTGCCCAGATTCATGTTGGGAACATAGTGGCTGCTCAGGAAAAGTTCCCTCCTGTTCTCCCTACTTGACTTTCTCTTATGCTCTTATCACATTGTAATAGAACTGAAGGTAGACCAATGGTTTTGACAATAACGAGGTCACTCATAAGCAATTACAGTGTCAGGATGGGGGCAAAAACCAAAAAGCAGGAACAAAGGAGTGTGACAATGAAAAAAATAACTATAGCAAGCAGAGCATAGATATTTGTGCTGAGAAGGAGGGGTGCATGCACTGGTTAGGCTGGGGAGAACGCTGCAAGGATTTGTGGGTGAGAGACAAAAACTCAATGGCAATGTAAAGATAGGGTTAGCCTAGGATAACTCAGGAGGAGCAGGGAGAGTGCTCCAGAGCAGAGGGGGAGAGAGAGAGGAAAGGGAGGAGAGAAAGGGTTGACTTTCTGTTTTTTTTTGTTCAGTGAGGTTGCCATGAGTCATCTGCTGAGTTAAGGGCACAGGACAGGATTAGAGATCTGAGGAGACCAACCACAGGAAGGCAGCTGATGACATCAGTAAGAGAAGTTCTGGAAAGTTGCCAAATAGCATGAACTAATATGGCCACATTAGCATGGTGTCCTGACTTTTGCTAGCATTCCTGGGAGATCCAGGTGTAAGAGGGGAAAAAATACAAGGGGAATATGAGGTGGGAAAGCTGAGGTTGGATATGGGCCATGGAGATCATTGGAAGCCATGGGAACAATGCCTTGGTGAACACATTTCTTCAGCAACCTTTGATTTGGCACCAACTGAAGTCTAGGCAATTATCCTGTTATCCTGCTTAATGCCACGCCATTCTGGGAAGGTGGGGTTTCCTGATCTCAACTCTGCAATTAAATTTGAGGTTCAAAAATTCCTTGACTGATGTGATTAGCATGGGATTTAAATCCTGTTTCTTAATTTTTTTCCATCCTACCATTCTGCTTTATACTATGAAAATGGTCTCCCAAGAGGCCCCAGGGGACCACAGATTAGGGGAATAAGTGAAGCCTTGAAGGGCTCAGAGACTGTTTAGCACCCCCCATTTTTATCAAATTACAAATCCTTACTCATGGCGACACCATTCAGGTAATCCCTCCTGGTCAGCCCAGTCATGTGGCTGATGCTTGTGCTCTGCTTAATGTCTTCATACAGCAGAAGCCTGAGGGTGCCCACCTGGGGGAACCTTGGGCAGGTGGATGGAACAGGAAACTCTTTGTTTTCCCCTCTGTCCAGTCCCAGGATATCAGGACAGAAAAAGGACCAGTGAGGATCCAATCTCAAGAGCCCTTTACTCTTCACTATGGCTCCAGAAAGACCCCGGCTACAGACTGAACATCTTTGTTCAAATTTATGTTAAAACTCTAACCTCTAATGGGATGGTACTAGGAATTGGGGCTTTAAGAAGTAATTAGGTCATGAGGGTGGAGCCCTTACAATGGAATTAGTGCCCTTATAAAAAGCTTCACGAGAGATGATTTCTCTCCAACATGCGAGGACACAGCAAGATGGCAGCCATCTGCAAACCAGGGAGAGGATACTCACCAACCATGGCTGGCATCTTAACATTGGACTTCCCAGCCTCCAGAACAGTGAGAAATAAATGTTCTTGTTTAAGCCACCCATGCTGAGGTATTTTGTTACAGCAGCCTGAACTGATTAAGAAGTCAGGTGTACTCCTGACCCTGAGTACAAATCTCTGATGAAAACCTATTTTGTTGCTAACTTGACAATAACAACAAAAAATGTTTCGAAGGATAAATAAAAAAGGCAGCTTCCTGGGTCTAAAAGGAGACGGAGATGGATGAGTGATTTTTCTCTTGCTATATGAAAACCTATCTGCCTTCCATCTCTGTGGCAGTTTTTCTCAAACAGAAGATGGTTTGTAAAAAAAAAAAATTACCGTGGGCATGATGTTTTATAAAATTGAAGTATAGCTGACATACAATATTATATTATTTTTGGGTGTGCCACAGAATGATTCAACATCTACCTTACAGTGTGATCACCCAATAAGTCTAGTAAACATCTGCTACGGCACAAAGTCATTATGGCGTTATTGACTATATTTATGTTCAGGTTGTACATTACATCCCCGTGACTTATTTGTTTCATAACTGGAAGTTCGTATCTCTTATTACCTTTCACCTTTTCCACTCATGCCGATCTCCTTTCTTCTAACTGTAGGAGTGCTTTTAAAAATACTGACTCCAGGGTCTTATCACAGAGATTCAGAGAAAGACCCTGGGAACATAGATTTTAACTAGTGCGTCAATGATTATGAGGTAGGTGGTCCCTCCTACATGTGGCAAAAACAGTGCTCTAAGAAGGAACCAAAATTCACTGCTTAAAACAGCTGAAGTTTGGATGGCGACTCATTTAGGGCAGTCATCTAAATTCCTTCTCAGAGACAGACTCACCAGTAAATTTTGCTGCAGCTTGAAAAAAAATAGATGTCTCTGGTGCTCAAAGATGTCTCTGGGGATAGCTGGCTGGTTGGGACCCCAGAGAGACTCCCCAAAGGGCTTTTACCTTATTAAGTTTTCTCCAGCACAGGAGCTGCCTCAGTCCTTGGGCCTCAGAACCTTTCTTTGTCAGTGTGCATAGTCTGGGTGGCACTGGTATGCTAACCACGTTCTAGGGAACCTGATTTGTAAATAATTTTAAGGGAGAAATACGACTGCTAAGCAAACTGGATGTTGGTGCTGGTCAAATCAATAGGCTGCAGCTCCCATAATCAGATTTGGCTCCAGGAGGGTTGGTTGGCTGAATGCAGGACCTCCTAACAGCAAAGTCCAAGAGCCTGGAAAGAGGGGGCACTCTGCTCCTTAGTGAGGACCTGTCTGTCAGAGGATGCGCATGCTTGCCCCGCCCTTGCACATACTAGGCACACAGCTGGTGACCTGAAGATGGCTTTAGCCTAACTTCAGGACTCTTTCACCCAAATCCTCAAGATCTGTGGTTGCCAGACTTCTGCATTTCATGGAAATTTTTAAACCAAATTTGGGGACTGATGTAGGTGACTTTTCCCCAGTTACTTATTGTTCCAAGAAAAGACATTAAAATTAATCTAAGCTAAGCTCAATGAAACAAAGCTACTCACTACTATCACCGCCACCATATTCAACAATAGTGTATTTTAAAGAGAGAAATGATGGCAAAATTTCACCCTAAATGGCAGATCTTCAGTGCAAAGACCTCACTACAGTAAAAGAGAAGCCTCACTACCCGCAGGTGCAGACTAGTGGTTTGGAACGCTCAGACTCTGGATCACTGCCTCAGGGCCATCATTCTGCTTCTTTGCCTGCAGCTGCCCTCCAGATGAGCTTTGATCCAATTGATTTCATTTCTACCTGCTCACATTGCAGTGAGCTCCATCTGTCAGACCACCCTGGTTGGGTCAGGTGCTCACTGTGACAGTCCAGCTCCCCAGGGAAATCCCACTCCTGTGTCCTGTGTGTGGAAACTCCCAGAGTGAGCCTCGAACTTTTTCTAAGAAGAGGAGAATGAGGGGTGAGAAGGTGGTGATTGGCTAATGCTGCTCACCAGGGCTTGGAGCTGCATCACCTCTCTGAGAAGGGGCCCACACACAATGATGACATTGGCCAGTATGCAGCAAAGTTTCTAAGCCCAGTTTCTAAGTGGGACTAACACCAACAAGAGGAAGAAACAAGAAGAAATACAGGATGAGGGCATGAGGCTGCACACAGGTGAGATGCTTTCCCTGTCTGGAGTCAGAAGGTACCCACTGAGGCTTGTCTGGCAGGAGGAAGCCGTTGACGTGCGGGAGGTTGGGCTGACACAGGCTACTCTGTTTGGAGACCAGTCATGAGGGATGTGGGGGTATAGAACAAGGCATCCTCCTGCCACTTCTTGAGATACTCATTCTTAGACCATTTAATGGGATTCTAGGCAGATTCCTTTCCCACAGCTTCACATAGGAATGGCCACCTCACCCAGAGGCACATGACTAAACAACAGCAAAACTACAAAACCTCACAAAGACCCCTTTCTGCTGGACATGGGGAGCCAAGGAGAACATATTCTGTAACTAGATTGGTGGTCCTTTTCTCCCCAATCCGAAGCCAAGATTACAAGACCTGAAATAAAGGTCACCCATAGCAGCCCCCACTTGCCATTCTGAGCTCTGCCCAAATCAAAACCATGTTTTGAAATTGTATAGCAAGTACAGTGTCTGAGATAAACTACACACACTAGATTTTATATTATTAATTTGTTGTTATTATTTAATTTTGATGCAAGGGGCTCTACCCTCGCAGCCCCAGCTTCCATCTGAAGGTTGTCTGGAAGGTCGTTCAGCTGTCTGGTCTAATGAGCATATTATGTTTTTATTAATATAGATTTCTTTTTTTACCACTTATTGTGTTATACTATTTACGAGGTATAAAATATTTTTACAATCAGTGTGGCTGTACCATGGGCTCCTGCTGATACCAGCCCAGCTCACCAGGAGCACCAAGCTTATTTGCTAGGTGAGAAACCAGCCACACCACCCTTGGCTGGTGCTGTTCTAACTTGTTGCAGAGGAGAAAGACTGACAGCGGGGGGTCCCTGTTGTCTTTTTTCTCTCTGAAACTCCACTTATAGCAAGAACTCTACTTTTAGACAGAGGTGCCATCAGGAGCTCCTGGGTGTACCCAGGCCTCATAGGGAAGGGGCAGGCTCACATATTGTGGCTCTACAGCATGTGGTGGACTTTCCCAGCAGATTGGCCCCAAGGCCTGTATCATTTCTGAGATGTATTTTCCAGACACAACATTTCCCCAGCCTGGGGAAATAGGGACTTTTAGGAACACAGTACATAAAGAATGCACTAACATAAAATGCAATGTGATCCACATTTTTCTTTTAAAATGAGAAATAAAATTCTTTCACTCACTTTATCCACCAGGAACAGGAACGGTCCCGGGGGGGAGGGGCAGTATTTCAGGTGAGAATGCAACCTTGGATGGCAGCCGATAAAATGCCATCTGCCAGGTCTGTTATGGGCTGTGTTTGCACAGAGTTGAGACTTCTATCATGGAATAAAATGTTGCAGGATTAGCAGGGTAGTGGAGCATCAATGTGTGCAGTGTGCATAGGTGACCAACTTGTCTTGGTTTGCCTGGGATTTTCCTTGTTTTAAAATGAAAATCCCACATTCAGGGAAACCCCTCTGCTCCAGGCAGACCAGATGGCTGATCATCCTGGATGTGGGAGTGCTGTTCTTCTTTGCAGCCATTCCTCTTTCACTGGCCTGTGCTAGGGCTGATTGGACACTATTTAAAATTCATTTCTTTAAGTCAACACACTGTCCCATAGTGAAAGGCAGATATCTTGAGAAGGGGTGACCCATTTAATCCACAGCTGAAAGCAGTGTTGCGCATAGCTGATCACTCCCTCCTGCTCAAAATAACTGTCTCTTGCCTCAGAGAAATGCAAATTAGGACCACACAAGATAATAATTTTACACTTATTAGACAGACAAAAAAAGAAGTCTGTCAACACCAAGTATTGGCAAGGACACAGAACATCAGGAGCTCTTATTTACTGCTGGTCACTGTATAAATCGGAATATGTCCCAACTTTGGGAAAAGTTATCTTACAGACATTAATTTATAGGGTTGAACATGTGCAAATCCAAGGTAATTGCATTTTAAGCCATATGCCCTAAAGAAACTCTTCTATTTGGTCCTCAGGAATTACACACACGAGTTCATAACAGCAAGAAATTGGAAATGACCCAAGTGATGACAATGCTGAGAATGGATGAATAAACTATGGAGTACTTACACATGAAATAATGTGCAGCAGTTAAAACCAATAAACCACAGCTGCATACAAAACATCAGGAATCTCAGCAACAAAATGCTGAGCAAAAATATTAAATTAATCATAAAAATGACATGCAGTATATTTTGCTTGATTCACCAAGCAAAATAAAACAATCTAATCTATTGCTTAGAGATATATACAGACCATCTATGGGAAGGAAGCAGAGAGAGTTTCTATGGCTTAATAATGATCTAATTCATAAGATTATTGTTAGATCACATGTTTAAAATCATTACTATGCCACATCACTTCTATATATGTTGTATACATCGTTTGTAAAAACAAAAATATATAATAAATGCTTTAGGAAAATAAGAAGGTAGAAATAAATCAAAATATGTCAATGATCACAATATATGTAAAAAGAATAAATTCACTGGTTAAATGACAGGGCTGGTAAAATTGTATTTTAAAAACAAACAACAAATTAAAAAAAACAGAGAAAACAAACAAACAACAACAAATCCAATTAAGCACTCACTATAAAACACATACATAATACAGAAGAACACAGAAAGATTCAAAGTAAAAGGACAGAAGAAGATATTTTAAGAAAGAGGTAACTGTTCACGTCAAACAAACAGACATTAAGGCAAAAATTAGAAATACCTAATATCCTATATCCAACATTAGGAATCATGAGATTCTCTATAAATTATCATTAAGTTACAACTTATTTGAATCTGTCTAACATAGCTTCATTAGGTATCAAGCAAAACTCAACAGATTTAATGGATAAATTCATAACATGGGTGGGTAGGATATTTTAACACAGCAAGTGAGTGGTAGATGTAGGTTTGTGCTTGGATCTTCTGCTATTCTGTTCCTCTTAATGAAGGAACAGAATAGCAGAAGCAGTTACTATGTGACCTTGAGTTAGTCTTTTTCTATTGTTAGATGTACATTTCTCATATCTTAAGAGAAGGCACTGGACCAGATGAGTAAGGATTCCATGAAATACCCACAATCCATGCCAGGCAGTGTCTTGTCACATGGTGGATGCTTCTGAGCACCGTCTTTCCTGACCATGCCACTTCACACCCCGCCTCCCCTTCTCATCCCAGGCAGCTTTACACATAGAGAGACTTCTTAACCTCTTTGTCAGATGAAGGGCTAACAGGGCAAAAGCACAGTCTGGTAGGTCCAGTTTCTGGGAATTGCATGTCTGGTTTGCCTCTTTAAGTCAATTAGGAGGTGACAGAGTGAGGAAGTCAGTCCAAGCTGACTGCTGGGAGGCTGGCATTAATACAGGACAAGTGGCCTTGGAAACATGGAAGAGGCCATCTGTGAAAGCTGGGAATGTGGCTTCCCTAGGTGACAATTCCAAGTGAGCATAAAGGGACAAATTGAGCAGCAGTGGTGCCGTATAGGAGCTGGGTTTGTTGGCCTTGACAGTCACTGGCTGGTGCAATGTTGGGCTGGTTGCAGCTTATCTCTGCATCTTTTTCTTATCTATCAAGTGATGGGACTGGGTTCTAACCTCTGAGACCTTCTAGCTCTGGTAGAAACTGAGAACTCAGTTTTGGTGAGATAATTCTTTCATTAATTGACTCTTTTACTATGTAAGAAGGGGGTGGTGAATTAATATTTACCAGGTGCCTACCAGATTCCTGATGCTCTTATACAAGTAATTTCATACTATTCTCAATACATTCCTATTACTTTAATTTTATTGATGACAACTGAGGCTCAGAGCAGGAATACTTCAGAAAGTAGTATTAACAGGATTCAAACACAGGTCTTTTGACACCAGAGACTGTGTTTTATCTACTACACCCAGCCTACAACAGCTAGCACATTTCTAGTAAGAGGTCAGATGGTTCTGCTGTGAATTTCTCTTCCTATAAGGTGGAAATCTTCCAGAAGGGGTTAGAAGGAAGAAGTTGTTAGTAAATGAATGACTTAGGCAAAGCAAAAAATCCACAAATATTTGATGATTGACATGGGAATAACAGAAATACACAAACACCTCAGTTAGAGATACTTAGCAGGCTATCATCAGGCAGAACCCCGTGATCAACAGGTTAGTGGCTGCATTCATTCATTCCTACATCCATGTATCAAATACTTCCTGAGTATTTACTGTGGGGCAGGCCTGAGATGCTGGGGATATAGCAATGTGCAACACAGACCAATTCCCTGCTTTCTTTAGTTCTTATGCATTGAAAGTCTCAGTAGCTCAAATTGACTGGGAATTCAGAGCGTCAGTGGATAATGCGTTACACTATGGTGTAAAGGTGCTTGATGGGGGAGCACATGTCATCATGGAGCATGGAGCTGGGCCTCTCTCCAGACAAGAAGGCTCAAGGAAGGCTTTCAGGAACATAACCCATAAATAATCTTCTCCACTTGCTTCTCTCTCAGTCTTCCCATTTTATTCAGTCCCAGCTGTGTGCTCATCTCTTTCTGGTAATCAAACTGGAACCCACTAATGCCGGTTGGAAAGCTCATTCATAACTATTGCATCATGTCTTCTGGAGGATCTGGAACTTCTGACATCAAATGAACAACTTTTCTAGTGGTGTGACTAATATTAGAGAAGGTCACTGTTCAGATTGGGAGGAGGGTGGAAGAGTGGCCCAGAGCTGTCATGAGTACAATTTTCCATAACTGAATCAGGAGTCTAGTATCCCTGTCCAGCTTCCATGTGGGTTCCCCATTGTCTCATTTGAATTGAGAGTAATGGATTTTACATGATTTTGGGTAATTTTCCAAACTTCCTGAATCTCGATTTATGTACCTCCTGGAAAGTGGAGATTACTTTATTCCCATCCTAACTACAGATTGTGAAGAATAAATGGCATTATTCATTTAACATGCCTAGCAGAGTACCTGGCTCACATAACGATGTCATAAAAACTTAATATTATTCAAAATAAAATGAATTTAATTTCTGTTAGTTCCCCCTTACCTCCATTTTGTCATTTCTCCTTTCTAATAAGATCCTCAACTAGGCAAAATGTCCCATGGCATCTTAGTTCACTTTCTTACAACCTACCCAACATGTTCTGATTACACAATCCATGCCACTTCCAATACCATGGTGCACATGATGCAACCAGAGCCCCAGTAGGGATTATACTCAGGGGAAAGAAAGATCTTTGATCATCAGTAAAGCAAATAGTAAGTCTAAGTGGTTTTCAAACCATGAATGTTCTTTATTCATTTGCTCATTTTCTGATAACACGCTGTGTGGAAAGTGCTCAGCATGATGGAGGTTCTGGGTAAATGAGCGATCTTTATCTTTGTCTCCTGCTTCTTTCCACCATCTATTTATCAGCTTAGTCACAAACCCTGGAGATTCTTGGAATTGTAAAGGAGAAAATGTGACAAAATAATTCTAAAGTGTAAAGTGAACAGACATTGAATCATGCACCCATGTGCTCTCTGACAAATGTATAAAAGCATTAAAATCTTGTCTGTGCTTGAAGTTCTACCAATGTCTGGAAGCCCACCACCATGCAAGGCACCTATGCCATTACTTTTCAGTGGTAATTATCCCTGAAGTTGTTTTTAGATGGAAGCCACGTGACATGCCTTCATGTCACTTCCATCATTGGTCCTAATTTTGTTTTCTGGAGTGACCCAAAGTAAGTCCCACAATAGCCTTTTACTCCCTCTTCATATACATTGCTTTCTGTCTTAACAGATGGCCAGTGCTGGAGTGTTGTCCATCATGGTAGAAAGGGCTATTATAGTAAGTTTCCTTAGCATGTTTCTCTGTGTCCAGTCTCTTCCTCGTTATCTTCCCTACTCTTGCCAGATTTCTCCTCCCCAAACTGTGTTTCTGCTGGCTTAAGTTCAAATGTTTAATTTGCACTTGATCTATTGCTACCACCTGCCCTGTCCCCTGCTTTCCATTGAGCCAACCCAAGTAGGGCTTTCACTGCATCTTTACACCAGTTGTACTGGTCCGGTCTCCAGTCACTGGACAATTTGTTGCCAAAAATACCTTGTGATTTTTGCCTTCTGGTGTTTACCTTCTGTGTTCAGATAAGATTCATTTACATCTTAGGAAAAGTCCAGTCTGTGCTTCTAGACCTAATACATTTTTTGGGGTCTCCCTTTGAAGTAAATCATTTCCATCTGTCTTCTGAGAGATTATTTTTCAGAAGGTTTGCCTAACTGCAGCAATCTTCTTGGAAGAATGATCCCAGGGTGGCCTTTGGGGTTATATAGAGGGAGGGAGACTAAAAATGGAGAAACTTCTGCATTTCCTGAGCAGCTGTAACATCCAGAAAGTCACTCCATTACAAAGTGCAGAGAAGGCTGTCGGAAGCTGGTTTTGAAGTAATTAAGCTCATCTGATCTGCCTACAGAGCTCAGCGCAGGAGGAAGTCATTACTCTCCAATCTTCAAAAGACTATTATTTGCCTGTTACTTACATTTCAGGATATTAAAGATTGGGACAAAGGTAATTCTTACTGAAATTAAATATCAAACTGCAATTAAAACTTTCTAATTAAGTTGGCATAAATATTTATGAATATAATGTGCATTTCAAATGTTTGGAACATGTAATGTCTCTTTGAATGTGCTCACGGGAAAAAGTAGTATTCAGACACTCCATCCTGGGGAAAGAATAAATCCCCAAAAGGCTGAACACACACAGAGCACATACATAAAACACTCATGCATATGCAACCATCATCTCTTCCCTTGAGCACCATCCGGGTGGTCAGAAATAGCTATTCATTTGGCCTTTCAATATCACTGGTCCATTGAGCCAGTTATAGCTACATTTTATAATCTTTCTAACTTAGACTCTTGTATATATGGTGAATTACCTACCATACAAGAGCATTATTAACTTCTCTGGAAGCTGATGCGGTGTCTTAAGCAGAAGACCAGGACTTCAATTCTGGCTCGTCCAGTCACTGAGCCTGTGAGCTTGAGGAAGTATGAAGTATTTTATCCTGTTATACTTCCATACAGGGTTAATAGGAGTCCCTCTGCCCCTTCTGGCTGTTGTGAAGTAGAAATCACTGATGCAAAGGTATTTAGGAAAGTTAAACAGAACAACACATCCAGTTGTAATTATTGTAGATATATATAATTACTCCTTAAACCTGATGGTAGCACACATCAGAAGCTGATGGAGAAGCACACCTACTGTACTTCCTAAGCCATAACACCTGAATGGGAAAGTTCTGAGGAGGGAAGCCATGGGGTAGGAACCAGATACGAATATAGGGAAGATGGCATGACAATGGATGAATTTAGCCAGAAAGAGTTAGGGAAGGATCATCTTCCTAAATCTAATGAGGAGAATGCCATTATTCCAGGCCACATGGCAGATTGCTGGGCCGAACAATGGTATGCCAGCCAATGCATCAATCCTTCAGGCCATCACCACAGATGCTAGGAGGATTACAAAGAGCCAGGTCTTCCCTGGATGATGTTAAATCAGGAAATGGAATAAGACTGTGGTATAACAAATGATGTGAAGTTGTGTCAATAAAAAGTGCATTAGTGCTGCCAACCCAACTCATACCCAGGCATGTAGGGGTCACTATGCTGTGTCCTGTGCTAGAGGGGCCCCACTTAGGCCCTTCCATGACTAAGCTCTCCCCCATAGAGTGAGGTGTCTGTATCATTCTTGGGGTCAAAAAGACATACCCATAGGTGACCCTTCCACCCTCATCATGCTGTTGTATTTGGGACCCTGGAATTTTCGAGAGTCAATTCTAGGGCCTCTTTAGGCCTCTTCCTTTGGTTCAGTCTCCCTTAGGGTGGACAATGCTGCCTATTTGCCTGAGGGATGGATGTGGAAAAAACTTGGATATAGAGATGGGATGTGACATGTGTGAGAGCCCTTTTTGGGAAGGGGTCAGGGAAGGGTGGAAAGAAAAGTGAGCAGGGTGAGAGCTAGGACCTAGTTGTCCTACAAGGTCCTGTTTCCACAAAGAACTCCCAGGAGCAAAAGACTCAAACCTGGCCTTCAAGTAAGTATTAAGGACTGTTTTTTCAAGATCAAAAGATAGAGATTTTAATTAATGGTGTGCTAGCTTGATTTACAACTTTAAATATTTAGATGTGCTGTTCAGGCTGCACTCTTGTCTCTGGCCTGCAAATGTTAGTGGCAGGCCTGAGTACAACTTTAATTAGAGAAGGGAGAGACAACATTCCCTAAGCAGCTGCATGATGGCTCTGTTGCTGCAGAGAAGACTGTGGGAAGCTGGTTTGGTAGGAATTCAGCTGATCTGCCTATAGATCACAGCACTGGAGGAGGTCATTATTCTCTAATCTTACACATCGTTGTTGCATGTGTATTACACTTCAGGATTTTAAGATTGGGAGGAAATGAATTCTTACTGAAATAAACTGCAAACATCAGAGAGGTCTTTTCCTAGGAGGTGGGAGATGAATTTTTCCTTGAAGTATCTGTGCAGATTGGGAAAGATTATTCTACAAAAGATTGAGTAATGTCCTGGAGGTCCTGAGGGTGATTTGGCTGGAGTCAGTCATTGTTGATTCCTTCCAGCTCCAGCCACTCTCTCTACTCCCCCATTTTGCCTAAATTCCTAAACTGTTCTTCATGTCTTATGGAAGGCAGGCCTGATTCCTCCATGGAGCCTTCTCAAGTTTCTTCACTCCATAAAATCACCTCCCACTGGGAGAAAAATGGCAGCAGAATAGATAAACATGTCCTGAGCCTTCTCCCTGAGCCGACAGAGAGAACAGTTGAGGGTCACACAGGGAGTGTTTGTTGGTGATTTAAGAGATACTATACTCCATGAGAAGATGGGGGACTGCTGGATGGAACTCCCCTGATCGGGAAGCTCTCACTGCTGCTGAGTTCCCTGCCTGAGCCAACAGCTCGGACATGGAGACTACGACATCTTGAAGGGGAAAGTGGATATTTATGGAAGCCTGAAAATCTACAGCTGCAGCACCCACGGAATAGCTCCAAACCCCAGAACACTGTTTCCCAATTGGCGCAAACACTTAGATTCAGAGGAATTCCACATGACATATGGAAAGGTCAGATTCTGCCTGGCTGGCATAAGGAGAGAGAGAACTACACAACCAGACACCCAGAGAAGAGAGACCATGGACAGACAAAGTAACAGCCTGCATATGAAAGAAAAGCAGGCATTACCAAAAAAGGAAGTAAACGAAATGGAGGCAAGCAACCTGCCAGACAAAGAATTCAGAGAAATGGTCATAAGGTGGCTGAAAAGAATGGAAGACAAATTCGACAATATGAGTAAGAACCAAGAGGATATGAAGAACCAAGAAGAAATGAAAAATGGCATCGCTGCTGTAAAGAATTCAATAGAAAGCATGAAAAGTAGACTAGAAGAAGCAGAGAACCACATCAGTGAGCTATAAGACAAGATAGGAAAAAATACCCAAGTAGAGCAGCTTCTAGAAAAAAAAATTAAAAAGTAGGAGGAGAACCTAAGGGAACTTTGAGATAACATGAAACAAAACAACATATGCATAATAGGGATTCCAAAAAGAGTAGAAACTGACCAAGGAATAAAAAACCTGTTTGAAGAAATAATGACAGAAAACTTCCCTGATATAGGGAAGAAAAAACCCACACGAATCCAAGAAGTTAACAGTCCCAAGTAAAATGAACCCCAAAAGACCTACACCAAGGCACATTATAATGAAATTGGTAAACACCAATGACAAAGTAAGAATCTTAAAAGCAGCCAGAGGAAGACAGAAAGTTATCTACAAAGGAACCCCCATCAGACTAGTGACTGATTTCTCAACAGAAACTCATCAGGCCAGAAGGGAATGGAATGAAATATACAAAGTCATGCAAAGGAAGGATCTGAATACAAGAATATTGTACCCAGCAAGGCTATCAATGAAAATTGAAGGTTAAATCAGGAGCTTCACAGACAAAAAAACAAAAAAAAAACTAAGGGAAATTATTACCACCAAACGGAGCAATGCAAGAAATGCAAAAGGATCTGCTGTAAAAAAACAACCCCCCCCAAAAAACAAACAAACAAACAAACAAACAAAAAAACACCACAAAGAAAATAAAGAAAAAAAAAGAAATAGGAAACAAAGAAGGAACACAAGGGTAAAGAATAAAAATGGTGACAAATAAGTACCTATCAATAATAACTTTAAATGTAAATGGATTAAATGTTCCAATCAAAAGACATAGAGTAATGGATTGGATAAGAAAACAGGAGCCATATATTTGCTATCTACAAGAAACCCACCGCAGAAAAAAAGATGCACACAGACTGAGGGTGAAGGGATGGAAAACGTTTTTTCAGGCAAATGGAAATGAAAAAAAAGTTGGAGCAGCAATACATATTATCTGACAAATTAGATCTCAGAGTGAAGGACATAAGAAGAGATAAGGAGGGCCAGTTCATAATACTAAAGGGAGCAATACAACAAGAAGAAATAACTCTGCTAAACATACATCCACCCAATACAGGAGCACCCAAATAAATAAAAAACTCCTGAAGGATATCAAGTGAGAGACTGACAGCAATAAATCATAGTAGGAGACTTTAATACCTGACTATCACCATTAGAAAAATCTCTAAACAAAAAATCAACAAAGAAACATCAATCCTAAATGACTCACTAGACCAAATGGAATTAATTGACATCTACAGAACATTTCACCCTAAAACCACAGAATATACATTCTTCTCAAGTGCATATGGGTCATTTTCAAAGGTAGACCATTTTTTGGGTCATAGGCAAAGTCTCTTCAAATTCAAGAAGATAGAAATCATATCAAGCATTTTCTCAGATCACAATGTTATAAAACTGGAAATCAACTACAATAAAAACAATCTAAAGAAATAAAACACCTGGAGACTAAACAGCATGTTATTAAACAACCACTGGATTACCAGAGAGATCAAGGTAGAAATAAAAAAAACATCATGGTAACAAATGATAATGAAAACACAACAATCCAAAATCTATGGGACACAGTGAAAGCAGTCTTGAGAGGGAAGTTCATAGTTCTACAAGCCTACTGCAAAAAACAGGTAACAGTGGTAATAAATTACCTAACCCTACAACTCAAAGAGTTAGAAAGAGAGCAAGAAAATCCCAGTGTAAGCAGAAGGAAGGAAATAGTAAAGATCAGAGCAGAGATAAATGACATAGAGACCAAAGAAACAATACAAAAGATCAACAAAACCAAGGGTCTATGAAAAGATAAACAAGATTGATGAACCTCTAGCTAGGCTCACCAAGAAGCAAAGACAGAGGACCCAAATAAACAAAATCAGAAATGAAAGAGGTGAAATAACAACAGACCCCACTGAAATACAAAGGATTGTTAAAATTACTATGAACAACTCTATTCCAAAAAACTGGACAACCTGGAGGAAATGGACATTTTCCTAGAAAAATATAACCTTCCAAAAGTAAATCAAGAAGAATCTGAACATCTTAATACACCAATAACTATGGAAGAAATTTAAGCAGTCATCAAAAAGTTTCCAGCAAACAAAAGCCTGGGGCCAGATGGCTACACAAGGGAGTTTTATAAAATATTCAAGGAAGAATTAAAACCTATCCTCCTCAGACAACTGCAAAAATTTCCAAGAGGAAGGAACACTTTCAAGCACCTTCTATGAAGCCAGCATCACCCTTATACCCAAACCAGATAAAGACAACACAATGAAAAAGAATTACAGGCCAATATCCCTCATGAACATAGATGCCAAAATCCTCAACAAAATTCTAGCAAATCGGATCCAGAAGTACATCAGAAAGATCATACACCATGACCAAGTAGGATTTATCCCAGGAATGCAAGGATCGTACAATATCTGCAAATCGATAAACGTGATACATCTCATAAACAAACTGAGAGATCACATAGGCATATCAATTGATGCAGAAAAAGTATTTGACAAAATCCAACACCCTTTCTTGATAAAAACTCTCAACAAAGTGGGAATAGAAGGACCATACCTCAAACATAATAAAAGCCATATATGATAACCCCACAGCTAACATCATACTCAATGGGCAAACTCTTTAGAATAGGAACAAGACAGGCATGGCCATTCTCACCACTCCTGTTCGACATAGTACTGGAAGTATTAGCCATTGCAATTAGTCAAGAAGAAGAAATAAAAGGCGTCCAAATTGGAAAAGAAGAAGTAAAGCTGTCCTTATTTGCAGATGACATGATATTGTACATAAAAAACCCGAAAGACTCCATCAAAAAACTAATAAACTTAATAAATGAATTCGGCAATGTAGCAGGATACAAAATTAATGCCCAGAAATCCATGGCATTTCTATACACTAATAGTGAACTTACAGAAAAGAGAGACTAAAAAAGCTATCCTATTTACCATCGCACCAAAAAAATTAAGATACTTAGGAATAAACTTAACTAATGAGGTAAAAGACCTATATGCAGAAAACTACAGGACACTGAAAAAGGAGATAGAGGAAGACAAACAGATGGAAGAGCATACCATGCTCATGGATTGGGAGAATCAACATAATTAAAATATCCATACTACCCAAAGCAATCTATAGATTCAATGCACTCTCCATTAAAATACCAACAAAATATTTCACAGACCTAGAAAGAACTCTCCAAAGAGTCATCTGTAACAAAAATAAGACCCCAAATAGTCACACCAATCCTGAGAAAGAAGAATAAAGTAGCTGGTATCTCAATACCAGCTTTCAAGCTGTGTTACAAAACCACTGTTTTCAAAACAGCCTAGTACTGGTACAAGAACTGACATATAGACCAATGGAGTAGAATAGTGAATCCAGCTATCTACTCAAACCACTATGCTCAATTAATATTTGACAAAGGAGGCATGAACATACAATGGAATAAGACAGTCTCTTCAATAAATGGTGTTGCAAAAATTGGACAGTTACATGCAAAAAAATGAAACTAGACTACCAACTTACACCATACACAAAAATAAACTCAAAATGGATGCAAGACTTAAACATAAGATGGGAAACCAAAAAATACTAGAGAAATCCAGAGGGAGCAAAATCTCAGACATATGCTGAAGGAAATTCTTCACTGATACTGCTCCTAGGACAATGGAAGCTAAAGAGAAAATAAACAAATGGGACTACATCAAAATACAAAGCTTTTTCACAGTAAAAGAAACCATCAACAAAACAATAAGAAAGCCCACTGTATGGGAGAATATATTTGCAAATATTATCACTGATAAAGGTTTAATCTCCAACATCTACAGGCAACTTATACAACTGAATAAAAGGGAGATAAATGGTCCGATAAAAAAATGGGCAATGGACCTAAATAGAATCTTTTAGAAAGAAGACAAAAGGAAGGCAGAGAGACACATGAATACATGCTCAAAGTCATTAATTATCTGAGAAATACAAATGAAAATGACAATGTGATACCATCTCACACCTGTCAGAATGGCAATCATCAACAAATCAACAAATGACAAGTGTTGGCGAGGATGCAGAGAAAAAGGAACCCTCGTGCACTGCTGGTGGGAATGAGAAGTGGTGCAGCCACTGTGGAGAACAGTATGGAGTTTCCTCAAAAAACTAAAACTGAAACTCCTATTTGACCCAGTAATTCCACTCCTAGTAATATATCCTAAGAAACTAGAAACACCAATTAGAAAGGATATATGCACCTCTTTGTTCATAGCAGCAAATTTACAATAGCTAGAATTTGGAAACAGCCTAGATGCATGTCAGCTGATGAGTGTATCAGAAAACTATGGTACATCTACCCAATGGAATACTATGCTGTCATAAAAAAGGAATTCTTATCATTTTCAGCAACCTGGTTGGAATTGGAGAGCCTTATGCTTAGTGAAATAAACCAGTCAATGAAAGAAAAATACCATATGATCTCACTCATTTATGGATAATAAAGAACATTATAAACTGATGAACAGAAGGTAGATACAAAGGCAGTAAAATATCAAACAGACTGTCAAACTACAGCAGGAAGGTTAGGGAGAGGTGGGGTAGATAAGAGATCAACGAAGGACTTGTATGCATGCATATAAGCATAACCAATGGACACAAGACATTGAGGGGTTAGGGGATCTATGGGAATGGGGGGGCAATGGGAAGGCATGTACATATGTAACACATTAATAAAAATTAAAAAACAAAAACAAAAACATCTCCCCTTTCTGATTAGCTCTGCAATTGTTTATTTGCTCTATCAGCAAGCACAGAGTTGTTTAGAGAACCTACTGCACATGGGCGTTACCAGTTGGTAGTACCCAGTCTAGGACTTAATTGTGAACTAAGTTTTGGAGTTAGTTTCGTTTCCCTTAAAACTAGAACCTCCTGGAGATCCTGAGCCCAGAGGGACGCTGACACTGGGCTGCGAAAAGGCATTAAGACAGTTCTGAGTTGTTTGGGTTGAGGAGAGAAAGACGAGGAGGTGGAGTGATTGTTAGTCTTTTCAGACTTTTTGATCACAGCTTCTTCCTCTAGCAGAGGAACTGGGAAGAGACACCCTGCCAGGAACCCATGGGTTTAGCTCTAAGCTATGTATGTCAAGCCTAGACATTGATGTGAAGCCTCCTATTTTATCTTAAAACGTATAAGGATTTAATATTCTACTCCATGATGCACTTTTCTATCTGTTAAAATAAAGCTTTCCATTATTCATGAAGTGGACTCTCTTGGAAGATTTATAATTTATCAGTTTGATAAAGTGTGACTTACCCTCAGGGCCAAGCACAACACTTGGCACATAGTGAACACTCAGTGAATATTTGCTGAATGAATAAATGAATGCACATGTTGGGGAGTTTCAGACACCCAGTGCATTGCACTATGTGCCCAGGAGGAAGCATGCCAGCATTGCAGTAGAACACTGAACTCCCATGGGGGCTGAAAAGAAGGAAAATAATCAGACATGGGGAAGTTTCAAAGCGAGGGAATGCTTAATTCAGCTTTAATATGTGAGTTTATGACAACAGTGGCAGATTTAGGTATTCTTGAGTCATCTTTCCCAGGATGAAGGAAACTGTCAATTCAATATGCAACATGCAACTGTAGAAGTCATTGTCAATGTAACATGGAAGATGTGAAAACCTTAGCCTGATAGAAGAAACAACCACTGTCTAAAATGGTAGACACTGGCTGCATGTGGTTAACGAGCCTTAAAATATGGCTAGCTGGAATCGAGCTGTGTTGTTGGTACAAAATACATACTATATTTTGAAGACATCCATACTCACACTTCCCAAATACAAAATATCTTACCAATAATTTTATATTGATTTCATGTTGAAATGATACTATCAATATATTAGGTTCAATAATATATACTATTAAAATTAATTTACCTGTTTCTTTAAACATGTAGCCACTGAAATATTTTATATGACATATGTATCTTGCATTTGTAATCCACACCGTATTTCTATCAGGTAATGACGGCTTAGATGGATGAAATAAATGACCTGGTCACAGAGCCAGGAAAAGATCCTAGTAGCCTTTCCCTAAGTACTACAAGGACCAGCCTTTGCAAACCTCTCTTTGCAAAACAATGTTTATCTCTCTGGGGTATTTGGAAGACACTGTTAATAGATGGCTGTCAAACACAATTATCATTTACCACATATGTTTGAGAGGTTTACTGTTGAGAAGAACTGTGGAACTATAAATTCAAGTTGAAACTAATTCACAACATTGCCTAACAAAGCTCCATCATCCCAAACAACTTCAAGCTGAAATCTGTGATTAGACACCCTTTTGTGTTAGTCAACACTTTCCCAGCCATATATCCAGGTTGCCTGTAACTCCCAATTCCTGACCACTGGCTATTTTAAACACTAAATAGTTGGATTTCTGTTCAGTGACTTGTCATTCCTAATCGCCTCTTTCCTGCTGAGACCGGGTCCTTTAAGTAACTTAGTCTGTCCACCTGGAGGGATTGAAACATTTTCGGTACTCCTATTACACATTTGTCACAGTTCTAGCAGGTTCAGGGTTCTAATTGCCTCCTTATTTGCAGTATTTTCACACAGCAAAGTGCTACATGAAGTTAGGAAGAGAGCTACCAACTGAGAAGAATTATTTTTGGAATCCTGCCAAGGGGAGCTCTCCTCTGAGGTGGAGTGAAATCAACAAATATATATTTTTTAAAAGTATAAAAAAAATGGAACTCAGAAACAGAGTATAAATGGTGTGTGCCAGAAATGGGCACAGGGTTGGGAAATGCATAAAGATGGTCAAAAGATACAAACTTCCAGTTATAGAATAAATAAAGCATAGAGATACAAGCACAACATGTTGACTACAGTTAAAAATACCGTATTGTATATTTAAATGTTGCCAGCTAATCTGGAAATTGCTTAGAGTCAATCCTAAAAGTTCTCATCATAAGAAACATTTTTGTAATCATTTGAAGTGGTAGATGTTAACTAAACTTAGGTGGCTAACATTTTGCAATAGATGCATATATCAAATCATTATGTTGTACACCTGAAACTAATACAATGGTTTATGTCAATTATATTTCAATATAATTGGGAGGAAAAAACCCTTAATGAATTACTCAGAAAAAAGATGAAATCCATGTAGTTGCTCTCTTTAATCTTGTTTTTTTTTTTTAAATTAAGGAGCTTAATTAAAGAGTTTGGATATCTTACTAGTTAAGAGGGGAAATAAAAGCCATTCAAGTAAGTTAGAAGTAGGTTTTCTTTTCCCTACTAAATTATTATACAGCAAATTGCCAATTTAGTTCTAAGTTGACATACAATGTTACATTATTTTCTTATGTACAATGTAAGTGATTGGATATTTATATACCTTACGAAGTAATCACCTTGGTAAGCTTAGTACCCATCTGACACCATATATAGTTATTACAATATTATTGACTATGTTCCCTATGCTGATCTTTACATCCCCATGATTGCTTTTATAACTTGCAATTTTTATTTCTTGCTTTCTTTACATTTTTCACCAACCGCTCCAGCCCCCCTCCCACCTCCCAATCTTGTCTCTTACTACTTCCCTTTTGCTCATTCCACTCTGGCAACACAGGCTTCCTTCTGGTTCCTTGAAGGAGCCAAGAATGTCCTTGCCTCTCAATTTTGCATTTGGTTTCTTCTACCTGGAATGCCACCTTCAGTGTGCACATGGCTTACTCCCATCTCCTTCAGGATTCTCCTTACAAGATCACATCAAGGTGTGGACTCTGAGTCTTTGCCCTAATCTTTCCTTTGGTTCCCTCTGGCTTTCTTGTTTGAAAACAGCAAGGCATGGCATCCAGCTAACTTATGGTGAAATTCTGGCTGGTTGAAATCCTCTTTAAAAATCATTGCTGGGGGAGAGAAAAATGGCGGCGGAGTAGACAGACGCATCTGGAGCTTTGTCGCTGGGCCGAGGGAGAGATAGCAGCTGAGAGTCGCACTGGGAGTGTTTGTTGGCAAGTTAAGAGTCAGTTATCCTCTAGGAGAAAGCGGGGAACTGCTGGACGGGGCTCTCCTGGCCAGGCAGCCCCACTGCCACGAGGATTTTGTCTGCTGGAGCCACCAGCTTGAACGCAGAGACCGCGCCATCTTGCAGAGGAAGGTGGATGTCTGCGGTGGTCTGAAATCTGCGGCTGGGGCACCCCCGAGCAGCCAGGGACCCGGGACCCAGAACTCCGCTCTCCAATCGGCACAGACATGCGGCAGAATCAGAGATCCACATGGCACACGGAAAGGTCAGATTTTGCCTGGGATAAGGTGAGGTCTCCCATCCTGCACAACAGAGATGCACACACTGTGGGAACAGGGCTGCGGGAAAGCTGCCTCTGGAGAGGTCTGAGGATGTGGGGCAGGGCGTGATCCCTAAGTGTGGAGGCAAACTCTCAGAGCTGTTGACAGAGGGAGCTCTGGAAAACGACTCGATTTTATCTGAGACAGAGGGACAGCTTGAGAATTATTACAGTGTCCTGGCTGCAAAATCCCCACAAACCGGTTTTGAGAACCACAGAGTAGCAGGATGTGAGCACAGCCTAGAGAGGTCCTGTGTTTTGTCTCAGAGATCAATTCCAAAACACTGCCACTCAATGGATGGCGCACAAATTGACTCTCGCATAACCACAAATGAATAAAGAGATTAAAACACAACCAGCAGTGGAACACAGGGAACTGCAATATCCTCCCACCTGGGAAACAGAAGTGCCAAGCAGAACAATAGCAGAAGTGAATGACCATTCTATTTTTTTCTTTTTCTTTTTTAAAAAATTTTTATTTTATTTTATATTTTTCATTTTTGCATATTTTAATTAAAAAACAATTTTTTTCTTTCCTCCTCAATTGATTTTACCTTTTTAAATATTACATTTTTGTTTTCAACTTGTATTAGTACTAATATTATTTTACCATTTTGGAAAAAAACAAGTGTCATTTTATTTTCCCTTTATTTTACTTCAGGATTAGAGTTCTACATTCTATTTTCATCTTTCCTTTACCATAATTTTACTCTATCTCAACTCTACCTTTATGCCAACACTTTCCTCCTAACTTTCCCCCTTTTGTTGTCTTGTTTTCTCTTTTCCTTTTCCAACTTTAGATTATCCCTATTCTTTCTCTTTACCTGGTTAAAATTTCACCCCACTTATATATCTAATTTCAAATCCCCTACTCCAAGCCCATACAAATCTTTCTCTTCTTGACTTCACTATCCAAAAAGTTGTTTTTCTCTATGACCGTTTGATGCTCTTTGCCTGAACGGTGATTATATCGATTTTTTATACTTCTTTGGTGAGATTGTTTTAGCTTATTCTACTTGTTTTATTTTGCTTTTTGTTTGTTTTGACTTGATTTGTTTTTTACCTCTCTTTTCCCTCACATCCCTCCATACAAGTTGTTATTTGTAGTTTGTATTAATCTCCAGGTACTGGTTGCTGATATTTGTTGGGATTAGTGACTGTTCTATTGGCGTTTTCTCCTGACACCTATATTTTGTTCCCCTTTTCTCTCTTATCCTCTTTCTTTGCACTCTGACTTTTTTTCTCTTCCTCTTTTGTTCTCCTTCTTCTCCTTTTTGTTTTCTTATTTTATTTTTTTGTTTATTTATTTATTTATTTATTTATTTATTTATTTATTTATTTTCTCCCTCTCCCAATTTGATTTTGGTATTTCTTTCTTTTCTTTTTTCCTCATTTTCCTCTTCTTCTTTCTATATTTACCCCTAATTTGTCTTTCATTGGTGGTCACCTTATTTGTGATTATTAACATCCTGAATACATTTTTACTCAGTGCCTTGTGTGCTGTACCTGGTCGTGTTGTAGTTTGTGCCTTTCTCTCAACGTACGAGAGAGAACTGCATAAAAAGACACTTGGAGAAGAAAGATCATGGGCAGAAAAAGAAACAGCCCACAAAGACAGAAAGGCAGGTTTCACCAGAAAAGGAAGTAAACAAAAGAGAAGCAGAAATAAGCCTGCCAGAGAAAGAGTTCAGAGAAATGATCGTAAGGTGGATGAAAAGAATGAAAGACAAAATCGACAATGTGAGTAAGAGCCAAGAGGAAATGAAGAAGACCCAAGAGGAGATGAAGAAGCAGCAAGAAGAAATGCAGAAGAACCTAGAGGAGGTGCAGAATAATCAAGAAGAAATGAAAAATGACATCACTGCTATAAAGAACTCAATAGAAAGCATCAAAAGTAGACTAGAAGAAGCAGAGGACTGCATCAGTGAGCTAGAAGACACGGCAGGAAAAAATACCCAAGTACAGCAGCTCCTAGAAAAAAAAGTTAAAAAGCAAGAGGAGAGCCTAAAGGAACTTTGGGATAACATGAAACAAAACAACATCCGCATAATTGGGGTTCCAGAAAGAGTGGAAACTGAACAAGGATTAGAGAACCTGTTTGAAGAAATAATGACAGAAAATTTTCCCAATATAGGAAAGAAAAAACCCACATAAATCCAAGAAGCTCACAGAGTCCCAAGCAAAATTAACCCCAACAAACCGACACTGAGGCACATTATAATTAAATTGGCAAACACCGACAACAAAATAAGAATCTTAAAAGCAGCCAGAGAGAAACAGAAAGTTACCTACAAAGGAACCCCCGTAAGACTAGCTACTGATTTCTCAACAGAAACTCATCAGGCCAGAAGGGAATGGAATGAAATATACAAAGTCATGCAAAGAAAGGGTCTGAATCCAAGAATACTGTACCTTGCAAGACTCTCAATCAAAATTGAAGGTGAAATCAGAAGCTTCACAGACAAAAAAGGACTAAAGGAATATATTACCACCAAACCAGCAATGGAAGAAATGTTGAAGGGTCTGCTGTAATAAAAAGAAAGAGGAAGCGAAGAAGGAACTCTGGGGTAAGAACGAAAAATGGCAACAGATAAGTACTTATCAAAAATAACTTTAAATGTAAACAGATTAAATGCCCCAATCAAAAGACATAGAGTAACCAATTGGATAAGAAAACATGATCCATATATCTGCTGTCTGAAAGAAACCCACCTCAGGAAAAGAGATGCACACAGATTGAGGGTGAAGGGATGGAAGATGGTATTTCAGGCAAATGGAAATGAAGAAAAAGCTGGGGTTGCAATACTTATATCTGACAAATTATATCTCAAAGTGAAGGACATCACAAGAGATAAAGAAGGCCACTTCATAATACTAAAGGGAACAATCCAACAAGAAAAAATAACTCTGGTAAACATATATGCACCCAATATAGGAGCACCTAAATTCATAAAAAAACTCTTGGAGGATATTTAGGGAGAGATTGACAGCAATACAATCATTGTAGGAGACTTTAATACCCCACTGTCACCATTGGACAAATCCTCTAAACAAAAAATCAGGAAAGAAACATCAATGCTAAATGACTCACTAGACCAGATGGAATTAATTGACATCCTCAGAACATTTCACCCCAAAGCCACAGAATATACATTATTCTCCAGTACACATGGGTCATTTTCAAAGATAGATCATATTTTGGGTCATAAGAAAAGTCTCTTCAAATTCAAGAAGATAGAAATCATATCAAGCATTTTTTCAGATCACAGTGGCATAAAACTGGAAATCAAGTATAATAAGAACAACAGAAAGAAATCAAACACATGGAGACTAAACAGCATGCTATTAAACAATGACTGGGTAACCAAATAGATCAAGGAAGAAATAAAAAACATCATGACAACAAATGATAGTGACAACACAACAATACAAAATTTATGGGACACAGTGAAAGCAGTCTTGAGAGGGAAGTTCATAGCCCTACAAGCCTACTGCAAAAAACAGGAAACAACGGTAACAAATTACCTAACCCTACAATTAAAAGTGCTAGAAAGAGAGCAACAAGAAAAGCCCAGTGTAAACAGAAGGAAGGAATAGTAATGATCAGAGCGGAGATAAATAACATGGAGACCAAAGAAACAATTCAAAAGATCAACAAAAACCAAGAGCTGGTTCTTTGAAAGGATAAACAAGATTGATGGACCTCCAGTCAGGCTCACCAAGAAGCAAAGAGAGAAGACCCAAATAAACAAAATCAGAAATGAAAGAGGAGAAATAACAACAGACCCTGCCGAAAAACAAAGGATTGTTAAAAAATACTATGAACAACTCTATTCCAACAAAATGGAAAACCTGCAAGAAATGGACATATTCCTAGAAAAATATAACCTTCCAAAACTCAATCAGTAAGAATCTAAACATCTCAATAGGCCAATAAGTATAGAAGAAATTGAAACAGTCATCAAAAAGCTTCCAACAAGTAAAAGCCTGGGACCAGATGGCTACAGAGGAGAGTTTTACCAAACATTCAAGAAAGAATTAAAACCTATCCTCCTCAGAGTATTCAAAAACATTCAAGAAGAAGGAACACTTCCAAACAACTTCTATGAAGCTAGCATCATCCTAATACCAAAACCAGATAAAGACAACATAATGAAAGAGAATTATAGGCTAATAGGTGCCAAAATCCTCAACAAAATTCTTGCAAATCGGATCCATCAGAAAGATCATATACCATGACCAAGTAGCATTCATCCCAGGAATGCAGGGATGGTACAATATCCGCAAATCAATAAACGTGATACGTCACATAAACAAATTGAGAGATAAAAATCACATAGTCATATCAATTGATGCAGAAAAAGCATTTGACAAAAATCCAACACTCTTTCTTGATAAAAACTCCCAGCAAAGTGGGAATAGAAGGATAATACCTCATCATATAAGCCATATATGATAAACCCACAGCTAAATCATACTCAATGGGCAAAAACTAAAACCATTTCCCCTAAGAACAGGAACAAGACAGGTATGCCCACTCTCACTTCTCCTGTTTGACATAGTTCTGGAAGTATTAGCCATTGCAATTAGACAAGAAGAAATAAAAGGCATCCAAATTGGAAAAGAAGAAGTAAAGCTGTCCTTATTTGCAGATGACATGATATTGTATATAAAAAACCCAAAGGACTCCATTCCAAAACTAATTGACTTAATTAATGAATTCGGCAATGTAGCAGGATACAAAATTAATGCTAAGAAGTCTGTGGCATTTCTATATACTAATAGTGAAATTACAGAAAGAGAGACTAAAAAAGCTATCCCATTTACCATCGCACCAAAAAAATCACGATACCTAGGAATAAACCTTACTAAAGAGGTAAAAGACCTATATGTAGAAAACTACGGGACACTGAAAAAAGAGAGAGGAAGATGTTAACAGATGGAAGAGCATACCATGCTCATGGATTGGGAGAATCAACATCATTAAAATGTTCACACTACCCAAAGCAATCTATTGATTCAATGCACTACCCATTAAAATACCAACGACATATTTCACAGACCTAGAGAGAATTCTTCATAGATTCATCTGGTACAAAAAAAGACCACGAATAGCCACAGCAATTCTGAGAAAGAAGAATAAAGTAGGTGGGAATCTCAATATCAGATTTCAAGCTATATTACAAAGCAACTGTTCTCAAAACAGCCTGTTACTGGCACAAAACAGACATATAGACCAATGGAATAGAGAACCCAGATATCCACCCAAACCACTATGCTCAACTAATAGTTGACAAAGGAGGCATGAACATACAATGGAGTCAAGATAGCCTCTTCAAAAAATGGTGTTGGGAAAATTGGACAGATACATGCAAAAAAATGAAACTGGGCCACCAACTTACACCAAATACCAAAATAAACTCAAAATGGATACAGGACTTACACATTAGAAGGGAAACCATAAAAATATTAGAGGAATCCACAGGCAGCACAATCTCAGACATATGCCGAAAGAACTTTTTCACTGATACTGCTCCAAAGGCAATGGAAGCTAAAGAAAAAATAAACAAATGGGACTACATCAAAATAAAAAGCTTTTGTACAGCAAAAGAAACCATCAACAAAACAACAAGAAAGACCACTGTATGGGAGAACAAATTTGCAAATGTTATCACTGATAAAGGTTTAATCTCCAACATCTACAGCCAACTTATACAACTTAATGAAAGGAAGATAAACAACCCAATAAAAAAATGGTCAACGGAGCTAAATAGAACCTTTTTGAAAGATGACAGAAGGAAGGCCAAGAGAAACATGAAAACATGTTCAAAATCACTAATTATCTGAGAGATGCAAATCAAAACAATGCGATACCATCTCACACCTGTCAGATTGGCAATCATCAAGCAATCAACAAACGACAAGTGTTGGTGAGGATGCAGAGAAAAAGGAACCCTTGTGCACTGTTGGTGGGAATGCAGACTGGTGCAGCCACTGTGGAGAACAGTATGGAGTTTTCTTAAAAAACTAAAAATGGATCTCCCATTTGACCCAGCAATCCCACTCTTAGGAATTTATCCTAAGAAATTACAAACAGCAGTCAGAAAGGATTTATACACCCCTATGTTCATAGCAGCACAATTTACAATAGCTACAATTTGGAAACAGCCTAGGTGCCCGTCAGCAGATGAGTGGATCAGAAAACTGTGGTACATCTACACAATGGAATTCTATGCTGCCATTAAAAAGAAGGAATTCTTACCATTTGCAGCAACCTGGATGGTACTGGAGAGCCATATGCTTAGTGAAATAAGCCAGTCAATGAAGGAGAAGCACCACACAGTCTTCCTCATTTGTGGATAATAAAGAACATTGTAAACTGATGAACAAAAGGATAGATACAGAGGCAGTAAAGCATCAAACAGACTGTGATATTATAGCAGGAAGATTAAGGAGAGGTGGGGTAGATAAGAGATCAATCAAAGGACTTGTATCTATGCATATAAGCATAACCAATGAACATAGACACTGGGGGTGGGAATATGCCTGGGAGGGAGGGGGGGCAATGGGGAGATATGTATATATGTAACACAATAAAAAAATTTGAAAAAAAATCATTGCTGGAGTGGGCTAAAAGGGGTCAATTGGAAAAAAAGGGGCATATGTAATACTTACAACAATAAATATATATATTTTAAAAAGAGAATTTCTCCCTGTTCAAAATCATCTTTTCCCTTAGGAGAGACCATAGGTAGGTACTAGGGCAATGTTTTCAAACTTTGAAAATATAAGTGGAGCCCTTTCTTCAAATGGAATCATATGTAGAGATCTTGGTAAGTTTCAGGGGAATGAAATGTTAACCACTTGAACACATTGCTCGGGGCAGAGGCTATCATTGCTTTAGCTGACAAATTAGAAAAGTGAGACCAAGAGAGGTTAAATTCTTTTTTGTTTGTTTCTGTTAATCCTCACCTAAGGATATTTTTTCCATCAATTTTTAGATAGAGAGTGGAAAAAGGAGAGAGGGAGGGAGGGAGGTAGGAAGGGAGAGAGAGAGAGAGAGAGAGAGAGAGAGAGAGAGAGAGAGAGA